>JAQPZY010001499.1:330000-1530000 GCA_029931535.1 Margaritifera margaritifera | reverse complement strand
ATTACACTTTAATTTTATCCTGTTGTACTTTCCGTTTAAATTCGGGGCAATTTACTAGCAAATAAATGCAAGTGCATGCAGATAACAAGGCTTTAGTTGACATCAATAAACAGACCGGTAAAGATGCGACAATTATGATTTGTGTTCTGTCCTTCAGAACACCTTAGCGATGCACTTTCTCACCTACAGATGGAGGAATTTTACATGCTTGCTCCTGTGCCGAAATGGGTGCAGAGAAGATCCCACCTGAACACAAATTGACAAGTTAGGACATATATTGGCTTTATTACTCAAGAATGCCCTCACACAGTCTTCGATCAAATCAAATAAATGAAGCTGACGACACTACTTCAGTTTTACTGCATCATATCACCTTAATTCTGCCCAACCCGTTTTTGTTACCAATCTAGCACTTTTCTTTTCTCAGTGTGTTGAGTTCCTTTCTGCGTATAGGGAAAATTACAATGAATTCCATTCCTGTCAGCCCATATGGGAAGTTACTATCAAATATGCTAGTGACAGGAACCCAAATTTGATACAATTGTCCCCAGATACCAGTTAGGGACATAAACTTTTCATCTGACAGTTATACGACAGGATAATTCAAACCACTTCCCGGTCAACTCTCTGTACACTATTTAACATTGCGCGGCTCGTGTTAAGGTTCCCTCCTTCTTGACACCAAATCCTTGCCAGTTATTAGATGTGATTTCAATACATGGCACTATTGTGCTATGACTTCAACTCTCATGATTTAATATATCGTAGGTTTTGAACTGGTGCTACCCTAGAAGCTACTTGGCAAGGCATGACAGATAGTCAGGTTCGACAACTTGAGTTTTGTAACTGATGTTTTTAGCAAATGCATTCGAATGGCAGGCAGGGTATCTCATTTATAGCCTAGAAGCCTAATATTAATGCCTCTATGAATGCTAATTTGTTTAAAGTCTGTTGCTGTCCATTTTTATCCCTCTTTCATTTCAGGTCTAGTGGGTCTACAAGTAATTACATAGGTAAAGCTGTTAATTTTATCACCATCATGTTTTATACCTAGGTTATGATTGTGAAGTCATACAACGACTTGCTACACGTTTTTAAAACATATACATAGTGTATCGCTGTAGATATATGGCGATACAAATGATAAAATTCTCGCTGTAATTTTGTTTCATGCACTTTTGGTTACTTTGCACCTGCGGTGGAGATGTTTTAGTCCTTGCAGGCCATCTTAAACTTGAGGCCTCATAGAACGGATGTACAACAGATGTGCCTGTTCTGCGTTGTGACAGCTTTGAGCCTCCAAATTGTTAGTAGGCTTACAAATCGGCAACTCTTGCTTTTTGACATTAAATTTTTGCGAGATAATCAAGTCACGTCAGATTTTGAAATCGATAAAAACTCGTCTTATTCCTGTTTTAATCACTGTAACCACTTTTCTTGCAACTGCATTTCACAACATACACTTAACTATTTTTTGTTGCACTAAGGATGCTTGATTATTAGAATTAAAAGCTGTTATGAAGCAATGAGGTCTAGTGGGTCTACGAGTAATTACATAATAATTTGCATAGAAACAAACAAAATAATATATGTTTAAAGATACAAATCTAACTGTTGAATGTTGGAGGAAACATCGGAAATGTGACACACAAGATTGTTATATCATCGTCTTCCGTGTGTATATGTGAGTGCGTCTATTCTCTCAGTATATAGTATGCATGTTACAAGTCCGTAAAATATACGTCTAGTATTGCTCTTCACGATTAAAGTAGCGTGTATATGTAACACTTGGTCTCATATAATTTTACTCGGGTCGTATTAATTCTATTAATATTGTCTGAGTACACCTAGACATTGAGAAATTAAATATTTATATTTGCCTCAACAATTGGGATCCTATTGGTCCTTGCGTGTGTGAATGCCTTCTTCTGCAATGTCGCACTATTCCTCCTATACAGATGATAGACCTCTGACATTGGGGCTTGATCGTGGTAGTCTGTGGGTTCAGAATAGTCCTAGAATTTTACTCCAACCCAAAACGGATTTGGTTTGGTATAACAGTATTAGTCCTAACTGAGTAAAGTCTGAAAACGAGTTAGTGTGTTTCATATTACTATTAGCGATTTTCGCATTTGACTGAGACGGTCGGATACAAATTGTAAATGGCTGAGGATGGTAGTTGCTGTTTTGCATTCGTCTTACGACAGTAGTACGAATTTGCATTGGTCCGATTCTTTACGAACGACTCGGTCGAATGCAGCCTAGCACGTATCGTCATCGGTCGAATACAAAACAGCGCGGATCGCCCTCGTTTGTATACCATTCTTCTAATATCGTCTCCGTCGAATGTGAAAATTGAAAATTAGTATTTACCTCGTGAATTGATTTTGCATATATCCCAATTTGTGTTTGTCTGCTATTATTTTCATTTAAGGTTTCTTTCCATGAAACAATTATGCAAAATTTCCTATGTTCGTGTAAGCTTTTGTATCAAAATGCACCTTGTGCATGACCAATCATTTTTAATTATATACTTGTCAAAAGTTGTATCTCTTACCCATGTTACTCTGTTATCAACGGTATTAAAGTCAGGGTCGGTAGCAAAATACAGCATGCATGTACCTACCTAGAACAATTATATATTAATCAATATATATATATATATATATATATATATATATATATATATATATATATATATGAATATATGATAACGGGCCAAATGAAAGTCAGTTTCCTAACATTTCGAGCTAAACAAGCTCTTTATCAAGGGAAGAACAATTTACATCCACAAAACATACACTAAACACAAATGCCAAGATAAATTCTTGACTCCTACATGTTTGAATCACGAGGAAAAATACGAGCAGAGGATTAAAAACGAATAAAGAAAGCAGGAATAATTGATCAACGGTCATGGAATTATTGGCATACGAAGGTGCCATTTTAGTCCCCATTGCAGTTCCAATAACTTGTAGGAAGTGTTCATTGTTGAATACAAAATTGTTAAACATAAGAACACGTGTTAAAAGTTTGACCAAAATAGTATGTAGGTGGGGAAGAATCAGGGCGAGCGTCCCATGCTTTCTTGCAGGTTGTGACACCTTCCTCGTGTGGGATGTTAGGGTATACGGAACAGACGTCCATAGTTAGGAGGAGAATGTTATCTGGAAGGTTAGTTTTCGGTGTTTTGCTGAGATAGTCCGATGTATCTTGGATATATGAAGGCAGTTTTTCCACGAAAGGCCGAAGGTAATTATCAACGAATTCATATATATATATATATATATATATATATATATATATATATATATATATATATATATATATTTATTTATTTATTTTTTTGGTGGGATGGTTGTTTCCTGAAATGATTGGCCTCCCCGGGTTCCCTTTTTTCAACATGTAGGAGGTAAGTAAGTGTTTCGTCTTTAAATGCCTGAGACACAATTTCAGTGTGTTCAGCTGTTGGATCATGACTAAGTTTCTAATAAAATCTCTCGTCTGAGGGTTGTCGGTTCGTCTCAGCTATGTAGTCAACGCAGGATCACTTGTCTGCTGGCGTGATAACAATATCTTCCCCCTTGCGCAGTTTTAACAGCGACCGTCGTCTTTCCTGTCGGATTAAATTATGTGTGTGTAAATATATATTGTTACGACTCTATGGTCTAAGAAAAATGTAACAGAAAGAAAGTGAAACCAACAAATCAAGTAAAAATCAACAAGCAATTTATTACTAGATAATTAAAATGAAAAATCAAAAAGTCACTTACAGTAATGTGTTTTGAAATCCTAATAATCCAATAAGAATGATTGTTCTAATCACAAGTCCTAAATATAGAATGTTCCGAATTCACGGCTGTGTCCTTGAATGTTATTATGTGCTAATGGTCTCTAAAGTCCTAATGTACTAGAAATCTTGATGTGCTGATGTCAAAATGAAGTATTCTAAAATCTCTGAATAAGTTCACCTAAATTCCAAAATCATCAATTAAAAATCCAAAATCCAAAAGTTTATGAGCACTGTTATAATCCAATGAATATTTAAAATAATTCCTCTCTTAGAGTTTGGAATGAATTTTCACAACTGTAATAGCTCTTTACAAGACTGATGGTAATGTCAAAACTGAAACAATGTCCACCAAACATGGTATATATAAAGATTGGTCACATGACAGAATGTTCTAGAATGTGTGTCATCTTAATGGAATTTTACTTGTAAACAAAAATCAACCTTGACCTTCAAATTGAGAAAACATTATATTGATCAAAACAACCTAATTCAAGGACACTAGTTAAACATGTTTTTCCTGATAAACATAAAGATTTAAGCAAATATTAAAGTGAAGAAACATTTATAATTTCCCAAAATATTTATAATATTATATAAACATCATACATAACACCTCCCCTCATAAAGAAAAAGAAAGATTTATATAATAAAGCTTTCTTTTGAATATACATCTAATACTATAATAACCAAAATTACATAAGAACATGTTTTATGATACTGGACTTAATTACATCAAGCAATATTACATTTCTAGGCACGTGAGAGTGCATCTGCAATCACATTGTCTTTTCCTCTGATGTGTCTAATGTCAATGTTATATTCTTGCAATATCAAACTCCATCTCAACAATCTCCGATTTTTATCTTTCATTTTGTTGATGAAAGTAAGGGGATTGTGATCACTGTACACAATAATTGGAGAAAGAGCTGAGGTAACATACACTTCAAAATGCTGTAAAGCCAATATCAAAGCCAAACATTCCTTCTCAATTGTGGAATAATTTTTCTGGTGCTTGTTTAGTTTTTTAGAAAAATAACACACAGGGTGATCCACGCCACTTTTGTCTTCCTGAATCAATACTCCACCAACCCCTACATCACTTGCATCAACAGATAATTTAAATGATTGGCTAAAATTTGGTGCAGAAAGAACTGGTGCATTCTTAAACATGGCCTTTAACTTGTCAAAAGATTCCTGACACTCGTCAGACCAATGAAATTTGGTTTTCTTACTCAATAAACTTGTCAAAGGTTCAGCAATTTTGGAAAAATTGGAACAAAATTTCCGATAATATCCAGCCATACCTAGAAATCGCATCAGTTGCTTTTTACAAATTGGAACTTGAAATTCAGAGATAGCTTTGACCTTAGCTTCTATAGGTTTAACTTGACCTTGTCCCACAATATGTCCTAAAAATGTGACACAAGCATGGCAAAACTCACTTTTACTCAAAATAATTGTCAGATTCGCATCGCTGAGTCGATCAAAGAATTTTCGAATCGTTTCCAAATGATCTTCCCAGGTGTTGTTGTAGATAATGACGTCATCGATATAAGCGTCACAATTATCAAGACCAAATGTTATCATGTTCATCAGACGTTGAAACGTTGCAGGCGAATTTTTCATTCCAAACGGCATGACTTTATATTGATAAAGTCCATCTGGAGTTACAAATGTTGAAATTTCTTTTGCCCTTTCTGTCAGTGGAATTTGCCAGAATCCTTTTAAAAGGTCAAATTTGGTGACATATTCCGCATTTCCAATTTTATCAATGCAATCGTCCATTCTTGGGATTGGAAATGAATCAGTTTTGGTGACACTGTTGACTTTTCTATAGTCAGTACACATACGGAATGTATTATCTGGCTTGGGAACAAGAATACATGGTGAACTCCAGTTACTTTTACTTGGTTCTATGAAATCATTCTCCAGTAAATACTGAACTTCTTTCTTCAGATAGTTCTGTTTGAGAGGATTCATCCTATAAGGATGCTGTTTCACAGGCGCAGAATCTACAATGTCAACGTCATGATAAATTTTACTTGTTCGTGTTGGAACATCAGGAAACAAGAGCTCATAGTCATGTAATAGCTGTTTTAGTTCACTTCTTTCCTGTTGTTGTAGATGTGAAAGTTTCTGGTCTAGGTTGTTCAATATTTCTGAATTCCGAAGATTGGTTATACCAGAGTCACTATAGTCTGATTGTATTCCATCGTTGATATCTTCACTGTGTGGGACAGGTACAACTAAATTAACAGAATAATTAGCTGAGCTATCTCTGTCAAAATATTCCTTTAACATATTTATATGACAAAGTTGTTTCTGTTTCCGTCTCCCAGGAGTGTTAATGATATAATTTAAGTCATTTACTTTCTTTGCAACGGTATAAGGACCATAAAATTTAGCCTGAAGAGGATTCTGAGGTATGGGAAAGAGAGCCAGAACTTTGTCACCAGGTTTAAAACTCCTTTCCTGTGAATTTCTGTCATACCTTAATTTCATTTTTGACTGGGTAGTGTGAAGATTAGTTCTTGCTACTTCACAGGCCTTTGACAACTTGTATTTGAAATCAGAGACATAATCAAGAAGATTAATCTTTGAATCTTCATTTGAAAGAAGTTTCTCTTTCAATAATTTCAATGGTCCACGGACAGTATGACCAAAAACTAGTTCAAAGGGACTAAAACCCAACGACTCTTGAACTGATTCCCTAACAGCAAACAACAACAAATAAATCCCCTCATCCCAATCCTTTTCTGTATCAAAGCAATATGATCGAATCATATTCTTCAAAGTTTGATGAAATCTTTCCAAAGCACCTTGACTTTCAGGGTGATAGGCAGAAGATTTAAACTGTTGGATGCCTACTTCATGCATAACTTGCTGGAAAATTCCAGACATAAAATTTGACCCTTGATCTGACTGGACAGATTTGGGAAGGCCAACAAGTGTAAAAAACTTCACCAAAGCTTTCACAATAGTTTTAGTTTTTATATTTCTCAGAGGAATTGCTTCTGGAAATCTTGTAGATGTACACATGATGGTCAACAGTATTGGTTGCCTGACTTGGTTTTAGGTAAAGGACCAACACAGTCTACTATTATTCTACTAAATGGTTCATCAAATGCGGGAATAGGTTGCAGATGAGACTTAGGTATCTTCTGATTGGGTTTTCCTACCATTTGACAAGTGTGACAAGATCTGCAGTATTTAGAAACATCACTTTTGAGTTTCGGCCAATAAAAATGATTCAAGATCTTGTGATAAGTCTTACGGACTCCTAAATGACCAGCTAAAGGAGTTTCATGGGCTAAATTAAGAATTTCCTGTCGATATGACTTAGGAACAACAATTTGATAGCTCACTGACCACTCGTCACCAGCGGGTACATCAGGTGGTCTCCATTTCCTCATAAGGACCCCATTTTTCACAAAGTAACACACTGGAACTTGTGTGGCTTCAGTTTCACTAATAGCCCTCTGAAACAAACAAGATATCTCGGGATCTTGCTCCTGTTCAACGACAAGGGATTGTCGTTTGTCATCCTGATTAGAACAAAGAGAATGAGTTGCCAAAAGAGGATCACTGTGATCAATACCATTTGATTGATCAATACCTGAGGAAAAAGTGACCTCATCGAAAGACTGACCAATACATGTGTCAGCTAAAGGAATAATATCCTGATCGACATCACTCTCAAGAGCTCTTTTTGCCATAGCTCTAGTAACTGCACAAGCAGGGTACAAATCAGGGATTTCAGTTTCGACAGGATCAACTTTCTGATCCAAACAAGGCTTGTCAGTTACAAGTGGATTAACCACAACCTTATCTCCAGCTAGGTCATTGCCTAGTAATAAATGAACACCCTCTATGGGTAAAGAAGTCACTGCCCCAACAGTCACAGGTCCAGAAACTAAGTCTGATGCCAAATTTACACAATGGAGAGGAACATTTACAAAGCCGCACTCTACTCCCTGAACAAGAACACTTTCACTTGAAGAAGACTCCTCAGACAAAGGCAAAGTACCTGATAATAAAAGACTCTGAGAAGCTCCAGTGTCCCTTAATATTTTAATTGGGATAGGTTTGGCAGAATCACCAATAAGTGATATAGAACCTTCTGATATGAATGGTTCATAAGCCTCCAAAATAGAATCAGACTGGGGTTTGTTTGACCCAACAAATGTATTGCTTTCAATACAAGACTGTGACCTTGACCTCGTAGAAATAAGAGCATTTGGAAAAGCTCTGTCTTTTCTCTGTTGCTTATTTTTCAACTTGAAGCAATCAGAAATAACGTGCCCTTTCGTTTTACAATAAGTGCACGTAGGAAGAGATAAGGATTTCTGATCAGTCTTATCAGATGTTTGATTACTAACAGTTGTGCTGTTGTGAAATTTGGAAGTACTCGAATGAGATTGAAATGGTTTTTTACCAGAAAACTGCTGAGAGGACGACTTACTGCCAAATGAAATTTTGTGAGTCAAGGAATAATCATCAGCCATACGAGCAGCATTTTCCAAAGTTTCCACATTCTGCTCGTCAAGATAGGTTTTAACATCACTATGG
Source organism: Margaritifera margaritifera (assembly GCA_029931535.1). Classification (NCBI taxonomy): domain Eukaryota; kingdom Metazoa; phylum Mollusca; class Bivalvia; order Unionida; family Margaritiferidae; genus Margaritifera; species Margaritifera margaritifera. The sequence continues at coordinate 1,521,638 of JAQPZY010001499.1, read as the reverse complement.
ATGCACCTCTTGAACTCTTCAATTAATACGAGCTGTCTGAGGTTATCATAAGCTTGATCAACTTTCTTGGCTGAGCACCACCTATCAAATAGTTGTTCTTTATCCCTTGCAAATTCGACATGAGTTTGTCCAGTTTCTTTTCTATTATTCCTAAATCTTTGTCGATATGCCTCTGGTACCAACTCATAAGCTTTCAAGATGTACTCCTTAACCACATCATAATCGGTGCTTTGTTGTACTGACAGTGAAATGTAGACTTCACGAGCTTTGCCAATAAGTACACTTTGTAATAACAAAGTCCAATGCTCTCTGGGCCATTTCAAGTTTTCAGCTATTTTCTCGAAATGAAGAAAGTATTTATCTACTTCTTTTTCCTGAAAAGGGGGTACTAACCTAATATATCTAGTAACATCAAAACCTGAACTTGTTTTTAAAGGAGTGTAGTGTGCTCTGTTTGCCAGTTCTAATTCTCTTAATTTAAATTGCATTTCCCTTTCTTCTCTTTGCATCTGCATCTGTCTCTCCTCTTTCTCTCTCTCCCTCTCCATCTGCCTCTCTTCTTTTTGCATTTGTATCTGCCTCTCTTCTTTCTCTCTCTCTCCATCTGTATCTGTCTCTCTTCTTTCTCTCTCTCCATCTGTATCTGCCTCTCTTCTTTCTCTCTCTCTCTCTGAATCTGAAGCTTTGCCAATTCTAAATCCATATGGTTCTTGAACTCTAATTCCCTTAATTTCCTGTCAGAACCAGATACAGGCTTTCTCTTCAAACTTAAAGCACTATTTTCAAAAATTCCCTTTCCTACTAAATACTGAATTAAAATAATCTTTATTTCCTGTTTTGTCAATGATACTTTTGCCTCAGATAGACTGTATTTTCTGGCAAGCTCGAGCAACTCATCCTTTCTCATGCACTCTAACCCCTCCTGGGTAGGATTTGAAATGAAATTCTGAACATTAGATGCCATTGTAAATGCTTGTTGGTTTCACACACAAAAAATTCTCTATTTAAAAATCTTTACCAAAGACAAAAAAAAAATTCCGAGACAAAATCAATATGAATTTCAAAAATAACTTTAATATCTCTAATATGCTTTAAAGAAATTCAATCCCGGAACGACGAGCCCCCAATTTATGTTACGACTCTATGGTCTAAGAAAAATGTAACAGAAAGAAAGTGAAACCAACAAATCAAGTAAAAATCAACAAGCAATTTATTACTAGATAATTAAAATGAAAAATCAAAAAGTCACTTACAGTAATGTGTTTTGAAATCCTAATAATCCAATAAGAATGATTGTTCTAATCACAAGTCCTAAATATAGAATGTTCCGAATTCACGGCTGTGTCCTTGAATGTTATTATGTGCCAATGGTCTCCAAAGTCCTGATGTACTAGAAATCTTGATGTGCTGATGTCTAAATGAAGTATTCTAAAATCTCTGAATAAGTTCACCTAAATTCCAAAATCATCAATTAAAAATCCAAAATCTAAAAGTTTATGAACACTGTTATAATCCAATGAATATTTAAAATAATTCCTCTCTTAGAATTTGGAATGAATTTTCACAACTGTAATAGCTCTTTACAAGACTGATGGTAATGTCAAAACTGAAAAAATGTCCACCAAACATGGTATATATAAAGATTGGTCACATGACAGAATGTTCTAGAATGTGTGTCATCTTAATGGAATTTTACTTGTAAACAAAAATCAATCTTGACCTTCAAATTGAGAAAACATTATATTGATCAAAACAACCTAATTCAAGGACACTAGTTAAACATGTTTTTCCTGATAAACATAAAGATTTAAGCAAATATTAAAGTGAAGAAACATTTATAATTTCCTAAAATATTTATAATATTATATAAAAATCATACATAACAATATATATATATATATATATATATATATATATATATATATATATATATATATATATATATATTTGCAAATGTCGTAATATTTTTTATAAATATTTTGTTTATTTGAACCTGTCAATACATTTGCTACCAATCTACGGACAAAATAACGTTCTATAAAATGGCCCGCAGTTGCACGTTCGACACACCGGACAACTGCAGACATAAGTCGTAATGGGTGATACCGTAGCCTCAAATGGGACATATGGCCTCAGTGGAAATTCCATGGTGATGTTATAAATGGTATATAGGTTTAAAATGTCGAGTTATAGTCTGTAACGGGAAATGTAATGTTAAAAATGGTCCAAATGTTTAACATTGTGGGACAGTATTGCCTCAGGGAAAACATTATGGCCTCTAACGCGAAATGTAATGTTCAAACTACATCTACTAACCCACACGCTGTTTGAGTGACCAATACCCACTCGTCTACTAGCCAACACCTACACTTACTAACCAACACGCCATTTGGACTGACCATCACCTACTCAGCTACTGACCAACATATACACATACTAACCAATATTCCGTTTTGACTGACCAACACCCATCATCTACTAACACATACGCAGTTTGACAGACCAATGCCTACACTTACTAACCAATACCTCGTTTGACTGATCAGCACCCACACCTACTAACCAATACGCCGTTTGACGTACCATCAGCCAGTTATCTACTGACCAATACCTACCTCCACTGATCAACACCCATATCTACTCACCAATACAGAGCATTACTGATCACTACCCAGATTTACTAAACAACACCCACGCCTACTAACCAATACACAGTCTTACTGACCATCACCCACACCTACTGACCATCACCCACGCATACTAACCAATACACGGTGCTACTGGCCATTACCCACACCTACTTACCAGCACCTACACCTACAAACAGATGTGTAATTGTAGGATGTAAAGTTAGGGGGTAAAGTAATGAGGATTATCACCTAATTTTAGACAGACCATCATTCACAATCCCCATCCAAACTTTATAAGTTCCAGTCGTTTTCAAAACCGATCACTTCGATTTAGACATTATGGGATTGCCGACTACATGCAAGATTTACGTACCTCCGAAAATGAAGAGCTTGACAACGTGCAAAAACGACGTACCTCCTAAACTGAAAATTTAACAACAGAAGTGCTGTATTGAGCAAGTGCAATTTTACATTTTGCGGAGACTAAAATAAAAATCCACAAAAATATAAAAATATGCCTTAGACAAAAATTAGTACAATAATTCCGTAATTATCACTTACTTTAGCGGAAACTGAAACAAATCAGGACAAAAGTAAGAATTATGGCTTGGATTAAAATAAGTACTAAAATTCCGATTATAATACGGATCTTATCGTAGACTAAAAATATCCGGAAAAATAAAAACATTATGACTTAGAGTAGTACTAAACGTTTGAAACTAATACAGACTTTAGTGGAGGCTGAACAAATCCGGAAAAAGTATTACAAATTGCAAAATTAAACAAATTATATAGAATTTAACGAAAACTGAAAATATATCTGGAGAAATGAGCAAACAAATCTTAAAAATTTTAAAGAAAATTTAAATTTGGAAAAAATGTTTTTACAACTTGAAAAAGATCTGTACAAAAATGATAACATTTTAAAATGTTTAAATAAAGTATTAAAACATTTTAACATTTCAAAAAACATTTACAAAAATTACAAAATTAGTTTGGGGGTTTAAAAATATTGGGCAGTATTTCTAATTCTAGAAACCTCGGTGGCCCTGAAAAGGGCGGTTAAGGGTTAACAAATGTCTAGGTTGTTAACACAATCTACACTGTTTTGATGCAATCTTTAGAGTGATGAGGACTAACACTTAATGACCATCCATCGCTCACCTTGACATTGCAACACCCACACATACAAACAAAACGGACGAGAGAAAGGGGAGTTATGTGATGGTCACTAATACACATAACTACATGTGAGACATATCTGCTCACTTGGCTTCGTACAATCCAGGTTACAACGATTTGTTTTGTGTTATTGATGTGTTCTCAAAATCGGCTTGGGTGGTCCCTTTGACATCCAAAGCAGGTTCGGAGTTAGCGCAAGCTTTGAAAATCGTCTTGAAATAAAGTGGTCGACACCCTCTGCGATGGCAAACGAACAAAAGGCACTGAATGTCTCGATCAACAATTTCAAAAAGAACGACAACATTATATTTACAACACTGAAAATAGTGAAACCAAAGACAGTGTCGTGGAACTCTTGAAAGAACGTATGTTAAAATATTTTACACATCAACATACTCTCAAATACATCGAAGTGTTACTACGTCTTTTGAAAACCTACAAAAAACACGATATGTACGATATCGAAAGCATGCATGATCAAAGAACACGTAAAGTGGGAAAACGTTGTATGCAAGAAGTCAAAGTGCGTTGGAAAGGATATCCACCCAATTTTGATGATTGGATTGCAGCATTGCAAGTCATTGACTATTTAAAAAAATGAAAACTTCATGAACTTGTCTTTAAACATCGTGTCACCTTCTTCCATTTCATTTCTCCAAGAACCCCATCAACAAAAACAACAACAATGGGTGTAGCTTGGAAAACGTGTCCCAAAAAATCAAATCGTCATTTATAGTGTCCCTGAAGCAGCTATTGCAGGTTTGAGTTTGCAACTGTGCGATAAATAATTGTGGAACATTTTACTCAGCAGTTGTATTGCTTATCTTCTTCCCAATCACTCGTGGAATGATACCGACAGTAGCAACAGCAACGACAAAGGCAGCAACAGTAGCACAACGAGAAGAATCAAAGTCACAGCAAACCTTTGGAACCGTTGGAAAGTCATCTTCTTAGCTAAACAAAACCCACAAAAACAATCGAACTCTGAATAATTAATTTTATTTGACTTTATCTAGTGACAGTTCTTTGGATGTGTTTTCCAACATAACGTCGTGCTGTTCGTCGGCCAAATTACTTCAAGCCATACAATTGCACCACGACGCTCATTAGAATGTGGCTTTGGTAGAAATCATTCATCCCACTCAAGTCTTAAATATCACATAAGATCAAATCAGTTTCGTCATAGAAATAATCAATGAAAAGGTACAAGAACACTTGGACCAAAATGATCCTGTCTATTACGAAACTAAAACACCAGCGGCAGCTAATTACCGACTGAATAATGATGATATGAGAATTCATGTAGGATACTATTGCAATGCTCGACATCACGATAAAATCTGGAATGTTTTCAACCATACGTTTCGCAACGCACTTGAGAAAACCAACAGACTTGTACTGATTGAGTACCATCCACCCTCTCTCATCGTCTTAAAATGGATTTTTACGGCAGCAACACGCTGTCCATCAAATTTTCGCCATGTTTGTTTGCGATTCTGGGTGGACACACAGCCCTCACTCCAACAAAAGACATCAAGAACAACAGAAAATTATTCAAGTATTTTCAATACTCCATCGAACGATGGACTCGATTTAATGTTTGTGTACTCCGATATCGTTGAGTACAACATGGTGAGAAACACAACTGTTCCGTTGCTGAGAGTCATTCCTTTTAAAGTGGAATCTGCAGTTGGTACTAATGATGAAGGAGGAAACACCTATCACGTTCGCCAAGAATTTGTGCATTCCCATTATCTTCCTCTCAGAAAATCGAATATGGACAGTGTGAATATTGGTATACAAAGAGATCTCGGACAAAATATTATATTCTCCAAAGGAAAAGTTACCATGAAACTACATTTTCGGAAACGATTCTCGACTGGGTTGTAACTCATGTATCCCGTGTACCGAAGAGACGTTTGACAACAATATATATATATATATATATATATATATATATATATATATATATATATATATATATATATATATATATATATATATATATATGCATGGAGCCACTAGGAAGCATTATGTCCAAGGGACATCGCTTACAATGTTTGGCTTTTAAAATGGTGTTGGATGTTGACAATGAGTGATTGTCTGTCCGTCATTACGTATTAATCCTCATAACTTTACCCCTACACACCTGTTTGTAGGTGTGAGTGCTGATCAGTAGGTGTGGGTACTGGTCAGTAACACTGTGTATTGGTTAGTATGTGTGGGTGCTGATCAGTAGGTGTGGGTGATGGCAAGTAAGACTGTGTATTGGTTAGTATGATCTGATCCTGGTCAGTTGATGTGGGTGCTGGTCAGTAAGACCCTGTATTGCTTAGTAGGCGTAATTGTTGGTTAGTGGAGGTTGGTGTTGGTCGATAGATGACTGTGTGATGTTCAGTCAAATGGCGTATTAGTTAAGGTGTAGGTGCTGGACAGTCAAATGGCGTATTGGTTAGTACATATAGGTATTCGTCAGTCAAAACAGCGTATTCTTTAGTAGGTGTGTGTGTTGGTCAGTATACAAGTGGAGGTCAATCGGACGGTGTCTTAGTTAGTAGGTCTGGATGCCGGTCAGTAGATGATTGGGTGAAGGTCAGTCCACTCGGCGTGTTTTTTAGTAGATGAGTGCGTGTTTGTCACTCAAAAGCCGTATTGGCAGTAGATGCAGTTTTAACATAACATTTCCCGTTAGAGGTCATAATTCTCTCCTTGAGGACATACAGTCCCACAATGATAAACCTATGGACCATTTTTTAACATGTAATTTCCGTTGAGGCAATATGTCCCATTTCAACACGGCGACCGTAATGTTAATTTCTACTGGGGCCAGATGGTCCCATTTGAGGGAACGGTATCCCCCATTACTACTGATATATGCGTGTGACGTAAGATATGTAAAAGACGGTGACGTAAAAATGTCGGAGAAGGAGAAACAATTCTGCTGCTGAATAAAGAGCATACCGTAAAATCCGGACGCTCTTACGGTACTCTCCAACTAATATCAAGGTCAACCTAGATACAGTTTATGCAAGTAATATTATGTAATATCCAAGAATTGTAAGGTGATTGCATCGTTTTGAAGATGGTCGCGAAACCATTGAAAAATGACCCACGTTCTGGAAGACTGTAGCCTGCGATTTGTGAAGAAAGTGAGCAGAGACTACAAATCGCTCGACGTAATCAGACTGTCAAGACAGTTTTATACGCATTATTTTTCGATGCAAAAGGCCCGGTAGTCCAGGTACCTGTGCCGTGACTCTGGTAGTGTCACTGGACATTACTGTGCTTCCAAAGTGTCGCCAAAATGTATGGAACACTACGGAACCACTATCCACTAGGATTTACCCTTGTCTTTAGAAACTCATAATAATAGGATAACCTAATGTTAGTTTCTCGTTGCCCTATAATACGACAAAAATGGTGTCCTATTTGTATTTCTTACTACACCCCTGAATAATAATAATAATAATAATAATAATAATAATAATAATAATAATAATAATAATAATAATAATAATAATAATAATAATAAAAATAATAATTTTTGTGGACTTAATAATAATAATAATAATGTTTTATGATATGTTGAGTAAGACCCATGGTAAGGCCGAATATTAAATAAACAGGGTCCTGGATAGTAGATAACTGGACTTTAACTATCTGTCTCTTTCTATCTGTGTTTCACACACACACACACACACACACACACACACACACACACACACACACACACACACACACACACATACACACATACATACACACACCATTTTCTTTCAATGGTTGTTTGTTTTATTTAGAAGTGTTTTATATGGTCCGTAGCCTGTTGAGTAGGGTTTACTCTATTGGGTTGTAGTGGAGATACTGAAGGAGGTGGAGCAGGTATATTATAAAGGGAGGTAACTAAGGGGACTCATAGAAGGGGCTAGATGTTTTTTACATAATTTATAAGAGGGTTAATAAAACGGTATATGGAGTTAGTAATGTTACTTTTATTTAGAAGGGATATATAACTAGGTGGTGGATAGTAGATCATTGGTTGGTAGATAGAAGTTCCCTGTTTGTTGAATAGTAGCTTCTTGGTTGGTGTATAGTAGCTCCCTGGTTCTTGAATAGTATATAACTGGTTGTTGGAAGTAGTTCACTGATTGTTGGATAGTATATATCTGGTTGTTGGATAGCAGATCCCTGGTTGGTGAATAAATAAGTCCCTGGGTATTGGATAGTAAATAACTGGTTGGTGAATAGTAAATAACTGGACTTTGATAGTAAGTAACTGAGAGTGTATGTATATTTCATCCCATCCTTTTCCATCATACCCCTCTTGTGTGATATGTTTGTATGTATGTAAGTAGAGAGTAGGGTTTTGTGTTTGGATTGTAATCAAACAGCGGTTGCTGGATAGTAGATGTGTGTGCTTGGATAGCAATAAAAAAACAGCGGTTGGTTGATAGTAGGGTGTGTGTGTTTTGATTGTAATTAAAAAAAGCGTTTATTGGATTGTAAGGGTGTGTGTTTGGATTGTAAACAAAGGGCAGTTGCTGGATAGTAGGGGTGCCTGTGTGCTGGGTAATAGATAACTGGTTTGTGGATAGTATATAACTGGCTGCTGGATATTAGACAACTAGATGGTGGATAGTATATAACTGGTTAATGGATATACTGAAGGTAGTTTTGTTTTAAAAACTAGGAGAGTATGTTAGGTTAGGTTCAATATAGTATATATTTGGTTGATGGATAGTAGAGAATTGGTTTGTGGATAATAGTTAACTGGGTGTTGGATAGTAGATAATTCGTTTGTGGATAGTAGGTAACTGGGTGCTGAGTGTTGATATTTGATAACTAGGCTCTGGATAGTATATAATTGGTTTGTGGATAGTAGGTAACTGGGTGCTGAATAGTAGATAATTTTGTATTGATAGTAGATATTTGGTTGGTGGATAGTAGATAACTGGTTGGTGGATAGTAGATCACTGAGTGTTGATAGTAGATAATTGGGTAGTGGATCGTATATAATGGGGTGATGGATATTAGAGAACTAGCTAGTGGATATTAGATAATTAAGTATTTATATGTAAGGATTATGAGGGTGATAGCTTAGTTTTTAAAAATGGAGAGTAGTTACGTTTAGGGATATTATAGACTGGGGTAGAGATTTTTACTTTATATAGAAATTAGGGTTAGTGTTATGGTTGTTAAGTTTATGGAGAAAGGATTTAAATTTTATTTTATACTCCTTCTTTTACATCCTACCCTGCTCTTGCTATGGGCAAATTAAAAGAAACCTACACATAATAAACCTGAAGACGTTGGAGCTTATGTCATCCATGCAGACGACCGTCATAGTTCAGGCACTCTTTTAAAATACACAACTTCAATGTACGGCTGTCGCATATGAATTTCCCGTTTGTCCCCATAAACTTTCGACCCTTGGTCCCTACAAACTTTCTACTATTAATTTTCCCATGTTAATTTCCCGTTTGTCCCTATAAACTTTCGACCCTAGTTTAACACAGGCCTCCTCTGTAGCATTTCATTTAGAGGGCAAACCAAACTCGCATTTCCCTTCCATACACTCTCAACACTGTTACAAAGCAGACAGATTCACCTTACGTCATAGGGTTTGTACGTTTTCGAGTGTAGACTGTCACCTCTTGCTGTATTGTTACAAATCATATGAACCAAGATGGCTCCTATGTTAAATTCCCGTTTGGGTCTATAATCTTTTCATTTAACACAGGATCCCGTTTGAGTCTCAAGTGCCATCCTCTACTACTTCTAAGTGTAAAAAATAAAAAGTCATAAAAAGGGCCTAGGAGAACATAATCCGCCTAATTACAGACAACAAAATAGGATCGAGGACTGTCGAAAAAGATCTACTATTGAAAATGGAGAATACTTTAAATATAAATATCTCACAAGGACATATTCTGTAGGCATAGAGGTGGGTATTGAAACAAATTAAACGAAATAAGCACCTGACATACCTTTACATTTGACATATCATCTTGAGCTGATAGAAACAAACCATAAGAATAATCTTTCAAAACTAAAACTAAAACTAAAACTTGAACATTTAATATGTTGCATGGTCTCTTTAATCCTCTGAAATAAATTATTTCATACACGTACTAATTTTGCTTTTTCTAACGTGGAATTTATTAGATTCAATTCACAACTGATGTTCCAGAGACTGTTTTAAAGCTAATTGTTCTTTCTGTAAATTCAGTTCCTGTTTTTGTCCAGTCATTGTAGACAGACTTGAAAAAAGTTAAAAGGTCTTAATGCTGTAATATATAGACAGCAAAAGTAGAATGTTAGATTATTACCTGTGTCGTACTTGACAATTTTTTTATATTTTGTCCACTGGGTAGATTTAAATAGCTAATTTTTTTTAAGTTGGAAGAATATCCTATTTGAGGCTTGATATAGGACGATTAATGTTTGTACAATGTGGAAATATGTTCCATAGAACGAAACAAGAAGATGGGTTGATGTATTGCCTAACCTCATCGGTCAATATAAGAACACTTATCACACAATCACTTTTTAACAGTTGGAAACCAGCTGGAACTATTGTGTTACTAAAATAAATAGATTATATAAAGTAGTCACTCCATAATTTAAAGAACCTTTTCAAAATACAATGCAAGCAATTATACTACTGAAGCACATATATTTCTATGATTAGTTAATTCGACTTAAGAGGTTGCAATGTACCTGTTGGTATTGCGATAGAATTTGGTATCTCACAACAATTTCCATCGTGAACAATAATGGAAACATTGGACATTTCAGCTCTGACATTTGCAAAAAGATACTGAAAGGTTTGGAAAAGAAAGTTATAAATATTTGGGAAGAAAATAGGCTTAGTTCATTTTTAAATGAATCAAAACATACCAAAAAAATAGAATAATGGGCGACTTTAAAACTTCACTTGGTTCGAATGTAACAATGAGTTTAAAGAGCAAGAACGACGTTATGTTGATATGTAAATAAACAAATAGTAAATAAGTGAGTACTTTTATGTTACGGTGCAAGACACGGTATATGAAAATAATTTGTTAACGTGATGTAATCAAATTGGTATCGTATGATCTGATCAAAGAAAGCATTCAGAAAAGTTCCTTGCAAATTTTTAAAAACTGTCATAACAAAGATTACAGGTGTTTCTTTTATAACGCAGAATCTGATAAACACGATAAGTGATCATCTATACAGACCATCAACATATAACCTTGACAGACATAAACATTGGTTTCATTGATGCTCTGTTAACAATCACGGCAATGATAAATTCGAAAATAAATTCAACCTATCTGTGAATGTATTGATAATGGTAGACAGACACATAAGATTAGTTAGAGTGACAGATAGAGTAAGATGCATGTTAACTGAGTTTGATTGAGACACATATCATTATTGTGGAACAGTGGATTTGTCAAGATTTGTGTTATCTCAGATAAACACGACGCCTGAAAAAACCTAATTGCACAAGATTTCTATTTATCACCATTACCAAAATATTTATAGAGGAGTAGTAGGGTTTAAAACCTTTGCTGCACGTTGAAACAGAAAGGAATACACGTTATCCACAATCGTAATTTGAAGTTGCATGTTCAGTTAAGTTTGAAACTAAGGAATTGAATTCAACTTTTAGACTTAACATAATAAGATTTTGATCTCATTAATAACTCTGTGTTCGGTAAATAGATGGAAAATCTATCCAAGACAACGAAGTTTACATAAAAACAAAAACAAAAATTAAAAATATCAAATTCATTAATGTCGGCTTCACTGTGTTCGAACTAAGTGGGTTTTATACGACTTTATGACAACAAGCTAAAAGGAGGCTCTTAATGATACAGATTCTTTGTGTATTTCGTGTCGAGGTAACGTCTGCAATGAAATGAAGAATATCATAAAATTTTTGTAACAAGTGCTGACAAGAAAAACATTATATTTGATGTTCCTTAAATGAATAAAAACGATACAAGGACTTTCAAAGATGAATTATATGGTTTTCCTATACTAGATATTTGTGATCCTGGAAGTAAGCTCTATGCTTTCAGAACTGACAAAGATGAACAGAAAGTCTGTAAAGAAATAAAGAGTTGCGTGATAAATAAGAATCTATAATTTAATAGGTACAATAATTGTCCATTTAACCAAACTGTAAATCAACAAGAGAATAATTTAACTAAATCGTGTCATCATTAGTTAGACAATATTACATTAAATAAAATTGCATTAAGGTGCTATTACAACAAGAGATGTATAGTAGATAATATAAACACACTTCCATATGGTTACTCCACGACCTTGTAATCAAACGGATACTCGAGAAGCATTAAAAGTTTGTTTATTTTGTTTGTTTCAACATTTAATTTATCTCTTCTCTCATAACGACTGGTGCAATATTGTTTTCCTCGAACACATTTTCCATCGATCTCTTATCTTCGGAGCAAAGGACTTGTAAAACATTTCTTCACAGGTTTATTACGACATGTACTATCACCCACGCAGATATTCCATAATGTCTAGTACTACTTGCTAATTTGGTTACGTTGCTTGATTTCAACTTGTTATCTTCAATGTTGACACAGTCGTCTATCAGAAACAAAGTATTAGTACATTAGTAAACACTAATGAGCAATTCTAACTATTTGTCTAATTTGTCATTAATAATTTATCGCAATAAAATCACCATCTCTAAAAAGCCATTTAACGTTGTAAGTTGTGTTGTACATACAGGTTGGAAAGATGATCACAATATAATCAAATACGTCCCTGTATTCTGTTTCAGTCAAATCTTGTGCAAACTTTGTCCTTCTGCAATTTTTGTAGTACCACATATAATCATGTTATGAGGTTCTTTGAGATACATTATTTTGTGATTACGCTGCATTAATGTTAGATGAAAGTTCTAAAAGTGAGGATCAGAATTTATCTTGTTGTTTGCCTTGGTGCAATGTATATATCCTCCCATATTAATCAGTTGTTGTTATTTGTGCTTGAATGTTGTGCCGAAATCATTATTTTGTCCAAAAAGAAGGGATAAATCCCCGCAACTCATTTATACAAAATTATAAAATATCTTAAATACCTCCACAACCAGACCAATATTCTTTATATTTGTTTCATTCCCCTTTCACGCCAATTTGTAGTCATTTATGTTATATTTATATTTTTACTTCTCATACAAGTAGTCGTTGTTAACATCGGACTCTGTTAAGTTATCTTTTTTCATGGCATTTGTAATGTCCTTGATGATTACCTCATTGTTTTCATAACAGATTTTTCATTACAATTCTAAGATAGATCAATTTGTTGTTGACTTGTGATATTTTGTATTTTAACTTTCGTCTTCTTTCAGGTTTTATAATTATTTCATAACCACGTATTACACACGTGTTTCAACCTTCTTCCTCAATTGCACTATTTTAAAAAACACCACAACCAATGAAATCTGAAATGTAATCATCCATTTATTCGAATGTAAATTGTTAAAACGGTATGGGTTATATCGGATTGTTCGGAAAGTTTACCTGAATATAAGACAAAAATAAATAAACATTTTCTATGTATCTACGTTATTTCTCCTTTCTATCTGCAGGTGTATGCTTTGTTGAACGTCAGCTAATTTTTTACCTGCACCATGCAATCTATTATCTCGTGTACTTTTCAAATCAAGCCAGATGTAAACTGGTGATTAATGTATACATTCTTAACATTTATATTACATCAAAGAAGTACTTTCTTGCTTACGTGAATTGCTGCTTCAATTATACATTTAAGAATAAAATATATTGGGTAATCCTCCCACAGTAATCATTTAATTTGTATCACACAATTAGTACCCAAAAAAATCCGGATCAGTTTCTCTGTCCTCTTTTCACTGTATCAATACTCCTTTTAAACTCATTGGTGGTAATAATTATTTATTTTGTTATGTAGTTTTGGAAGAAAGCAATTTTATTGCTGTATATTACGTTAAAGGGCTAATTCATTGAATCTATAGTAATAGTAATCACACTGTAGTAATAGTAGTAACACTGTAGTTATAGTAGTAACACTGTAGTAATAGCAGTAACACTGCAGACACAAATATTGTCCAACTAGTAATCCTGGTTACCATCTTCTATCACTTAAGAGACTTTTTCAGAGTAATGGTCAATCCTAAATCCGCAGAAAAAAAATATATAAATAAAACGGATAATTGATCTGTCATTATCTGGAAATCATGTGGTATTTTTAAATTATTTCCGTATTTTGTAAACTGAATAGCTTATATACCTGTTTTGTTGTGCATTAGCCGCTTCAGCTCTAAATATTCTCAATTCATCATTCATTACACCTTGTTCAATCATGTTTTTCTAGTAGACACTTGCAACGGCAAAGCTTTGAACGTCATGAAAATATTGTAGTCATTCAGCTTGCAAAGATCTTCACTACCATATTTAATGTATTTAACAAGCATTCTTCCCAAATTGTTTATCGCTGTATTATTACCATCTCCTTTAACCTATCAATGGAAAAATAGTATAAATGATCCAGGTACAATCAAGACATTAAATCTCAACTTAGGTACTACCTCTTATAAATTTTGTTCAGGCTTAGTACTACTTAGAGTGTGTTGAATTAAGATGTTTAAGACCCTGTGATGTTTTCTTTTGTTTCTAAGAAGTTTCGTATCTTTAACGTGTTGCCATTCTTGTGTGCTTGCACTACTTAATGGCTTAATTGTTCAATTGTAAAAATACTTGTAACAGAAAATAAACATTAACGCCCATCACAATGGTTATAAATACATGCTCATACGGTACCTGCTTATCAGAAGGCTGTTAATACCATGGAATTGTGTGCAAAAAGTGGCCATTATATTGAATTTTAATGTAAATATAGTATTATTCAGTTGCCGCGTACAACCTTACCCACGATGTATGTTTTAGTTTTGTCGAACGATCACGACATAGTTAGTTCTACTCGTTAATTTTCTAATTCTATCAAGTAATCCAATATTATTTACACCCATCTCCGCGTTTAATACAGTTTTAAATGCCTGTATGTTTACATTTATTTAGGTTTTAAAGAAGTTTATGCAAACCAAATTTCTTTCACTTAATGCGATAGTTTTTCTTTCTTCCTACTTTTGCTTGGAATGCGTTTGTTCAGTTGTTAACTTTTGTTCCGAATCATTTAAATATGTTCTTATTTGGTTTATCCGTTTGTCTAATACATCAATACTACATTGTGCCGCACTGATAATTTTAACTAGTGCTCGACCAACGTATTGTTTTGTATCTGTTTTAGAATGTTCAGTTCCAGCAGTAAGCTTATTTTAGAGAGTTGTTAAAGTCAGATCACTAAGCATTTTGATTTTGTCTTTTAAATCGAGATAGATACAATATAAGTTGCTCTAATATATCTAATCATAATTTCATTTACATTTATGTTGTTCTTGTTGTCATCTGTCTCTTTTATTATTTCGGTGAAATCATTCTTCTTTTGCCGAAACGTTCAATCGAAACAAGAAGATTATGTATACTAATCCCAAAGTATGAAATATATGTGCTGCAAATATTCTTCTTGATTGCATTCTTTATATTGGCAACTATTAAATCACTCATGACTTACTTCATGAGCACTTATTGCCCTACTCACCACAGCATCAATATTGTTTAACTTATGGCAGAAATTACTTAGTGTTTTAACATTTTGGGCATATTAGCTTTTCCTTGAACGCTTTAGCCACAAACCTCTTTGTAGTTGCCCCTAACTGCGTAAAAGCAAGTAGGAAGATGAATCCTGTTGCTATTGCTGCAACTCCTAAACCAGCAGCTACAACATTCATCCCACCTTAAGCATGACCTCTATCCAGTGTAAACACGTACGCTGTTTTCTTTATGACATCTTTGTAATGTTCTATTGTTTTAACCAAATAATTCTTAATTTCTTTGACCTTTTGCAGGCTAAAATTTATTCCAATGTTTGCGGGCAGGCTGTGTAGAATAGAATTGTAGTGCAGTTGATTTTTTCTTTTCCATATAAAGGTATGAAATTGCTTAGGTTTTGGGTATATAATAGATTTATCAGGTTTTCTCGGTTGTTAAGATACGTGTCTAAGTTTAAGTGTCTTCTTCGGTTTGATTTTCAATATTAAAATGTAATTACCTATTATTCGACTTGCATTCATTTTTGAGCTATTTAATTTCTTAATTATGTCGTCTGGTAGGATCCCGTGTGATATCAATTAGTCAGTTTTAAACTGGCTCAATGAAAGTGGAACAAACAACTTTATAACTTCCTCGAATTTCACGTTTGCTGGTTAAGATATCGACATCTTAAAATCTTCTTCACAAGCATGCTGTAGCGTACAACAAGAGCTGAGTTAACCTTTGTATGGCAAATAGCGTTAGTTATGTTGTTTGTCGCACTTGGCATTTATTACTGTGAAATTTCGCCGTTCTCGAAACATTTCTGGAAATGGATATGTCTCATCTTTTGACATAGTACTTAATTTAATTCTTGTTCTTTGACAGATTTGGGAACAGAGCCAGTTGTGCTCTTTCTTTACATCATTAACAAATCTAAGACAAAAATAACACCACTACGCGAACTTGTCATACTATAACTTTATCTTGCTCTCTGCCTTGGATATTTTCAATTTGTTTACCAAGTTCAACTCTACCTGGATCTTTCATCTTATGTGAAGTTATCTTCTCTGTTGACTTGTCAATCTTCGGCGTTTCTTCAAATTTGTTTTCTCAAACTTCCATTTATTTGCAACGAAATTATCATGTGAAAGTAAACATACATTAAAGGTACTCGTAATTAATATAAATCATATTTGAACTAACTTTTACATCAGCTTAAACTCATCTTACAATTATGTTAACAAATGACAGTAGTAAACTTTAAGTAGTCAAAGTTCATTGAAATAAAACAGTAAAAGCAAATAATGGATAACAAGTGATGTCTTAAATGCAAAAAAGCTAACAACATAACAGAATTTGATAAAGGTGGCAGGAACTCGAAGTGAGTACATGAAAGAATGGATAATCAAAACAGAGAACACTATCATAAATACACAAATCAATACTTAAATAAAAGATACCACAACGACAAAAATTATAAGATGATTCACATGGCAGGAGTTCGAAGTTTACAGGCATTTAATACAAGGATTAAATCAAATACTATTGCCTTTAATCGTAAATAGTCAAATATCACAAAGTCTGAAAGGGTGTGTGAAAAAGATCTAGATATGGATTAAGTTATTCCTTGTGCTTTCTTTGACGTTTTTGACCTCGAGCAACACGGGAAAATAAAACACTGGGCAAACACTAGAAACATGAAAGCTAGTGATAACGGATCTAAAAATGCTCAAATGCCATTGAAAAGAGAGATACGAGAACAAAAAAAAAAGTCGAAGTGTTCAAAACCAAAAACTGTATCACTGATGCCATTTTGGATTATATTTTTTAGTACCTTCTTCTGTTTTCCTGCAGATAGGCATTCCAGTAATAACAACTGTGGTCAAAGGTAAAAATGTATCGATTACAAACCATCCATTACACATTTATATGCTGATATTTTCCGTGCTTTGTTTTTCCTCCTTTGACTTTTAATAATTGATTTGTTTGGATGTTAATAGGCTAGTCAATAATGCAGATATAAGTACTTCTAGCTTAAATGATAAAAACATAGTAAAGTGTCTAACGACATTTGATATCAATTAATTTTCTCTCAACTCTGCCTGTAATTCATTCAAATCACCAATGGTTAGAAATTTTCTAATCGGAGATATTACGGCGAAGATGAGAATATCTAACAATGACTTGGATATTTAGTGGATCTAGCATTGACAAAGATCTTCGATCTTTTTTTTATTGGGGTCGTTTAAAATTTGTTTTCGTCTATTGTTTCTAGATGATTATGGAGAGACAAACTACAGATGCAATAACCGTATATGCTATCGAAGATACGTGAATGGAGGTGAGATTTGAAACTCTTCGACAAATATCATCAGTCTGAGTTAATAAATACAAAGACTCTGTTTAACACTATTTGAACATGGATGAAACACAATATAAACTAATAAAACAAAATTTAAAATTGGGGGAATAAAATTGTGTTACCATGATGTAAACAAAGAACCAATAAAACATTTTAAGAAGCGTAGTCAAAATAAGATGTTAGTAGCGAACTTTAAAACTACGAAAAACAATCGAAGTGACCTCTGCAAGGAAAGAAATAAATGGAAGCAACCAAATGGTATACCTACAATCAGACATTTGCCGTATAACTAGAAATACAAGTAATCGACACAAATTAACAATTTATCCAGCAAGTAAGAGAAGAAGAAACCTAAATAGATGAATACAGCGAAAGAATACCCGAAGAGCGTAGATTATTTGCCATTGAGAAAGAAATAGAATTAGGAGCTTACGTGAATTTCGTGGAAGTAGACAATTCAAAATAGAACATGAAATCAGACGTTGAACCTTATGACAGAGAGAAGACATAACGTAAGACATCAGCAAAGAAACAGATGAAACCAAAATGATACATTGAAAGAACTGTTGCAAAATACTGGAATTAAAAGAGCACAAATAGTTAGACATTTAACAGATCTAGAGAGCAATTTTCAAGACAACATTGAAATTATACATTCAAAAGTTAAAGGAAAGTTACCACTAGGCGAAAGGCGGAAACAAATGTTTAAAGAGAAAGGTGTAACTATTGCCACTATTATTATGGCTATACTATGATAGCAACAATTCTTGCTCTGTATATTGGGAATGTAGCACATAGTCATTATCGGACAAAGTTAATCAAGGCATACAAATATTGCCAACTATTTGTACGAGATATACAAAAAGGCAGTATCATTGGTAATGTCATCGCTGGCGTTTGAAAACAGCTGGACAGGTTGTTTCTTTCTAGGATGATTATTATTATATAATTTTTTTGTTTTTTTTTAATTTTTTTGTTGCTTATTCGAGCATTAATTGGCCTGTTGTTTGCATTTTTAATCAAAAATGTCGACACAGCAACAAAAAGGGTAAGGAATTCATAACATACTTCAAAACGTAAATTAAGCCAGCTCCCGCTACCATCGTTATGATTGTAATCGATTGTTTATTTGTTTCGAGATCTGCGTATTTCAAAGCATGTGCATTTGCGATTACAACTGTTATCACATTTGTCTTTCTTGTCGTCATAGTTTTTACCAATGTTATCTTCTTCTATTTCGTTCTTTATCTTTAACGAATTCTTTCAGACTGAGTATCAGCTGCTGGAGTCATCTTTTTGACAATGTCGGTATTAATGGTAGTGTTCAGTTCTAGTTTAAAGCTATCTGATGAGATTTTTAAGTTGTTGTGATAACCAATAATCCCTTTTTATTACCTTATTAGTCGACAATAAATACGTTCCATCACCACCAACAACGTAGTTTAGTCTAACGATTGAATCTGAAATATATTGCTAAAACCTTATAGTGATGTTTCCATAAATCATAGCCTTGTTCACCTAAAATTAATTTTTCAAACAACTTTTTTAACAGTCTTGAACACGTTACTTAAGATCTGATACTTCGTTTCAGTTCTATTCCTTCTTCTTTTAGACCTGTGCTATCTTACAGAGAGAAATAAGTCCATCCAATTTTTCATCACTTGATATCGCGAAGTTAATTTCAACATGAGTCAATTTTCTTCTGCATTTAGTATTACCTGCTCCATAATTGTAATGGCGTTTGTAAGCTCTTAACACATAATGAGGCATACGCTCTCCAAAACCCTGACGTACGATTTTGTTTATTTTTCAATTCTATTATCAATCAAGTATTAACTTTTTTTCCATTTAAGTACATCAGTTGTGACTTGGTGGAATGTTAAAGTTGTTACAGATGATGTTAAATTGTTTCAGATCTACATTGTTGTTGGTCGAACTCAATGTTTGTTCCTCAGGTAAATGTATTGCACATTCAGACAACAGTTATCTTATCTGAAAATAAACGTGAAACCTGTATATTGATTTTACTAACTCTTGTACACTTTGATCTCATAAATGTCAATACGATATTCACCTATCCGTTGTTGACATCTATGCTGCTCATATACTTCATTGTGCCAGAATTTAATATCACTGTATCGACAGAGTCATCTCTCTCAGATCTTAAAGTCTAATTATCGACATGCTTTATAGTCTGTATGGGAAATAGTAGTTTTGTGTGTAGTAGATTTTTTTATCTCGTTAGGTATGTGTTCAATGTCTCGGATGACTTAAACTGAGTCTCTGGACAAGGATAAGCTGTAGTGCTTGTTATTTGTTGTTGTTAAATCTGACGTCCATTATTTAATTGTGACAAATGTTTCATACTTCAACTAAATCATAAACAATAACACATGTATTCACTTGCCTATTTTCCTCTTCTCACCATTTATTTTATTCTTCTTTTGCTTCTTTATCTCTGCTCTACACATGTTCTTTTTGTGATACTCAATTTTCTTGTCTATGTTTTCTGAGTTCTTTCCACATACCCTTGGTGTATTTTTGTTTCCAAATGTGAATGAATTGTTGGAAATTTGTATAGCTTTGTGCTTTATGGTAGAATGCCATTGTGCATCCGCCATCAATTCTTAGTGTGCGCAATCCTTATGCGTTTAAATTTGCATTGCCACGTTTTCCCATTTGCACAGTATTATTCTCTTTGTTGCAGCTATCACACACAGCCATTTATTTGTCAGATTTGTTTTTCAATTGTCTAAAATGGAATCACTATAGGTAAAGTTTAAATAAATGGTCTCTTCTTCTCATGCTTCCCATATTACCATTGTGAAATTAAAATATTTCATTGGAGAAAAAAGTAGATGTGAGATGGAAATTATAAACGAGTATGTTCTACAAATATCGATTGTATGTTGAACAGTAATAAAACGATGACATTTTTTGTTTTAGTCTTTTTAGTCTTGCAATGGAAATTATCACAGTTCTACTTGTATAGTTAGTCTGATCCCTAGGTTGCACTCTTTATTCATGAATCTTATGCTTGAAGAAGGGACCCTAATATGCGGGGAAGAATGAATGTATCTACATATCTATCCATCTATCTTACACTATCCCCTTTCCAGGCGAAGAGGATATCCGCCTATTAAATTATCATTGTAACAGAACGTTCAAACTTCCCTGTCATAATTTTATTAGTAATCATAGAAACTTCTCACCCGACAGCGTATATCATATGTTCATGCCAAGTACTGAAAGTGTAAAGTGGGTAAATTGTTGTAATTTGTACTTGTAAAAGTCGTGCAATTGAGCGTTGAGTAAAAGACGCACTTGTGTTTGAAAGAGAGATATATAAGTAATATTACACCATCTGCCTACTTTTCAGAGCGACACACCACCGTGACCAAGGTAAGTAAAACAATGCGAGATAGACTGATGAATTTCTTTTCACGTGTTAATGAATTTCAAAACTTAGATAATTATGTATTAGTTGTTGGTATGTCAAATAAGTGAAGAGTAATTATATTTTAATCATTTTTGAATGGTGATAATTATTCTATGGTTGAATAGCTTTCAAAAATGTCCAGAAATTAGTGATCTGTACGGTGACTGATCTTGGTATTTACGAATTTCATAGGATTAAATATTTTAAAATTAATAAATAATAAAAGTACATTTAGCCTTATGTTTACAGTTTTTCGACCGAAATATTTTAATTTTAATACTGAAATTAATTAAATAGTTCTATGACATTAGTATGTATCTGACATGAAAAATTAAATAACTCAGATTATCAAGGTATACTGCTTGCTATTTTATTTTAAATCTAAAGTCCATTATTTAATTGTCACAAATTCTCATATCTCAACTAAATCACAGCAACCATACATTATTTCTACTGTTTCGTTGTTAGGCTATTATGTTGCGAGATTGACACCCCGTATCAGCACGCAAGTTACGCATTCCAGTCAGTGAGATTGATACCCCGTATCAGCACGCAAGTTACGCAATCTACCATTGATCACAAAGTATATAATATAGGACATAGCTGCTCGTATATGCTTGCGATAAACTTAACTTTTGACCTTAATACATCGTTTACTAGTACTTGTACTGTATTTGCTGAGGTAGCGAACCACTTCTATCTCTCTCTCTCTCTCTCTCTCTCTCTCTCTCTCTCTCGCAGTAGGTTGATTATTAACTCATTAGTATGGAAATATGCAGATGATATTTCATTTTCGAGTTAATGCTTATATTTTATGCATAATAATGGAAAATATGTTCTGGGAAGAGGCCTATGTAAGAGTATTTCAAGAAAAACAAATTGAAGCAATGAAAATCTTCGTTTGTAGCACTATCAACCTGAAGCAATGAAAATCTTCGTTTGTAGCCCTATCAACCTTTCAGAAGTCGCAAGATGATGAATATGTCGTAATTTTCATTTGAAACTGTTATGAATGGAAGTTTCACATAAGCGTAGTATTACTGAACCGTGGTTATTTTGAGAGTTCCAAAATATCTAATTGACATACATTTCGTCCAATTCGACAATTCATTTAATAAGACGTTTTGTCATATTCGCAAAATTTTTAATAAATAAGAAGCTAGAAAATGGATGATAGATATGACAAACACTGTGATGAAATTTATATATATATATATATATATATATATATATATATATATATATATATATATATTTATTTATTTATTTTGCGAAAATCACCAGATTAATAAGAGTTGCAAAATTATTTTCGATGAAATATCATTCAAAGAATTCTCATGCACAGCTTTGAACCTTTGTTATTATCATTGTATCAACATAATATAGATTATTCACAGGAATATTCGTCAATATCCATCATATAATGGATGGAATTGTTTATATATATTTTTTTGTCGTGAACTCTCTGTCGTTACATAATGTAGCATGCGCTATATAAAGATGTACCGCAACATATTGCAATTACCAGATCAGAAAAATGAATGATCACAAGAACTAATATTCTCATTGCTTTCGTTCTAAAAATAGACATCAATCAAAAGTATTTCTGTGATTTGTAAGGTGCGAAACTAATAATATGAAACTATATTATTTCTTTTGGAGACAATAATTAAGTTTCATCTTTTCTTTGATAGATATGATAAAGTTTCATCTCCGTTAGATGCGACATTTATAATTTTAAAAAGCTACTTTTCACAAGTTAAATAAAATGCATAACATTTACATACATAGGAATATTGCTTTTGATCGCCAGCTCGGAAACTGATGTATTTTATTTTTTTATGATTTATAATTTTAAACGTACACAACTTACTTGGGCATAACGGATAGTACCTGAGGCCACAATTTTAACGACTTTAATAATCACGAGAGAGAGAGAGAGAGATAGAGGGGGGGGGAGAATGGACAGAGCCATTTTGTCCAGTAATGTTGTCACAAGACGCCGTAGACTCTTTGCGTAATAGACTCAATATTTCTTCATAATTATGATGGTATTAACTCTAAATGTGAGATTTCCTATGGGGATTTAGGTAAATACCTTTCTAAATAGCAAACAATACATTCTTCGGCAAACTAAAGCTCTAGAAAAATCCGAGTAATTTTTAAATAACCTTGTTTTAAATTTATAGTATGAAAACCGGAACAAAAAAATGTTTTCACGATTGACTTTAGAAACGTCTAAACTTAGCAACATATGCAATCGTTCCACTCAGCCTGATCCCTACCTGAAATTTACATGTATAACCGTTCACAAGGTTTCGTGAAAATAACTGGGAATCAGTCAATTTAAACCGTGTTTTTAGCTCTATAAGGTTATACAAAATGTTTCAACAAATAGCGGTCTACAGTGATTTTTTCAGCATTATACGCTGTTTTAATGTTCTATATTAAATAATCCAGACAAAAGTATCCACAAAGTTTTACTTAAAAAATGAGTCATTATTTTACTTGAGGAAATCAACCCTTGTTAGCATTTTCCATGTTGAATGTGGCTCACTTAAAACACTTATTTTCCGGACATTTTGTACATGTTATAAATCCATGCTGCATTTGCACTAGTCTTAAGACTGTCAAATAGTTATTGACAAGCCCTCTGTAAAATGACCAAACGACTATGCATGTTATCCACTTACATTGCTCGTTAACTGTGCAAAGCATCATTTATTGAAATGACTATTATCATACTGATACCAATATTATAAATTTAATGTAGTACAAGACTGTATAATTCACACAAAAATATTTGCCACCGTACAATAAGATATAATCATTTTGTATGCATGTATTTAGCGTTTAATAACACGTCATCACAATAATGGCTACATACATCTATCATCTTCTTCAGCGAAGAGATGTGGTTTTGTTTTCTCAGTGTATAGTAGTTTATATAAGTTTTAAATCCATAAAACATGTATCTATTATTGCTTTTTCACGATTAAACCAGCTTCTTCATGTAAGACGTGGTCTCGTATATGATTTTACATGAGTAGTATCAATTCCACTATTTTCTGTAAGCACCTCAAACTTGAAAGATTAAATAATCACATACCACCCACCCCCACGCCGCAATCAGGATCCGTGCTTGCATGGGTGTGTTCTTGTGCAATGTCGCATAATGCCTCCAATACTGCTGATGATGAACTTCTAACCTTTTAATGTGATTGTAGTTGTTTGTGGGGTAGCAAAAGGGTCCTAGAAGTTTACTCCAAACCATAACGACAGGGCTTGGGACTGCTGTGCCAGACTGAGAAAAACCCGAGGAAGTGTCTGTTTCTGTCATGTTCTCATTATATATCTTTGAAGCGGAATACCAATTTATAATTTTCGCATTCGACCGAGACGGTCGCGGAAAATTTTAAAGGATCGAGGAGAGTTTTCCTGTTTTACATTTTCGTTAGACGACGGTAATGTGAGGTTGCAATTTCCTGCCATTGAGAAAAAAAGGATTGCCCAGACTTATAATAAATAAAACGAATGCTTCTATCAATAAATGTTCTCGACAAGCAAGCCTCTGCATCATGCTTGAAATTCAAAGTAAGTATTTCACTTATCTTTCTAAAAATTCATATGCAGCAACACAAAATCATTTAACGTTGACATTTTAGTAATTCACATTGTTGCATTCTAAACATTTTTCAGTTTTTTGGTTGAATCAGAAAAGTGTTGTTGAAGCATCACTTTTGATGATTATAATAAACAAAAAATAGTACCCCATTTGGTCCATTTTTCACAGAAGTATTCATATCGTGTCATGACACTGAAGAGGTTTAAAAGGCCAATGTCATCTTGACACAATATATATAATTTCTTTTTAGCAAATTGAATTATAAACTACATACCTTGATAATAGTTTGTGACTGTTGAGTTAAAAAGGAAACAGGCAATAGACATTTTGGGCTATAAGCTTAAAGGTCAAATCACAAGAGACCCTGAAAAGAAAATTAGTTTTTACATGATTACTTGTCTTCTACATTATCTTATTTTTAAAAAAGAAAGTCATAGATGATTCGCCCTTGAGGTACTGAAAGAATTGCATTTATAGATGATTCGCCATTGAAGTACTGACAGAATTGCATTTATAGATGATTCGCTCTTGAAGTAGTGAAAGAATTGCATTTATAGATGATTCGCTCTTGAAGTGCTGAAAGAATTGCATTTATAGATGATTTGGCCCTGTGGTACTGAAATAATTGCATGCATAGATGATTCGCCCTTGAGGTACTGAAATAATTGCATTTATAGATGATTCGCTCCTGGGGTACTGAAAGAATTGCATTTATAGATGATTCGCCCCTGGAGAACTGAAATAATTGCATGTATAGATGATTTGCCCTTGGGGTACTGAAATAATTGCATTTAACATAAGGTTAAGATTAAGGCTGGTCTTATAAAAAATAAAATATAGTCCTGCTCGATTGTTGATTTCTACTCCAATGAAGCTATTCATATAGGGGACAAGAGGTCAAAGTCAAGGTCACAGACACAATAGAAACTAAATGGTTCTTGCCTGATTCTAAATGTGTTTATAATTTACATTTTAAGCGGAGAATGTTTCAATAGCTCTGTATTTGTTCTCCTTTAAATAACGTCACGGCTGTTACAACTGACCTAATTCGACTAAAATATACACTGCTGTTACCACTGACCTAATTCGACTAAAATATACACTGCTGTGCCCCAGAAAATAAACAAAATGGTGCTGCCTCCTTCAATAATTTTGATTGCCTAGTGTCATGCTAGACTCTTGAAGAGATCCTCGGATATCCGTATCAAAGGCCCATCTCCTTTTACAAATATTTTGTAAAGAGTTGTTGAAGAACACAATCCATAGCAAAGAAAATGCAGTATGTTTTTCTGCGGTTTCTGTCTTGCAAATGTTGAACAATATTCAAGACCAGGGATCCCCAACCTTTTTGTGCATACGGGCACATTTGTGAGTTTATGAGAGAGTGTTGGCCACCAACCAATTAATTTGACCCATTTTTAAAAAATATTATTATTTATTATAACCTCTTCCGCGGGCACCCAAAAAACCTTAGCGGGCGCCATGGCGCCCACTGACACCGCGTTGGGGACCATTGTTCAAGATGTTGCTGAGCTTGCTTAGCCAGAGGTGTAAAATATAGTGACCAATTGATGGATGAAAACCTCTCCCATTTGGACTTCCAGATAATAGAATAGGAACAAGAATTTTGAAATCACCCAGAATTGTACATTGCCCTAATTTCCATATTCTTCAAGATTAAGATGTCTGTCATAAGAAATACAACACAGAGATACAAATGCCAAATCAAATAGGTGAAATACTTTGCTCATGGAGTGTTAGATACAGGACACATAGTAGAGCTTGTATCTAGTGTTAGCTACATGACACATAGTAAAGCTTGGATGAAGTGTTAGCTACATGACACATAGTAAAGCTTGGATGGAGTGTTAGCTACATGACACGTAGTAAAGCTTGGATGGAGTGTTAGCTACAGGACACATAGTAAACTTGGATCGAGTGTTAGCTACATGACACATGGTAAAGGTTGGATGGAGTGTTCGCTACAGGACACATAGTTAAGATCGGATCGAGTGTTAGCTACAGGACACATAGTAAAGCTTGGATGGAGTGTTAGCTACATGACACATAGTAAAGCTTGGATGGAGTGTTAGCTACAGGACACATAGAAAACTTGGATCGAGTGTTAGCTACATGACACATAGTAAAGGTTGGATGGAGTGTTAGCTACATGACACATGGTAAAGGTTTCATGGAGTGTTAGCTACAGGACACAAAGTAAAGCTTGGATGGAGTGTTAGCTACAGGACACATAGTAAAGCTTGGATGGATTATTAGCTAAATGACACATAATCGAGTTTATATGGAGTGTTAGCTACGTAACACATAGTAAAGCTTGGATGGAGTGTTAGCTACATGACACATAGTAAAGCTTGGATGGAGTGTTAGCTACAGGACACATAGTAAAGCTTGGATGGAGTGTTAGCTACATGACACATAGTAAACTTGGATGGAGTGTTAGCTACATGACACATAGTAAAGCTTGGATGGATTATTAGCTACATGACACACAGTAGAGCTTGAATGGAGTGTTAGCCACATGACACATAGTAAAGCTTGGATGGAGTGTTAGCTTCCTGACACATAGTAAATGTGGATGAATTTTAGCTACATGATACATAGTAAAGGTTGGATGGAGTGTTAGCTACAGGACATATAGCAAAGCTTGGATGGAGTGTTAGCTACATGACACATAGTAAAGCTTGGATGGAGTGTTAGCTACATGACACGTAATAAAGCTTGGCTGGAGTGTTAGCTACAGGACACATAGTAAAGCTTGAATGGAGTGTTAGTTACATGACACATAATAAAGCTTGGATGGAGTGTTAGCTACAGGACACATAATAAAGCTTGGATGGAGTGTTAGCTACAGGACACATAGTATAGCTTGGATGGAGTGTTATCTACAGGACACATAGTTAAGCTTGGATGGAGTGTTCGCTACAGGACACATAGTAAAGCTTGTATGGAGTGTTAGCGTTATTACTTTTGAATTCGTGTACCATTGTAAAGCGAATATTCCCCAGATTAGCCCTACTGCTAATTATTTTGTTATAAAAATTGAATACCATATCTTCGGAGAGTACAAGGATATTACAATTGTCTCTGTTTTTGGTATCTGAATGATGGGGGTGGGGGAGATTGGATTGAGGGTACACAGCTGGGCCTTACTTCTGCTGTGCATCTCTCAGAAGAGTTCAGGCTATGCGTGACAATTTTTTTTCCTTTCTTAACTTCAGAGATAAAATAAAGAATGAACGGATAACTTTCTTTTTTGTATATTTCAACATTTCATAATATTAGTTTCAGAATACACAAATGACAACACTGAAAATTCGTTTTTGTATTTCTTGAACAAGCAATTAAGTATACTTTGTTAAACTTAAAGCTTATTTCTTGAGCACACAGGAACAGTCGTTTTCACCTGCCATCTCCTTCAAGCAGCATGTGGTTTTCACAACAGTGATTAAATTTCTAAAGCAAAAATTTAAATTCAAGTCGGTGAATAGTATATTAATTTTCTCGACATTGTGAGAGTTGTTCAGCAAACAACTGCACCGTACCTTCCCTCTTTCAGCGGTGCCTTGAAACGACGGAACCTTAGTTTATCTTCCGTCAAACTGCAGACCAAGTTGATCAACATATCTGAGAAAAAAAAATTTGCAAGACGTGTGCAAACATAATGTCTTTTCACGACAATGGTTGTATACTGTTTGCAAAACAAAGATTCCTTTTAACCTAGTTTGATAAAAACAAAAATGTTAAATATGAAATTATGGTACAAAAAACCTGCCACAAATGACGTCTGTACCCAGACAAACATTACATGTCCAGAAGGTCAAAGTAACTTCACAGTCTTGACGTCACCAAAACCCGTGCTAGCAGCCACCCAAACCGAAAGCGAAGTGAATAACTCAAATTATCAGTGTGACAGTGTAGCAATTAAGAAAACTAATGCTATAAAAAAACAGTCATCTAAATCCAGCCCACCAAAAGAGTAGCAAACCACTGGCCCCAGTGGACACTGAATCAGTGTCACAGATAAGACTCTTAACTCTACTACCGAGAAACCGGTTAGATCCGGCCCATCAAAAGAGTAGCAGACTGATGGCGCCAGTGGATATGCATGTTCAAAACCAAATAAAGAGAGGATTAAAGAATCTACTAGACTTTCGAAAGGATCTGATGATCCTATCACGCTCTTTAATAAGCTTGGATGGATGGAGAGTATGGACACTGGAGTACCCCTTGATATAACATCAGATAAAGCTCCCAGAAATCCCGTGTTTCCATCACTTCATAAATATTTTTGACACCATAATACAATGGAATTCTGGGGGTTTAAAGCAAGCATCGATGAAATTAGTCTTCTAATTAAAGAATATGATTCAATAGCTGCCTGTCTTCATTAGACCTTTTTGAAAGAAAACCATAGAGTCAATCTAAAAACTTCACAATATACAGCAGCTTTTCAAGAAATACTGATAAGGATGCTGGATGAGTGTCCATAATAATTAATAACAAAACTCCTCACAGCAAAATTAATCTCAATATTACTTTACGGGCTATAACCGTTCGTGTGTCCCTCTTTCACCTGGCAGGATGTATCTCCTTCCAAGCACACCAATTAATCAATCGGATCTAGACCATCTTATTAAGCAGTTACAAACACCTATTGTTTTACTTAGCGACTTTAACGGTCACCATTCTCTTTGGTGCTGTACAGATATCAGTACAAGAGGGAAGAAAATATAATACTTTGTTTCAAAACACAATTGTTTTCTTCTTGATGATGAGTCGTATACCTAAATGCATCGTGCCACAGGATTCTACTCGTCCCAAACTACACGAAGAAACTTTATGATAATGTGTCACCAGAGAAAATCTTTTTAAGAGAATGCGGTTTATATACAAAATTTTGACAGTATGTTTTAAGGATTTTACAGGTGTTACTTTTACCTTTTATTTTCGATACATGTTAGATCATTTTAAAATTTTTACGTTTTATATTTTATCTTGTCGTACTTCGTGTTTATAATTAGTTGGAAGGGTTTATGTTTCCAAATTTGAGTGCAATTCATTTTACATTTTTTATTTACCTATAGTTGGTACCATATAGTCACTACTGTGCTGAGATGCTGTTAAAGGCTATTACATACATACATACATACATACATACATACATACATACATACATACATACATACATACATACATACATACATACATACATACATACTCTCTTTCTTTTCAATGGGCTTGAAAATATTATTAATGGTTTTTAGAGAATAGTAAAACTTGAATGCGGATTGGGCTTTTTCGTCGCAGTGACGATCTCCATTTTTGCTTTAAAATTTTAACCCAACGGGCTTTACAAATTGCATTCTTTCTATGTAAATCTTAAGGTTTTGTTGTCTTTCTTTATAATATTCCAGGTGCAATAATGCATTTCCTATTTGAAAAAGCTATCTGTTTTTCTTCATTTAAATGTATCTTCTCTTTTCCAGATCAAGATGCTCCGAAAGCTACCATATTTGGTCACATTTCTATTTTCTCTAGGTATACCCAATTTAAAAATTACACAATAGTTCATAAAATCGATCGACATAATTAGCTAATCTCTTTGGAATAATTGTAACAATATCTTATATAACATCAATAGTGTTATAAGTTTTAGGTTAAGTTTTATTAAAACTTGCGCCCTTGAATTTTTAAAAATTGTCCCCGTCTCCGCACCGGCAAGAGTAATTATAATTAGTCGATTGTAGCTACATGATCATTGAATTTGATTTCATTCTAGTTTGATTCGGCTCGGCTCGCGAGAAGACCGCAAGCCTCAAGAAACAGTCAAATTGACATAAAGTCTTGTAAAATGTGTGCCATTTAACAATAATTACAGAATACCTATTTTCACAAGACACTGCATATACTATTAGCCTGTATTAAGATAGAATAAAGTTCTTCAGTGATACCGACTGCTATCTTTTCCTTGGAATTAGTACAGACATATTTGTAAATTCCCAACAAAGATAGCTCTAATAGTATAGTGGGGCACTTGAGAGCCAAACGTGGGTCGCTTATTAAACAGGCTAAACAGTTTAAAGAGCCAAATGTGAATTTAACATTAGGCCGCCATCTTATGGGTTTATAGCGTCAGTTGGGGAGACAAATTTACCAGTCTTGTTGCCCCCCCCCCCCCTCATCTGATGTTTTGCATGAGGCTGACACATTTTCATATAGTTCCATTCATCAAGTTTTTAAGACCTGCGTTATTTTTGCTATCTTGTCAAACGAATGACTTGACGTTGGCTTACTATTTGGCGTGTGCCAAAATTACATTACTTGTATTGAATGCACTCACTAAAATAATTGATAAATATGTTGCAAACAAGAAACACCTTGCTAGCTTTACTGTCAGCCAGTTGTGTTTTAGCGAAATTGAGTGTGCTGAATTTAAGATTTCCGGTCATATTACAACATTTTATTCAGACAGAATGTCAATTGGATGCCATATTTTTTTGTAAGTTGAAATGACAATGTCGGCTGAAAGCGATAGGCAAGTTTCTTGCCTGTTTTATCGTGGGATAGACGTTTATGTCAAATCCAACAATTGATATAGTGACTGGGAAACGGACAGTAAAACTGAAGAGAGAGAGAGGCAGAGACAGACAGAGAGAGAAAGAGGGTTCTCCCGAAGACCGTCAGATAAAAGATCGTGCACAAAAGAAGAAAATCGTTCGCTAACCCCTGAGGATGGTTTCACATTCAGACCACTCACAAAACGACTTTCAGAGAATTTAGAACGACCGCTTACACTTACAATGTGAAATTTAAAGAGTTTAAGTTTCATGTTCCTTCAGAGAAAAACGGTTATATGTAAAAAAAAATGACCGGAAACTTGTCGGGACCTGCAGATTTATTTTTCAAAGAGCGAACGCAATAAATTATTTCTTGATTTGTAATGGGTTTATTCTATTCAAAATTGCCATTCCCATTTCTCGCAGTACCTCCATCGTCATCCATATTTTTTAAATATTTCTTTTAGACATTAATAAGGAACGAAAATAGTCTAAGCAGTCATTTTCAATTGATACAAAAATGGGAGGATTCGTCTCCGTCATCAACAACGAAGTTTGATATAAGAGGAAACAACTCTGTGGAGATTACACCATAATCAGCATGTCAATGTGTCTGTGTGTGTGTGTGTTTGTATCTGAGAGAGAGAGAGAGATAAAAGTAAAATATAATATTTTTCATGATGCAGAAGTATCAAAATTATTATTTTTATTTTAATATTTATTCAGGGTTCGACATTTCTGTGTGTTCAAGTTTTGAAAACGGTTTAACTATAGTAAAATAGCCTTCTGTTTCACAAAAGTATTTGGACTGCGGCAAATTTTGACTAAGGCAAGTTATTATGGCGTGCACAAACATAGCAAGAGAGAGAGAGAGTGCCAGCCTTATTGAGAACAAAAAAAAAAAAAACAACGGGGGTGGCGGGGGGGGGGGGCGGGGGCGGGGGAGCTATGATTGGTAAATTTTCTTCCCATAAGATGGCGGCCTAATGTTAAATTCACGTTTGGCTCTATAAACATTTCATCCTGTTTAACACGGGGCTCTAGTTTGGCTCTCAAGTGTCCCACTATACTACTAGCGCTAATTTCAATCGTGAGGTGGAATATCCTGAAAACAATTGCAATGGCAATTGTAGGCAATTAAAGCTTTGAAAAAGGTAGTCGCTTTAACAATCTCAATATTATATTTTATTATTATTATTATTATTATTATTATTATTATTATTATTATTATTATTATTATTATTGTTGTTGTTGTTGTATTGTTTTTGTTGTCATTTATCTTCCTGAACATTTATTGTTCACACCCTATAAATCTTATAAATTGTAATGCTACTTAACTTTGAAACATCAGCTGACCTTGGAACCGCAAACTGGACAATTAAAGGTCACCATGAGAATATATACATGTTCAATTGTTCCGACTTTTGTATCCTGATCGGTTAGAAAAATGGCATGCTGTAATATATTAACAATTGACACTACGCTTCACTATGATCTATTAGGGACCTAATGTTGACTTCATCTACTTATATCAATTGATTTTGTCTCTCGCGTCAACATAACTTGAAATATCTTTTCATCTGTCGAAATCTGATTTATCAACATCCTGTTATTGCCATGACATATGTCTAAAATGCTCATGCACTCAACGATTTTGACATGCCGTATATTGATCAAATTATAGTGAAATGCACTCGCTAGGGTATACATTGAAGTATCTTTGATTTACTTATTCTATTTTATTTGTTGCTGCATGTCCTTGTGGTAACTAGAGGTTGAACTAAATTATAAGCAGAAAGCTACGAATACAATATTATATGCCGACTTAATGAATCATTACAAATCGAATATAACTCTCCTTATTTCAGCCTTTACATCCAAGGTGTCATTTGATTACAATGCAATTCCAACTAGTAGTAGGATTGGTATGGTTTGTAGTGTGAAAGACCAAGAAAAGGGAGGTTTCATTACGATCCAACATGGTGACATAGAGAAGGTTACCATGAACAGTGGTTGCATCATTAAGTCAAATGACACTAGACTCAGTATTGCCTGCATAGAAACAGAAAATGACGTCATGCTTACTGTAAATCTCGCAAACTACGATTCATCTGACCTAGGAACTTGGAACTGCAGTGATGGAAAATTGTATGATACGGTTCCTTTCCCGCATTTTTTAAGTAAGTAAATATTTGTAAAAAAATTCACGTAAGTGAATCATTGTAGCATATTATATATTATTATCAGAATAGTGTCCTTAATATAATATGGCTGTGTGCAACTTTGATGTTATAAATCAAATGTATTTATTTTAGATGGACATCAGTAGTCATTATTCTCTTTCGTGGTCAAATTATCCACTACTTTTTGTTATGGCTATCACTACTCTCTTAATTGTAATGCTCATTTTTGTCACATCAATTAATATGGGTCGAGCGAAAAAATATTATTTAGGATCAGATAATAGGATCGTTTCTTTTGGATTGATGTCAGAGTAATGCAGAGCTCCATGAGGTAAGGAGATCTCCAATTGTTATTGATGGACCCTCATCATTCATATCTGGTTTGTAGTTTTCTCTATCCTGGACTCACAGTATTTCGTCAAATGTCTCCATAGATTTTCATTTGAATGTCGTACAAAGAACTGTAAGAATATATTATTCATTTGGCTTTAGATTCATAAAAAATATTTAATTAGACAGTTTGAATTACAACCCGCTGTTAGGCCCTGTTTAATTTATTGTATGCATTCAGTACGAGTAGAGTACACTTAGTCGATCCTGTACTAGTCAGCTTGCTTAAACAAGTTTAAACCATAGTCATTTTTGCAATTTGAAATCTCGTATCGGTAAACGAGAACATTTCTGGACGTTGTTGTTGTTTTGCACATCGATATGTAGAATACTATTTTGTTTTCTTTACAAAACATAAATAAAACCACAAAGTTATAATTCAATTCAACTGTTATTACAGAAATGATGGAGATATTTCTTGCGGGTTAACATGAAAGTGAACACGTCGGTATCAATAGATAATTATGTCCAAGGTTTGATGCTACAAAAGTGTGGTCAGACTTTGTTGTTTTACAAAACATAATACAATAGAATACAGATGTTTATTATTTTATTGCAGACCTGAACAACAATATATTACAATGCTGTAGAAAAGATGCTACTTTATATATTACATGTAATGATGATAATATTGATAATAAGATGGTTAAACCAGTACGGTAGGAATAAATTACGCATTTTATGTGAGTAAATACACAAATATATATTCAGCTAAATTCATATAGCAACTTGAAAATCTTGTAAATTTTGCAAAGCCAATTAACAATTCAACAAAAACAGATATTGAATTAATGAAGAGCTAAGTGTGATTTAAAATAATAAATGGTGACACATGAAATAACTGTTTTTAAATCAACCATAGGAAAAGGAAACAATTTATATAATTCTAAAATTATTCATACGTTTGAAAGGATTAAAGAAATGTTGGAATTTGCTGAAAATTAAAGTACCCGCTGTAGATAAATGTCGTGTAGGCTTGCCAATAACACCCAAAGACAATATATCAGGTTTAAAGAATTCTCTTCGTGCTTTTATCTCATTTCAAATGATGTACCAAAAGTACAGCTCCCCATCATAGACGACTAACAACGATCTGTATTCACGACATCTTTACCATGATCCTGAAAGGACGGTTGCTTACAAAACTACCACTTGATTGTTGGAACAAATTAAACGGAACAACAACAAAAAAAATAATATACGTTGAATTGAAAGAATGGTTAATTGAAATATCTACCTACATGTGACACAAGCAAGAGAGTAAAAGACTTAAATGCAAAAGAGTGTAAGTTAGTCACATCGATGACCAGTGGTGGGTATACTTTGTTGAAATGCAAACACATTAAAATATAACAATGGGAATAAATTAAATTTGACAGTGATGTCTGCTCAGGATACGCTTGGGCTGAGAAAGTGGAAACTAGCAATGAAGATGATAGACATTATGCTTCTAAAGAAATGTTTCGAAAGTTAAAGCCTCAAAAAGATACAGTTTGATGGGAGAAAAACGCTTTAGAACAAAATAAAAAAAATTGTTGGAAAAGAAACACATCGAATATTTTTCAACTTACTCAGACAAAAAAGCATCTGTAAAAGAAAGGTTTAACAGGACAATAAAGACTAGAATGAGCAAGAATTTGGCTAAAAATAAACCCTGAATATCGGTTGATATTTACTAAAGCTAAGTGACGGATTCAAAAACTCTAAAACACTCATCACAGATCAATGGACACGACTCCGGTTCAAGCAAGCGAGGAAGAAAACTGATTAAAAGTATGAATCAATATATTCGGCTACCTGATAACATATATATTTGGAACACCTGCATTTAAAATAGGTAATAAAGTTAGAATTTAAAAAGCCAACAAAAATGTTGAAAAGGGCTACCATCTTATCTTTACAGTGGAAATATTTAAAATCGGAAAATATATTTTAGGTGATATGGTTGTTTACAGACTAGAAGACATGAAGGGCATGTTTCTCGAACAGGAGTAATATCCATGGAACAGATAAGATTACATATATAAAGTTGAACAGATTTTAAGAGAGAGAGAATGAACGGTAAAAGGTGTGTACTGCATTTAAGTAATGGAAAGGATATAGCAATTCATTTAACAGTTAGAAACCGGCTGAAAACATGATAACACTACAATAAGTAATATGTCAAAGACACATCTCCGCTAGAGACGAAGGAATCACAGTACGTAGATAAAGGCATACAAGAGCATACAAAATTGAGTTTGTGAAAGATAATGCAATTATAGGATGTGATAGATGTAAATAAAATAAACAAAATGTCTTATTAGAGATTGGCGGAGTTAAAACATGCATGGCATGGGAATTTATGTTGACCAAGAAAGCAGAGGAAAAAAGAAATCAAATCCAAGACAACACCAGCAAATAACAAAATAGTACACAAAAAACGTCATAAAGCGAATAGGGTATAGAAAATTCCATAATAGGATAATAAATGACTCTACGGAACAAATATAAAGGGAGAACATTCAAAAATATCAAGCTGATTCAAAACACATAAAAAAGCTGAAAAACAAATACAATGGTAAAAGACTGCAAGCTTGTATATGAGATTTTTAACAAAAAAAGGTAACAAGAATCAGATAAATGTTGATTCAACCATGAAGTTCTTGAATCTTTTTTCAAATTTCATCTAAAGACGGTATATCAATCATGTGAACTACACAACCAGTTATACATTTTTCCTGGGCAAAATGTTTTACCATGTATAATTTTAGCACAGCTACAAAACCTTATGCTACAAAGAATTACCACAAAAATATCTTAAATCATATGCTAACAGATTTTTGACCATCCGGCTGTAGTAGACTTTAATAAAAAATCACTGTATGTAAATATACAAAATTTGAAGATAGAATATTTCAGAACTTTCATTCGGCATCAAGTTCTGGTATAAATTATGCTTCACAAATAAATGGTACAATTAGTTGCAAAATGTTACAGTTCCGGCAAAGAAAAACTGATATAGGAAATGGAAAACGAAATACAAATACTAGCGATGTAAACATTGCGTGAAGTCAACGGAATCAAAAACGTATTATTGTACAGAAAATTAACAGATAAGATAGATAAATACAGGCACAATATAGGTGAACATAGTTCAACACTTTTATGGTAGATATATGGACTTCAATTTAAAAAAATAGTACAGCATCTTCCCATTGCCCTGCTACTAGATTTAATGCACCAGTTGACCAAAGCATCCCGCAAATATTTATACAAAATAAGATTTTACTGTACCTAAACTCCTTTTTTCACATACAAAACTATTAAACATTTTGTTATAACTATTATTTCACGCTAAATATTCTCTGAACAGGTACAGAGAATAGTATAGCATGAAATTTTGGCAAAATAAATTAAATTAGGCAATACGTTTGGCAAAAACAGGTTGTGGTATAACATATTGGTATTAAACAAATTAATAATTAGTCAAAGTAGTATATAAGCTTCATATTTTTTTCCAGATTAGTAAATTACTTAGGGAGTGTTCAGTACCTTTACCAGATAATAATTGTTTTAAGCCAAACAACAACAACACTAACTTAAAAAAATTAATTTGATCTGCAACAGTTGTTAAATTTACCCACAACATAATTCGGAGGAGGTAAAAATGTCAAAGTTGTAAATGTTAAAATGTATTTAAAAACATTAAATCAACCGGACTCTAGTATTAAACACAAATGGCTTTAGTTATCATATAACACTAGAGATTTAAATTGGTTTTATAGAAGGCATTTTATTGATGAAGTTTTTACATCTGGAGTTTGATGGACTTAAATAAATTTGCCATTTGATTACAGAGGTGAGGAATGAAGCTGGGCTTCCTTTTTCTGCGAGACAGGAATGGATCAATATATGAAGATCTTGCAAGATTAAATCAAAGTATAAGGTTTCATGTGATATGTATAGTCAGGCGCACAAGTTGAAAACAAAACATCTAAAACGCAGTCTGTTTCGACAATATCACTGTTAAAATGTTAATTGAGCTATACATTTCAGGACAGCAATGTTACGACGCTGATGAAAACATAACGAAAGAATTTCAGTAATACATAAGAGATTAAAAAGTGAAATTGGATGATGCTGTTTTCGAAAAGCTATATTTCTTATACTGAGAGACATAGTTTTGAAAATGGGTAGTATCATCAGATAAAACAAGAATTTATAAAAATCCAAAGACTTGTTTAAACAGTGATTAAACTGTACCATCACTATGGAGGTAACAAAGAACAGTATTCCAAAGGCTGATAATTAATCAATCTGTAACAGTACAAATCTTGTCACCTTGTGTATCGAACCTAAATCGAATATAATTGTATACCGGATTAGTAGTTATGAATAAACACCTTGTATAATCCACAAAAGGATTCTAATATGTAAATAATCACTGTCGTTATCTATAGAAGATAACTATATCTTTTTTACAATAAGGCATAACTCTAGTGTGTCACTTTACGATATTTACGATGTAGACGTTGGTCACAGCATGACAAAAACAGGTAGCAGTAACAAAATTTTCTACTCTGAACATACAGCACAATAAATATTTTGCAGAACTTTGTCAGCACCATGGGTGACGAATTGTTTATTGGCAACAAACCTTTGATAGATACTTTCTTATATAATAAATGGTAACATAAGAAATTATTATTGGAGGAACAACACAAATTTCTAGCATTTAAAGGAAGTAACTATCTGTTCAAATTATTTGATCCTAATGGTGGAGTTGATTTGAGATAATTAAGCATTATTGATCATTGAAGAATTACTGCGAAAAACTACAGAGTTCAATGAAAATAGACGAAAGACACAAGATTAATTGAGCGATGATTGAGAGAACAAAGCTTGGTGAGTCAGTATATTAAACGACCTAGATAGTGCTTTTGCTCTGTACGCTTCTTCCAACCAAGAAAATAATGTACAATTTGAAAACCCAGAACTACCTAAACTAAATGATTTGTACCACAACCTTCTAATAATCAAGTAAAATATGAATAAATATCCACTGCACTGTGATTGGTGTTATGTTGGTCACAAGATTGTGCAGATACTACTTCTTTTTCCAGCAACATACATAAATACTCACAAGCTGGGAAACATGACAAGGAGTTAATATCTGAATTCAACTCATCATTGTATTACATTCACCCCGAGCAGTATTAACAACCCCATTCCACCCCCACCCCCAAAACCCCAAAACAAGCTTTACAGATAGAAATTCCAAAGCTAAGCCAACTTATCAGGATTATATATTTAGTTTTTATGTGTCGTTCGATATGAAGATAAACGGAGATGTTAAGAATGCAGTAGTACTCAATTTAGAATGCTTATGGAAGA
The DNA here is from genome assembly GCA_029931535.1 of Margaritifera margaritifera. NCBI lineage: Eukaryota > Metazoa > Mollusca > Bivalvia > Unionida > Margaritiferidae > Margaritifera > Margaritifera margaritifera. The sequence goes on along the minus strand of JAQPZY010001499.1, from coordinate 1,482,216 downwards.
CATAATCATATCCTACGGAAGCGATGATATTTCCAAGTTGAATAACTACAACATCTTCATGACATACACCGATTTGTGGTTACTAACTTGGATTAGGACAAATAGGATTCAACAGGGCATTACTAAGCACGGGCGAATCTGCGAGGAGGAGGAGCAATGATTCCTGTAGTAAGTTTTCTTTAATTAGATGGTTACAAATTATGCCCTGGAAACCATAAAAATGCAGGAGCTTCTCACGGACCGCTTGATTACTTGTTTACGCTCCCGCTAAACGATATGCCTGGATCCGCCCCTGTGTATGACAAATTCAGGAAGTTACGATCAGTAGCAGGTAATGCACACAATACTGGTATTGAAGTAGTACAATTCAAGGTGTACAGAAAGAAGTTTAGAATACCATTAGACTTTCGGATACTAACAGATCATTGTCCACGGTATCCACATGCTTTTCCGTAGACTTTCAAAATTTAATATAACACTTTGAAAAACATCTGGGGTGTTAGAAGGTGGTAATGAAGACTAGAAAACATTTGCGTTCAGTACGATACGATTGCTTCAGAACCAATTGCGCTATCAGTTAATGACAGTTACAGAATTGGTATTGCTTTCCTTTATAACTAAATCACTTGAGAGAAGATCATTGGCATAGCAGCCAACACAACTTTAACAAACCAAAAACTTCGTTCTCTCATAATGATTTTAAAGGGTGTTTTGGTACCGTGTAAAAAGAGTAAAGCAAGTGATCAGAAAGTTTCGTAACTCAAGATTTAAAAAATTTTAGTGACTCTTGAAGGATTGTGCAATATAGTTTATTCTCAGAGTTCCAAGGCAAGAATTGGAAGAAGCCGGAAAGTATTTGATTGATGAACAACACAAGCAAAAAGAATTCAGTAACACAAATGTTAGCAATATTTACATTGATAACTATTGCGTCTGGCTTGATTTGAAAAGTACACATGCTAATAGATTGCTTGATGTGGGTCTTTAAAATAGCCAACGTGCAACAAGGAATTAACTTTGAAATGAACAGAAAAGAAAATGGTAATGCTCAGAAAATGTATATTTATTTCATATCTCATACTGGGTCGACATTCAAAACAATCAATTAAAATACATTATTATCGAAGTATGTGTTAATATAATTTAAAATGCTTCACAACGTTATAATCTGTAAAGATACCAGTTGTAGATAGAATACTTCATTATTATCTCACCAAACTTTCTGTTTAAGAAGACGTACAATGAAAAGGTGATAGTGATATATCCTACAGATAATTGAGATAAGTGGTAAGAGCTACTGGTTGGTGTGTACCAAGATACAAATACTTTTGTGATTGAAGACTGTAGCAATCTTGAGGATGTAAACGAGAAAGCAACTAACCGTACCAAATTAGATTTTCATGGTAGACATTTTGAAATATTAGTATTTGCGATCGAGTAAAAATACAAAACTGTTGTTGTTGCTTTTCACAGCAAGGATAAAAGAGAAACTGTGCTTAAGAGAAGACGACGTCATGCTTAGTATAAAACTGACATACCCCGATTCCTCTGACCTAGGAATCTGGAACTGCAGTGATGGAACATTGTATGATACGGTTACTTTACCGTATTTTCTAAGTAAGTAAATATTTGTAGTATATTTCAAGTAAATAACGTCTTCTCCAAAACTACTAAACAGAATTAAACCACATTGAACGGAAAGTAATCGGCTATGAAGGTCTCCAATTTGTAAAAATCTTGCCTATCCACCTTCAATTATGGCACCATTACTAAAAATAGACACAATTTTACTGACTTGTACTCTAAAACCACTAGACGGTATTAGGTCAAATTTTGTCACAAAGGATTCAACATGAAGGACTTTTAAATATATACAAATGATGGCAATCAGCGATCAAATATGGCTATGGCTGGAGTTGCAAAAAACAGAAAACACTTGCACTTTTAAAAAAGTCCTTTTAAGTCCTTTTTGCATTTACAGCCTTACGAACAAATGAATAAAATAAAAAAGTGAATGCCTCCAAATGTTGCCAACGAAGTAAGTATATATGTTCAATGTTTGAAACACAACTCAAAATCTAAAAGCACTACAAGTAACAATTACACAGTGTATATCTACAATACTAAATTGTTAGGACTCAACAGCCCCATTGGATATATATATATATATATATATATATATATATATATATATATATATATATATATATATATATATATATATATATATATATATATATATATAAAGTTTGTGGATTTTTAAGCCTACAAATTTATACATTTGTCTCGAAAAAATAAATAACACAAACAAAAATTATTTCAATACTAACTATTCTTGTTTGTCGGAGTCTTTGCCAGATACAAATGTTTTTCATGGAGATTTTGTCATACAAATGTTAAGGTCCATTACAGTCACTTACTTAATGGTACTCTAACAGTCTGAATATTAGAATAATAGATGAAGATGGAAAAGTGATAGAGTTGTACGCTATGCCTGTAACGTATGTTTTCATGTAAAGTGAATAGCGGAGTTCATGCATTGCATGATGACATAAATCGCGACATATTTAAGAGGTTCTCGTAACTTTGGTTTTCCTTTCAATAATGAGGCAAAACAGAAGAGGGAGATGTCACAATAAATGAAACATTAACACTGATTTAAATATCAGCAGTAACTGTTACATAAATTTACGTGACCCTCGCAAAGGAACACTCGCAGGTGATATACTTTGGAACACACACAAGTTGATAATCAAATACGAATGACTCCGAAGAACAATAATTTTGAAAGATATTAAGAAGTGGAGATAAAATGTAGTCCATAAGTTAACTGTTTTTTCATTGAGTGGTATTGAACAAGCTAAAACAATATCAGATCTACAAAAACAGATTGATGAGGAGTTGTTAAGACAAAGATTCAATACCTTATGCCATACAAGTCTTGCAATCAGTAAGAGAAAGAGCAGAACGTTACCCAATGTATAGAACAATCGAACTGAGAATAAATAGTGAGATAGAAGCTTTAGAAAGCGACATGGGGTAAAAAGTCATTGCAAGACCACGGTGCTGTCCAATATCAACTGGGACAATTACAAAAGCGCTTGGATAATGAAATCCAACAAAAGCAATCAAGAAATTATAACAAGTAATAAATGAATATAGCACAAGAACTACTGAATTGAACAAGAACATTACTTCTAACCATAATACTTGTCAGAGCTGCAGAAGATGAATGATTTAACTGAGATAAGAAAAAAGATAGATGACGTCAAAAATGATATAAATATTAATTTAAAAAATCACGACGAGATCTATGAAAACAGCTTTTGATTTATCTACTGCGGATTTGAGCGATAAGAACAAAATAATAAAAAATGTTACATTTACTAAAGGACTATATTGAATAAAAGCCGTTTTGTGCTCCCTCTCCGATATTCTTCATTTGATGTATATTGCAAGTATGAGGTAGTTTGTTTTAGTTTCTGATATAAGTTTTGTGTTCTCATGCTGGTTGCCATGGAAACCGTGTGTTAAAAATATCAAAGAAAATAGGCACATTTTTCAATTATTCCATGTAGTTCTCATTGATACTGTCTATCCATAAAGTATTCACTAAACTTAAAATAACATTATGTATTTGTATCATTTTTCTAGTATAAAGTTGCATAAAATAAAGTTATAATTTGTCAAAAATAACCGAAATAGTAACCCATGACGAATAAATCTAACTTACAAGTCAACATGAACTATTCTAAGCTCGGTTGCAAAAATAAGACAGTCACTGATCAAATCCCAAACTGTGCCTGTTTGAAATATTGTTTAATATTGTTGGCTCATATGATTGACAGTGAGGCCTTCTAGAATCTTTGAGTTCTTGTTCACCGAAAATATTGGTGTTTGTCCCTTTGTTCCTGGAAACTAAAGATGTTCTGTTTATAATATTTTCCTGAATTTCGTGGCAATGTACACACACACATGCACGCACACACATATTTTCACGAAAACTTTTCATCGTTGCTCTATCTCCTTGATCTTGAAAATCCATTAGCTTGTTTCAAAGAAATCGATGGGCTGGTCTCTCCAGTATTAAAATTTTTTCAAAAACTCTTTCAAAAAAGTATTTTTGTCGGTACATGAATCTGATACCAAAACAGATGTAATATTTATTGTGAATACACATTAGTATGTGTTGCTTAAATTAGTATAAAAAAAACCATATAAAGAAAATGTAAAGTTTAAAGACTTAAATTATCCATTCCATAACTTGGATTGTTTGTCTTATTACACAATCGCAGAAAACTAAATAAGTGGACACTGTTCATTCAAATAGCCTGTCACTGCTATAATCGCCTTCAAAATCTAGATATTTGATCATAACAATTGCTTTCATAATTCATCCACTTAGTCGATACATCACAAATTAATGTTTTGATTTTTTTCTTCCGTGTTCAGTTTCACTTTTATTCTATTGTTTTGCTTGTTGTAAATATTGCTTTGTCAGGTGTGATCTCACCGCATTTACTTATTTCAATTTTTTCTTCCGTGTTCAGTTTCACTTTTATTCTATTGTTTTTCTTTGTTGTAAATATTACTTTGTCAAGTGTGATCTCACCGCATTTACTCAATTGTTATCAGTGGTATGTATGACAGTAACTGATACTGAATTGAACTTTGCCCTGCCTGCAAAAAAAAAAATAATGATAAAAAATAAGGAAATAAACGTCTACGGGATGTGACATACAAAATAAATATATATATTTACATCATGAATGATATGTATTCTGTATCTCTCTCTCTCTCATGATTACGCATACAAAATACACACAGATGCACATACTCTATGCTGTTATATGTAACAACTTCAAAACCACATCTGACAAATATACGCGTGGCTGTGAAAATGTGCATGTATAACTCATCATTTTATTCATTATGTCCGTGATTCATATTAATTTCGAAGGAATACACACTCTCTCTCTCTCTCTGTGTCTCTGTCACTCTCTCTCTCTCTCTAATTGGTGATACATAATAGCACAGTGAAACATTAAATAACAGATCCAAAATCTACATTATATATGTTTATTTACACACACGCACATCTCTCTCTCTCTCTCTCTCTCTCTATATATATATATATATATATATATATATATATATATATATATATAGAGAGAGAGAGAGAGAGAGAGAGAGAGAGAGAGAGAGAGAGAGAGAGAGAAATAGATAGATAGATAGATAGACGATTACCTCTGCGACACTTTTTTTAAAATAAAAATTCAACCGTGGTTAACATTGACTGAATTAGTATATGTATTCTTCCTCGCAGAGAGTCAGCGGAAATTATATAGGAAAGAAAATATCTTGATTCTACGTGTAATAAAATTGTGAAGTATGTAAAAGAGGTGTCAGTATTATTAAAATTGGACAGTTATGTGCATGCATCTGCCATATGTAATATACAATAAAAAAAGAAAAACAAATTCCCCAAAATCATTACTTTCCCTTTCGTGTATGCATATCCAGAACATTAAATATAAATATAGTGAAAAGGAAGTTGGTAGAAAAATGATATATCTTGCCTGCAAAATGTATATAACACTGAACACGACTATATTTAAAACCTTAACACAGTCATCAATGCTGCCAACAGTCCATCCAATAATCCGTCACTGTGATACCTATGTCTTGCCTGTACTTCACTGGCGAAACAATTTATTGCAAACGATTTAAGTGAAACGTCTTTACGATGAATATTTTTAATGCTCCTTGTATACAATAGTTTCCCAACAAGGGCCTACTCCCCGCTCCCCACCCTCTCCCTCTCTCTCTCTCTCTCTCTTGCATACTAAAATGTTACATCCAACATAAATGCATGGGCATCCGCAAAAATTTTTCCTGGGGGGGGGGGGGTGGGCAAAGCCAATTTAAAACTTATTGCAGACTTGCATTACTACACAATGGATTTTTAAAAAATCCATGGGGAGGGGCAACTGCCCCACCTTGCCCCCCCCCCACGGAGACCCATGCATACATGGTAAATATTCAAAACAATGAAATGACAGTTGGTGACGTGGTATCCACCTCCCCCACCCCACCCCAAAAACTAAAAAAAAAATAGCAAAACTATAATGAAACAGACCATTAACTTTCATAACTTGCTAAACTTGGGTCAAATAACAATTGAAGCAAAGTATACAATCTTTTTTGAAACAAAATACAAAAAGGAAGAAAAAACAAAACAACATTTTGGACCACAATGAAAGTAGACGGTGTCAAGTTGCTGGGCAGGCAGCAATTTCGAATGCTGAATAGGACCTGAACCCACCCACCCATCCACATCCCCAATCCGTAAGAAGACTACTGCCTCATATTCACTACTCATCATCTGTGAAAATATAATTATTTGCAGGCAAATTTTAAATTTGCACTCGCATACATTAATTTGCATTATTTTAGAAGGTGAATCTCGACATGTTTTTTCTCCAAGTATTTATTTGCTTGAAGAAAAGTCAGCAATTAATTAAACTTAGGGTCTAATCTGTAAATTTGGAGGTATTTGTCACATTCAAAAGGTTAGTAAAAAAAGAGAAGAAACAAATATATTCCCTTCTGTGAATCGAACCAGGTTTTTTTCTGGTACTTGTGCAAGTACTATAAGTTAAATACTAGTAATTATATTGGATTCGCGGTCAATCTAGAGTTTGACGTCAACTTCTGTTCAACAATTCCTGTTTTAACTGACCATTGTAATATTTTTTCCTATATCTTTTCATTTTGTGTATAGTTTAGGAGAAAAGGAAATACCGTATACACATTATGCTATGCGGCAGATTTAATACATATTATATAGTACATTTGAAAGCATCCTTTTCTTGTGTACTCCACGGAAGTACGGTACAGTATAGATCCACCACCACCACCACTACCTTCTTTTTTAAAGCTAATGCTGTTAAAACAGGAAGATTGACTGAATTAAATCTTCTTAAATGTATTTTGGCTTTGACCTATATATCAAGTTGTATTTTAGGATATGTATGTATGTGTATGTGTGAAGAAATGCACCACAAGTAGACTCTACAGTGTGTTTAATTTCTCCCACATGATGGGTTGTATCAAAATATAATTGAATATAAAACAATAAATCCTTTTGTTATACTTTATTTGTAAGCAACAATGCATCTGCTTATATTCATCTTTGCTATGGCATCCTTTGTGTGATAAATTCGCAATGTTCAGGCACGTTAAACAATAAAATGCTACTTAATATAGACGCCTCTCAGTTTCTGTTTATTTTTTTTTTCCGAATCCCCTCTGGCGCCTCTAAAACAAAAACAGCTATGTGTGCAAAGTAAGTTAAAATTAAAAAAGAATAAAAAAAATGTAAGAAAGAAATTAATAAGATTGTTTAAAATATCGTTTTGTTGTTTTTTCTGAATATTTTGAGTACAATACACGTAGAATAGAATAAAATGCGGTAGAAAATGCAGTTTTATTTCTTTATGCGTAGTGGAGATCGAGGCTCCAACAGTGCAACAGGAACAAAATGCTAACGCTACGTAGACAGTAAAACGCATGAATTTTTTTTTTTTTTTGGTATCAGCGCAATTTTGTTCCACGATGATATTCTGACGAAAAGTTTGTTTATAAGATATACACAGTCTGCTGAAATTTCTTTGTGGAGCAAGACTGCGCTCATATCTAATTTGGAGTATGAAGTTGCTAAACGCAGCATTTATTTTGCAATTTTTCAACACCATCCCATTTTCATGGGTCGTTTTTTGCTATGATATGGAGACCTATAAACATATTGAATGTAGATGAGTTTCATTTTTATCTTAAATAGCCCAATTAGACAAAGAGTTATGAAATTGAACAATATTTATTTTTACACAAAAAGGGGGCAGAAAACTGCTTTTATTCAATATACTGAAGTTGAACAACCTAAAATATACGAAAGAATATGTTGATCGAGGTTAATAATATCGATTTGATGCAAGGTAATATTGGCGAAATAGGCAAAAGGAAGAAACGTTTGAAAAAGATTTAACTGATTTACAACAGAAACAGATGCATTCAAAAGAGAAGTAGATAAACGACAGTATTAAATAGTAGAATTGATACAGTTAATATCGAAATAAACGAAAATATAGATACATTCAAAACTTAAATGAATACTGGAATGGGTGTAAATAATATTGCGTTGTTTGATAGAATTTGAAGATTGAACGAGGAAATCGATAATACAAAAAATAGTTTGATGACAATACCAAACTAATGACTGTGTGTATATTGCTTGGCCATGTTGATATTCTACCGCAACATAAGTATCCAAATGGTATTAAATAAATGTTGGAGTAGATACAATAAAATGTTACTCGTTATGAAAATAAAGCATTGAAAGGGTTATTAGATATTATTAGGTTTAAACTTATGGAATTAGCCAGGTTCCATCCCTTTTGCTGAATAGAAGTTATACATATTAATTCATTCACAACAGTGTGTAATTCTTCTAACAAAAGCAGGCTTAGATTAAATTTTTGTCAACTTCTGAATAAAACCTAAATCTAACATAATTTATTTGGATTTTATACCAGATTAGAGATAAACAATAAACGTTTTGCATATACATTCAATCTACATCACTACTCTAATTTGTAAAGAATCGCAAAGCATAATCTTAATGTGTCACTGCATTATATTTACAATGTAGACGTTGTTCACATCGAGATAAAAAAAACAACCTGGCAGCAGTATCAAAATTTGCTAATCTTAAAATACAGCACAATAAATATTTTGCAGGGCCTCATCTCCACCAAAGGCGATGAATCGTCTATTAACAACAAACCTTCGATATATACTTTCGTATCTATTAAATGGCCACATCACCTGTTATTATTGGAGGAACAATAGCTTAAGGGACAAGCATTTACAGGAAGTAACTATCTGTTCAAGTTATTTGATACTAACGGAGTTAATAAAAAAATAATACATTTATAGAAGTTTTACAGAGAACAACTGCAGAGTTCAATGAAATCAGATCAAATTCACTAAATTGCTTTAACGAAATATTAAGAAAACATGGTATTTAACAACCTGGATGTTGTTTTTGCTCTGTACTCTTCCATTAACCAAATAAATAATGTAACGTTTGAAAAACCAGGGCAACCTAAACTTAATGATTTGAACAAACCACCTAATAGTCAAGTACAGTAGGGGTACATATTCTTTGCACTGTACTGGGTGTTATTGTGTATGTTGCTTACAAGATGTACATAATAGTTTTTTTTCTTGCACAATAAAATGACAACGTACGGTAAATACATAACTCCTAATAAACTTGAAAACATACCACAAGCACTTAAACACCTGCATTGAACACATAATTATTTACATACGCTCCGCGCACGTTACAGATAGGAATTTCAAAGATAAGCCAAAATATATTGAATATACCTGTTAGTTTCTTTGTGTTATTTGATATAAAGGTAAGAGGAGATGCTAACAATGCATTGGTATAAAATTTAGGTAGAATTCATGCGAAGACATAATCCTACGGAATCGATAACATTTTCAAGTTGAATGACTGGAACATCTTCATGACATTTAAGATTTGTGGTTACTTGCTTTGATTAAGACAAATATGATCCAGCAAGACATTATCAATGATATATTGAGAAAGTTGCGATCAGTGACAGGTAATGCGTACAATACTGGTACTGAAGCTGTACAGTTCGCGGTGTACAAAAAGAAGTTTAGACTACTATTAGGCTTTCAGATTCTAGTCCGCTCTTCCTCAGATTTTCAGATTTAATACAGCACTTGCAAAAACTTCTGAAGTGTAAGAGGATGGTAATCACGACTATGAACTGGAAACTATTTGCTTCCAATACGATACAATTACTTTGGAACCAATTGCGTTTTCAGTTAATGACAGGTACAGACATGGCATTGCTTTCCTTTATGATTACATCAATAGAGGGAAAATCAACTTTAGCAAACCAATAACTTGGTTCTCTCAGAATGGATTTAAATGGCGTTTTGATACCGTGCAAAAAGAGTGAAGAAAGCGATCCAGATACGTTTCATAACTCAGCGATAGAAAAAGCTCGTAGTGAATTTTGAAAGACTGCCAAATATGTTTTTCCTTTTTTTTTCTAATTGATACAACAGTTTGAAGAAGACAAAAAGTTTTTCATTGACAAATAACAAAAGCAAATAGAGGTTCAGTAGCACAGGTGTTAACAATTGTTACACTGATAAGAACTGCATGTAGCTTGATTCGAAAAGAACACATGATTATAGGTTGCATGGTGGTGGTCTTAAATTAGCTAACGTGCAACAAGGCTTTAACTTTGAAATCAATAAAAAGAACATGTTAATGCTTGCAAAATGAATATTTATTTCGTGTCTGACACTCAGTTGAATATTCAAAACAATCAGCCCAAATCAATTATGTTTGAAGCATGTACAAATATATTTGAAAGAGCCTTATAACATGATTATCTGTGGAGAGACTAATTGTCGAAAAAGTACATCATTATTATCTGCCCAACGTTTCTGTTTAGGAAGGTTTACAATGAAAAGCATTTTATCATGTACAGTAGAGTGAGGATAAATGAGTTAAGTGGTCAGATCTACTGGTTGGTGTGTACCAAGGTACAAATACGTTGTTTATGGCTGATGTCTGTGGCAATCTTGAAGATGTCAAAAGGAAAGAAACTAACTGAACCAAACTAGCCTTTAATGTCAGACATTTTGACATATCAGTATGCTTGATTGTGCAAAAGTACAACTCTGTAATCAAAGATTTCAGAGATAATACAAGATTTTTGTTGTTTGTTAGCATCAAGGATAAAAGAGCGATAGAAACTCGGTTTGGAGAAAACCACGTTATTTCATACGAAATAAAAGGACCGAAACAGAACAAAAGAAGCAAAATAATAATGAATATCCCTTTGACTATAGAGTGCAAATACCATAAATACACATTGCCTCTGACGTGCTCACGTGACCTTAAAATAGTTTGTTTACGTTGTCAAGGAAACACGCTTGTCATCATACATAGACAATTCTACTGTTTTCCTGTTGATGCTATACATCTCGTTATTGTAAAATATGACTGTTATGATCGCTTGATAATTTTCCTTGTGATTAAACAGCCAATTTTTCGTCATTTCGAATTTTAATTTTATTTGATCATAGGTATTTTGATTTCTTGACAAACATTAGTTTTGTCCTTATTGTCTGAAAGGAATAGTTTTCATCCTAATTCTTAGAACTCTCTAATTGGAACAAAGTTCAACTCATCATCAAAAAGTACAAAGAACTTTTATATTCATTTGTGGGATGCCAAATATGTTATTCTTTTGGAGAGTCACTAGTGTCATAGAACTCAAAGTCATTCTTCATGTCACTGTAAATGTTTTCTGTCTCAACATAGATACCCAATCGGTATTGTGCAGGACACTTCGCGTCCACCTTGGGTGTTGTCCCTTCGAGACACCTCGCCTATGATACAATAAATGATATACGAAATTTTTCATTGATGCAGATAGTATTTCTAAATTTTAGAAATGTGCCTTTTCAGGCATTTTACCTATCGAGTTGTCTACATTACAACATAGTCTTTTGTGTTCTGATAATTGTTCAGCTGTATGAAAATAAATTAAGCCCTTTTTTACAAAAATGTTTTCTATTGTCATGTCTATTTATCTGTAATGTCTGTAATGACACCAGTTTTTTTGAAAAGAAAAAAACAAAACAATTCCAACGTAATGGTACCTTACCTTCTATATTGATAGTAGTTAGGTCGTGTCAACATATATTTGCCTCTGTCTTTCAAATATTCTAACAGGATTAGTTTAATTTATCTGCATACAGTTGTCTTCTAAATCCAATATTTTGTTCACATTTACTGATACATCACATTTATTTCCCATTTCTTTATTATTATCAACCTTACTCGACATCATTTAAATTGTATTTTGATGGTCCATGTGCCTGTTTATTCGGTGTGGTCAAAATAGATTCCAGAGTATGAAAGAAGCACCGACCATTTTTATTTTCCACGTTTATGCAAGAATTTGTTTTCTTAACCCATTCAGGCAAATCTATGTGTCAGCTTCATCTAACCGGTTGATACCAATCGACGTGTTATTTTTACATACTGAATCCTGTCAAGCATCCATCTTGTAATTTCGCTTAATTTGAATAAACGTTCAATGACATTATCCATTCACCCATTACACGGTTGAATTTATCTCCCATTGTAGACTAGGTGCTCCAGAAGTAATTCAACCTATAGGCATATTGAAACCTCTCCAGAGATTTAATGATCACCATTGTTTCATATGCCCTGAAATCTGAAGTAATTAAAACTTATATCCTAGGCACGGATTTGATGCCATACGTCACTTGATTCAGACCTAGCAACCCAATTCACTGTTATTTTTAAGTCATTTCTAGGGTTAATTTAAACAGATAAGATACAATTTAATACTTTATTTAAGTTCGTTTTGTAAAAGAAAAAAATTCTCAATAGCTTTATAGATTTTTGAAAAGATCTAGAAAATAGAATAAAGGGTCGACTTTGCTATAATCGGCAATAATTATACTAACAAGGGGAGTAACTCTTAATAATATTGTCAGCACAATAAGATTGACATTTGTTTATGCCATGTAAAACAATGTGAAGTTACTGAATGCATACTACAGTCCAGGTATCTAGGAGTATTTTGAGATTTTAAAAAATTGATTGGTTTTGCACGTAAATGTATATGACAGAACCATTGTCTATTAGAATGAGGGGACCTGTAGGTATTTTATTGTTTTAAAAAAAATATGAGTGGTTATACGTGGGAATGTCAAAGATAGCACCAGTGCATACAATCATACAGGAACTTGGGGGTGTTTAGTTTTTAAAGAAAATGTAAGGGGTCAAGAAATGTTATTGTTTAAGGATGCGAGATTAATATTGCAAAAATGACTGCTTGGTTTAATCTGATTTACACTAGTTGCCTTGTCCAGGATTGGCCATTTGTATACTACTGGAGTGATTGCTGCTCATCCTATTCTTTTCTTTTTTTATTTGATTTTAGAATACGTACAGCAATCTCTGTGAAATTATGAAAGAAAAACTGACACCAGAAGCTTATATTTCATGCTTTTTTGAGACATTGGCAGAAATAATATTTTTAGTAAGGAGGCAAAAATGGAAATTGTCAGAGGTAAATTGTTTCTTTGGTTCTCAATTATAACAACTTAAACAATACTGACAGCCTCTTGTGCTCTATTCCTTTTTAAACTCCGTACCTTCTGAATGAGCAGAAAACAATACGCTATTCAATTTGAACACTTTTATATAGACCCAGTTTGTTCCGAACAATAATAACAATAATAATAATAAGAAGAAGAAGAAGAAGATTTTATTATTATAATTAGTAGTATTAGTAGTAGTAGTAGCAGCAGCAGCAGTAGTCCTACTAGAAGCTTTCCAAATATGCAACAGTTCTCCGTGTTTATTTGTCTAATGATAAATACAAATTAGAAATCACCACTCCAATCTTTGACATTTTGCATAGATTCCTCCCGGTAAATGCAATGAGACAAACACAAAATAAACCTAATTCCTTCAAATCTGGAACCGTTTTAAAAAAGTTATGTGAAAAGTCAATGACAATGAATATCGCATTTATAAATAAACAAGAAGCCAGGTTTACTTAGGGAATCTTCAAATCCAAACGAAATCAGTAAGATTTAGACAATCAAGCTAGATGGCACTGTACAATGGCACAATTTCACAACTATTGTCTAAAAAACAATAAAAGGTTAAGTTATCTAATATAATAAACACAATAATTGCTAAAAGAACGACGCATCCACTCACAAACATTGGAAAATACCCCCCCCCCAAAAAAAAAAAAAAAAAAAAAAAAAAATTGGTTTAGCTCTAGATTGTATTTGACATGTTTGGTAGTTGCTTTTCGCGGGTGAAATGACCAGCAAATCTTGTTGGCTTCAGGAATAAGAATCTTATTACAGGTAAAATATCCTTTTTGATATTTATAGTCAATAACCATAGTGTGATGCCCTCAACTCTTTCATTTTTGTGAATAATAACAAAATGTGTGCAGATTTTCTGAATATAACGATCGATGTTCATCTTACAGTGGATGTACGTATACTGGAATCCCAACGCAATGGAACGACATTCAACTGCATCATTCATGAAGAATGCAATGTGTCACTATTCTTTCGACAGATGCCTTTCCTTCCGCCAATAACATATTTAAGAACTATCGATGGAAAGGAACTTTTAATGTTCAAGCGTTTTGAAGAAGTGGTAATACTAGACGGAGAATGGAGAATAAGGATTATTATTAATGACAGCAAAACCTATCCTTATCTGAATTTCACGCTTCAAGATGTGGATATTTCAGATGCAGGAATCTACTACTTAACTCTTCATAGGTCTTGGATGGTATTAGCTCCATTCATTATCAAAATAACGGGTAGAGTATGGAATTTTGTTCAGAGCCATATTTTATGTTTTCCCTCATGCCTATCAACATTTGTTGCAATATGTCGTATGTCTTATACATACCACCTAGTATAATACATCAAAAGAGATAAAAGAGAATGTGAACTATGTTAAATGGAGTCAGAAACGAATTTCATTGTATGCAATTTTTACATTATAAGAGGGACATTTTGCATGATGTCATACTTTTTCAAATATCAAATAGCATGTGTTTGACACGTTGTTTAACTCTTCAAATTAAAGAACTTTGAGTAATATTTGAAATTTAAGGGCATTAACATTTCAAAACATTTTAGCGGCCCTATGTAAAAATGTTCATATTTGTGTTTTGCGCCATGTTATGTTATTGGTAATAGAGCGTTTCGGTTTGTTTCAGACAGCACATTCAATTTTAAAATTTGGATTGAGCGTATTCGTTTGTATTTTAACAAACATACAGTATATGCTATTTGTATTTAAGTCTCGATTTATAGATTAGATAAATGTGAGTGACCATTTGCTTCATTATGGGGAATCGGTTTTGGGGAGATATTTCTTAAAGCGAGTAATTATCCAGGTTGGAGGTACAGTCGTCAATCTGAACTGTATTCACGGGACTTTATGGTACAATGGAACAATTTACTAAATTGCCCTCGGTCAAAATTCTTAATATATCATAGGATATTTGCACCAAAAAGTATTATAATTAAAGATAGGAATAATTATGTGTACTGGGTGTTTGGAGCCTGTTTTGTGGTGTGTGGCATGATCGACGGTTTAGAGATGCGTACTGAAAAATTATATCAATATGAAGCAAGAAAAACATACAAGTGTGAAATTAGAATTTTGTGAATATGTGGTCCTTTGTTTGATTAGAAGACAATTATTTGTTGTATTAGCACTTTTAAGAACCCTTTAGCGACAGCGTCTGCTGTCATAAGGTTCCTTAAAATGTATGGGAAACAATGACCTCAAGCAAAGCACGCGAAGTATGTTCAACATTGGTTTTATGTGTGTAAATGGTGAATTCGTTCAAAAGACATCAGCCGATGTAGATCAGATGGGTAGATGATTTATACATGGGAATCTAAAATACAGTAAACAAAAATCTCATTACAACGATATTAATTACAATGAAATATTCAGGTTCTGACAGAAATTAATAGGAACAAACGTGGTCAATGGTAAACTTTATCGTTATAACGGAATATTCAGCTTGCTAATAAGTCAGTAATTTACCAATAAGAAACGTGCATATTTCCTTTATATATTGTTCTGTACAACGACCTTGTAATTTCTTGGAATTTTACCTTTACATAAATTATATCAGAGGATGGTATACATGCATCTAAACCCAATAAAATGAGTTTTAAATGTAGAAAATATATATGAGATTAGATTTAAAATTAATTACGATAATAGTACAAGTAAAGTATGTTTCTCTTTCTGACTTCATCTTCATTTTTATACATACTGGTTGACCGCAATAAGACAGGAGTAGTAACTCCTATCAATTAAAGGCATGCTGTTTTAGAATGACAGATTTGTAACATTGACAGAGTGGCTGGAAATGAACTTGATCTTGTAACGAGTTGACTGTACCTCTCTCGTACTAAAAGAAATTTGCAAAATATAGCAATTTTCGTTGCAGATTATCCCAAACAGCCGGCAATTTTATTACGAAGCCACGCAGATGAGTTAAAAGTGGGTCCGTACGAACTGTATTGTGCTTCTGAATCTAAAAGTCGGCCCACGTTTACAAGGAAGCAGCTTTCATTTACTTGGAGACTAAATGGTCACAATCTGACTGAACTGCAGTCATGCTTTAGATTAAGTGGACCGTTACTGACGCTGTGTATGGATGCTTGTGGACTAGGGGCGAATGACAATATCTCTTTAACCTGCACCGCTGAAGAGGACGGTTTAGAGTCAAATGAAAGCCAAGCTTTTATTGTAATGGAATCTCGCGTCATCTCAGCAGTGACAGCAAGAGACGTGGATAATCTGGGTAACCACACTGTAATACCATGAGCTTTAGAAATAAACTACAATGGTACCTACAATACCAATGACTCAGTCAACTTAGTGGCAGCAAAAATCTCAACAAAATATATATGCCAAGCTAAACAATATACATGCCATGGAAACTAATTGAACTTTCTAGAAGTCAGATTGGTTCAAACAAGACGAAGAATATATGTGTTTCTTTAAAACTCTAAAGGATAACCCATAAATAGGACTTTGACCAAAAGCCACATACCAGTACTTCATGGCTCGACACTTTCCGCTACAGCAACAGTCCTATAACAAAGTCCATGCTGCAGAAACAAATATATACATAACTATTTAAAAATCTACACAGAATTATAGATGCAAAGTTTAAATATCTTTCGCTCTGAAACGCAGATAAAGTGAGGTTCGACAGGGAATAGAATTACCTAACCTTTTTATAAGTGAAAATCAAAGAAAGCTTTATTGTTCAAATACACTGTTTCTGTTATTCATATTTACTCCAGCCATTCTCCTGAGTAGTACTGGAAGATAATTTGGCGCCTTGTCGGTTTCTTCTTCATGCTTTCTCTTCCAGTACCATTTTGCAAAATCACACAAAACTTGGTATTACACTTGCCTACTTGGACCGATGAGGTTCGAAAGGGATATATATATATATAATCTTCACGAAATATAACTTCAATAGATTTCATAAAATATCTTTATGAACATTAATTGCGCCTCTCTTCAATTCTAATTTACAGATCACCAGGCCGTACGGACTATAGGAACGTTGGTTGGAGCTTGCCTAGGCTCTTTTATAATTGGGGTAATACTTAGTAACTCTCTCAAGTTATTAGTCACAAAAAGAGGCGAATTTTGCAAGAAAGGTGAGTGTTGAGGTTAAGACCCACTGTGAAAAAGATAAAAACTGTTTATTTGTAGAAGATATTACTTTTAATTGTTTAATGCAAATGAGTTTACGATTCACTTGTTAAATTGAATAGTAGAAAATGCACACCAGATAGAATCCAATGCTATTTAGACAATTGTGTCATCAATGTTTTAATGTTTGTCTCAATGTATCTCTATAAAAGGTGCTTCTTTTTAAATACATTATCACAAGTTTTTTTTTCTTCTTCTTTTCTTTTTCTGACAATCTATACAAGCTATATTGGAAACGAACCACATAAGTTTATTCTTACAATATAATACAAGCTATATTGGAACGAACCACAGAAGTTTATTCTACGGGAGAAATTCGTAAGAACTGGGAGTGTGACAGGTGTTACTATAAATTACATAACCCATATAAACACAAATGTCCACTGCCAGTTAATTGTTCAATGGTTAATGACATTTTTGTTGGGTGGGGAGAGGTGGGAGGTAGCAAATGAGAAGAATTCTAAGCAAAGCGCCGTATGCAAAGTATGAATTATTTTTGAAAGAATTCTCTTTGATCATTTTACTTCATCGTTCTTCCAACAAAACTCTTTTATTTCAGAACACAGAGAGGAAGAGAGGTAGGCCGAAAATGATTCCCAACATAGATATTTAATATAAAAAAATTCTTCATTTAACGTATATCGTTATTTAGCATTGATAAAACTATAAATTGCAAATACTCTACTTTACTTTCCTGGACTAGAGCACTCTTTGGGACATTGATTCCATGCCTAGTGCAAATTACAGACAGCATGGTACAACATCACATCTTATGGTTAGCTTGTGCCACGGAGTCCAAAGATTTTGCTTAAGAGAGGCATCAGGACACACGTTACAAAAAATTAGTCTGTCTCAATTTACATAATCTGACTGAATATGTGTTGGAGGGCAATAACTTTCAAGTCATCTTCCACAACAATTTACATACAATGACTAAATATGTGTCAAAGGGCAGTAACTGTCAAGTCATCTTCCACAACAATTTACATACACTGACTAAATATGTCTCAAAGAGCAGTAACTGTCAAGTCATCTTCCGCAACAATTTACATACACTGACTAAATATGGGTTGAAGGAAAGTAAATTTCAAGTCATCTTCCACAACAATTTACATACACTGACTAAATATGTGTAAGAGAGCAGTAACTTTCAAGTCATCTTCCACAATTTACATACACTGACTAAATATGTGTTGAAGGACAGTAACTTTCAAGTCATCTTACACAACAATTTACATAAACTGACTAAATATATGTTGGAGGACAGTAACTTTCAAGTCATCTTCCACAACAATTTACATAAACTGACTAAATATGTGTCAAAGAGCAGTGACTGTCAAGTCATCTTCCACAACAATTTACACACACTGACTAAATATGTGTTGGAGGACAGTAACTTTCAAGTCATTTTCCGCAACAATTTACATACACTGACTAAATATGTGTAACAGAGCAGTAACTTTCAAATCATGGTCCACAATACATGCGATTTTGACCCACTAGATACTTAGCAGTTTAATGTCCTATATCTGGCCGTGCAAAGCAATATTTGTTTACTTATTTCCAAGACAACAGAGACTAGACTTTTGTTAATTGAGGATATCCCACCTTTAGGTCAATAACGATGTCTTTTTTAAAAACATGTTTCTGCGACCAATAAGCGGTCTTTTTTGCCATGTCTTGATATATGGAAAATAAAACATTTGTCTCCTTTACACGAGATAGTCATATATGTCCCGTGCTCTGAATGATAAGGAATAACATTTGTTAAAAAACTTTCTTTTGTTAGATTAACGCGATGTTTAGACAGAGACGTTGCTTTAATGAAATCACCAACATCTGTACAAACAAGAATAGCTATGGAAGAAAACAAAAAGCAAACAAACAAGCAAACAAAAGAATTGTCAATCGTACATACAGTCTTTGTAGTTGTCCCACCTGATTAGAAACTCGGCGGTTCGTGTAAGTTCCCAACTCAACGGTTCGTGTAAGTTCCCAAGAAAACCTGAACATACAATATCATCATTTTATACTTAGACAAAGTCTTCATTAAATTTAATGAAAGGCATTGGATTAAAGGTACTCCTGGAAATAACCACAGTAAAGCACCGGCAATGTTTATGATCAAAACATTGAATGATAAAGTTAACAGTACATTTTTAAGCATTTTTCTCAAGCGATTAACTTCAAAAGGATATGCAATAAACATATGAAGCGCAACATATTTAGCAAATGGAAAAAGGTTTAGAATATTTAGTTTTATATTCTTATTCGAAAGTCATCAATTGATTGATCTTGCTCTTTGTGTGTGCAAAACGTTCGATAAATATATGGTGTTATATATTGAGCAGGAATACTGACGTCCCGGATGACCCTCTGTATGTCAACTCTATCATGATGATACACACAAGGCCAAAGGGGGAAGTCCCATTTAGGTAATCTATCTGCCCTTACTCTATGTTATATTTTCATATTTAGGCCTAATTAATCTTCTTCTTCTTTTTCTTCTTCGTCGTCTTCTTCTTCTCCTGTCTGTATGTCTATCTGTCTCTCTCTCTCTCTCTCTCTCTCTCTCTCTCTCTCTCTCTCTCTCTCTCTCTCTCTCTCTCTCTCTCTCTCTCTCTCTTCTTTAAATATGTCAACACTGTACATTTTTGTAAGCAATGAGAAGGTTCCATAAAAAAATATCGAAAAACAAAGTTCGGACAACAAGTAGGTTTCAAGTATCAACTTATTTTAAAACGTTTCTTTCCCATAAGAATCGTTTAAATTGTCATTGACTGAACTTACATGACATGTTTTTATTCGATATCCAATGCTGTAAACACCTCTTACGCTCTACGGCACACGGTAAGAGTTTTTAGACCAAAACTCTGGATTAAATATAATACAAAAAATTGTTTGACGATATTAACGCTCATAACACTCATCATCGTGTTTGAAAACGATGGAGAAAGTGTGAATAGATGTGTGCTGAATGCAAACCGATGTAACTATCGAAATGTGGTTGAAGTGTATGTCACCCAACTAGACTGCAAGCTTTCCAATGCCACATAATTCAAATAAGCAAAATCCAAACAGATAAACTGATAATAATTACAATCTTTAGTTTAAAGATGTTACTTCTAAAGTATGTCGGATCCGACCACTCTGTGATGATATTAGTAATATGTGGCACTCGGGGATTTAACTACTACTCCATCCTTCTGTCTTGTGTGTGTGTGTGTGTGTGTGTGTGTGTGTGTGTGTGTGTGTGTGTGTGAGCACTACTATCATGGTTGAGATAATATATACGTGTGTTTGTATGTACAGTGTGTGTGTGTGTTTTTTCGTACCCATTTCCGCTCCTTACACTTCACTGCTAGGGTTCAAAGGTTATGATCGGTGGTAGTGGGTGTTAGTTTTGTTTACAAGGCGATGGTATGGACGTTATAGAGGGATAGGATTATAAGGGGATGATATGGAAATCAGGAAAAAAAATGTTCAGTAGATGACTGGGTGTTGGTCACTCGAACGGCGTATTGGTTAGTAAGTGTAGGTCTAGGTCAGTAAATGAAATTTTAACATTACTTTCCCCTTGCACCCATTGTGTCATTTTTGAAACCATATTTATAGCCTCAGTGTTAATGTTAAGCCTATAGACTTTTTCAACATGGAATTCCCGTTAGAGGTCATAGAGTCACATTTCAACATGGCGGCCTATGCATATTTTTAACATTATCATTACCACGATGCTTATTTGACCTATGGACGTAATGTTAAATTCCCATTGTCGCCAATGTCACTTTTGTCGCTAGAGTGCCACATATTACTACTGAAAATTCTACCCCACACCAACAATTCCCACTCGTATCAATCCGCGCAAAAAATGTGTTCACGAACATAACAATCGTTTCATTTTGTTCGTATGAAAACAGTAATCAGCTTAACAAAATGCACAATATGAAGCAAATATAGTAGGTCATACAGTTTGTAAAAGATCACTGACGTTAATTATTGTAAAATTGTTGAACTTCTTTGTTATCGATGTAGAAATACGGTCGTTAACCGCATTGGTACCGAATGAGACAAAGATTCCATGTACCGTAAGTTGGCAGTATTTGCATTTTAAAATATATAATAAAAAGAAAAGCTACGAGTTTTTAGTAGCTATAATGAAATATTTCACTCGTGAAGTGTAAACATTTTGTATTGTCACTCGTGGTTTCGCCTCTTGCGACAATACAATGTTTCCGCGTCACTCGTAAAATATTCCCCTATATCTTCTCAAAAAGTATTGATATCTTCTATATATTATATTATAATATACCTGGAAATAGTTATATATTATGGATGTGTTAAAATTAGCACATCTTATGTATCAAATTTGGATATATTTTGTGTAACGTATATTTTGCCCATATGTGTTGCCTCTCAACTGCTTTTGACACAGACTATAATTTTCATTCATTACTGTATTTGCATATTCTTGGGTCTTTAATATACAACCTGAGGTTATGTAATTCTCCGAATGATTTTGAATACAGAATGGGGTCTTCTTTCTGACACTGCGTCGTTACTAAACCAAGTATCCAATTTCCAAGAGTGGGGCGTGGGACCGGCCGAAGCTCCAGGCGCTCCGTTCCCGTATTTTTCTCGTAACACATTAAACAATTGTCATAAGCTGGGGACTCGCCGGGACCTGGGACAGCCACAGGGAATACAAACTGTATTGTCAATCTCTTACCTTACATCGTTTCGCCCTGACACGGCTCATCAGTATATCTAATGGCTGCAGTAATCTCAACAGCAGTTGCGTCGGTGAGATTGGTCAAAATGAAATGAATGTTTCACATTGCTCGACATTTCTTTTATCACTTGCTTTTTATGGAAGTTTTGAAACATTGTACGTGGCTTATTTTTATTTCGTACCAACTCCATTTCTTTTGCTTTTACATCGGTATTGACCGTTCATAGTGATTCAGAAAATCATAAAATCCTTAAAATCCTCTCTTCCCAATGTGATCCATTTTGGTAAACTGTCACGTACAGCAGAAAAACTGTAACGCTTGTGAGTGTTTTAATAAGGGTCATGCGTATCTTATATACTCAGTGCCACATAGAAGTTTCTGGAACATTACGCCATGCCAAACCAGTGTGTATATCATGTCGCTCATGTGGGCGTTTAGTCAGTAATATTTTACAACCATCGCGAAATATTGTGTCAGAAAGTAAGATCAGGGTCAAACACGGTGGAAGTAAACAAACGTGTATGGAGAGCCATTATTTACAAAAGAAAAAACGTGTATGGAGTACCATTAGTGGCAAAATGCCTAATCATAAACTGGCTTTGTTACTGTAAAACCGTCCCGGGTGCCGGATTTTATTTCATTGCCCTCCGTGGGCGTCGTGGTACCGGAAAGTGGGGAACACTTTTAATCCGTGTAAACGGAGTCGTACAGGCACATAATGACAGCAGTGATCAGTTACTTATTAACGTCTCATAAGAAAGCTTTACAACTAGATTTGCGTCTGTGTTTGCCTCTGGAAACAATATCCAGTGTGAGGGCCTCCACATCAACGTACAAGCGTCTGGATTCTCAGCCACTCTGACCATCTTCAGCTTCTTCAATGAGAACCCACGTTATATTAGTTTAAAACAATTCCATGGGGGAGCAATCAGACAAAGACAAGGAATACTTATCATTGGTGCCGCCTGACGAACCTGCGATCGACGAAATAGACGGAGTATTCTGCAGCTAGCAAAACAAGTGCATGACATCGACAAAGAATACAAACCACTGGTGCGAGAGTATCTTGCCTCATTGCGATTGACACGCACAGGTTCAGATTGAGAGGAACGATGATGCAAAGCAGATATACGTCGAGCACTGGGATTAACCAGAGCACCCTAACCCAACCAGACATCAACTAGGGCTAATTGCGTTTTCGCCGTTGGAACAACAGCCAAAGGTACTGCCCTCAGGGCGTCTCGGACGCGATTGTGGATTGCATTTCGTCGGGGCTGTCCTCGCGCTCAATCTGCAGTCTGCGCGTGCTAGCAATGTGAACGCGGAGAGCGGCACAAATCGTGACTATAACTGCGATAACATGAGACAAAAGATGCTCGACCAGCCAGTCACCGACGTTGCCGGCGGTTTTCATCAGAAATGATACGATGAGACAATAATGTCCAGCAGCAAGATATTGCTGAACATGAGTGACCCCGTGTGTAACATCAACCTAAAGACTCCAGCAAAAAGTATGAGGGCAATTGTTTTGCTAGTTGAGGTTGCGGCGACGAGTGCTGCATTTGAGCGTTATACGGATTTCTACAATCCCCTTATCAACAAGATGTCGGTGACGATCGAGAGCATCCCAACCCAGACCCTGCCTAAGGGCAAGTGAGTTACAAATAGTGGGAAGAGACCCTAAAGATAATGGCAAGGTAGTCTCTCAATGACACAGGGAGGCTCATGCTGGACGTTGGCACCTTTTTCCAGGTTTGCCCTCGCTCTCGACATGAGGTCGACGGAAGAACACAGGCTGCACGGGTCGGGAAGATGCATCTAAAACACGAGCGAAGGCGTAACGCTACACACACACACACACACACACACAAACACACATATATATATATATATATATATATATATATATATATATATATATCCTAATGCAATCTTATCAAAAGTACAGCCAGGCATCAGTTTATCAGACGTACGCATTTTTTCCGATAATATTTACCCAAGTAAATACTCTTTACATGTATTATTGGTATTCCTTTTCTTCTTA
Source organism: Margaritifera margaritifera (assembly GCA_029931535.1). NCBI lineage: Eukaryota > Metazoa > Mollusca > Bivalvia > Unionida > Margaritiferidae > Margaritifera > Margaritifera margaritifera. Next base: position 1,457,987 of record JAQPZY010001499.1, on the reverse strand, counting down.
TTATTATTATATTATTATTTATATTATTATTGCTATTATTATTATTATTATTATTATTATTATTATTATTATTATTATTATTTTTATTATTATTATTATTATTTGAACTCTTGTCCATTATCCCGCTATACCATGCTCTGGACATACTTCCTTAATTCCTCCAAGCATAACTTTACCGGGATATAATATCCTTTTCATATTTTGATGATGGCGTTGATTTTTCGCCGCGCATGGTTTCAGTCCTTTGTTCCAAGCCTGGAATTAGATCAAAACACTTTGGTCCTCTGCATGATACGAACGATAAACACTTCTTTCAATTATTTTTACACAACTTTGTTGGGCTGATGGCAGCATAATACAGTTATGTAGTTTACCCGTTTTAGACCGTCTTTTAACTTGTCTTCTTTCTATCTTCCATTGTTTATCCTTTGTTTGTTTATTTCCTAATCAGTGAAACATGTAGGAATCAAGAATTCTTCTTGGCTTTTGTGTTTCGTGTTTATTTTGTGTGTGTAAATTGTTTCTTCCCCTGACGAAAAAGAGCTTGTTTATCTCGAAACGTTTGATAATCTGTTTTGCAATTGCGCCGTTATCAATTGTTGTGTCCTTTTATATATATATATATATATATATATATATATATATATATATATATATATATATATATATATATAGTCATGGACGCACAGTTCAACATACAGAATGTCCAATTCGTGTCGGCCATCTACTAGCCTGCACAACTGCAACGCCATTATTTATAACTTGCAGCCACACTGCAGCGTGATAGTCGACTCCAGCAGCTGCGTCTAGGGCGTGTTTTCCTGCGAACTACTCGAATCGGCCTTCAAGGGTCATTTGATTTTATCGTTATCTTCTGCCCTACTATATGCCTGAACAAGGCATTCGACAAGTCGTGGCCCCACAGCAAAAGAGACCGGGAGTATTTCTGGTCAACCCTGAGGGGTATGATCTGGATGACCTGCTTTGTGTACTGGCTGAAAACTTTAAGGAAACCACCACGCTTTTTGTGCTTGACCATTGCCTCGTGTTTGCTGGCGTCCGACATAAGGAAACGGCCCTTACTAAGCTCGCTTATGTCAGTCGCTAATGCCGGCATTAGCATGTGGGTTGTAACAAAAAAGTATACACGCTGTTGCCCGTGACTTCCGTGAGCAGATCTTGTGGATGACCCTCTTCTACTTCAAAGGCCAAGACTCATTTAGGGACACACTAGGGGAAACAATATCATTGAGGCCGAGCGTCGAGCAGACGCCTACGAGTTTCTCAGAAAGGGGAATTGTGGCAAGGTACTTCTCCGCATAGAGCCATTAGTATCCTATCGGTATGTCCACGTTCCGACAATGTAATGTGGTGGCTTCATATTTTGAACACCACAAGCCACATTGTAACACTTGGGACCTTAACCCATATTAAATATATATATATATATATATATATATATATATATATATATATATATATATATATAAACTAGTTAGAGTTAAACGCTCAACCAACCATATCCAGAACTTCATAAGAACCATGGCAATTGCTGTAAGTAACACGGATTTTGACGAGATATTATATGAGTTGACTTCAGAAACAGACATGCAGGCTAACGTCACCCACACATTTACAGATGCATGTTGTGCCAAGTCGCCACTATCGCAGTAGCGAAACCGCCTCTCCGAGCTGGTGATGTCTGACGCAGCAAAACAATGCGTAGATAGCGCGGTACTAGCACCTATTACAACCAGCATGATTACCTACAGGCATGTCGATTTTGACAAAAACAACAAACACAACTGACTGCGCAACTCCGGTAGAGTTGATGCTGGTAAAAGACTTGCTGAGATAATGAAACAAGCGAAGACAGCCAACACGAACGTGTCTCCGGTAGAGCAGGAGTAGGCGATCCCTTTTATGTTCTTTGTGACCGCCTGGATTTGGTATCTGGCCTTCGTTACACCTCATCCGGCGCACCAGCACAAGTGCGTGTTGGAACGACGAAAGAGCAGCCCAGGAGAGCTATTAGTGAATCGCAGGGAGACAAGCCAGCACTGCAGGTGATCACATCATCTATTAGACATACGCTTGACCCCTTTTATGGAACAGTAGTGTGTGCAAACATAAACGTGTTTAGAAAACGTGCAAGATGTCTACACCACCGTACGCCAAGGATCTTTGAAACCTCGTTTATCACGGTGCCCTGCTTCGAGACCTCACTGTGGGGTATTTGATTTGCATTTGATGATTGCTAAATAATTAATCAAGCTGAAACCAGCTGACCTGCGCCGACTCGACCTCGATGCTGGTGCAACGTGGATATGGGTGTCCAAGAACCAACTCTCTGCGCCATTGCCGCAGATGTATTGCTTTAGCTTTCAGAGATTCGGCGTAGACATAGCGGTTGTTGGAGTCAATTGCTGTGAGAATGCTTTTGTAGCCGTAGTTGAGCCGGTTCAGCTCGTTAAAGAACACTATGTCAGGTTGGTATGTACCAGGAGTAACAACTTTTTAGGGTTGACGGCTCGCCGCGTTCGCTGCTTTGAAGCCGTATTCTTGTCCTCTGTTGCAAAGTGTACCCTATCCATGTTTAAGAGCGCTTAGCACGTGCTAATTGTAGTCGTCTACGTTAAAGCCATTGTCCTCTTCAACTCGCGCAAGCACCCACTCTTGAACTGTCTTGATTGTGTATTTAACCGTGGGACGGTGTGTACTGGCGTTGGGGAAACTGGCAATTGTCGTGGGTGTTATCAATACGGTTAATGCTCCAGCCCTTATCTAGCGGCTCCGGACAGGATGCTCATTTGTACCCTGGGCAACCACCTTTTGCCACATTGACGTAAGCTTCTTACCACAAGTGCGGAGCGGGTCGTGCAGCTTTTGTGCCCTCGGATACGATTGTCGAAAAGGCGCAATGCGTAGTGGTGCGTGGCCATCACGATATTCATGATGAACGCCGTGCGGAACCACCGAGATGTCACCGACCTGCTGTTGGCATCATGGATACAGAGTGTGTTGCCCAGCGTCGAGCCCTGTACTGCGTGGCTTGTGCGACACCAAGACCCACCAAGGTGTTTGGGGGCACTCTTACGTGTCAAAGTCCGGTACACACCATCGCAGCCTCAGATGGTGATTTGGGTCTCGGTGACCTCCTGCTCGATGTACTCGGCGTTTGAGTTGATCTTCCTCTGCCTGCCATGCATGCATAGGTGCTGCCGGCTACGTGGTATCCCGCCTGCCATTTGTCTGTGCCGTGCCGCATGTGCTGGGCCAATGCGTTCACGCGATATACTCTGTCGTTTGTCAAGGCTATATGTGTGTGTGGGGGGGGGGCAATTACCTCATATTCTCGTCCTATCCTCTCGTCATCCCGACAAGAATGATGCAGCACAGCCAATGTTATAGTCGTCAGACCATGGCACACGGCTATCCCTAAGACTTCGTCGTCTCTGCAGGTCAACAGTTTGTCGGGCGGACCCTCCATTCAGGGGCGGGTATAGTCTTCAGGCCATGGTTCACGGTAATCCCAAATACTTCGTCGTCTCTGCAGGTCAACAGTTCGTCCGGAAGGGCCTCCATTCAAGGGCGGTCAGAAGTGTGAAAGCGAAGGCGCCGCTGGAAGATCTGCGCGATGACCTCGTTATAGTACTCGTCGAAGTCGACATTAAGGGTCTATGATACAGGCTCATGTTGGACCAGATCGTCGTTGCCGAGGATGATATGGTGCTTTTGTGCCTTTGGATTGAGTCGAAAACCCACTCAAGCTGCGACACGGTGTAAAAGTAGAACTCCTCGAAGACGATCGCGCAGTAAGGACTGACGTTGGGTGGAAGGGGGTGGGGGTGGTAAAGGTGGCATCGTCCTCTGCACCCTCTAGTCTGCGATAGACCAGGTTGTGTATAGTGATGGCCTCCAGCACGAAGTCCTTGCTGGCTTTGTCGCAACTACGATTAGTGGGGCAAACGATAACTACGTTGCTTCGTCCAAGGTCCCCCAGCCCCCTCCAGCTAAGCTCAAGAGTGCTTTTTCCGATCCCAGGATAGCGCCCGACGACAAAGAGTGGGCCGGTCCTGGGTAGTGGTACCCTGTCCGTCTTTATGACAAGTTCACACACCAAGTGCTTCGATTCAGACTTTTTATCTAGCATCTCGACAATTTGGACGTCAAACTGCACGATTGGTAAATCCACCTCAAGCAACTTTGCGCCTATTTGTTGTTCCACTCGTCGTCCATGCGAATCTGGTGCTGCTGCTTGAGGGCAGACGTGTACAGGTGTAGAGCCATACCCAGATCATCTTGTTCTAGCAGGCATTTGGGTAAACAGGAGATGGTGTCAATACGAAGGCACCCCACCTCGTGCCACCTGCTTAGGCTCGCTCTTGTTGTTGTCGTTTCGACAAACTAAAAGCCAGACTTTTGCAGCCGCTGGCTGACCTACTGCTCCGACAGGGTTGTGTAGACACAATCTGTGCGTACCACATTGTCGCCCGGCGCGCTTGCAAGCTTGTAGAGTAGGATCGCATGCCGTTGAGAATGAGGTGCGAGCCGATAGTCCTCTGAGAGCTCTCACTGCACCTGGTTAATAACTAGGCGTAGGTCTGGGTCAAGCACGCGGCTGTTGCTGTAGATATCTCTTTTTTTTCTCTCTCTCTCTCTCTCTCTCTCGTTCTCTCTCGTTCTCTCTCTCTCTCTCTCTCTCTCTCTCTCTCTCTCTCTCTCTCTCTCTCTCTCTCTCGCCTTGGTAGAGTTGCCCATAGGCGGCCTTATTGTGGCGCCTGCCAGCAATCCCGTAGACGAGCTTAGTTCCGTACTTTTTGTCGCAATTTCTCTCTGCAGTATAGATGGGACAGGACTTTGGCGGTTCGTGGGGTAGGGTCTTGTGGGATAAAATCTCTCCGAGGACCGTGAATCCGATCCCACACTCTTGGGCGTACATGAGGACCGTGCATGAGTCAAAGTCGTGCCTTGAAGAAAGAGAACTGGGTCGGTGTCTGCGACCTCTACCAGGTAAAAGTGGGAGGGTCAAATAGCATTGCGGGGACTGTACTCCTGCGCACAGTCGTACTTGCGCAGCACAGGCAAAGCTGGCAACTTAGCCATCACAGCAGCGTTGGCGCGGCGACATTGACGAAATGACCTTGGTGCCCTTCCGCAGCGCTTGTGCGTAAGCAGCCCACAGTGCGTCCCCTCCACTCCCCCCCCCCCCCGGTAGCGGCTAAGGAGGGCAAGCGTGTCTTGGGTCTTGGCTGTAGTGTGTGTGTTGGGGGAGCGAGTCTCTTTGTTGGTAAGCTTTTTCAACCCATTCCATGACCTGCTGTCGTTTGGCTAGTCGCCCACATTATCACCGGGAAGAGCGCGCCGAACTCGGGCAAATGCTTTGCCTACCTGAACGGAGAAGACCAACCTGCCGGGCTCGATGTTGTGCGGTACAGCTTTCTCGCACTCCTTGCCAGTAATGCAGACCACTCTTGTGCTGACTTCTTCGTAATGGAGAACTTTAACGTTGTCGTTCGCAGAATCAATGGGGATACCTGTCTCTTTGGCGTTGCTGGAGCGATCCCACTTGTCACCGAGCCGGTCGCTGGTCTTTATGCCGTGGGCTTAAAGTCCTTGACGCCCTTGTTTACAACCCAAGCCTGGCTGCTATGCAGGAGGAGAGCAAAGGTTAACGTGTTGATGTGGGTATTGCGATGCTCGGACTTAAATCTGCAGACGACATTGCCGTGGACGTCGATGGCAATGCCGGATAACCGCCATCTGCGCAGCCAATCTCAGCATCATTGCAACACGTCACACCCCCTAAGGCTCGTTGTCGCCAGGAGCTCACCGGCCGGGGCGGGTAAGCTCCTTTAGACTTTTGTATGTAAGGATGGGGCTATTCGTTAGACTGTGCTTCTCAAGAGCCTGCTTGTACTGGATGAAAATCGCACTAATCAGGCAGCGGCTTAGTCGAACGTCCGGGCTATGCCAGAGTGGCTGTGATCTGCCCATCCACAGGGAGAAGAAAGAGAGTTGGTCTCTGCGGCCCTGGCATAGCTCCTTGTTCGACCAATCAAGCGGCGACCCCTTTCTGCTCTGTTTTTTGAAGACAACAACCCAAACCTCAGGCTCGAGAGAGTCACGGTTCTCTAACCACTCTAGCTCGTCCATCACCACAAGAAGCTCATTAACAATAACTACGTCGGTCTGGACGTGCTCCGACTTGGCTTTGCGAAAGCGCTTGGCATCCTTTTGTGTAAGCACCACGCCACTTTTTCGAAAAGAGTGGGCCCAAGGCTTCTCGATGTTTTTGGGGGAGCTTTTTTTGTGGGGGGGGGTCCCTGAGCGTAACCTCAACCTCTATGGGCTAGCTTTGTTCATTAGGCGTTCCGGCTGACGAGTCGGTACTACTAGTACGATCAGGTCGTACGGCCCTTGGTGCCGGGGTGGAACGCGCTTTGTCTTTTTGAACTTGTGTTGGGCGCGGGGATTGGCTGCTCGGGCTTGTCTTTAGACGGGCGCGGTGCAGTGGTTCGCAGTACTTGTCACTGAAGCGGTGCGGATGTGGGCCGCCCGATAAGAGTAGCCACAGCAGTTGCGTGAGATTCCGGGCTAAGAAGACCTCGTCGGGCCAAGTCGTTAAGCTCCTGTAATACTTTGCTGTCCATCGTGATGGACTGAGTATACCGCCGGATAATGCCCAAATAGGTAATCAGACCCATTTAGTTCGCACAATAGCATCGCAAACTGCATCCTGGCCATTCTTTCTAAATAAACAAGCCTTTCGCGTTTGCCCCCACACGGATAGCACAGCCGCGCATCAGATTGCATTCCCTTTCCACAAGACCCACAAGGCACACACAGAATGCTTCCCTTTCATTGTCATAGAAGGTAAAGTTCGCAATAATTTTCCAAGCACGATCTTTGGCAGCAAACAGTCTTCCAGACCAACAGCGCCTGGCAGTAATTGTAGCCTTTCTTTTTCTTAAAGCATAAATACTGTATACTCTCCGGTATCTATCAAGCCATATACAAGTATATTTAAATGAGAGCTTCCCTTAGGCGTCGGGCCGGCGAAGGGTGGTTTGTCCTCTGTCCTTGCAGTTATGTAATGACCGTTTCCCGTTTTTGTTCCCTCGTGGTAGCACTGCCCGCGCCGGCTCATGTGAACCCCAGCGCATTCCAATTTTGTAATGTGTTACGAGAAACATACGGGAACGGGGCGCCAGGAGCTTCCACCAGTTCCACTCGTGGAAATGGAAATTGGATATGTGGTCAAGGAAGGGACAACGTTATTGTCTCTGAAATTATTCTCAGAAGCGATGTCTTTCTTACAGTTTTGAACTAGTTTAATTGAGTTTGATCAAGCTAATTATCATCCCAAGTTTCCAACTAGTTTAATTGAGTTGGATCAAGCTACTTCTCGTGTGTTTCCATATAGTGGGAATCATTTTCTGTTACTTGTCTCTTAATATGACAATTAAACTCTCCTTTTTCAGATCCGGAGAAGAAGACAAAGATGATACTTATGAAGCAGTCATCTAATGTATTCAATTGTCGACCGTGCAATCTTACAAAAAAGTTTCTATTCTTTCCTTACACCTGTGTAGAAATTTATTTAAGTATTAATTATTTTTTTTTGACAAGTGTTTCCCAAAAACCTCTGGTAATTATTATTTAAAACACTTTTCCGTCATATCTAACTTATATTTAAAAATGCAGATTTTATTTTAGAAAACATAAACAAATTGAAATGATTTATATGAAGATTTACTCGCTAAGTACTCGTGCTTTTTGTAAGACTAAGAAATTCTACAATTAATGAAGTGCGTATAGATGCATTGTTATCAAAATGATTTTTTATTCAACAAATCTAGCAGGAAGATGACACTGGTGAAATTTTGACACAATTATTTCAGATGTAAAATTTATATGACACTCTTCCTTTCCCGTATATGTACACCCATCTTCCCAAGCCAAGTATCGTCGATCCAGTAGCCTAAACAGTATCTACCGCTCCGCTATCTGACTGGATGCAGCTGAAATAAAATAAACCAATCAAATTGCTCGTTACATTTGGCTAGGAAGGTAGTCGGGGGAAAATGATAGCGGTCTCACTTGTCGCATGTCGGTTTTTCCTAATTAAATCGTTTATATGCAAGCTTTGGTTTAAAGTCAAGGCATGTGAATATCATGGAAGTCGTGTTCTTGAATATCTACGATAACGCGCTAATTGATTTCGCTTTCCAAGAACAGTAACTCTTCCATCCGAAAAAGGCCACATATACAAAACACGGTTTCAGCTAGCTACATATGCCAAGAGTCGATGTGAAACGGAGTGGATCGAGGACCCTTTAATAGCAAAGATGCTGTACACAAAGTAATGCGTCTTATTATACATACTACTATTTGTGTAATTTAAGGTAGTTTGTGACCAAAGGGTTACTTGGAACTCGGTGTCTGGCCCTTTTCGAAGTTATGGACTTACACACAAAAACTGTAACATGGGATTGCACAACAATTTAACATTAGGATGACGCCGTGGCCGCCCACGGCGGCGAGAGACACCATGCTTCTGTTTTGGGGGTTTTATTTCAAGAGCTGCTCTCTTAATATAAAAAGGCGCTTCGTTGATTCCACTTGTATACAATTTCTATCAGGTCTTTTTGCATTCCTTGGTTCTGGTAAGGAATACAAATTCAAATAAGAAAGGTAAAAATTATAAACTGCTTTAAAAGGTATATAAAATAAAAGATGAAAGCCAAATAGAACGATACAAAATCCTGAAAATATAGGGTGTGTGTTGACCAACTTTGTTTTAGTTCCAAGGGAGTGTATCTTAGATCATATATATGAATATCTTTGCTGGATGGCAGGTATTGACCGTCTGAAGAAAATCACAGGATGAACGTGAATGGACGTGTTGGTTAGGGCGCTGGTGCAAGAGAGATAGGCGATAGTTGCCCTTATTCGCGGCATGGTATATATATATATATATATATATATATATATATATATATATATATATATATATATATATATATATATATATATATATTCTTTGCATAAAATCTCCACGCACAGTTTCTTTTCTTCATTTTAGTCTACAACTTTCAGTCATCCTCTAACTGAGAGACGATCAACGGATTACCTAATAATTGACCCACACCCGGCTAGCAGACTTCACATGCGCGTGACCTAGCAAGCCGGCGGGGCTACTCACCTTTGATACGAATAAAATAACTTAATTATAGAGGGTAATTAGTATGTCGAAGGCGAATTCGGTTACATTGATGGACTTTAATCTAATTAGTTCATTATCATCTCATGCCAAATTTCTATCGTACCCATATAAAATCTCAGATTGGAAAGAGATAAAACACATTTGTGTTGTGTTATCATTAACATTGGAATGTGTAAGGAAACGGAACGATTTATCACTTGGCGAAAAAGTAGAAGTCATTAATTACCTGAGCAGAATATTTCTCAGAGTGCAATAGCTAAGATATTCGGGTGTTCTCAGTCTCAACTTTCTCGCAATTCTACTAAAAATCTAAAAATGTGCTGGAATTGCAAATGAGGATTGAAAGTGGCACCAGACTGAAAGAGATGATGATGTGAAAATGCTTTTAGAGAATGGTTTACAAATGCTCGTGCCTGTGATAATCCATTGTCAGGGTCAATTCTGGAAGAGAAAGCACGCGAGTTGGTGACGAAATTAGGCGACACTGACTTTAACCCCACTGTGGGCTGTAAAGGTGGAAGGAGAGAAATGCAACTGTGTACAAGCGCTGTCAATAAGAATATAAAGACGCTGATCTGTACTTGTAACTAGCAACATGACCGTAACGGACAAACGTGAACTTTTAGTAACTGGGAAAAGTAAACAAACACTTCTATATATCTATCATTTACACAAAATCATATAAATAGAGGTCATCTCCCTTTAAGTCCTGTGGACTCCGTTTATTTGCATAATCCGGATAATTGGATATTTTTCCTTGGCAAGTGATCTATGCAAATAAGCGGAATAGACTGTTTTTATAAGAAGAGGTTTCAATATGACGAATGTCAAGAGCGGCTTTCAGAATACAATGATATCTTTTAGTGGCCATAATAGTTTTATTGTCATGTAGACAATATCTACCACAATAATATATTTGCTGAAATGTTGCATTTGGAAATAAGTTTCGGAAATATCCACTATCCTAAACGATCTCAGGAACTTGAAAGTTGGATGTCCTGTGTGTGTGCGTGTGTGTACTTGATGGTGTCAGTGACATAAATGATTTTTTAAAGATTTAGTGGACACCATAAATGGGGTCTTGAAAATAAATAAATGAGATAATCGTGATTCCAGCTTATCACTTTGTCCCAAAAGCGAAGCCTAGCCTAAATTTCTTAATCTCCTCCTAAATTGTCCATTGTTATAATATTTGTATGAGAACAGACACTGAGCTCCTTCTGTCGTAGTTTATTTTCTTTTTCGATGCGGCTTGTACGTGAAACGCCTATGACGTCCATTTCTATGAGTGGAGTTACTTATTCAATAGATGTAGTGGTGATTTGCGTATAGGAATTTTTTTTTTTTTTTTTTTTTTTTTTTGTAAATATATTTTTCTTTATTTTTAAAGGATTTTATATGGAGTATTTTGTTATGTTTATGATTTTTTATCTGTCCTGCAATATTTCCGTCAGTTTAACGCCACATTTTTTTGCAAACGTTTTTCAATCTCTCTGGCAAGAGTACATTTTTAAACGTGTTGATTTTGTGTGAAAAGAGTATCCTAAAGCTGTGTGAAAACTGTATACAGGATCTAATCCACGTTTGTTGAAACCAGTGTGAGACGCTTCCAATTGTTCGAGTTTTTATATGTAATGTTAAACCGTTAAATATGTGTTTGACTCTGTGGATGTGTGACGATGGACTAAATATTTTTCAAACACATCTCAAAATAGTGTGTGCGCGTGCGTGCGTGTGCTCTCTCTCTCTCTCTCTCGTGTTTGTGTGTGTGTTGATAGCGAAACTCTTTTCTATAACATCGAAATTCTGTGCGTGTCTGTGCGGTAATGAACTAACCTTTTTCAGGCACATCTTTGAATAATGTGAGGCAATCACCAACTATATTTGTGTTCTTCATATGACAAAAAGAACCTCTTATATGTGTAGACTGCATCATTTTGTATATATTGTTCATTACTGCTACATGTATGGTCTTTGGTAATGTACTCCTCACATGTTTAAAAGTTATTATTAAAGTCTTACAGTATAAAGTTAATGTCAAGCTATGGTCTAATTATTCCTATTGAACTAGATTCAATGTTTGTTACAATAACACCTTCCTATTCTTAATTAACCAGTCTAATTATTCCTTTTGAACTAGATTCAGTGTTTGTTACAATAACACCTTCCTATTCTTAATTAACCAGTCTAATTATTCCTATTGAACTAGATTCAGTGTTTGTTACAATAACACCTTCCTATTCTTAATTAACCAGTCTAATTATTCCTATTGAACTAGATTCAATGTTTGTTACAATAATACCTTCCTATTCTTAATTAACCAGTCTAATTATTCCTATTGAACTAGATTCAGTGTTTGTTACAATAACACCTTCCTATTCTTAATTAACCAGTCTAATTATTCCTATTGAACTAGATTCAATGTTTGTTACAATAATACCTTCCTATTCTTAATTAACCAGTCTAATTATTCCTATTGAACTAGATTCAGTGTTTGTTACAATAACACCTTCCTATTCTTAATTAACCGGTCTAATTATTCCTATTGAACTAGATTCAATGTTTGTTACAATAACACCTTCCTATTCTTAATTAACCAGTCTAATTATTCCTATTGAACTAGATTCAATGTTTGTTACAATAATACCTTCCTATTCTTAATTAACCAGTCTAATTATTCCTATTGAACTAGATTCAGTGTTTGTTACAATAACACCTTCCTATTCTTAATTAACCAGTCTAATTATTCCTATTGAACTAGATTCAATGTTTGTTACAATAACACCTTCATATTCTTGATTGGCATAAAGGATGAGAAAAGGGACTTTGTTCATTTTGGAGTAGAATTTAAGTTAGTTATAATAGCATTTTGAAAAACCCGTTTATGCATGTAGTTGTGATTTTCACTTCAGTAACCTTTGGACCTAATTGTTGTATTTGTTATTCTGTGAATGCTTTCTTTTATCTTATTGCTCATGAAGTTGTACCGAAGTCTGATACATTATCATTATTATTATTATTATTATTATTATTATTATTATTATTATTATTATTATTATTTCATAAAGACACTGGTTGCCTCATAAAGACCATTATTCTTTACAGAAGATCGATACCTCTTATTGCAGAAACCTAATACACTGTAAATGAAAAATTGAGGGTGCTGTGATACACCTTTTTATTTAAAGTCTCCAGAACCACACTTATAATCATTAATAGTGTCCAGAACTACACTTGTAATAATTAATAGTGTCCAGAATTACTTAAAGTGTTCAGAACTACACTTTTAATCATTTAATAGTGTCCAGAACTACACTTATAATCATTGTGTTCAGAACTACACTTATAATCATTAATAGTGTTCAGAACTATACTTGTAATCATTAATAGTGTCCAGAATTACATTTATAATTAGCAGTAGTGTCCAGAACCACACTTATAATCAACAGTAGTGACCAGAACCACACTTATAATCATCAGTAGTGCCCAGAACCACACTTATAATCATTAATAGTGTGCAGAAATACACTAATAATCAGCAGTAGTGTCCAGAATAACACCTATAATCAGCAGTACTGTCCAGAACTACACTTATAATCAGCAGTAGTGTCCAAAAACACACTTATAATCAGCAGTTGTGTCCAGAATCACATTTATAATCAGCAGTAGTGTCCAGAACTACGCTTATAATCAGCAGTAGTGTCCAAAACCACACTTATAATCACAGTAGTGTCCAGAACTACACTTATAATCAGCAGTCGTGTCCAGAACTACACTTATAATCATTAATAGTGTCCAGAACTACACTTATAATAAGCAGTAGTATCCAGAATCACACTTTTAATCATTTTTAACATTCTTCTTAAATATTTGCATGGTTAGACGGTCACATCTAATTTATACTTTAGTGACGGTAAAGTTATTGTTTTGATTATGAAGTTTTATTTTTATCCATTACAATTTCCTTTGTTACTACAAACAAGTTACATATGAAATGAACTTGGATAATATTTCAATAACTTGTCTGAACTCAAGGTAGATTATTTATTGAATCAGTTGGAAAATGGGATGTCTTTGTCCATATGAATACATATAGTATATATATATAACATTTTGTTTAAAACTTTGTACATATTACATAGCACCGATTTATAGAATGATGTACTATATATAATTTCTACACTTCTGCACAGGTTTTTCATTGTCATTGTATAGTTTTCTTTGATAAACACAATTTAGATTGTCTATTGAGTTTGTTTGAATTCTGAATTTTATCCACACGCTATAGTTGGGTGGGTGGTTGGGATTTTATAATGCCTCCATCTGTCCATCCGTCCATAACACTATCTCCACCAGAAAATTCATTTAACATGGTACATAGGTTGTTCACGTGGTAGCCATCTGCGAGAAATATATCATTTCTGCCTCCCATGATCCCGATCCTGATTATCATGATGATCCCGACGAGGACGACAATATTAAAAAATAATAGTAATTTAATGGAACTGTAACTCAGTTTAACTTTCCAGTTAACAAAGACATTGCACAAATATTTAGGGATCAAAACTATTACACAGAAAAACAAATATTTCACATACAAACCAATAAACATTTTTAATAACTACATTATAAGGCTAGACAATGATGACTCTGTTGACATATACAGAACAAAGTTGGACATTAAAGTTTGGCAGAATCAAATTAACTAGGCACTTTGGATGGCAACATTTGGTTGAGATAAATCTTACTTATATATAATAAAAACAAGAGTTCCAGAGTTAGTAAATTCAATATAAACGTTTTTCTCTTTTATTTTCAAATCCAAAAATTATTGTCTGAATGTGCAATACTTCATGATGAAAAAAAACATTTCATTCAAATAATAATAACATAGATATGAAACAATTTAACATAATTTCTAATAACTTTGACATTCCTCCTCACCATAATTGGAGATATCTATAAAAAAAAAACAAATAGCTATTAATAATAATAGTTATAATTTGAAACGATGAATCCAATGTAACTAGCGAAGACAACGAATATGTAATTGATGCAGAAATTTGTTATTTAACAATTTTGTTCTGCAAATTTAAATAAAATTACAATTTTGAAGATAATAATGTTGATTCCAATCAATTCATTGACAGCTTACTTTTCTTGCAAGATAGCAACGGATTGACAGATGAAGATATTGTTATATTAAACCAAAGCGTAAGGTCTTATGTGATTTGCATATTAGTGCTCATGTTCAAAACAGATCACCTATTACACAGCCTGATGCAACTGTTCAAGATACATCCAAAAATTTATTTGAGAGATTAATACAAGGCGAACAATGTTATGACTCCGATAAAAACATTGCAAAATTTTAAAAATATAATTTAGATTCCAAACTTATATACTTGTTACCAAGTGATATGATTATGGAACTGAATAGATTTGTTTGTTACAGCAATAACATTTAAAAATCGTCTGAAAGTTTTCGATTGGAGTCGACTCAACTATCAATGCAGATATTGTAAAATATATTATTCTATGATTGACGAACACTAACAATGCGTCAAAAGATAGACAATGAAATACAAGATGAAAACATAAGAACTATCTGCATAAGAAGGGACAAACTACATGATGTACAAAACATTGCTAGTCAGGTAACATTAAAACACACTAATATCAAGAAACAATCGGAAGAAAGAGAGTAGACTTAAGACTTATATGTAAACTCTCCTCAATAATAAGGGCTTTAATTTTTTTTATGTTGCTTTATCCAATAGTATCATAGCATTTTATCACCTTTTAATATGTAACAAGATAACCGGGTTGGATTTCGGATTTATAACAGAACACTGTTGATGGTGATAAAAATGCAATGTTTATTGATGAATGACTTGAATGGGAAGAAAGGTTATGATTAATACGTGCGTGTATAGGGTCCAAATATTGGACAAATTAACATAATCCGCACGAACCTAATAATGTAACCCAAATATGAATACAAATAAATACACAGTGCAATGATAAAGGCTAATGATTCACCGTAATCTCCGACGACGAAAAGAATGATGTGTTTTACTCAGATAGCAAAAATGATGTATTTTACTCATATAGCAAAAATGTATACCCTCAAATAATGAAACATGAGGCACTTTATTCAAATAATAAAATGTGGTGCAAACAAATGGGATAGATATCATGCAAAATATCTTTACACTCCCAAGCCACTGGGTATCACAAAAACCCAAAATTAGCCCACGGCTAAAAGATTACATATAAGGAGTGACTCAAAAACACTCCGTCACTAGCATACTTGGCTGCCAGTCGCACTGGTCAATCAAGCGATCCACCACGCCCACCAATGGGTCAGCAACGCCCGATCACCTGGTATTCAAGCAACACGCTGTTTATTCAGCTCTACGGCTGCTATGGTTAGCTTTACAGCTGCTATAGTCAACTTCTATTGTCCCCTCCATAGCTGGGACCTCGTCGACTCTGAGCACTACAGCTCTACAGCTGAAAATAAATCTAACACCGTGTAGTGTGATTGACACGGGCATATACGATAACACGTAATGACGTTATATACGGTAAGTTATACAAATTATATTATCGGCACAACATTACAAAACAATAAACAAGTTCAGAAGTGAACCTACACGTGTCCGATAAGAATCTTATGGTACTAAACGTTTCCTAAAAATGCCACTTTATATTGCTAATATAAAGCTCTTATTAAGAACAGACAAGAATAGAAAATATTTGCATTTTACTACGCAAGTCGAAGCTACATAGAAAATATACACCATGAATTAATAAATATTTTACATACCTCTACAGCTGAAGACGTGCAAATCCTTAAGTAGACTGCTCACTGACAAGACGTTCCGTAATGTAAAGATTTAGTCTTACGGTGAGGCATTTATACAAAGACGATGCATTCGGTTTTTCCCATCGAAAGCACTTCGCACGTGCGGCATGGGGTGAACCGAACTCACTGTTTCGAAATATTGTAAAATATACATAACTCACTCTCGGGTATCGTTGTTACACTGAAAAACGAAACCCGAGTACATGTATTTAATAAAAGAGATTTATACAATTCCGTGACATAATATATTATCACTAGCTTTCATATATCTCATATGTGATCAAATAAAACACTTTTTCTAATGTTCTGTTATGAATAAATCAAAAGAAACACAATGAATAAAATGATATACATCTTAATCGCTATCGCAAACGCCTTCAGGTTTAGTAAAGTTGAATCCCCTATTGTAAAAAGGATCTATTGATGCGACACATAACATTTTCAGCATTGCGTCAGTTTTCATGTTTGTCACTCTTGCTCATTGAGCCATCTTGTGGTTTTCGCTGTTACAGAATCTCTGTCTAAAGTCCCCATTACAATGTTCTCTGTTTTTTCTCTCCGCTGTTTGTGGTATTCACTAGCATAAGATTTGCAATTAGAACTAGTTCGGTTAAGGTCACTAACGTTTTTAAATGCTACAGTTTCTACATGTCATAGATTCCATTATTTATGGTTTGCAATTATTTTTGTTTTACTCTCGTTACTTTAAACATAATTGAAAAATGTTTTTAAGTTGATGTGAAGATCGCCAAGATTCAGTGACGTAACTTCAAAGTGTGGGCCACCCACCCACCCCGGCAAACATTTAGAGTGGTCCCCCATCAAATTAATGTAAAGCGAGATTTTGGGCCCCCTCCTTACGCCCCCCCCCCCCCCCGTATTGAGGGGGCTGCTGGGGCGGTAATGTGCAGCTGATCAAGAATGTGTTAAAACATATTTGATACAGGTAGTTCAAATGATAACAAATTTGAACGAAGAAAATTAAAAAGAAAAAAAAGTTATAATAAATTAATACATTTGAAACATATATTGAGATGACTACAAACCAAGCAATATCCTGATGTTGAAAATACAATGAAAGAGATAATATAAAAGAGCTTGATGTTAATTTCGATTACATTGCTAACATATTAAAATAAAATCACGACAATAGAGATTACAAGTCAAAAGGTAATACAAAAATAGAAAGAAAAAAATTTCTCGCATTACGGAAACAATGAAATATCAGGGATATAGTCTACGGTTACACCACATTGCACTGTTCGTAGTCAGTTTGTTGCATTTATCTTAATCAATCCCTGACACACGCGATCCTTTGCTTGATCCAGTGCACTTGAAAGGACTGTTATTCGCCAAATGATCTGCATTCTATATCTTTTTAATTTTGTCTTCTTTCTTTCATCTATTGTTTATCCTTTGTTTGTTTATTTCACCGTCATTGATTATGTAGGAGTCAAGAATTCTTCTTGGTTTTTGTGTTTAGTGTTTGTTTTGTGGATATAAATTGTTTCTTCCCTTGGCGAAGAGCTTTCTTTAGCTCGATACGTTGGGAAACTGTTTTGTATTTGCGCCGTTATCAATTTTTGTGTCATTATATATATATATATATATATATATATATATATATATATATATATATATATATATATATATATATATATATATATATATATATATATATATACATATATATATATATATATATATATATATATATATATATATATATATAATCTACTTCTAATTGGTTGGTGCTTTCTTAGATACAATGTTCGTTTTTACTAAACACCCAGCTTGTATTTTCGCTTACTTCGTGTCAAATTTTTTTATGTAATTCATCTGAGAGCATATAAAATGGGATTTTTTTTCTTTTCTATCTGATGTTGGTACAGTACACCTCAAAACTGTGTTCTGTGAAATTGGTGTTAGTGTTGATTGTTGTGCTCCCGTTTCCGATCAAACATTTTGCTAAATTGTAAGAGACAAATCTAAAAGGGTTTTCACTGGTAGAAAATCTCTCACCTTTCTCTCCTTTAAGTAGGGTTCTAAATAACTAAACAATTTATAAAATCTATGTTATTTTCTACGTAAACTCCTTACTCGTTTATTCGCGTGTTAAATAAATACTAAAATTCTTGCAATTATTCTTTTCGAAATCCTATAGTCAATCTTTTGTTTTCTTTTCTAGTTACAGGGAGTATTAGATGTTTTGTAAAAAATTCTTCACTCATTGCTATCGGTGTGTCAATTATTCTTATCACGTATTATATTACTATTGTTTTCATTAAAATGATTATTATAAAATCTTTTTTGTGAACATAAAATTTGTTTAGATACAGACTTTTCATATTCGCGTGTAATTTTCTTTTCATTCTCTTCTCTCATAATAATATCATCTTGATTTCATCGCGTTTACACACCATTAACATCGTTGGTATTTTGCGTTTGATTTTTCCATTTGATCAATTAGTTTTATTTGCATGTTACACTTATAACATATGATAGTACTCATTTATGTTATTTATATTTTGAGATAATAATCTAATATTGGAATTACCTTCTAAAAGCATTGTGCCATAAACATCGCTAATTATTTTTAAATCATCAATTACCTGATTTATTCTTTTTACCTTCAGACTCGTTGAAAAATAAGAAAGCAAAATATTTTTAAACATAATTGTTTTCAAAACATTTTATGGCCTTTCTTTGAAAACCTATAATTTTTTCTTTGCAATTATATGAGCAAATAAACACTATTTTTGCGTTATTGTTGATGATTTAAATTTTATTCTGATCACGGACTTTATTGCAATGCCGACAAATATATGCAGATTGATTTAAGAAATTGTTTTCATCGTAAAAAGTATCAAAGCACTTATCTTTTATGATGGTTGGTTGTACTTTGTCATTAGGTGGTTCTTTAAACTTTGAAGTAATCTAATTTAACTCATTTATTTTAACAAAACAATATTTTCAGCTGATCCCCGAAAGGTTTATCGTAATTTTTCCATTTTGAACATACATATCTTTTAACTCATACATTTTTTTAGTTTAAAAAATCTTGTGTACTTTGTATAAATTTTGTTTTGAAGCAACTTCATAACTTTCCTTTATCAAACTGCATTTTTGTTGGTTTCATCTCTTTAAATATACTTTTAAATGTATAATATACACCGTTACCTCTTTTCGATTTGATTTTTTAACGCATGCGTATTTGGAGAAAATATATATCACGGTCAAAATGTATTTATAACCTTTATCATTTTCTTACTCTTGCAAATCCACTATATTTGCCTCCCATTAATAATCAAAATGTTTTACATAGACACTTGCATATGGAAATCTTTTTCTAGCTTGCTTGTGTATTGTGTAGGTAAACTGATCGGTTCGCCATTCCTTTAATTCTTTATTTTTAATCTTCTTATCTTTATTTATTTGTTCCCATAACTGATTGACATTTGTGTAAGCACCTGCAGTTTTAGGATCATGATAAAGATATTTAAGGTACTGTTCATCTGTCACTTATTTAGAGTATTTTATTTTAATTCCAAATGAATAGAGTTGTGATGAATTAAAAGCCGTTGCAGATTTCATGAATTTATTTTCGAAATGTAATAGTAAATCGAAAATGTGTACATCTGAAAGTAATATCTTTTGACTTTTAATTTAGAAGGCGCAAAGGAATAATCAAACATAGCCAATACAAAAGTAATGTGCTGGAACATAGAAACTTTATCTTGCCTATTTCTGATATAAAAATATTCTTCCATGTTTAAAGAAGAAACGTTGTTCTATAGAGTAAACTAATTACAATTATTGAAATTGTAGCGTACAAAACATGTATATATTTCATACTCCTCATAAATAAATTTCTGGAATATATTCAGCTTCCTTTGTTTTAAGACTCCAAAAAGTTATTAATTTTCTAAATCTGTATACAATGACTCAACAAAAACAGAGGTTGAATTTACAGAAAGTACGATTATATTTCAAAGTGTGTCAGTGAATTCTATATATGAATTGCCTATAATATATTACACGTTAGAAAGGTCCCAATATGCTATCAATTTAAAAGCATTCATTAATTTAAAAGCATAAGAAACACTGTAATATATGCTATCAATTTAAAATCATTCATTAATTTAAAAGCACAAGAAACACTGTAATATATTAAATATGTAAGTTCTAGTTACAATTTACCGCCCTGTCGGTTTATTATTATCACCAGAAGATAATATGTCAAAGTAAAATATTCATTGTACGCTTTTATTCCGTTTAATTAATTTCAGTTTATTTCTGTGAAGGCCATCTGCTCTCTCTCTCTCTCTCTCTCTCTCTCTCTCTCTCTCTCTCTCTCTCTCACACACACACACACACACACACACAGACAGGATAACTGTCATAGCAGCTCCAGAAAATAATCTTTTTATAGTTTATGCTATTTGAATATACAACACTGGGCAAAGTTCTCTCTGTTTAATAAAAAATGAAATATTGAACAAAATCATGTATATACGTCGCACTTCCTTACTACTAGTTTAGGTAAACTTTTACGCTGTAGGGACTTCTAATCTTTGAACACACTGAACACAATCATGCATACATCTTGCGTACTCATACCTAGAAAATTAGATAACAAAGGTATATTTGATCCTGATTCTGTCCAGACTTTTGAGCTATACGTTGTGTTTACCACATTGAATAAAATCATGGATGCATCACGTGTACTCATACCTGGAAAAATGGACAGCTATGGTAAACTTAATCATCTTATATAGGATTTTAGAATGCTTCGAAATCCTCTTCTTCCTATTTTATTCACTTTAACCGCTTTTCTTGGAACTGCATTATACTGCCTGCACATAAACATTTTTCCTAAGACTCAAAATGGTTGATTCTTTGAAAGAAACTGTATTGGAAGCAACGAGGAAACGATAGATAGAAACAAACAAAAGAATATCTGTTTTTGCATCTAAATTACACTTTTGAGAATTTTAAGTAACAAAAAAGGTGTGCTTATTCGCAGCAATTATCTTCTTTAGAAAGGAGATGTCATTTTTCAGTCTGTATAAGTCTATATAAGTTTAAAATCCGTACAACATGTGTCTAGTATTGCTCCTTTACGATTAAACTAGAGTGTACATGGTCTCAAATATAATTTTATATGGGTCATATCAATTCTACTTTTGTCTGTAAACACCTCGAAATTGAAAGATTAAATATTTATATTTGCCCCCGCAAAATGGACCCTACCTGTCCCTGCGTGGGTGCATTCTTGTGCTATGTCGTACAATTCCTCCAATACTGTTGCTGGCATTCTCAGTTAGAGATATGATTGTGGTTATTTGTGGAGATGCAGAAGGGTCCAGAATTTTACTCCAACCCATTCTAGCTGGGCTACGGAACGTGACTTATGTGATTGACTAAAAAAAAAGTATTAAAAAAAAAAAGTATTTGTTTCTTTCATATTCCCATGATATGTCTTTGAAGCTGAACTACACGGGGTACATACGAATTTGCGATGTTCGAATTCGACCGAGACAGTCGCGGAAAATTTTTAAACGACCGGTACTTGCTGTTTTGCATTCGTCAGGTAACGGTAGTGTCAGATTTCATTCAGCCGATTTTTACCAACAACTAGACTTTGGCACGTATCGTCATAGGTGTAATGTAAACAGCGCGGACTGCCCTCAGTCTGTATATAGATAGAAAGACTAATAGATATATATTATTGTCTCTCATTTTTATCTGTCCTTTTGTCAGTCTCAGGTTTCAAGAAGAGGTCATTTATGTGTTGAAGTATGAATATAGTAGTTTAAGTGAGGACTGATTAGCTATTTCCCCTCTCAGGGCGAAGTTAACATCCGCCTGTTATAATTATGATTGTGATAGATTGTTCAAACTTGCACGTCATAACTGTAGGCAAGTAATGAAAGAAATTGCTCGCCTGACCATGTATATTATATGTGCATGCCAAGTATTGAACTAGTGGAAATTTTTTGTAATTTATACTTCCAATGAAGCTGTGCGATTGTTGTCTGATCAGCGACATTGTTTTTTGAAAGGAATATATTCGTAACATTACACCATCTGCTAACTTCTCAGAGCAACTCCCTACTGTTCCCAAGGTAAGTATGAAAAATATGAGATATGACGATGATTCTTTTCTGATTTAAGGAATGAAAAAACATCATCCGACGATGCTGTCGCAAGGAAAAAAAAATCTATATTGTATTGGTGATTATGTTCATACACTTACTAGCCATGTTGTACGCTTCGTAGCTTTTTAGTGATCTTCAGAAGGTTCATCATAGATTGGACATGGGACAAAGAACAAACTGGATTAAAAAAGCTAAAAATAAAGCCACTGTCATCCAAAAAAGAAATATATTTCTGCTTGAAATGTTGACTTCTTTTCCAATTAAGAAATTGATATCGGGGTTAAGAGGTTAGATATCATGGTCACAGGCACAATAGAGAGCAAATGATTCCTGCATGATTATATACGTTTACAGTCCTATCAAACTCTCGATATGCGTATAATATACCTTTCATTATACTCCAATTGTGCTTTATTCTACCCTAATTCTCATTCAGGTGTTAATTTACAAGTTACATCAATTCTCTCAAATACTTGCCGTACAAAAATTCCTGGGGGGGGGGGGGGACACATGTTTTTGGGGGTTTTTTTTAAAAAACCAAAAACTGAATTCCTAGCATAATAATGAGTGGCAATCCTCCATGCTGTATTTTTCACAAATTTCTAGACCTTGCTTCAAAATACGATGTGATCACAGGGGCCTATGCAGTGGTTGTTTTGTTACATGCTCTCAATTATGTATATGTTCTAAGACATATTCGATAATCATTACAGTCAGAGAAAATCCACACGATTATACTTATATTTGTATGCGAATTTTTCTTCCAGACCATGATGACCTGCAAGCTGCTCTACTGTATACCTCTTCTGATCGCGTTAGGTATGAGCCCAAAATACCAGTTGCATAGGAAGTTCTTTGAAATAATGTTACTGGTACCTTTTGTTCTAAAATATTTACGTATGTATTCAATCGATCTTCTTTCTTGTATAGCTTGTTTTGCTCGACATCTTTTCTGCAATTCGCACTCATTTATTTTATCAGTTTACTGTTTGGTTCCTGCTAACTTATCTCAGACTTTAAACAGACAACAGTTTTCCTGTATCCCAGCTTTCCAAATTCTGAGGCGGAGCTAGTATTATACATTCCTCGTGAAAACATTGTGATCGCAGATACTTGGATTGTGTGTATGTAACAACAAAGGTGATTCATGGAGAAATTTTCTCTTCATCACGGCAGAATAAATGTAACACTGTAGACCCGAGACAAGGTTAGAAAGTCCTTCAAAACGGGAACTGGATAGCAATAATTAGAAGCATAAAAAAATGCAATCAGAGAATAAGTTACCAGTCAAGATCCATTAGGCAAAAATTCCAAGAAAAATGTACAACCTGCTGGATAATTCCCGTCCAGTTTTTTTAGGGTCAATAGATGTATAATAATGTATTCTATAGGCAGCTTCCCACCCCCTCAATTAGACAAGACATGTTTGTAAACACTCATGGCCTGCAGCGGTATTTTCAATAATGAATTTGTGCGTCCCAAAAATAATTGCAAAGAAATCGTCCAGAGGCAATTGTAGCCAGTTGCTTCTTTGTGTAAATATTAGCATGTATGGTCCTGAAAACATCTTGTTTACACCATATTCATATTGTTTACGTCATGTACACATTTACAAAGGCGAATCGGGAAGGGGGGGGGGGCGGAACCAGTGCGCGCCCTTCCTTGAATTATGAGCGCGAAACAACCGGAACATTTCCTATAATAAGTTTTCTCTACAGTTAGATGGTTAAAATTATGGAAAACGCTTAAAATGCAGAAGCTTCAGGGGGTTCGCCCTCCCTGGGCACCCAATGGGGTTCCATCCCACAGACGCCTCGCCTACTTGTCTACGCCACCCCACCCCCTCCCCCAACAATACTAAACGATATTGCTGGATCCGCCCCTGATATACATCTTGTTCACATCGTATATATATATACGTATATCTATATATATATATATATATATATATATATATAGATATAGATATATATATTGTAAAGCATGATGATACTTAAGTTTCAAAGTTTTAAACCATACGTTGACCTTGAAACCGTTTCCTGGATAATTCGAAGGTCACTATGATGACATAAATACTATACAGCGTATCATTTAAACTTATTACCCTTACAGGTGGCCTGGACTGTCAAGGTACCTTCCTCGACAAACCACCAATTTTCCCATTGTTTTTATCCTAAGCTATTAGAAACATTTACTGATGCTATACCTTAAAACTCATACTACGGTCTCGGAGGGTTATAACTATAATTTTAGCTACATATACCAATTGATTTCTCTCATGACCAAGTGTAATATTTAAACATCTTTCATATATGTAGTTTTTATGAAATGTCATTAATTAGCATTATCTAGTTGCCATTTCATGTGGCTTCAATCTGTAAACATTCAATAATTTTGATATATGGAAGAGAAAACCCCACTCTTGATCAAATTAAAAGTGCGACACAGTTGCAAGGATAGAAATTAAAGCATTTTGCATTTTAAGAGTGCTTGACTTAAAGTTTATTTTGTTGCATCCTGTGCAGGCAGCATAATTAAAACGCAAATACAATGTCATGAATAAATGACCATATTGCAATTTATGGTATCATTAACTCTCCTTATTTCAGCCTTTACATCGAAAGTGTCCTTTGATTACAATAATATTGCAGTTTATCAGGGGATTGGTATGGTCTGTAGTGCGAAAGACAGAGAACAAAGAAGTTTAATTAAGATCCAGCATGGTGGCAAATACAAGGTCACCGTGACGAATGGCTGTATTATGAAATCCAATGACACTAGACTCAGCATTTCCTGTACTGAAACAGAAGATGGCGTTCTGCTTAGTGTAACTCTGACTGACTACAATTTATCTGACCTGGGAATCTGGAACTGCAGTGATGGAGAATCGTATGACACAGTTACTTTCGCCGATTTTGTACGTAAGTAAACATTAGTTATATATTTAATATCATTGAATCGTTGTATTATATTTTATATTAATACTAAGATATTGTTTCTATTATTTCTTCGCCATGTGCATCTTGGATATTTGAAACTGGTTATGTTCTTTTAGACCGACAACGGTAATAAAATCATTTCTTTTTCTAATCATATTGTCGATAACATATTTTTGTGATAGATTATTGCTGCTGTTGTAATGGTCATATTTAATGTTGGCCCTAATAATAAGTTTCTCTGATTATAGTATTGACATTTTTGTGATAGATTGCTGTTGACCTTACACTTAAGATAAATCGGGGGACGATTTCAGATTTGGGAAAAGCTTCATTGCATGTGGATCGATATGTTTGTGATACAGAAGTCACAGCACTAAGAGTTCCTGCTTATTAGACTTCCAGTTTCTGATTCCGACCATTATCTTTACTGTTGGTTTTACAAATTTCTTTATATTGGACTGCTAGTTTGTGGAGAAATATTTCCATGGGCTTCAATTTTCAGAACTCAACATAGAGCATTTCGACTTTGGATGGATGAATGACCTAAAATTTTTCACTATAAATTAAAACATTTGACTTAAATTCAGTGTTAGAACATTTACAATTTCTTTTTGATTAACAAGGTATTTCCTTTTTCTGCTTGAAGATTTATTTCTGTGCAATTTCTTCATTTTTTTTTAATTGCAATTTTAGCCACATTAGAGGTTAAGTACAAACCATGAAAGGATGCCATCTAACTTGATAGGTTTGTTGGGGTTTGTTGTTTTGCATTGGGGGTTGGGTGGAGGGTGGAGGGGGACTAGTATATACTTTTTCTTTTCTCGCTAGAAAAACATAATAAATAATTATGACTGTTTATATGCACTAACTGTTAAAACTTGCTCCAGTTCTGAGGGAAAGTTTTTGTGCTGGTTTCTCTTCATTTCCAGCAAGAGCTTTCTGCATGGACATAAAAAAAAACCCAGCCTAATTATAGCTATCTTGCATTAATCATTATGTTGATAAATACAGAAATATCTCTATTCTATTCAGCTGGGTACTGTCTAATTTGAGCTACTTCAAGTAGTAACAATAACAACAACAACAACAACAACAATAATAATAATAAAGCACGGAGGGGTAATACCAAATGAAGGAACAACAAAATAAAGGCAAAGCTACGTGTAGAATACAAGCAATAAAGTCGTCAACTAGCATTAACACTGTGAGGCCTTTTTTTTTTTTTTAGCACATTATCAAAGCTTGTCTGC
The DNA here is from genome assembly GCA_029931535.1 of Margaritifera margaritifera. Classification (NCBI taxonomy): domain Eukaryota; kingdom Metazoa; phylum Mollusca; class Bivalvia; order Unionida; family Margaritiferidae; genus Margaritifera; species Margaritifera margaritifera. The sequence goes on along the minus strand of JAQPZY010001499.1, from coordinate 1,431,537 downwards.
TTCACGATTAATAAGGTCATTCCAGAGGAAATGATGAAGGAAATGATCATACTTGAATTGATGCTCATATTGTCTCATTGCAGTGTGCCTTCCAACTATTAATTCTTACCTCAATATTTTGAGCAATTTTATTTTTAGTCATACGTTCTCTATTTTTTTATTTATTTATTTATTTATTTTACAGGGAATGGAGATCTAAATGAATCGCGATTTAGAAAAATGACATTCAACTGCATGATTCATGAAGAATGTCATTTGTCTCTTTTCATTCGAGATTTTCTTTTTCGTGAGTTGCAGTTAAGGAATATCGATGGAAGTTTGGTTTTAGTGATAGAGGATTTCAAACCTGTGATAAGACAAAACGGTGCATGGAGAAAGAGAACAGTTATTGCTGACAATAAAACTTTTCCCTATCTGAATCTTACGCTGCTGGATGTGGATATTTCTGATGCAGGAATCTTCTACTTACTGAATGGATTTAAGCTGATGCCGATGTATGATCGTGATGTAGCTGTAGTCATCATTAAGGTTATGGGTAAGAACTTTTGTCGTCTGCATTGTACATGTTATATACATGTACACACACACACAAACATATATATAATATATATATATATATATATCTATATATACATATACATATATATATATATATATATATAGAGAGAGAGAGAGAGAGAGAGAGAGAGAGAGAGAGAGAGAGAGAGAGAAAGAGAGAGAGAATTACAAAAATATACACCAAGCAGAGCGGAAAGTGATATCCCTGGATTCTACAGAAGAATGCTTGATTACATTAACAGAATTTTTAAATAGGAAAAAATAATATCATCATACGGAGATTCGAACTATATATATATATATATATATATATATATATATATATATATATATATATATATATATATATATTACAAATCATATGGCGAATAACAGTCCGTCCGTTCAAGTGTACTTGATCAAGCAGGGGATCACGTGTGTCAGGGATTAATTAAATTAATGCTATATTATCACGCATCATCATGTAGGATCCAAGGATAGCACTTTCCGCTTTCTCTGGTGTATATTTGTATCTATCTATATTGATTTCTATATGCCTTGATTTCTGTCATAGGAATCTGGATTGACTGTGTAGTACTGGGTCGGCGTGCGAGTGTGTCTGCTACGCACGAATGCTCATATCAGCGGCTATGTTGCATCCTTTCTTGGGGATGTGTGCATGGTCGAGGGTGTATGGGGATTGGTGCGTGCAGACAAAACGATTGGTGCAGTAACCCGTGGACCCAGGTTCGAATCTCGGTAGGGACGAATTAAACATAATTTCTCTAACCTGTATGATAATATTCTTTCTTAATATATTATCACGCATCATCATGTAGGATCCAGGGACAGCACTCAGACCCGCCGACTGAAATTCCGGGCTCCTGTGCAGAGCAGTGATGGGTCCCAAAACCTGTGAACAGTTTTGCACATAAAACCTGTAGTAATCTACCATAACTTTGATACTTGCAAGGAACAAATTTTAATATTTACTGCAAAGATTAATTAATATTTATAACTGAGTTGATGGCGTGCCCCTAGAAATCGCCAGGCCCCTGCGCAATTGCCCCCCCCCCCCCCTCCTTCTTAGCAGGCCTGATAGCACTTTCCGCTCTGTCTCGTGTATATATGTACTATCTATCTAATATATATATATATATATATATATATATATATATATATATAGAGAGAGAGAGAGAGAGAGAGAGAGAGAGAGAGAGAGAGAGAGAGAGAGAGAGAGAGGTATGCAAAGAACTGGCAACGAACAGTGCAAAACTATTTTTTTTTTTTTTTTTTTTTTAAGTAGCCTAAGCGCTTTAGACTCTCGTTTACAAAACAAAGACAAATAATAAACACAAAAGAAAGCGTTGCATTTACAAAAGTTTGCATGACTATATCTAATGTAAGTATTGTTTGAAAATTTTTGATGTCACGCCTAATTGGTTTGAACTAAGATGATAAAATGCAGTGGCGGCGCGAGGGAGGGGTTGGGAGGGCGCCAGGTGAATGGGGGCGCCGTCGGGAGCTATTTAGTTTTGCAGCTGAAATTTTCATAGTATTTCACCTTCACCTTAGTGTAACGAGGGCAATTCGTCACAAAACGTATATTTAGGAGGGTGGAGGGAGGTTGGCAACTTATATAAAAATTGCTCTCTGAGGCTAAGTGGGGACGCCACTAAAGAGAATTGCCCCCGGGCGCCTCGGTAGGGGCGCCACTAAGGAATATTGCCACTGGGCGCCTCGAACCCTCGCCCCTCCACTGATAAAATTCCAGCCTTAGTTGGTATTGACCTACAAAAGGAGGAGCTATAGTGCCATCAATTTTCTTGATGTAAACTGTTGTAACCGTAGATTATGTCCTAGATAATTCATTGTCTCTGTAATTACAGTGATAACTACAACAATAAAATGAATACCGACAAGAACTACAAAAAAGAGTAATTATAGGTGAGTAAATAATGAACTAAATGAACGAATTATTTGATTCAGTGTTCTAAGACGGTGTATCCAGTAAGATTCCTTTTCTTTCCTGGTTTCGGAATTCCAGTTGCGCTTGTGGGCAATTTCAGTTAGCATTATATCACTGAAAGTATGGCCAGGGGAAAAGAAATGTTCTGCAACTGGTCTTCTGTTCAGCTTCTTTGTCAACCAATCAAATCTGTGAAGACTGATCCTTTTGTGTGGCTTTTTGGTTTCTCCGACATAGTGAAGGCCGCAGATCTTATATGTGATGAGATAAATTACATTTTCTATTTATCACGTTCTATTTAGAACGTGTATGTTAAATTTTTCGCTCGTCACTGTGCTAGAGAATGTATTGTTCTGTATCATATGTTGACAGGTTTTGCACCTTTTAGCACCAGAGGGACCAGATGTGCCAGTATGGTATTATTGGCGTTAGCTTTGCTCTGAGGTTTCTTGGTGTGCTGAAAGCTACTACTTATTTGTTCAGGAGGATTAACTTTAGTGTGTCACACGATTCCACAATGGGCCAGTGTTTCTGGATGATTCCGACTTACTTTTGGTTTGTCTGGATAGTAGTTCAGGACAAATGGTATCCGATCAACCTTTGCCTTTTCTCTATATTTTAATAGGTCATTGCAGTTTGTTTGCTTAGCCCTTTGTTTTTGCCTCCGCTATCAAGTCTTTTTGATAGTCTCGGGTCATCAAATGTTCAGACAACTCCTTAGACCTTTGTTTTGAATGTTTCATCGCAGTAACAAATTCTGCGTATCCTCGATGCCTGGCTATACGGGATGTTCCTAATGCAGAATTTTGGACGACATCGGTGTTTATCAGCTGGTTTTGAGTAAATGTCTGTGTGGAGTTTGTTTTCTAGCAGTCTGGTTGTTGTGTCCAGAAAAACGTGCTTTTCGTTGAAGACTTCTGTCATGAATTTTATTGAAGGATGGAAATTGTTTGCTTTTGATATAAAGGCATCCAGATTTTCCCTTCCATGTTGTAATTTCATTTCTGTGAAGAAAAACAAAACACTAGCTCCAATCAATGGAATTTCAATGTGTACAAAGATGAACATCTCATATGCCATTTTTTGTTTTTTTATGGGAAGACTGGACGGTCAGCTTTCAGCATTGATGGGACTTGCACCATACCAGTGGGTATCGAGGATATAATATTCGGAAGGGGGGGGGGGGGGGGCTTTTGAGTTGTGATTTTGTTTTTCGTTTACCTCAAGATTTTTGTTTTAAAAACTAATATAATGGATATAATAAGTGTTGTTGTTGCTGTTGTGTTTTGTTTTTGCTTTTATCTTCGAAAAATCGGAGCAAGAATATTTTTTTTCAAGTTATTTGAGGGCTGGAATTTGTTTTCTCACAAAATGGCAGCCCAACCCCACCCGGGGTTTATCGATCGATAAAGGTAAGCCTGTTTGCCATAGATGGCGACCCGCTTGAGCAGGCGCATAGGATGTAAATACTGTATATTTTAGGCTGCTAAATAATAAAACGCAGGTAAATATTTAAGCCATCTGTGTGCTAAATTTTAAAACCAACATGCAAGCATTTTAAAGACTTTTGATGAAAACACAGGGCATAAACAAGTCGGCCAACACCATTTACGCTACCTGCGCATTATACTCAATTTATATGAGATGTTCGACACTAGTAAATTCAGTGCTGTCTGTGTTATCTGGTCTATGAACGGTGCATTTCAGTACATGGTGGGAATTAAAGTGCACAACCAGAGGAGTTCCCTATATGTTCTGAAATTCACTGTAAAGAAATTAGACCTTCTCCCAGTGTGGAAAATAATTGGGTTGAAATGAGATCATATTTTCCGCACTGCAACGGACGATGACACAGACAGACAGGTTTTGTCAAAATTAATATTTTATTTTTTGTACAGGTACATTTTTGGGCCAGTCAAGACAGCTTTTGTTAAAAATTAAACTGGTGCATTTTAAGTATGTTGTTTGCCGCTGTGGTATATGAGTTGGAAACTGGATCTAAGGCTTACAACCTACTGTGTGGTCGAAACCCCCCAAGCGGATTTTTTTTAATTTTTAAATTTTTTTGTTGTTGTTTTTTTTTAAGTTGGGGACATCTATTTGATTTTATTAATTCGTTCTCTAGTATGAAAGTCGATTGCGTATTGGTCTTGATTCCAAACTGGTTACATACACACATACACACAAGCAATTACCTGCATTTCATCCTCTGGGGTTCTGGTTTAAATTAGTTCCGGAACACCTAGCGTTTCGTTTCGCCCTCGGAATTCCGGTGAAGGGGCGTGTCAATTCAAACAAGTGACGGTGTGTATAGTTTGAATTACTCCAGGATTTCTAGAATTTTGCCCTAGGGGTTGAATTCAAACACGTATGTAATTAGTGGAGGCGACAACCACCACAATTGGCCTTTATAATAAGGCCGCATCTTAAGTCGGAAGCGCACTGGGGGTTGGCCTCGAGTAAGGAGGCTGTTGTTGTTCCACTGGTTTTGTTGCTTCTGTGATTTCTGTTGCTTGGACGGCCAAAACACAGATTATTATGATCGCATTGCGACCCTATGCCCTCCAGAGGGTCATGAATTAGTTTTTTGCCACTTCATAAATGACAGCCGAAGTGTAGACCTTGTGTGTTGTAGAGCGTATTTTGTTTTTGAACGTCACGTATTTTTTATGCTCATCGAATATGAGTTTAAACTCCTCTTCCGAAATGGCGCTATTTGTCAAACGCATTTGATATGTGGTCCGCATTAGTATTAAGTTTGGCTTCAACCAAGACGCGGATTTCATCATGCTTTTTAGCTTTAATAGTGAGGCGATGGCTAATAAAATGTCCTGCAATGGAAACTAAACCATAGCTCAAAGCAGTGATCTCAAGGACAATCGCAATGGGGGCGGCAATGATGGTAGACAGAATCCCGATGCCCGCCACAACGGTGCCCAGAGACACGGCTGTCAGTGAGGTGTCAACGTCATCCACCACGTTTACTGCGCGCAAGTACTTTTGTAAAGACCACGCCGTCGTTCAACCTCTGCGCGTAGGGAGTTTTCAACCACCTCTGAGATTTTGTTCAGGCGAAAATCTTGTGGGTCTTGGAGTTTTCCGTATAGTAACAATATATTTCCTCTAACCTGTTGCCAAGGCGTGCTGGCAAGACGTCGGTGTAGTGAAAGAAAATGTCAGTTTCCTTAATATCTTTAGATCCAGAAATGATACGGTCTGTAACACGCCCGCCAACACGCTCGCCCAGAGTCACAACCAGGGTGCCTTCTGTTCGCAGGGTTTGTGATTGCATGGTTTTTTGACCGATCACTTTAATGCAACAAAACATATCTTTTCGAAGGTCACACGGTTTTTTGGTTTGGTGAGCCTAGTGATAGAGGGCGTTACATACCCCGAAAGTTATTGCCGAAAAGGTATTTGTCAAAGGCGCTTCGCCCAATACTACATTGCCATTGTAGTAGTAATCACACACGCCACCATCCGCGGGCAGTGCTTTTGGGTTTTATTTAGACAGCGAAGATGCAATTACCCCTAGCTGACCACGGGTCGGCTTAGGGTGCTCAATGTCTATCTCCTTTGCATCCTCGTTCCATCTCACTGTGAACCTGGGTGTGTCAACCCTATGTAGGCGCAGATACTCTTTCAAGAGGGGTTGGTTTTTCCTATCAATGTCAGCTTGTTATGCAAGTTGCTCCAATACTCCGTCGTTGGGATCGTCAGGCGGCACCAATGATTCGTGTTCCTTGTCTATGTATGGTTGCTTCCCCGTAGCTTTAATTTACCTTTATAGCGATTTATAATTGCGAAAGCTAAAGATGTTTAGAGTGACTGAGAATCTCGTCGGCTGCACGTTGACGTTGAGACCCTAGCACCTAATGGTGTCTCCGGTCGCAAACATAGCTGTAAGGTATGAGACGTTATCCGGAATGGCAGTACTGTCATTAAGACCCCGTTTTCACAGATTAAAAGCAATACCCACGTTTCGTCACCGCGACTCCCGTGGAGGTTACTGAAGTAAAAACCAGCACCCGAAATGGTGATAATGTCGTTGTCGTTGCTGAATGTAAAACCATCAACGTTTTGAAAGTCTTGATTCTGTCGGCCGTAAAATACACAGCCTTCAAGGCGGCTCTGACCGTGCTAAGAACGACAACCTCGCGGCATCTAGGACAATAGCGGACTATGGTTCTGAAGATCTCGCAGCGCTGCCGCCAGAGAAGTCATGACCACGCAGACTCATAGAATGCATGCCGTTGGCACTGATGCTTAATTTCAAGGGTGACAGAGCACTTCAGCATATTACCTGGTGTTTGTTTTTCGTCTAAAATACGTATCGTGAGCTCAGGGATGCCTCCACATAATCTGCGCTAATATGGATTTTCATAGAAGACAGTACGCGTGTCCCTCATGTGACTCACAGTCCACAGGAATAACTTGTAGCCGACTACTGCTTTTTCCTTCAAGAATACTTCCAGTTGTATTTATCTGATCGAAGTGGACATAGAGCTACGGGATGTTTATGAATGCAGGTAGATTGGGTGCTACGAGTGTGATTTCTAAGAAAATCTCGATGTAGTCGAACCCAAAGATGCGGGTTAGTGGCGGACCAAGATGTAGTGTATAGTTTTCTTGGAAAGTGATGCTGACGCTCGCCTCGTTGTAGTCCGCAGTTATTCCAGGAATGGCAGCCTGAATTAATTTATCAAGCGTATGTGTGTTATAATACCCATTTGGAATGGCATTGATTTTGTACGGGTCGGGGTGGGGAGGATATACAACAAAGGTATTGTCATCAAGTGCAGCAGAAAGGTTGAACCATCCTGATCTGTACGAAATCTCAAGGAGCGCTACGCACGTAATTGAGTTTGTGCATGCATATCACCTATTCTAGAGCCACGGGCCCAACTACAGGGTTGGTCAATAATTTAGAACCAGCACTAGTGCGTCGAGATGGTATTGCCATAAGTACTTCGCTTTAATAGCATCGACGGCATCTTCAAACTACAGCGATGCAGAGAGAGCGCAGATCCACAAACTGTTGCTCAACCTCGACGTGTATGTGCAGGATGGCGTTTCGTTCTGGACCAGATTCACTGATGTAACTGATAAGTACGTGCTATCTTTGGTTGAATGGAAGAAAATTGTGAACTACCATATGAGAAGGATTCTCACTCAGCTGCGGTTTTACTTTCCGGGCAAAACAGGGTGAAACGCGCTTGAAAACAGCATCGACATGGTATTCAATAAGCGCTTTGGCAACGAGTTTAATATATGGAAAACTTGGACTAGCGGCAGAAGCATGTCCAAAAACAAGGCCTGGGTACGATGTACAACTATAGTGTCAACAGTGGCTACCAATCAACCAGTGGTGGTTTATGGGACCCTAATGTGTATGCTTTTGATCATTCAATGAAACACAAAGTCGACTACTTCACACAGGGCAGGGAAGATAACCACGATGTTGTGTATTTTATGCTAGACAAGTCGCAAGGCTTTACCCAAGCCGACGTAAAGCACCTGAATGAAATCGTTCTGGTGTACATTCGGACAATCCTGGGTTCACAAACCGAAATGCTTACCTCGATAATGGAGCCGGGGGAAAAACAGTTTCTTGCAAACGTAGAAATGATGGTCGGCCAAGCTGACAACGCCCCTGAGTTGTTAAATAAGTACTGGTAATTGCTTGGACACGCCAAGAGCAAGCTAGATTACGTTTTTGGGGGCGGCCTCTACATGATCCAATTGACATAGGCCTTACAGTTGGCACCAATGAGAGGTATAACAACGAGCTTCTTATAGCGGTCGACAGTATGACGATAGGCAGTGATGTCGATATTTAATTCGATAAGGATTCCCGCACAAGTGCAAAGTACACCCCAACAACCGCAACCAACGAGGCATAAAGAGGTTGGCTTTAACCCGCCCGCGGCAAGCGCAATAACGGCAAAAATCAGCGCCATGCAAAAAGTGCGGGCTTCGTAAGAAGCAAGACTGCGAAAGAAGCCGCAAACCACAAAGCCAATCAAACGGCAGCCATCTGGTTTATCCGCTAAGTGTCTAGCGTTCTTTGCTCATGACAAGCACCACGAGGTTTCCGGCCAGCCAGTTAACGGCATTGCCCGCGGTCCTCAGCAAGAACGATACGATTGACTCGATAATTCCTGGCTGAGCCGCCCCTTTTTCTACTAACGTTTTCAGCATCCCAGCCAGCCGCTCCAGATGTTTTTTTTAACCCATTTTCTCCCGCTGGCGAAATCTGGTTTATGTGCCGGGTCTGGATGTTTCGTTGTGTTGCCACTGTCTCCTCCTGTGACTGTGAGTACAGTCGTGCTTATGATGAACCCCATCGTGGTGAGAATCTAGGCGATCGTGTGGCCCTGCTCGCAAAAGAGGGTTCACAGCTATTCGCCAAGAGTATTATTCTCGTCGATAACTTGGCTGATAGCCTTTTGGTTGCGGAGCCTTCCTTGTAACGCATCGGTCTCTTAGGAAAGAACATCGAGTTACCCCTCCTTAGCCGCAAGTTTGGCTTGTAGATGCTCGCGCTCTGTTTCGTCTTGGGATCGTTCTATGACTTTTTTTTAACGCGTCTATATCGTTTTTCATTTCGTTGTTTTTTTGGCATTGTTTGCAAGTATACATTTGTTTGCAGTGCCTTGTTGAGGACCAGGATCTCCCGCATCGGGAGACGCTCATGCTTCCGCTCCACCTTCTCCTTGTCCGGTTTGTCCCAGAATCTCGAATATCTTGGCATCTATGTACCCCCTCGTGCCCGCCGGCAACCTTTTATGTACATTTTGCAGTTTTTGCGCTTTCGCGTGGCTGGACCACTGGTCGCGGCCGTTTTGTAGCCACATATTTATATATGACCCAGCTATGGGCCTTTTCTAACGAGGAAATGGAGTACGGCACAGCTTTTCCTCTGCTCTCATACTGAAGCCATAATTTTTTCCTCCAGAGCATTCATTTGCCGTTTTGCCCGATATAGTCGGCATAGAACGGCTTTGTTTTTAGACAGTTTCGCTTTAAAAAAAAATTCATCAATAGGCGCGTCGCGGATTTCATTTACAGCTGCCATTAAAACTTCTACACAGACGGTTTGTGGCCGGTTTCCAACTCCAGCGTTTTTGGGTCAGCATCAGAAGGGCCGGTAAACGAAGTTCTGCTATTTCATCCAGCAGATCAAGGTCAGTCACCGGCACATCGGCGCCCCCCGACCAGTCATTTCAAAGGCAAGGCCTCCTTCATCCATGTTTTGCTCAAGCAGCTATGCAAGCTTGTTAAAGAAAGGACACGTGATCTACAATATTATCGAGAGCATGTCACAATACGGAAATAAACTTGACCCACTCCACTCCATCCGCCGCGCGTTTGGAGCCCGGAGCATGGTCGTCGTGACTAATAACCCAAGCACCATATCCCGAAACCAGATACTTATTTTCAGATTTCCCAACCTCGGTAGCAACGACGTTATTGTGCCCGGCACCGACAGGCTGGCATTCACAATTGCTTTGAGCGGCGGAACATCAGCGCCGGCTGACGCCAACCATACAATAGTGAAAAACCTGGGCCGCACCGTCGTAAAAAAGATAAGTATCAAACTCGATGGCAATGAACTGGCGTATATTAACGATGCAGATATTTGGGGCGTTTACAAAAATCTTAGGCTGACTGAAAAAGAGAAGACCAACGTGGACTACCAGGGAATCCAGAACGCCAACACTGCTGCTATACGTGTCGGCGCTGTCTACGCTGTTGACGCCACAAAGATCTACGTGTCTACCGCTACCGCTGCCGCGTTTAAGAATAGCTCCTTCGAGCTACTAAATGATCACATGCCATACACCAGTCCGACCTTTCAGACCGCCACACTATTAAGGTGGCGTTAACGACTATGCCAGGGTGATACCAGGGTGTACCGGGGCACCAACAAAGGGACGAGCTACACCATCAGCAGTATCTCTCTGGAGTTCGATGTCATAAATCACGCAGATCTCGAACTCATAATCTGGAAAGTGTCTATCTTGTACACCTGAGTGCTGCGCCATTGCAGGTTAGTGAAAATCAAGAGTTACAGTACGTGGAACATGAACCTAAACACGCCATCGAAAAGCATGAAAAAGATAATCATACTCTTAGAGGCAGCGGCAAAAGGTGCAGATTTCGCATGCGATATTGAGTATTTCTACAACCCCATTATCGACAAGGTGTCTGTGACGATCGAGGGTGTCCCAAACCAAATTTATGCCCATGGGCAAGTTTGATACAAGCAGTTGGGCGAGGTCCTCAAAATATTACGAGGGAGTCTATCAATGACACGGAGTTGCCGGTGATCAGTGTTGGTGCATTTTACCAAAACCGGTGTGCACCTGTCATCGAAATGAAATCAACGGAAGACCATGCGCACCACGAGTCAGGAAGGTACATCGAAAACGCGAGATAGGGCGTAACGCTGCAAATTGAAAAAAACGGCTCAGGCGGCAGGCATGCTAAACATGTACTTATGCAACATCATGGACGCGCATCTCAACATAAAAACCGGCCAGTTTGTGTCAGCCATCTACTAACCTCGCAGCAAGCCCCGTACCACTCCTCCCTTCGGGAAGCCTGCAGGAGTTCGTTGGTAACTTACAGCCACACTGCGCCATGATCGTCGACCACTGCGACTGTGGCAAGACCGTGTTTGCCTGCAAATTACTCGAATCGGCTGTAAAGGACCACTTCGATTGTATCTTCATCATGTGCCCTAATATGCACCTCAACAAGACGTACAATAGGCCGTGGGCCTGTGGCAAAAAAAGATGCAGGAGTATGTCTGGTCAACCCTTAGGGCCATGATCTGGATGTCATGCTTTTTCTACTCGACGAATGTCCCTTTCTAAGCTCGACTATATCAGCCGCCATCCCGGCATGAACGTGTGGGTCATAACACACAATTACAACGCCGTTGCACATAATTTCTGCGCGCAGACCTCATGGATAGCCCTCTTCTACTGCCAAACGAAGACTTATTTAGGAACACGCTGAGAGAAAACGATGTTTTTGCGCCGCCTGCACGCTATAATACTTGTGGCATTAGGTTACGTGCTATTGTAAGTCAGGCGATCAGTGAACCATACCCAGAACTTCACAAGAGCCATGGCAGAAGCTGCGGGTGACCTTGATATTGAGAAGCAACTAGATGGGCTTGCGGACAATCCAGAAGGCACAACGGCTGTCACTAGTGAAACACTAGCACATCAGCGTGACCGTCTGTCTGAGCTAGTGGCTTCTGGAATTGCGAAAGAATATATGGGCCTTTGCGGACCTAACGGCGATGAGCGATGACAAGGTTGCAAAAACCTATGCCTCACACGAGGCTCGACTGTGGGCCAGGATGCCTGCTTCGCTGAGGTCGTCTCTGCTTAGCCTATACACGGCGGACGCGAGCCACGTTCTGCCCATATACAACCAGGAGTGGCTTGCACGGATTGGATTTAAAAGATGATTCGCTCATATGGGTGTCTTTGACAAGCATCTGCAGCCACTTCTGATTCAGGAACGGCCCGGTACTAGCACCTATTGCATCTGATATGATAACATACAGGCATGTTGAAAAAAGCATTGACAAAAATTGACAAACGTCGATGTGCGACAGCGGAACTGATTTCGGCGGTACCAGAGCTGGAACCATCAGCGGTACGATATCTCAGGAATTAATGCAGGCCACTTAGGTTAAAAGTCCAGGTAGAGTTGCTTCTGGTAAAAGACTTGCTGTGATGATGAAACAAAGCTGGGCTGAGAAACAAGCCGACACTCACGCCGCTCCAGTACAGGCAGGGGTGGCTGCACGAGTACACGATAGCGCGATGCCATCTTATTTCCCTGGTTGGCCTAGCTTTGGCGGCTGGCCTTGCATACACCTATTTCCACGTCTCACTGCCTCGAGAGCGGCAGCAAAAAGCATCGGTCCCTTCGGAACAACAAACGTCAGCAGCCGCTATTAGACACACGCCCGACCCTTTTTGTATGGAATAGTAGTGTGAGAACCGCAAAACATCTACACCATCGTACGCCCAAGAACTCAGGAACCACCTTTACCATGGAGCAGTAACTGGCGGCCTTGAGGTTGGTATACGATGCTTGCCAAATGAAACCGACAGACCTTGGCCGCCTAGATTTCGAAGACGTGGCAAAGGCGGTTACCATCGCAACACTGAGCCTTTGGACACAGGACATGCTAATTAAACAATTCATCATTCCTTCAAATATTATCACGGCTGAATGGTCTGTGTTGCTCTCATGGCCAGAAGAGTAATTGTTAATGTCCTCGCATTTTCTGGCTCAAGCTACCTCTCCTCTCAGATAGATAAAACTGGAAGCGAAGAAGAACGCATCCGTCACGACCAGTCTATGGAAGAACTCCAAACTTCGCAGGTCGAGTGCCAACGTAAGAGCAACGAGCGTCTTAATTACCTCAATGAAAGAAAGTAAGACGAGCAGCTGGCTGAGCGGGCTTACCAAGACGTCGAGGAATCTATGCGCGCGAATTGGTAACTCGAGGAAAACAGGCGACGGCCTGCCGCTCGGTGACGAGCCCAAAATTTCTGACTTTTACATGTCCTCGCCCGAACAGCAAAGATATGAGATGATGTTTATTGCCGTGGGCTACGAGGCCTATAAAAATTTCTAACCAACAGTACAATACGAAGCTCGCGGCAATATACTACAGCCCGTGAGGTTACTGGACGGGCGTGGCAAGATGGCGCGAAGCCGCAAAAGTCTCACAAGATGTTGCCAGGGAATGGCTCAAAAAGCAGGCCATGTGACAGATTTACCTACTCGCGCCGCTCAAAAATTCCTGTCCGAGGTTTGATATTCCAGTCTCTAACGAGGTACACCATACCGACCTCTTGTTTTAGCCACACGACAAGGTTGGGCCATACACGTACAAATAGGTGCTGACCGTGGTTGATGCCATTAGTCGTTACAAGGAGGATGAGCCCTGGACCACAAAGGAGGCTTCCAAAGTCGCCTACGCGCTAGGACATATATACAAGCGTGAGCGGCTAAAGTGGTCCAAACTGCTGCAGGTTCACCCCGGTCGGAAGTTTATGGGTTCTGTGTCGCAACTCTTGGTCAAGCACAACGTGCATGTGACGCGTGGCGAGGCAGGGGTCCACCGTGCGCAGGGCATTGTGGAGAGGTTCAACCGTACATTAGCCGAGCGGCTATCTTGGCATCAGTACGCCCAGGAGATGTTGCTTTCCGAGAGTGAGACTGCAAAGCGTAGCACTGAGTGAGATTCCGGCTGCCTGCCGTTGTTGCGACCCTAAATGGCGAGGTAACACGACTCAGAGGTAAAAAGCGTATTGATGCCATTCATGCTACGTCTGCAGTGTCTGCAACGCGGGCAGTTGGCCTGAAAGTTCAGCGCCTGTCCTCAAATTCCGTTGTGCGGTACATATATGCGCCTTGAAATCCGGAAAGTGGGCAACGCCGTGCTATCGACCCTGTGTGGTCTCTCGGGATGTAAACCCTGGCTGATAGGTCTGACAACCCGGACCAACCATCTATATACCATCTTTCTAGAAGTGGTTCTCTGAGTAGAAGCTTCGTTCGCGAAGAACTACATATTGTGCCTGAAGGTACTCAGCTACCACCTAAAGCCATTATTGGCCCAGGCAGCCAAGTCGGCAAAGCCCGTTGAGGTACTCCTCTTCTTTGGCATGGGCAAGAAAGGAAGGCTGCAGCGGCTTTGTACTTGGCGGAATTAACCCGTTCAACCCGTCCTATGGGCTATATAAATAGTTACGGCAAAACCTTAGATGTAAAACATACATTTTATACCCAGCTCATCAAGCGATGGATATCGAAGCCTGGAGTTCGTTGCATGACATTGCCTTTGCCACCACCACCGATAGGTTGAAAGGGCCGCTGCTAAACCTTGGGAACATTGTTAACAGGTGCTTCGAAGAGTGGCAGCAAAACCCCAAGCTTCTCGAGAAATTGGCGAACGGCGTTCTTGGCGGCCGGCATAAATACCTGTTTGATATGCTTCCGCAGCATACACGCGATGCTGCATACAAGCTCATCGGCCTTCTGGAGTCTATCAGTCAAGCCTAAATGCATTTTAATCCAAGGCCAAGAGCTCGTTGATGTAGTCCTCAGCTGTGGCTTGCTGTTCCAGCGTTTTGGCTTTGACCTGAGCCACGATTCGGATAGTCTAATCTAGTTCATGCGGCATGCCATCATCTTGTGGTGGTCGCTGCGGATGGCGACCATCTGATGATGATGAAACTCCTTCACGGTAAGGGTCTCCGTGTATAGACTGTGCCGCAGGTCATGTTGTTCAACAGGTTTTGCAACACCTTTGGCCTTTCGGATCTCCTTTTCGTTTGCCTCTTTGATGCTGTATATCTTCGGGCGGAGCCCCACAAACTCCGCGATTGGGGTGCCATTGCGCTCGTCCTTAAACTTGCCGACGATCCTTTAGCTGTACTGCATAGCGGGTGCTCTTTTGGGTAGTCGCTCGTGTCGTATAGATTGGAGTCTTCGCCTATGTCCCGGTACAGGTCATCTGTCTCGATGCTCAACAAAAGGCTGTCGGTCTCCATGTACAGGAGAATCGCCTTGCTGCCGTAGCGCGCTTTTATCTGATTGTAATGAAAGTCACACAGCAGGTGCTTGCTCATGTCTAAGGTCGGCATCCACGTAAACAGGGGTTCCCAAACCCCGGGTCGCGACCCAAATGAGAGTACTGCATTTTGGGTGGCAAAAGATGGTATTTAGGGTCGCGATCAAAAAAGTTTGGGAACCACTGCCGTAAATGAACAGCAACAAGGTTGCCACTGAAGTAGGACAGAAATATTTCAGATCCCCTTGTGTGAATCCTCCCTCCATCTATCCGATTTACACCAAAATATATGTGAGACGGATTGTCGTTTAATAATTCAAAACAGGGGCACAATATGTCATATACATTCAGGCATCTCTTTTGTATGCAAATAAGAATTTGATTCCAAGAACAAAAATGAATGTTTTATTGTCACGAGCCAATCTTCCAAATTAGCAATATCTATCTATCTATCTATCAACATATTCGAGAAAAATGTAATATCTTCTAAACAAAGCAACCCAACGTCATAAAAATGCGTCCGTCTATAATTGAAAACATCCCAATTTAGGACCTGACGTTAGGTTGATTACGTCACATGCTTAGTGACGTCATTTTTATATTTCATATATGTAGATGCAGTGGCAAAAGGGCAGATAAGTCCGGGTTTCTAACAGAGAGTTATTCACAATTAAGAAAATTCTTTATACATACAAAAGCTGACTTGGATGCTGTTTATGGACCTAAAGACTTGCTAAATCTAGAATCAATAAATGCATGAAACATTTTAGTGATGGTAGGCAGACTGTTAAAAATGATATAACAAAAGGTAGGCCAAGGTCGATTCTGTGGAAGGTTATGTACATTTTGTTCTACAACACACACAAGGAATAATTTTGAACCAAATTGTACCAGACATCACAACAGTAAATGAACAATACTATGCACAGTAATGAGATATAATTTACGTCAGTCTATTCGCAAAAAGTGTCCAGACCTACTGAGGGATGGCTTCATTTTACACCAGAACGTTCCCCCACACACAAGCAAGTCTGTAATGCAACCTTTACAAAAACTGGGAGTTTAGACCGTAAATCACCCTCCATCAGCCCAGATTTAGCTGCTTCCGACTTCTGGCTTTTTCCAAACTTGAACGATTCGTTACGGGCAAAACATTACCCATGCAGAGAAGAACTAAGGGATGCGATCACCGGGTAACTACGAATGCTGTCACGTGACGGACCGCTTCACGTGTTTAGGACACGGTCACAAGATGGGAGAAGTACATGAAGTCGAAATGGAAGTTACTTTGAGAAGTACTAGTAAAATTATTGTAAACAGTTAAGTAACTGTTTCTTTACAGCGTTGTTCTCTAACTTTTTTTATAAAACCTGGTATATCAGGAAAACTGTTCACAAACGTAGAAGCCATATCAGAGACAAAGTCAACGCATAACTCAACCATCGTTTCAACTCAGCCTGAAACTCTGTCCAGTCCCCTGAAATACTACCCACTGAGTTCAATCCTGTACTGACAATGTTCAAAAAGAGAGTTATCGGATATTGCAGATGCGAAGACATGGCGAATGAAGCTTAAACGAAAAGCTCTAGTTCCTACCAGGTTTCAGTTTAACAGACTATGTGACAGTTTCTGATCTCTCAGTTTATTTTGCCCCACTCAACTTAGTAATTATTATTATTATTATTATTATTATTATTATTATTATTATTATTATTATTGCTGTTGTTGTTGCATTTGTTTCCAGCGCATGATATTTAGGGAATTATTTAGCGACAATCCGTCTAACAAATATTCCGGTGTAATCCCAATTGGTGGAGGATTTACACATGGGAATATTAAAAATATATTTCTGACTAAAACGAAATGTACAGGATATGCTAATTTTCATTTCAGATTATCCCACACAGTCTGTAATTTTACAAAAAAGTCAGGGAGCTGAGCCATTCATGGGTCCGTACGAATTGTATTGTGCTTCTGAATCTAAAAGTCAGCCCATGTTTATAAGAAAACCACTTTCATACACTTGGAGAGTAAATGGACACAGTCTGACTGAACTACGGCCATGCTTTAAGTTGAGTGGGCCTGTGCTAATGCTCTGTCCGGATGCTTGTGGACTGGAGACCAATGGAAATATCGCTGTTACTTGCTTCGCTGAAGAAGACGGTTTAAGGTCAAGTGAAAGTCAACCTTTAATGATACCGGCATCTCGTGTCATCTCAGATGCGTCAGCAGAAGACAAGAACAATCTGGGTAATTAGACTGTAATATCCATGAGCTTGTATTACATTCCTAAGCTACTGAAGATACAAATCAACCCATCACCAAAGTGCAGCAAATGTAAGGAAAATAATACATGCCATGGAAATAAATGTAATAAACTCGATGTAAGACTAACACAAAGGAAAAGAAAAATACATACTAGCAATATATATATATATATATATATATATATATATATATATATATATATATATATATATATATATATATATATATATATATATATATATATATATAACTTTGTCCAGCCCCTTGAAATGCTGCATATTGAGCCAAATCACAGATGGACTGACAATGAACATGGCCATAAGAGAAATATTGGATACAGATGTAAACACATGGCGAATTTCGCTTAAAGAAAGAGTATTGTCCAAAAGTGGTCTGTGTAACCCACACTGTCATTTTCTTTCCTGTCAGTTTGTTCGACATTCGCCGAATCCCTCGGATGTGTTGAAACCCTCACTCTTTAGGCTCGGGCTTCAACGAACCTCTCCCGATTCGACGAACGTTGATACCAGAAAAAAAAGAATGTATGATCCCTATATTCACAGATCACAAAGTCGAACCGACCACAGGAACATTAATCGGAGCTTGCCTAGGCTCCTTTATAATTGGAGCAATACTTGCTGTTCTCTCAACGCTATTCGTCACGAGAAAAGGAGCACTTTGCAACAAAGGTAAGTCCATTCATTCATTTAATTCATTCTGTTTTAATATGTACTATATAACTGAAATAGACTGTTTATGTAGGGAAGTTATGTTAATAGTAGTATACATATTAAAATTGCCGGGCCACTAATAAATTTTAAATTAGTTCGCTCTCTTTTTGTGTTTGCTCGGGCACAATAAATCAAAAACTAAATATCACTCTGATAAATTCTACTTAGTGCACTCTCTATTTGTATAATACTTGCCGTAGTGGTTCACTTGTAAATTTAAAAATAGTGCGATCTTTCCGCACTGAACGTATCCCAAACGCAACTAACACAAACAGTTCAAATATTTTTACGTAGCGTAAATAATGGCAGAAAGCTACATTGTGCCCAATTTAACAGGTTTCAGAGTGGTGATAAAAGTATTTCATGAGTTAGCATCAAGACAACGTTCTCGACATCAAGACAAAATGTGTATTTGTTTACAAATTTGGATGAGATAAAAGTGGGGTCAAAGCTAGCTGTGTTACATAATTTCATACAAATGTTGCTTTCTCGATATCAGACATAAACAAAATCTGCAATGTTTCAGAAGAGATGCAGACTTACAGATTACATTCAATTATTAAATTCAATTATGATATGGCTCCATAAACAAATTAGCTGTTTTATATTAAACCATAGGAATGACAACATCTGACATAAATCTGAAATCAATCTTTCACTTTACAAAAAATTGCTGAGAAAATAAAGTTTCTGCCAAAGATGGGTGTCATGTTGGTTTGTTGATACCGTTTTGAATGGCAGACAAAGAAGAGTATTTAAGACATCGTTAATATGAGCATTACAGCCAAATTACTTACATAAATATCAATCAATTGGGATAACAAATTAAACAAGAGAAATAGAACATAAAATACACAGAACTGAAAGAATGGTTAACTGGACAATCTACCTATACATTACACAAGCAAGTCTTCCTTACAGAAGGGTTTATGTAAGTCACGTGGAATGCGATCAGGACCGCTGTAAACAATTGGTGTATATTCTTTGTGAGTTGCTTTGAGGTACATACAAAAGGTACATCAAACTCCAGGACTGGTCGGTACTTTCGGTTGATATTGATTTGTGTATGTTATCGGTATTAACCACAACACATTCAAAATTGCAACAAGAAACAGATTATAACTTTGAGATGATGATTATTATGTTTAAAACTCGCACAATAATCTTCTTTTGGAATGATGGCAACTGTGTTTCCTATATTGTAACATAGTTTTTGTGTTCGTCTAATTTTTCTGCTGTCTTTATGTGATTGAAACACTTCTTTCATATGTACTTTTGGTTTTTGTGTTTATCTAATTTACTCTATACAAGCCTGGATAAGTCTGTAAACCCTACATAATGATACCTGCTTTCTTCATAGTTTGTAGTCCCATAAAAATAATCAACGTATAAACGTGCTGATCTACTTCCCTTTTTAGTCCTCTAAATGGTCTAATATATTTGTGTCCAATGTGTTTACACAAATTAATTGATATATTGAAATCATTTTTAATTTGCTGATATCTTCAATTTTCATTGGACATCTATCAAATCATCTATTATACTTGTTTAAACTGTTTTTCGGTAGCCTCTGTGGCTCCCTAGATGGAGTTTTAGAATTGATTCAATTGCATAAAAGAAGCATTTGTTATCATTGTTTTTCAAGATGATGCAAGCTTTTATTTGTTCTTCAACCATTCAGGAATTTTTTTTTAAGTCATGCCTTTTAATGGCTTAAATTTATCATTTATTAAATAAAGGGCATCAAATTTGTCAAACATGCACTTAGCATTTACAGTGATCGTTTGACCAAGCCAAGTGTTTAGATTGTCAAACAGATCATCTAATATATTTTCAATTTATCAAACTATAAGATATTTATCTAAATTTAGTTGGGTAATAATCTTGTTTTCTTTATTCTCTTGCTCATCTTGCAAGAGTGTATAGTTTATTAGACTAACTTGAAGTTTCAGCTGAACCTTTACCGATTTAACTTTTCTTATCTTTGTATCTGTTTTTTCTTTTTTTTTTACAATGCCAGTTTGAACCTAAGAAAGAAAGAAATATAAATATTTATTTTTCAAGATTCTGCATAAGTAATTTTGTTCCTCTCATGTAGGGGTACGGACATATCACTGGCGCAGTTGTTATTTTGTCATGTAATGTAGTTATTATTTTGTCATGCATATGTAATAATAGTGAGATAACGGATTCCAGAGAATTGGATATTGTTTTTTTGTTTTTCAGTCATTTTTCATTCTTCAATTTGAGTTAAAATTGAGTTATTTCAAAATTTTTTATTTTAGTCATTTTTTTATTGTTAATTTGGAAATTAAAACTGTCAAAAACCAAATAGCAACTGCGCAAAAACGACATCTCATTACTGATTTCTTCTTATATTGTTCAATATGACTGAAAAATTCATACAAATCTTGATTGTTACGACTGTAAACTCCATACAGATTTACATTTTTTTAAAAATTAATTTCCATGTCTTTTCATTATGATTTTGTTATTCAAACACATCATTTTTTTTCATGTTGTAACGTATTAAAGAGACATGATTTTTTTCTCACTTTCTTTGAAATCGATAGCTCCGTTATAGAAGCCTTCATAATTAATTTATTTAAATAGCAATATGTCAACATATTTTTCACTACTAATTGTTTAGGTGTGCGAGGAAAAATGATACATTTGACTTCTGTCATAAATTTCAGCAACAGTCCATCTGCACTATCTGGACTGTCAATCGCTGGAGTTTGGATGCACCTGATCACCCCCCCCCCCCCACACACACACTCAGGGACAGGATTCATCACACTTTCTTACAGTGAATTGGGACGATTGTCATCTTGGTTTCTTATGTCAAATTGGCCAGAATGTTGCTGTATCACTTCAATTACACGGTTGAATTTAATCCCTATTGGAGGCCCCATGTCAAAATGAAAGGCTAGGAGTTTTGGAATTAAACCTGTATGCCTATCAAAACCCGTTTAGAAACTTGTAAGTTGCACCTAGTTTCACATACACTGTAATATGAAGTATTGTCAACTCAAACCATTGGCACTGTTTTGATTTCATAATTCCTCGACTCAAACCAAGCAACCCAATCCACTGTCAAACTTGAGTGAATGCATCGACTAAAGAGAGCAAATGTGCTCATATATATAGAAATAAATTATCTGCCTGCAAGATTAAACCCTCTGACTTCTCAATTTGTATTGCAACGCTTGTACTGTTTGCGCTACCGAACTTGCCTAATAACACTGTGAAATTACCTATAGACTAACATATTAGCAGACAATATTTGGTGTTGTGCTTTGCACAGGCTGCACCATTTGCTCCACTGTGGTTGCAATTGTATGTCCATCTGTATTTGTGTTCTATCTCTGCACTTTAAAAACTCAATTTATTTTTATTAGAATGATCTTTCTATATATTTTTCAGGCAACATTCTTGCAGAAAACCCATTTTTTTTAAAAAAAGATAAAATCCACCGTTATCCTTCTATATTAATACATTAAATAGGTTTTCCACTAGGAAATATTAAGTTGTAAATTACTTAAATTTAGAAAAATGTCTGGAATGTAGCACACATCGTTAATTGGGTCGCATGACTAACACAGAGAGCTTGTGACATTTATAGCTTCTGTTCGGGCATATATCTTAGTCTGTTCGCACCTAACTCAGTTGATTAGCAGCTCTGCTAGATAAATATAAAAATTTTCAGTGTGATCATTTGTTGTGCATGTGTGATGATCATACTAATTTAAATTTATAAGTGGCCTATCACTCAATTACTAATGTTATTTGATAAACACAGTAATAATACTCTTATAGTAGCCTTGAACATTGCAATGTTATCATTATTCATTTCATTCATAACAAGAGATGCTTCTTTTCAGATTATAATTTGTTTAAAACCAATTTATTTCTTTATATTCTACAAAAGTAAGATCATATTCCACGAGGGTTTATTCTACGAAAGAAATTTTTTAGAACGGTAAGAGTGCTGGGTATTACAATTAACTCCATAAAACGTGTAATTAAAAAGGTCTACTTCAAATTAATTTTTCAATAGCCGATATACTTTTTTTAGTTTCTTTGCTTAGTATTTTTCTTTTTTTTGGGGGGGGGGGGGTAACAATTGAAGTACATTCTTAGATAGTGCCGTTAGCAAAATATATACTTTGAAAACAATCATCTTTGATAAGTTAATTTGACTTCATTTTACTACCTACAGAACCCTATTTTTTAGAACACAAAGAAGAAGAGGGGTAAGCCAACTTTTAATTCATTTCCAGCATAAATAAACTTGTAATGAAAACAAAATGGTTTTTATCACTTCATCTGTATTACATGTATTAAATAGCACAATAAAACTATAAATTGCAAATATTCAAAAAATCTTTGCGTAGATCAATTTTGATCTACATTTATGTTAGGTTTTAGCAAATTTTTAGACAGAGTGCATACTGCTGACAACATTATGTGCACAACATCACACATCTTAGGATGTGCCAATCATTTCTAGATTTTGCTTGAAAGATGCCTTAGGACACATGCGACATAAAACCCCCATCTCAGTTTACGTAATCTTACTAAATCTGTGTTGTAGGGCAATAACTTTCGAGTCACATTTCCACAATATGCACAAATAGGCAGACTGAATAATGTGGAGTTTAAACTCCCATATTGGGCCATGCAAAAGGATATTTGTTTTACCTTTTATGAAGACAATATAGAATAGCCTCCCTTTGGTTCACTGACAATGTTCTACCGTTTAGTAGTCCATCAATTATTTTCGTATTTCAAAGCAATGTTTCTATGGCTAATAAATGCGCCTTAATTTACGCCTTTAATTTGAATGTGCACAAAAGAAATTGTATACCTTTACAAAAGATAGTCATATATGATATGAACTCTGAAAGACAAGAAATAGCATTCCATACAGAATTCCGACTTCCCTTTGAACTCAACCGATGCTTAGACAGAGACACTGTTTCAATAAAATCACTTACATCCGTCCAAAACTGTAATAGCCAATGAAGAAGAGAAAGAAGGAATATCCATACTTATTCCTATTGATTAAAAACACTGTGGTTGGTATCAGTTTTAAAACAAAGTGGAGAATAGAATATTATCATTCTTATAGTCATCAAAGTCATCATGAAATTTGATGAACAGGATTTGATCAAAGTTCTTTATGGAGATAACCACAGTAAATCAACAGCGATTTTCTTGTGATGGCAAATTATATGGTAACGTTTCAAAAGGTTTTAAGTATTAAAACTGTATTTGTTTTGTCCTTAATTTCTTGAAGTGTAAGAGAAAATACAAAGATTTTAATCTAAAACTTTCACAAGGATATGCAATATACATATGAAGAATAAAAATCTCCATGAAAGAGAAAAGTTGTTTTTATAATTAATTTGTATCCTTACACTAATGGTATTTTTCTTGTCATTTGCAGAATGTTCACTAAATATACAGAGGATATTTTCTTTTTCAACGTTAATACCTGATATATTTCATCCTGTGGTACAAAAAACTTGATATTTTAACAAGTGGAGAGCCACTTGTTAAAATATCAAGTTTTTTGTACTGCCATGATGAAATATATCCAGTATTTATGCAGGAAAAGAACATTTTCTTTTTATTATATACCAAACTTGCTCCAGAATCAAAGCTTAGAAGATTAAACTCACTCTTCAGCAAAACACCCCGCCCCACTTTTTGAAAATTTACCTCACTTTCATAGGCTGATCATATAAGTGACTTAAGAGAGCAGTAGAACTGGGATGACCTAATCTGTCAGAGTAAATTGCATTTTTGACATTTTGTAAACTATTTGATCATATCTGACCACAAAGCGAGTCCGATTCAGCAATGCATCACAGCGGGTTTATCATTGTTGTCAAGTAAGGGGAAGTAACTTCATAGAGAAGTGAACAGCGTCAAGTCAAATGTCTTCAGCAATAATTAATTTCCACATCTGAAATGTAATGCAGTTTCTATTTCTTTGTTCTAGCTCACAAAGTGCTCGCTTTTGTTGCTGCAGGTACAACTTCTGTAGGCACACAATCAAGTGTCACATGGCATGATGGGAAATCTAATATTTTCATAAGGATACAACAATATTTTTATATGTGAAAATATAGGAATAATAAAAATATGAAAATTATTTCGCCAATAATATTCTAGATTTCACACTCAAGTATATAATAAATGGTGTTATTTATTGAACAGGAGCAGTAATATAAATGACACCCTTTACATCAACTCTGTTATGGCGGATACACACAAGGACACTGAGATCGAAGTCAGACAGTACGAGGCTTTGGACCATAGTACCATGGAACATTGTCCAAACCAGTATGACGTTATACATTCAAAGGGGTGAGTATAACAAAAATAAGTGTGTATAATTTTTTAGGGAATGTTCTGCGGTAATAGACATGTTCAAATTAGAACATCTTATGTGTAAAATTGAATCAAATACTCACATATTTTGTTAGCTTATTATGTTTTGTTCATATCTGATGTCTCTCCCCTGTTTATGACCCAAACCATTACTTTTAATGCATTACTGTCTTTGCATATCTAATGTCTTGTATACCAAACATGATGTTACGTAGTTCTTAGAGTGATTTTGCTACAGCTATGAATGGAGCCTCTTTGTGTCATTGTTTATAAAATTATTCTGAGAGATGATGTGTTTCTTAAAGGTTCGAACCACTTGAACCTAGTTTATTCAAGATATTGATTGCCTCTTGTCAACTGTTCCCATAATCATTTAATGAAGTATATTCAAGTTACTGATCACTCCTACTAGTTTGTTCCCTTATGAATCATTTTCTACTATTTGTTTCTTCATGTGACAATCAAACTTTTTTTTCCAGATCCAGACAAAAACACGAGGATACCTATGAAGCAGTCTAATGCGCTGAACTGATGATGCAATCTTCCAGCAAAACTACATTTAGCCAAGGAAAATTATTTGTTTGCAGCAATGGTTTCACAACCATTTCTGGCAATCATGGTCAAGAACAATTTGACATATTGTACCAACCTTTCACGTTTAGAAAAGCTGTAATGAGATTGAAATAATATTATGGTTTACTATTTGATACAAGAAATGCTCTAGCAGCTGGTAAGATTCAAAGAGGTAAATTCCTTCTGAATGAAA
Organism: Margaritifera margaritifera; assembly: GCA_029931535.1. NCBI lineage: Eukaryota > Metazoa > Mollusca > Bivalvia > Unionida > Margaritiferidae > Margaritifera > Margaritifera margaritifera. The sequence continues at coordinate 1,406,248 of JAQPZY010001499.1, read as the reverse complement.
TGCATATCAATGCATTATTATCAAGAAGTTTTATCCAGAGTGCTGCAAATTAAGGAAGAAGACAACATTTTTCAATTTATAAATCAATATGTATTTTAAAATGCAAAAACTTCCCTTTTTGCATGTCATTATTATGCCCTTCTGCTCCTCTCTGTATATGAAATAATGTATATGTATCAATAAGACAAATATGGCCAAGAGCAAATACTAATATTACTGTAATTAAAATCAGTTTATGGAAATAAATAAGTGGCTTCATCAGTTGAATTCCACTTTAGATCACTAATCGAGAAATAATAAAAATAGAATCATAGGTTCCACTAGAACAACCCTTGATTATCATTGACCTGCATGGCCACTGGTAAAAATGTATCAACTTGCTTCTTTTGGGCCATAGTTTCTATATTTGTATTAACCCATTTTTTTTCCTGTATACGAAGAAAAATATACCCTAAGCAACTACTTTTCACTCTGAAAATGACCATTTTCAGGTAGGTTATGTTTCAACTTTAGAAACTATATATTGTGAATTTTCTCAGTTTGGTGAAGAGTGAATGCCACAAGTCATCATTCTACAATGAGTGCATAAAAGTTTTCCATCTACACATAAAGTATTTCTTTCTGCATGCGCTCCGAATTTTGCCTTTTGCATGCGGACTTTGTTTTACATAGAATAGGGGATGAAATTGCCGAAAATGTGTTAGATCTCTTCTGTAGGAGGGAATCCACTATTGTTCAAGTCTCTGACTGTCTCATGCCGTTTCATCTATTTTAATTCTGATCTTATTCCTTTGACAACTTACATCACCTGGTTTTCTGTGACCAGTTGTTTGTGGTTTGCTGCTGCAGCATATGTAATCCTGTTGTCAGATGGAAAGTGTACTAAGAAGTGCGATCAGTGGCGGTGTGGTCATTATTGGAGGTCTTTTGTTTGTCATACAAGAGTTGTAAAATCAGATTCTGCATTCTTGATTCTGAATTTTCATCTCTGGCTAATTAGTACAGTAAAACCTGTCTTGAGAGACTGCCCCTTCTGCCAACAAAAAGCGGTCAATCACAACAGGTTTGTACAAAAAGACCAGTTTCCAAGGTCAAAATTCAGCACTGTTTAAGAAGGAAAAATAACCACAATTACTTTACATTTATTGTATTCTTTGTTCATAGTTCTTGTTAAAATATTGCATGCATTCATATGAAAATAATTTTATCTCTGTTTTTGTGATGCGGTCGTTCATAGCGGTGTCAAAATGCATATTTTGCCAAGAAATTCTGGTTGCTGGTCGCGTTCTGGAGGTGGTTGCTCACAACAGTGCATTTATATAATAAAATTGATCCATGCATTATGATTGTGGTCGTAAATGACAGGTAGTCACTCATAGCAGAGGTCACTCAAGACAGGTTTTACTGTATAGCTGTACCTGTAAGTAGTTTTGATGGGTGGATTTGAGCTTCTGTAATTTTGACGACGAAAAGCTGCTTTTTTCTTCTTTTTTTTTTACCTGAAAGCTTTTGCATTTAGCACAATTCAGTGTATTAAACAAATGTTTTGCTATGATCTTCCAGATATTCACACCTATGTTTGAATGGTTAGCTCAGACAAAGTGATTAGTTCATTGCTTTTTCAACATTGTTCTTGCTTCATTAACTTGAGTGTCTCAATTTTTGTACTCGAGAAATCGCTTGGTTTTCATCACTTTATATCTTCTGTTAGGTGCTTTTGCATTCACTGCTTCTGGCAATGAACCTGTCGTTTGTGTCTGAAAAAAAAACCTTCTTAGTTTTGATTCTTGCCAGAATGAAATGCGTTTCAAGTAGAAAATTGTAGGATGTACATAGTAATGCTTTTCTCCGAGTTTGGTTAGAGATCTACATGAAGTTATATGTGAAAAGTTTTCCTTTAACGTAAAGTAATATGTTTGCTGTTTTTGATATCTCAGAAAATTAGCCGTGTAAAGAAGATATGCGAGTGTTTTCTCGCCATATATCCATACGAGTTCTAGATATCTGGAAAATTGGAGTTTAGGTGGTTTGAGTGGGACATACTGATAAGCAGATTTTCGTTTTTCTAGCCTGGTAGTTGATATAAGAAAGCGGGGGAGGAGGGGGGGAAGAGTTGTGACCATGGCAGTTCCATTGATTTGCAGATAGTGTCAACCATTAAATTCCAATTTGCAGCATTTTTAAGCTAGTTCAAGAAGTTCGACAAGATGGAGCATCGCAAATTTTCCAAAATCTCCACCATCATAAACCACCCGATGGACTGGTAAATTGGATGCCCTGTGTGTGGAAGTACCTATTGTACACAGACATTATCTAAAGAAGGGCATGCAATGTACTATATGATCTGAAACACAGAAATTTGTTCAGATTTGATGGACACCAAGAACTAAAGATGGCTTTTGTCTTCCAAACATTTCAGATTTACTTAGTATTTGGATGAGGACATACTTTGAGCTCCTTCAATAGTAATTTCACTTAATTGTCAGAAAGACCAGACTTTATGAAATTTTCAACATATTTTTTTGTTGCACGTCTATAATTGTGTCCATTTCCTTAAGTGGAGTTAATTGTTCCAGCAGATGCAGCACTGGTTTACTTGTAACAAATCTCGTGTTTAAAAATGAAGTATTTTCTTGATTTTGTGTTTTTTGTTTGGTTGCTCATAATGCATCTGACGTTGACTTTTTTAATTTTTACTCTTTATATGTATTGTCATTTTTTTTCAGTTTTACGCCAGATTTCTTGCCAATGCTCATCAATTAATTGTTCAAATGTAAATATTTGAAATGTGTTGTTTTGTGTAACAAGAGAATCAAAAAGCCGAGTGGAAGCTTTGTGTGCAATTTAATTCCATGTTTGTTGAAACCAATAAGACAAGCTACCAATTCTTTGAAGTTGAATACGTAGTGTTAACTTGCTAAGTGTGTGTGTGTGTGTCCATGGAATAACACTTTGGGGGGTGGAGGTGGGTATCTTATTTAAAAAGTGAGGAAGTTGCCAAATATATGTTCTTCAAAGGATTTTGAAATTTTATCCTCAATAACATTTTTCTCTGATCATCATACAAATGAAATGTAAAACAAGAAGGCCGGTGACTACACGTCAAGGACACGATAAAAGCAATGCTGAAAAACTTTAACTAAAACAGTAACAAACTGCTGATGATGTGGCTTTGCTGCAGAGAAAGTGACTGCTATGCCTTGCTTCCCACTAAAGTGGGCTCGACGAAAACATTTCAATTTTAAACTAGAAATGTGCTGTGTAGCTAAAAATAGTAATGGACAGTGATATAGGCATAATGTATCTTGAAAACATATTATACTCAATAAAAATAGTAATGGAGAGTGATATAGGCATAATGTATCTTGAAAACATATTATACTCAATAAAAATAGTAATGGACAGTGATGTAGGCATAGTGTATCTTGAAAACATATTATACTCAATAAAAATAGTAATGGACAGTGATATAGGCATAATGTATCTTGAAAACATATTATACTCAATAAAAATGATAATGGACAGTGATATAGGCGTAATGTATCTTGAAAACATATTATACTCAATAAAAATAGTAATGGACAGTGATATAGGCATAATTTATCTTGAAAACATATTATACTCAATAAAAATAGTAATGGACAGTGATATAGGCATAATGTATCTTGAAAACATATTATACTCAATAAAAATGATAATGTACCTCAATGGCAATGAAATATGTGTATCATCAAATCTGGGCTCTACTTTCTACTTTGAAGAACTGACAAGGGAGAGAGGTACCTACACAAATACTAACAAGGATATTTTAAAAATAGAACATTTTCACTTCAATTTGTTGCCTTTACTAAGCTCACTAATTATTTTATATTATAATTTTTTCGTAAAATTTTCAGCTGCTAATTATTCAGATTGATTGTTTGTACCGACTTCCACCATGTTCCCCAAATATTTAAATTCCTAAATGATTAAAATCAATTATCCAGATGACCATTTTTATGGACAAAATTGTTGGATCAGATTTCCTGATTGTACAAGCAACAGTGTCCCAGAAACTGACACTGAATAAAAAGTTTGATAGTCCCTGGAGCATGAAAAGTTGGTCAGTGCATATGGTGGTGCAGTACATCTCAAGATGTATACAAATATCAAATTTCATGTAGGTGTTATGTATGATGTTTATATAATATTATAAATATTTTAGGAAATTATAAATGTTTCTTCACTTTAATATTTGCTTAAATCTTTAATGTTATCAGGAAAAACATGTTTAACTAGTGTCCTTGAATTAGGTTGTTTTGATCAATATGTTTTCTCAATTTGAAGGTCAAGGTTGAATTTTGTTTACAAGTAAAATTCCATTAAGATGACACATGTTCTAGAACATTCTGTCATGTGACCAATCTTTATATATACCATGTTTGGTAGACATTTTTTCAGTTTTGACATTACCATCAGTCTTGTAAAGAGCTATTACAGTTGTGAAAATTCATTCCAAATTCTAAGAGAGGAATTATTTTAAATATTCATTGGATTATAACAGTGCTCACAAACTTTTGGATTTTGGATTTTTAATTGATGATTTTGGAATTTAAGTGAACTTATTCAGAGATATTTTGGAGTACTTCATTTTGACATCAGCACATCAAAGATTACTAGTACATCAGGACTTTGGAGACCATTAGCACATCATAACATTCAAGGACACAGCCGCGAATTCGGAACATTCTATATTTAGGACTTGTGATTAGAACAATCATTCTTATTGGATTATTAGGATTTCAAAACACATTACTGTAAGTGACTTTTTGATTTTTCATTTTAATTATCTAGTAATAAATTGCTTGTTGATTTTTTACTTGATTTGTTGGTTTCACTTTCTTTCTGTTACATTTTTCTTAGACCATAGAGTCGTAACAGAAATTGGGGGCTCGTAGTCGTCCGGGATCTGAATTTCTTTAAAGCATATTAGAGATATTAAATTTATCTTTGAAATTCATATTGATTTTGTCTCTGAATTTTTTTTGTCTTTGGCAAAGATTTTTAAATATAGAAATTTTTTTGTGTGAAACCAACAAGCATTTACAATGGCATCTAATGTTCAGAATTTCATTTCAAAACCTACCCAGGAGGGGTTAGAGTGCATGAGAAAGGATGAGTTGCTCGAGCTTGCCAGAAAATACAGTCTATCTGAGGCAAAATTATCATTGACAAAACAGGAGATAAAGATTATTTTAATTCAGTATTTAGTAGGAAAGGGAATTTTTGAAAATAGTGCTTTAAGTTTGAAGAGAAAGCCTGTATCTGGTTCTGACAGGAAATTAAGGGAATTAGAGTTAAAGAACCAGATGGATTTAGAATTGGCAAAGCTTCAGATTCAGAGAGAGAGAGAGAAAGAAGAGAGGCAGATACAGATGGAGAGAGAGAAAGAAGAGAGGCAGATACAGATGGAGAGAGAGAAAGAAGAGAGGCAGATACAGATGGAGAGAGAGAGAAAGAAGAGAGGCAGATACAGATGGAGAGAGAGAAAGAAGAGAGGCAGATACAAATGCAAAAAGAAGAGAGGCAGATGGAGAGGGAGAGAGAGAAAGAGGAGAGACAGATGCAGATGCAAAGAGAAGAAAGGGAAATGCAATTTAAATTAAGAGAATTAGAACTGGCAAACAGAGCACACTACACTCCTTTAAAAACAAGTTCAGGTTTTGATGTTACTAGATATATTAGGTTAGTACCCCCTTTTCAGGAAAAAGAAGTAGATAAATACTTTCTTCATTTCGAGAAAATAGCTGAAAACTTGAAATGGCCCAGAGAGCATTGGACTTTGTTATTACAAAGTGTAGTTATTGGCAAAGCTCGTGAAGTCTACACTTCACTGTCAGTACAACAAAGCACTGATTATGATGTGGTTAAGGAGTACATCTTGAAAGCTTATGAGTTGGTACCAGAGGCATATCGACAAAGGTTTAGGAATTGTAGAAAAGAAACTGGACAAACTCATGTCGAATTTGCAAGGGATAAAGAACAACTATTTGATAGGTGGTGCTCAGCCAAGAAAGTTGATCAAGCTTATGATAACCTCAGACAGCTCGTATTAATTGAAGAGTTCAAGAGGTGCATCCATAGTGATATTAAAACCTATCTTGACGAGCAGAATGTGGAAACTTTGGAAAATGCTGCTCGTATGGCTGATGATTATTCCTTGACTCACAAAATTTCATTTGGCAATACGTCGTCCTCTCAGCAGTTTTCTGGTAAAAAACCATTTCAATCTCATTCGAGTACTTCCAAATTTCACAACAGCACAACTGTTAGGAATCAAACATCTGATAAGACTGATCAGAAATTCTTATCTCTTCCTACGTGCACTTATTGTAAAAAGAAAGGGCACGTTATTTCTGATTGCTTCAAGTTGAAAAATAAGCAACAGAGAAAAGACAGAGCTTTTCCAAATGATCTTATTTCTACGAGGTCAAGGTCACGGTCTTGTATTGAAAGCAATACATTTGTTGGGTCAAACAAACCCCAGTCTGATTCTATTTTAGAGGCTTATGAACCATTCATGTCAGAAGGTTCTATATCACTTATTGGTGATTCTGCCAAGCCTATCCCAATTAAAATATTAAGGGACACTGGAGCTTCTCAGAGTCTTTTATTATCAGGTACTTTGCCTTTGTCTGAGGAGTCTTCTTCAAGTGAAAGTGTTCTTGTTCAGGGAGTAGAGTGCGGCTTTGTAAATGTTCCTCTTCATTGTGTAAATTTGGCATCAGACTTAGTTTCTGGACCTGTGACTGTTGGGGCAGTGACTTCTTTACCCATAGAGGGTGTTCATTTATTACTAGGCAATGACCTAGCTGGAGATAAGGTTGTGGTTAATCCACTTGTAACTGACAAGCCTTGTTTGGATCAGAAAGTTGATCCTGTCGAAACTGAAATCCCTGATTTGTACCCTGCTTGTGCAGTTACTAGAGCTATGGCAAAAAGAGCTCTTGAGAGTGATGTTGATCAGGATATTATTCCTTTAGCTGACACATGTATTGGTCAGTCTTTTGATGAGGTCACTTTTTCCTCAGGTATTGATCAATCAAATGGTATTGATCACAGTGATCCTCTTTTGGCAACTCATTCTCTTTGTCCTAATCAGGATGACAAACGACAATCCCATGTCATTGAACAGGAGCAAGATCCCGAGATATCTTGTTTGTTTCAGAGGGCTATTAGTGAAACTGAAGCCACACAAGTTCCAGTGTGTTACTTTGTGAAAAATGGGGTCCTTATGAGGAAATGGAGACCACCTGATGTACCTGCTGGTGACGAGTGGTCAGCGAGCTATCAAATTGTTGTTCCTAAGTCATATCGACAGGAAATTCTTAATTTAGCCCATGAAACTCCTTTGGCTGGTCATTTAGGAGTTCGTAAGACTTATCACAAGATCTTGAATCATTTTTATTGGCCGAAACTCAAAAGTTATGTTTCTAAATACTGCAGATCTTGTCACACTTGTCAAATGGTAGGAAAACCCAATCAGAAGATACCTAAGGCTCATCTGCAACCTATTCCTGCATTTGATGAACCATTTAGTAGAATAATAGTAGACTGTGTTGGTCCTTTACCTAAAACCAAGTCAGGCAACCAATACTTGTTGACCATCATGTGTACATCTACAAGATTTCCAGAGGCAATTCCTCTGAGAAATATAAAAACTAAAACTATTGTGAAAGCTTTGGTGAAGTTTTTTTACACTTGTTGGCCTTCCCAAATCTGTCCAGTCAGATCAAGGGTCAAATTTTATGTCTGGAATTTTCCAACAAGTTATGCATGAATTAGGCATCCAACAGTTTAAATCTTCTGCCTATCACCCTGAAAGTCAAGGTGCTTTGGAAAGATTTCATCAAACTTTGAAGAATATGATTCGATCATATTGCTTTGATACAGAAAAGGATTGGGATGAGGGTGTTCATTTGTTGTTGTTTGCTGTTAGGGAATCAGTTCAAGAGTCGTTGGGTTTTAGTCCCTTTGAACTAGTTTTTGGTCATACTGTCCGTGGACCATTGAAATTATTGAAAGAGAAACTTCTTTCAAATGAAGATTCAAAGATTAATCTTCTTGATTATGTTTCTGATTTCAAATACAAGTTGTCAAAGGCCTGTGAAGTAGCAAGAACTAATCTTCACACTACTCAGTCAAAAATGAAATTAAGGTATGACAGAAATACACAGGAAAGGAATTTTAAACCTGGTGACAAAGTTCTGGCTCTCTTTCCCATACCTCAGAATCCTCTTCAGGCTAAATTTTATGGTCCTTATACCGTTGAAAAGAAAGTAAATGACTTAAATTATATCATTAACACTCCTGGGAGACGGAAACAGAAACAACTTTGTCATATAAATATGTTAAAGGAATATTTTGACAGAGATAGCTCAGCTAATTATTCAGTTAATTTAGTTGTGCCTGTCCCACACAGTGAAGATATCAACGATGGAATACAATCAGACTATAGTGACTCTGGTATAACCAATCTTCGGAATTCAGAATTATTGAACAACCTAGACCAGAAACTTTCACATCTACAACAACAGGAAAGAAATGAACTAAAATAGCTATTACATGACTATGAGCACTTGTTTCCTGATGTTCCAACACGAACAAGTAAACTTTATCATGACGCTGATATTGTAGATTCTGCGCCTGTGAAACAGCATCCTTATAGGATGAATCCTCTCAAACAGAACTATCTGAAGAAAGAAATTCAGTATTTACTGGAGAATGATTTCATAGAACCAAGTAAAAGTAACTGGAGTTCACCATGTATTCTTGTTCCCAAGCCAGATAATACATTCCGTATGTGTACTGACTATAGAAAAGTCAACAGTGTCACCAAAACTGATTCATTTCCAATCCCAAGAATGGACAATTGCATTGATAAAATTGGAAATGCGGAATATGTCACCAAGTTTGACCTTTTAAAAGGATTCTGGCAAATTCCACTGACGGAAAGGGCAAAAGAAATTTCAACATTTGTAACTCCAGATGGACTTTATCAATATAAAGTTATGCCGTTTGGAATGAAAAATTCACCTGCAACGTTTCAACGTCTGATGAACATGATAACATTTGGTCTTGATAATTGTGACGCTTATATCGATGACGTCATTATCTACAACAACACCTGGGAAGATCATTTGGAAACCATTCGAAAATTCTTCGATCGACTCAGTGATGCGAATCTGACAATTAATTTGAGCAAAAGTGAGTTTTGCCATGCTTGTGTCACATTTTTAGGACATATTGTGGGACAAGGTCAAGTTAAACCTATAGAAGCTAAGGTCAAAGCTATCTCTGAATTTCAAGTTCCAATTTGTAAAAAGCAACTGATGCGATTTCTAGGTATGGCTGGATATTATCGGAAATTTTGTTCCAATTTTTCCAAAATTGCTGAACCTTTAACAACTTTATTGAGTAAGAAAGCCAAATTTTATTGGTCTGACAAGTGTCAGGAATCTTTTGACAAGTTAAAGGCCATGCTTAAGAATGCACCAGTTCTTTCTGCACCAAATTTTAGCCAATCATTTAAATTATCTGTTGATGCAAGTGATGTAGGGGTTGGTGGAGTATTGATTCAGGAAGACAAAAGTGGTGTGGATCACCCTGTGTTATTTTTCTAAAAAACTAAACCAGAAAAATTATTCCACAATTGAGAAGGAATGTTTGGCTTTGATATTGGCTTTACAGCATTTTGAAGTGTATGTTACCTCAGCTCTTTCTCCAATTATTGTGTACAGTGATCACAATCCCCTTACTTTCATCAACAAAATGAAAGATAAAAATCGGAGATTGTTGAGATGGAGTTTGATATTGCAAGAATATAACATTGACATCAAACACATCAGGGGAAAAGACAATGTGATTGCATATGCACTCTCACATGCCTAGAAATGTGATATTGCTTGATGTAATTAAGTCCACTATCATAAAACATGTTCTTATGTAATTTTGGTTATTATTGTAGTTTTAGATGTATATTCAAAAGAAAGCTTTATTATATAAATCTTTCTTTTTCTTTATGAGGCGAGGTGTTATGTATGATGTTTATATAATATTATAAATATTTTAGGAAATTATAAATGTTTCTTCACTTTAATATTTGCTTAAATCTTTAATGTTATCAGGAAAAACATGTTTAACTAGTGTCCTTGAATTAGGTTGTTTTGATCAATATGTTTTCTCAATTTGAAGGTCAAGGTTGAATTTTGTTTACAAGTAAAATTCCATTAAGATGACACATGTTCTAGAACATTCTGTCATGTGACCAATCTTTATATATACCATGTTTGGTAGACATTTTTTCAGTTTTGACATTACCATCAGTCTTGTAAAGAGCTATTACAGTTGTGAAAATTCATTCCAAATTCTAAGAGAGGAATTATTTTAAATATTCATTGGATTATAACAGTGCTCACAAACTTTTGGATTTTGGATTTTTAATTGATGATTTTGGAATTTAAGTGAACTTATTCAGAGATATTTTGGAGTACTTCATTTTGACATCAGCACATCAAAGATTACTAGTACATCAGGACTTTGGAGACCATTAGCACATCATAACATTCAAGGACACAGCCGCGAATTCGGAACATTCTATATTTAGGACTTGTGATTAGAACAATCATTCTTATTGGATTATTAGGATTTCAAAACACATTACTGTAAGTGACTTTTTGATTTTTCATTTTAATTATCTAGTAATAAATTGCTTGTTGATTTTTTACTTGATTTGTTGGTTTCACTTTCTTTCTGTTACATTTTTCTTAGACCATAGAGTCGTAACATAGGTCACAGTGTGATATGGTGGTGTAGTAGATCTCAAGATGTATACACATATCAAATATCATGTAGGTCACAGTGTGATATGGTGGTGCAATACATCTCAAGATGTATATACATATCAAATTTCATGTAGGTCACAGTGTGATATGGTGGTGTAGTAGATCTCAAGATGTATACACATATCAAATATCATGTAGGTCACAGTGTGATATGGTGGTGCAATACATCTCAAGATGTATATACATATCAAATTTCATGTAGGTCACAGTGTGATATGGTGGTGCAATACATCTCAAGATGTATACACATATCAAATTTCATGAAGGTCACAGTGTGATATGGTGGTGCAATACATCTCAAGATGTATACACATATCAAATTTCATGACTTTACAATAAACAATGTCCCACAACTGACCTGAATGTAAAAGGTTGCTGTTGTCGCTGAAGTGTGAAAAGTTGAACACAGTGATCTAACTTTTCAAGTGTGGTGTATCATTGCTCAGATGTATGCACTTATCATGTTTCATGCCTGGACCAGCAATAGCATCTGAAAAACTAAGCTAAAAATAGATTTGGGCAGCAATACAAGAAGGTTATTTAGTGCCAAGGCAACTGGAGTAAAGTGCCTTGCCCAAGGACACACCATGGTAGCCAACCTGGGCTGAAATGATGGTAGGATTCAAACCTGCATCCTTCTGGTCATGAATTCAGCATTCTAACTAATGAACCACCTCTGTGCCTCCATTAGTTGCCTCTTTTGACATGCAGAAACACGCAGAGGACTTATTCCAGACCTGCCAACTCTTACCATTTTAAGGCATAAGGCTAACTGAGACGACCCTTAAGTTACAGACTTACAGTGCAATTATAGCAAAACATACGGAAATGCAATCATTGTGGTAAAATCCAGATATTTGCCTGTACAGGTTTTGAACGGGATCCTGGTTTTCATATTAGAGGTGGTGGAGTTGGTCAGGGAAACAGACCAACTTTACAGTGGGTACCTAAGATGCTTTAATCTACAGATGTTGTTCATGCTAAATGACTGTATCAGACCTGCAAACCCCAGCAAGACCTTCTCAGTAAGACATTAAACATTTTTCCAGAAGTTTGTTAAATTTTCAGTAAGGTGTAACAAAATAACATTTACTGCTATTGTTAATTTGTAAAACATGCATCTGCAGTGAAGGCAACATTATGTCCAACTAAAGCATTTGTAGCGTATACTTAGACCTTAATGACTTTCCAGTTCAGTTTCAGAAACTACAGTTCCAAACCCCATAATGGTCAATGGCTTCTTGCTAGATCTCTCAACATGACTTAATCTTTTTTTTTTTTCATGTGGTGGCAACAATTATCTTTTGGCTATGAGCAATCCTCAAATTGACACTACACAATGTCCAATAAATGTAATTGTTGCCTTTCCTGCTTTTTTCCAAGCACGGCCAAAAATCTGAATACTTCTGTGTTCATTGTTAAACTTTTTAAGAGATTCATTGTCCCTTTCACCTTCAACACGCTTTCGTTTGTTGGATGACATTTCTAGTTAATGCTATAATACAAAAGCAAATGCTTGATCATGCTGGCATTTTGCATGAAAAGCATCTGAAGTACTCCTGTAAAATTAGTCTGGTTTCCTGACCAACTCCACTGAATTTAATATGAAAACCCAGATCTGGACTAAACCGTACTTTGTATATTTTGCCATTATTCCTTAAGGCTTATTACAGTAAGACTTGCTGTCAAATGGCAAGGGTTGGCAGGTCTGCTGTGTGATCAGGTTTTTACTTTTACATTACAGTTTTGTCTGAAAATGTCATCCACCAAATGACTACACACTGAAGGCAGAGGGGGAAATCAGCTTTTTAAAAAGCCCATACAATCGGTACAGAAGTATAATAAAGAATATTCAGATACTTGACTGTTCTTGGAGAAAAAAAAAAGCACAAAAGACAACAATTATATTTATTAGACATTGTGTAGTGATGATTTGCATATTGTCTGTGGTAGGAGAGATGATTGCCGCTGCCATGTAAATTAAAAAAACAACATAAGATTACATCAAGTTGAGAGATCTAGTGAGAAGTTAGAGACCTCCATAGGGTTGGAACTGCAGTTTTTGAAGCTGAACTAGAGGTCATTAAGGTTGAAATGTACTTCACAAACTTTTTAGTTTAACATAATGTTGCCATCACTACATCAGACCATATGCCTAAACTTTTCAAAGACCTGTTTTCTGAGTTGACAAAGCAGTATATGATATTTCATTACATTTTTTTGAAAATTGGTGCAACTTCTGGAACAATACTGACTGCCTCGCTGAGGTTTTTCTTGAGTTGGCAGGTTTGTTATTCCACATCCCCAAGCCTGCAGGGTGTGCTAAAAAACAAAGTTTATTATTATTATGTCAGTGCCAAAGAACAAAATGACCAAGATGACACTAGTTTAGCATAAGCCCTTTTGCACTTGTCTGTGGCAAGCAAGAACATTCAGGATGATACTTCTGTGAACTTGCAGAAAGTTGATAAAACTGCCCTTAAATTTACATTCCTGCTGTGAATACTCTGAAAAAAGATCAATAACAAGTCTCAACTCATCGAATTAACTGTGCCTAAATAGACTTATTCCAGCAATGAATGTATGCCCTTTATGTAGCTATATCCCTAACACAAGCCAAATTTTAAGAAAAAAGAAAAAGCATATCTTCATAAAATACTATGCAGTAAGACTTCCAAGTTCAATCAGGTAACCAATATACAATGTATGTAGTGAAATATCTGCCGAATTTCAGTTCATTTTTAGTATTATTGCACTGAAAGGACAAAATGGCCAAAGAATTATAAATTGCAAAAAGTTTACAACTCCATCACATTTTACCAAATGAGATAACAAATCCACCAAACTTATCTCCATATAAATTCAAATTAGTGAACAAACTTTTATAAAAATGTGTTAAACTGAAACCAAGTATAAAGATAAATCAAGGTTTATACAGGGATTGTATGACAATATTCAAAGACTTTTCAAGACCAAGCACTAAAATTACAAATGTAATGTAAAGATTATGTTCCCATCAGACTGCCTGCAATGATTTTAGTCTTCATTCACCTTTTATCATAGTGAACTACTGGTAGATGAGCATTTGCAGATAAATTCCTGCACTTTTGTCATTTTTGTGTTTTAGTTTTCAATCACCTTTTCATCATTGTCAACTACCAGTAGATGAGAATTCGCAGATAAATTCCTGCACTTTTGTCATTTCTGTACCTCCTTTAAAAAGGCTTTTAACTTTGAAAAAATATTGTATTCTACTTTATATATAAAATTATAAAATAAATTTTAATATCAATACCCGACATCATGACTGCTGTTTGACAACTGCCTATTCATGAAATTCAAAGACTTTTCAAGGCCTTCTGACAAAATCTGAAGACTTTTCAAGACTTTCAATTCAATTTAAGGACTTTATAAGACTGTATAAACCCTTTGAATAAAAAGATGGAAACACAAAGGGACTGACAAAAAGACAAAACATGATGCAATGAACTACTTACTGCACATGAAGCAGAACTATTCACCGTGTAATACAGTTCTATCACAAAAAAAATGTATAGAGGATATTTTCTTTTCCTACATTAATACCAGATATATTTCATCATGTGGTACAAAACATGCGATATTATAATGAGTGGCAAAGCCACAAGTTAAAATATATCGTTTTGTTTGTATCACAAGATGAAATATATCCAGTATTAATGCAGGAAAAGAAGTTTTTTTTATTATAAACCAAACTTGCTCCTGAATTGAAGCTTAGAATAAACTTACCTTCAGCACACAACCCCCACCCCCTTTTCATAAATTCACCTCTCTTTCAACCCTATTCAGAGACTGATCACATAAATATCAGACTTATGAGAGCGGCAGGATTGGTATGACCCAATATGTTGCAATAAATTATATTTTTGAAATTTATTAAACTATTTGACCCATCTGACCACACAGCAAGTCCAATGCAGCAATGCATCACAGCAGGTTTATAACTCTTGACAAGATAGTAAGGGGAAATAACTTCTTAGAGACGTGAACAGCATAGAGTCCAATTTCTTCAGCAAAAAAATAATTTCCATGTCTGCAAGGTAATGAAGTTTCCATTTATTTGTTCTAGCTCATAAAGTGCTTGTTTTTCTTGCTGCATGTATAACTTCTGTAGGCACACACAATGAAGCATCACATGGCACAATAGCAAATTTAGTATTTTCACATGTGAAAATATAGGAATTAAAAAAATATGAAAATTATTTCACAAATAAAATTTTATATATTTCACACTTAGGTATATAATAAAACCACATATTCCAAGTCTGATCAAAGTTAGATCAGAAATATGGCTTCCAGAGTAGTGACACGCTTGCTCAGCAAATGAGATGTAGGATAACCTTCATGGATCTCATTCAATATCACACTCATCCAAGATCTTGATGATATAAGCATATATTCCACATCTGATCAACAATGGGTAAAAAAATATGGCTTCCAGAGTGGTAACAAGCTCAACCAATCAGATCACCTCATTAATATGCATAGATCTGACTCATATGTGAACTCATCCGAGATACAGATGATATAAATCAATATTCCAAGTATGATCAAAATCTGATTTAAAAAAACATGGTCTCCAGAGTGGTAACAAGAAAATGTTGACAAAAGGATCACATACGACAGACACAAGGCCATACCATATGTTCACTTGACACTACTGCCAAGTGAGCTAAGAATTAATGAACCACTATTTCAAGTTGAATGTTTTATTCATACTTAATTATTGAAGCTATCACGATTATCCTACTATGTCCAATTGGTTTGTCTTTATTCTGACAACTCTGTATCTCATTTCTTGACCTGAAAGGATGAAGTTTTGAAAAAGATGAAATTTTTAACAAAAAACTTTATGGTATCTCTGGTCCACCTTCCTTATACTGGATAATTTTGGGCTCTTGGGAAAGTATTAAATGGGACAAGATATCTAAACATTATCTGATATATGGACAGACATCATTTTCCTGATACAGCTTTCTACGATTTGTCAATATAATGGTCAATATAAATATGAGGTGGGACAGAATACTTAAGTTTAACACTGAATCATGTGTTTACCACTTCTGCCAACAGAGGGCCATGTACTAATGGCCATTCCTCAGGTATGTTAGTCCACTAATCTGTAACAATATTTCCTAGTCCATTTATCTGCGTAAAGCAATCTGTCAATAATTCAGGGCTCAGGAAAACCACTCGTCCTCGTCCTGACTGGGTTAAAATTGGCTGGGCTGAGTAAAAGTTTGCAATGTACTCGTCCCCGGGCTGAGTAAATGCAGATTCGCACCTTGAGAATAAATCCGAATGCAGTTTCTACCCTTAATAAGCGTTGAAGCTCAACATCACTTAACACTGAACAAACGTCAATTATAGATAACTTGCGCCTAATTTACCTACTAGCTGTCAATCTAGAACATGTCGCAAAGTAAGGCGACTTGTTTTTTTTTACACAGGTACCCAATGTCAGTTTGATACTAAAATGGGTAAACATCATGAACATATTATGTTGCAGTTTTACACCTAGCCCTTGATTTCTTAATGGTGTTCACATTTTCAGTGGAACTTTTCAGTAATATAGGCATCATTGTGATGTTTAGAAAGTTTAACGAGCTATCACACATCTTTATGAGTCAGACCTCTGAGAAATTAAGAGACAGAAAATGACAATTGTTTTGTGATTTTTCTTCTGGTCAGGCAATATTACACTTGCCCAGGTTGCTGGTATTTTCAAGACTAAAGCTTCAATACATTGTCATGCCAAATGAAAGACACTGCCAGATATTTGTATAAGTACGCAATTTTTTTTCACAGGAGAAATGTTGCAAACTTACATCAGAATTATTTTAAGTGTCTCATCCAATTGCCACCAACTTTCACATAATGCAAGCTGTTGTAATCTATTTATAATGCACATAATGTCATAACAACAACGGATTGGTGGAAATTTAATTGAACTAGAAATGTTCCAACTCTTTTGGTCAATCAGAAATCTTCCATTTTATGGCACCTGTGCGTAGCTCTCTAGAATGGAGGTTTGACCAAAATGGATAACTGATTACAAAAGTTGGTGGAAATTGAGATGATTGGAATTCTTTCAAATGCAAGTTTCCAACATTTTTTTTGAAAAGTAATTACATACTTATATAAACATCTGATGCATGTTTGCTTTGATGTGACAATGTATTAAAAAAGCTGCCCAGTCTTAAAAATACCGGTAACCGGGGGCAAGCATAACAATATCTGACCAGATGAAAAGCATAAAATTTTGCCATTTTTTGTTTGTTGGCTTTACCCTTATCAAACTCATAAAGATGTGTGATAGCTCGTTGAAAGGAAAATTTATAGACAATATAATGACTTCTAGAATACTGAAAGGTATCACTGTAAATGCAAATGCCACTAAGAAATCAAGGGCTATGTTTGCAACTGCACTATTGAGTTATAAACCTGGTCTCTTATTATATTTTCATCTGAAGGGTCATGTATTAGAACATAATATTTTCATGGTTTTCACCAATTTAGCATAAAGTAAGCATTAGGTGGATGTGCTTCATTAGCGAAAGTGTCAGCAGTGTAATGTGTTGAGTATAATGAGGACAGGGATGAGTAACTATTGCAACTCACTTGGAAGAAAAAAATCCTGAGCCCTGATAATTCTATTTGTTTTTTTCTTCCCAAAAGTAGTTCTTTGAGTTCATCTAAACACCCATACTGAAACTTATTTTGTTTCAAATCAGAAAAAGACTGTCTTACTGCTTACAAATATAAGCATGTGTCTAGGTCTTTGGAAAGAGCTGGGAATAGCACAAAGAAAAAGACCAAGTGTTAATTAGAATCATCTCTTCCTTTGGTAACACCATCTGTACTGTGCTGCTGCTGTTTTGGTCTCATCTTGGACTTTTTTCTTCCTTGCTTTCTTATCCTGCCAATATAAGGCAATTAAAGAATTAATAACAAGGTATTTAATATGAATTTTGGATCAAACAAATTAATATATATATATATATATATATATATATATATATATATATATATATATATATATATATATATATATATATATATATATATATATACACACACACACAAATTAAATACAAATATAAAATGTATGATTTGTTACTGAAAAATATACTACCAATCATGTTTCCCATTTTTAAAAGTAAATTGCATATCAATGAAATGATTTGTAAAAGAAACTTTCAGCCATATGGACTTTTCTCATTTGATAAAAGAATGTTTTTAGACTATTTACCAAATAAAAAGACTTACAAATTCAAATATTAACATAAAGTTCATTCACTTTTATTGAGAAAAACAAAGTAGTTACAAAAGCAGTTGCAAAAAAAGGAAAGTGAACTGTTACCATAAGATGCTTTTTCATCTCCATCTTTTGTGATATTATTGACAATTCTTTTTCTCTTGCAATCCTCTTTGCTAACTCCTTGTACTTCTTTTCTTTCTCCACTTCAATTTCCTGAGAAATGAAAAAATAAATTTTAAAAAAAAATGACCTGAGGTCAAAACATTGATTTAAATAGTTTCAAATCCAAGCAGGGGCACCTCCCTTCAATAACAACCTCTCTTATAACCCAGCCAATTTTGGGTTTTTCTCTAATATTACTAATTTAGTTTCTCGTATGATTTACCTTCCTTAAGCAGCTATTTCCTGTACACTGACAAAATTATTCCATCATAGAGATGGCTGCATAAGGGAGGTCAAATGATATATATTGAAAAATATTTATTGGATCCAAATGTTAGATTTACAGACATGAATACTGATTCAGTGAAATAAGAGTCAAATGAGAACTATATTTTCAGCTGCTATGGCACACGTTTATCCTACAAAACACTAATAACCAAGGAATAAAATGTATGCCTCAAAATCTTTTTATGACACCATTTTTACATGTTTAAGACTAGCTTTAATGACAAAAAGAAAGAAGAGAACTAAAAATAGATACCACATTGTCAGTGACAAACACCTGAAAAATTGGTTTAATTACACTTTGCTGTAGATCTATCTTGTAAACCTTAAGACCAGAGTTGATCTTGAGTTCTGAGCATCTTTTAAATATTATACGCATTATAAATCATAAGATTTTAAAAATGTAACAGGGTGCATAATCATAGCATCAGGCTATCACATATAAGGAATATGTGAATAAATCAGCATGAAAAGATGTAACAATGGTTATTATAAACCTTGGAGAATCACATCTGTGAATAAGTGAATCATGGCATCGCCTTTCTAGAATAAGGGGAAGAAGGAACAAAAGAAAGCAACAGTAGATGATATAGTTTCAAACATAACTGACCTTTATCTTTCTGACCCCCAGATCTATGAGTCTGATTCATCTTTATAAGTAAACCTAACTGCCAAGCCAGATGATGAGCCACAAATGTAAAAAGATATGTAGCCACATATAAAAAGAACTGCACAGAATTGCTATATCTCACCTGCTATGCTGACGCAAACTCCAAAAACAAAAAAACTAACCAGAGCAAGAAAAAGGCTACCAAGACTTACTTTTCATAGTGTAAATGTTAGTCTTATTGAAAATAATGCTCTCATCATATTTCATGACTTTAAAAGCAACAATGTCTGAGGAATACAGCTAAATATAAAACCTTCACTTAATCTTCAGAACATGAAAATAGGTCATTTTGACCTTTGACCTACTTGCCTGTGGTGAGTAGCATCCCTTAAAATGAAAGAACCCATCAGATGTACAGACTATGTGTGTGTGTGTGTGTGTGTGTATATATATATATCTTAAAGTATATATCAGTGATGATATATATCTGTGTCACGGGAAGGAAGTTAAATAAAAAAACCTGAACATAATGATTGAAGCTTAAAATGCCACTGTGACCTACTTTTGATAGTGGCAGAGATGCTGCCCAGGATTTTATCTAAAGTGGGGATCTCCCCCCTTGTCACCAAAACAAGTGGGGAGTTGAGAAAAAAAATAGGTGGGTGGGGTGGGAGGAAATTGCCATAATTTATTATTTACGCCAACACATAAATATCTGTCTCTCTTTGTTCCTGTTCCACTCAGTTGTGGCTCTACTGAAATCAAAATCGTCATAAGATGCCTCCTTTACCTGTATAAGTATTAATCTGTTGACTGTTTCTGAGTTTAGTCTGATCCTTATCTGTGTATGAATATTGTTCTGTACTGGAAACCCCTTTTCACAGTCTGCAATCTTAAGGGGCATATGCATAGGTAACTGTTCATTAAGGCTGTTTTGAAGAATTTTCCACAGTTCACAGGTATTGTCTCATGGATGTCTCTGCTCCAAAAAGCATGTGATCTGGTGACTCGGCATGTCATGTAAGAGTCAATGACCTTATTTAAACAGCCAATTTCCAATGCAATAAGGGTTATTGTTCCCAAAACTTCTGCAAATACTGCACAACATCCATCCCACCTTGGTGTTGCATTGTAACCATTTGTACGGTAGAAGGCAAGATTTCCAAAGCTTTTCTTCAAATTTTGGGTTTTATCTTTGACAGGTCATCTAACCCAGCATCTGACTTCATTTTAGAATTATAGTCCACCATTTGGTGAGAAACTCCACTTCACCCTTCTCTTTCTTCATTCTGCCATTAACTTTGCACATCTGTGCCGCCACTGACTTCAAGTTGAAAAGAATCAGTAATTTTCTGCCCTGCCATGCATGACTATAATCTCACCTTCTAGAAATCAACCAAAGTTCATGCACGCGCAAATGAGAGGAAAGGGCATCAATTCCAGAACCCCTCCAGTACATGTTTTTCTGTTATAGATAATTAGCAGAATTTCCAAGCATCCTTTTGTATTAACCTACATCTGCATACTTTGGGATGGACAGAGGTATTTTGATCAAATAAGTATCCTAACTTTTTAATCTTTCTTAGATTCTTATTTATCAAGTTTATCTTAAAAGTTAAATAAAAATTATATACTGCGCAGAGTGCATTTTTATATGCGTGACTTTGAACTAACTTGTGGGACTTTTCACACATCACTGCTTTCAAAGTATGCAAATTCATATTTTGCATGATTTGCACACTCATGCACTCTGGCAGCATCTCTGTGGTGGATAGTAGTAGTCTCCAAAATGAATGCACCAGAAGATGTATGTATGTAGTAGTGTTTGATGGCATGTCAGCACAATAGTGGCTATACAGTGCCAAATAAAGGTAAAGTTAAAAAAATGTAAAAATGAATCACACACAAATTTAGGAAGATAAACCCTTCCAAATAAATGTAAACATTAAATACAACAAGATAATATATAAAACATGAAGATGTTAAAATTCTGTAAAATGTATATAAAATAACCGATAAAGGAAACACATGTAAAATCCTTCAAACATTGGGGGCCCCGGGTGGTCGAATGGTCTAAGGCGCTCGCCTTTACATATCACTGACACATCTCACCTCTGTCCATGTGAGTTCGAGTTGTGGCTCGACCAACGTGGGTATATAAGAAAGCTTGCAAGTAGCTTCCAGTGGGTCGGTGGTTCTTCCCAGGCTCTTCCTCCACCAAAATATACTGGCTGCCATGTATAGCCTAGCCTATCATGTGCTGAAAAGTGGCCTTAAACCCCACAAAACCAAACCAAACTTTCAAACATGATTACAATTTGTTGTATAAACCATATTCCCTTAGAAGTCCACATATTTTTCAGGTGGTACATCCTCATATGGTTTCTTCAAGCAGTTCACATCAAAATACTTGTCTTTTTGTAACAGTATCTAAGAAATGAAACTAAATGCAAAAATTTAGAAAAATCAATCCAGATGAATCCACTCACCAAGATTCATGATTCTACATGCAACAGTGGTGGAGAAAATGATCTACATGCTAAAACTTAATGTTGATGCCTATTCTCACAACAACAACAACAATGCTGTTGGAAAAAGTGATATCTATGTCTCTCTTATGCTTCACAATTGATACATATATATTATTAACATAGTAATGCAATCTTCATTGCTAAATCATGTCAAGTTGTCAGCATGCGAAGTGTCAAGTATTGATCCGGATTTTCTGATGCTGACAACAAGATGTGATCTAGCAATCAAGATCGAATTACTATGTGATCTAGCAATCAAGATCGAATTACTATGTGATCTAGCAATCAAGATCGAATTACTGTGTGATCTAGCAATCAAGATCGAATTACTATGTGATCTAGCAATCAAG
This sequence comes from Margaritifera margaritifera, assembly GCA_029931535.1. NCBI lineage: Eukaryota > Metazoa > Mollusca > Bivalvia > Unionida > Margaritiferidae > Margaritifera > Margaritifera margaritifera. Next base: position 1,384,127 of record JAQPZY010001499.1, on the reverse strand, counting down.
GTCGAATTACTATGTGATCTAGCAATCAAGATCAAATTACTATGTGATCTAGCAATCAAGATCAAATTACTATGTGATCTAGCAATCAATATCGAATTACTATGTGATCTAGCAATCAAGATCGAACTACTATGATAATTATATTTTTGTTATACATCTAGAAATTTTCAGATAATTTAATAAAATCATTATATGCAACTGAAAAACATATGAAACTGCTTAACATTTCAACCTATTTAATACGAACTTCATCTTACCATCATAAATCAAATTCCATTATGATCAGCTGATATGCGCATGAATATTACAGTTTTATGTATGAAGTCCTTGAAACAACAGTCACTCATTTTCACTACGATTACTGTCAGAAACACTAATTCTTTGATGCATGGGGGCAGCAGACCCATATATGTGATTTGGAGTTGTTGTGCAGTTGTCAAATTTTGCATCACAGAAGATTTCACCAGATGAATGACTATGAAAGTTTCTATTCAAGGCCAGGCTGATAGTTGTTGAACTGTTTCTAGTGGGACATTATAAGAGGCTCTGATGGGAATTTGGCATAGGAATGATAGCATTATTTTTGACAGTTATTTACAGCAAGATTGGACAAATTATGAGAACTTGATGATACAGATTTGTTACAGAAAATGTGACTCGTTTCCTTTTGCATGTCAAGAGGCTACAGCATAGTTATTCATGCTTTTTCAGTTGTATCCAGGAAACCTCAGGGAAAAAGTAGTTCCAGCCTCACTGAAAATATGGTGATATGGAATCCAAAAACATCAGTATCGTTTTTCTACTTCTAGGAAATGACCGTAAAATTCTTACTCTTTCTTGAGTAAAAAATTTATAGGTATATAATAAAAGAATATAACCTTAAGTCAACACTGGTTGGAGGCACACTGTCACTGCTGAGTATAATCATATGTAACATTCATCACAAGTCAAAAATCCGTGCAATTGTGCATATCTGCATGTACCTTCATATATTCCTCTGATACGTCTCTAAGAAAGTCTCCTCTCTTCAAGGCCTCTAGTGTGGGTCTGTTGTACACTCTGTCCACCAGAGAAGGGTGGGTGTTGAAGTACTTGGCAGGCTCAAATTCATCCACTGCAAAGAAATCAAGTACATATTAAATTACTATTATACTAGGTTATTTCAACTGTGACCATTAGTGAGTGGTTTATACAATCCTTGTAAAAACCTGCACTGAATGCATCAAGCAAGTGAATTTTAGAATTTTACAGCTCTTATAAACCTTAAAATACCTTCTCTCTTACCTAAACTGGTTGGTTTTGTTTGGGTTTTTCTAATGGCACTTTCAACACATTACTGGCTATATCATGCTGAGGAAATGGGAGCTAAATGCCTTTCCCAACAATACAATGAGGCAGCCAACACTGGCTGGTCTGGGCAGATATCAAACATATGACCCTTGTATTACAAGTTCAATGCTCTAAGAACTGAGCTTCATGGGCTCCCCTGTCATGGAACTGTGTGCACAAAAATATCTTTGTATTATATATAAACATAAATATTGATTTTTTGAAAAAAATCAATAATGCAAATATACAGGAGACATAACAGCAGAGCAACATACAATACAGTGGATTTGAGGAATAAAACAGTTTTGAACCAACAATTTTAAAATTAAATATACATATAATAAATGTGTTTACTAAGTCAGTGCTGCATTTATTTGTTTCCATCTGTTTCTTATTGTTTCCACCTAAATACAGATTGTCTATTGCCACATACAGTGTTACTGATAGTGTATGGTTTAACTCTTGGCAATTGCAAAATAGCAAATTTTGTTCACCTACTGCAAAACGTGCAAAGTACCAGCAGTGAGGGCCCGTTTACCACATTGGTTATATGCTGTATGCAGTAAATAATGAGAATCGTTTGAGCTTTCATAATCCCGTGCAATTATTCTTGTCATAGACATATTCACGTATGAATGAGGTTATCATATTCATAATCTCATAGTCGTTCTTATGAAAGAAGAGATTAATGTGTAACAAAGTCAGTTTTTGTGTACTCATGCATAATGTGTATCACGGTGTTTGAACTTAAACACATTTTGAGGTATGACATGTGTATTACACATTTACGTTGTTGTATTTTTAGCTGATCTGGGAAGTTGTTAACTCAGTGGGGTTGTTTAACCTGGATATCATTTGTAATTGTAACTTCAGTGACACCATGGACTAGTCAACTCAGCATGAGGGGCCAAGGGTTCTGGACAAATGGGTCTGCCAGTAGCAAGGTACCCTAAGAGATACTTCAGCAGACCAGGAGGATCGAAATAAATGGAATCATTCTTCAGATACTCATTGTGAGTGGTGGATTGGAATTATTCGTGGTCGTCATGCGGAGATCATGGAATAGCAACAGCATTTTTATTGATGGCAATATATTGTTTTTTATCTAAAAATCAATCTTATTATATGACTGACAATCTGTATATTGATCATATTTGTTAATAAACTATACATTAATCATTTATCACATCTGTTGATCACCTTTACGTGCATTTGTCATATCTGTTGAGGAACCACTTGCGCATTTACTCATACCTGTCAAGTGCAGTCAAACCTGTCAAACGGTCACCTGTACATAGTGGTCACCTGGTTAGAATGGTCACTCTAATTTCCCCCCAAGCAAATTTCCTATATAAATGTCCTGTGTGTAACGGTCACCTGCCTTCTGCAGTCAGCGGCCAGGTGTTTCCTAACCAACAGTGGTTTCTTCCTGCCTTAAGTGGTCACTGGACCATATCAACAGTGACCATTCTAAGTATGCAAGGCATTGTTTAGATAAAGGCATATCTTGTGCATTGATGTACCCACCGTACTCCAGTAACACTCTCAGTCTAACTCAAAGGTGTCAATATGTCAGGTTTGAAAGCGAGGCAGTTTTTATCTTTACAGGAAAGGGTCAAAGCAATTCGTCTGCTGGATGGTGGGAATAGCAGATGTATTATCGCAGCAGAAATGGAAGTCGCTTTTTGTGACAGTGTGACAGGTATAGTTTGATATATTCATCTATTTGCCTGTGAATTAAAGCTATCTCTGATAAAAAAGGTTAATCTTTGAGAAGAAATACAAGTTACATCCCTTTTCATTAGGGTCAGGGATCATTCAATATTTAAAACTTGTATGTAAAGGAAGGCAAAGTTTGGATTCATGGGTCATCAAAATAGCCATATATGGCTTCTTTTGATTTCCTATTCATCACAGGGCTCTCATATAAGCTGATTGTCTTTTGATCACAACGAGTTGAGCAACTGGATAATCCAAATATTTTGTTTGAAGCATGAACAGTTTCCAAGCCTAATTTATACAAGCTGGCCAACAAAAGTGTCAGTCTTCTGTTTTATAGTCATATGTAAGCTGTCAGTCGGTAGTGAAGTTAGTGTTTTGTCATGGTGCACAAAACAAACTAAGATCCATCTTTATTTTGAGTCTGCTCAGTGATGATTTAATTCATAGGATGGATTAAAGTGAGCAGGATACGTTAATCTTGTGTGGAACATAAATTTGGGACAGAACAACATATACAAGTGTTTTATGATTTTACTGAATAATAATAATAATAATAATAATAATAATAATAATAATAATGATATTTGGTGCATATTATTTGTTCAAAAAACAATTCTGAAAGGTGAACCTGTGTACACAGGTCACCTGTGTACAAAGGCCAGTTTTAACTTTTCCCATGGGTGGCTGCTATTGACAGGTTTGACTGTATATTCATGTATTTGTGGACAATACTATTTCAATGAAATTGCATAAAATTGATATGCTAAGGTGTGGCAAGGGTCTTCTATAATACTTCATAGAATTCAGTGCATCATTAGTATTATAGTATTGGTATGCATGTGTATGTGTAGGTTAGGTCTTTCAGTCTTTTAGTTTAATTAGTTTGTGTGAGATCGAAGTAAGGCTGTAAACTAAGGTGTCCAAGTTTACATATTCATTAACTTGCATCATAAAGAAACATCTCAATCATGTTCTCTTGTTGTGTGTCTTCAATATATCCAACCCCACCCGGCTTCATCCTGTTACACTCCCCTGGCCAAACAATTTTTTTTTTGGCCAAAATACAGAACATTAAAAAACTACTGCACAAAGAGTACATCATTGTGAATGCATCTACCCCTGGTTAAATTGTATAGGCAATACAAAACTCTTATTTAAAGACTTCTACTTAAAGTACCCTTATGGTCCATCACTCAACTTGTATACCACCTATGCCAGTACCATATGGTCCATCACTCTCAATTTGTATACCACCTATGCCAGTACCATATGGTCCATCACTCAATTTGTATACCACCTATGCCAGTACCATATGGTCCATCACTCTCAATTTGTATACCACCTATGCCAGTACCATATGGTCCATCACTCTCAATTTGTATACCACCTATGCCAGTACCATATGGTCCATCACTCAATTTGTATACCACCTATGCCGGTACCTTATGGTCCATCACTCAATTTGTATACCACCTATGCTGGTACCATATGGTCCATCACTCAATTTGTATACCACCTATGCTGGTACCATATGGTCCATCACTCAATTTGTATACCACCTATGCCAGTACCTTATGGTCCATCACTCAATTTGTATACCACTTATGCTGGTACCATATGGTCCATCACTCAATTTGTATACCACCTATGCCGGTACTATATGGTCTATCACTCAATTTGTATACCACCTTTGCCAGTACCTTATGGTCCATCACTCAATTTGTATACCACCTATGTGGTACCATATGGTCCATCACTCAATTTGTATACAATCTATGCCAGTACCATATGGTCCATCACTCAATTTGTATACCACCTATGCCAGTACCTTATGGTCCATCACTCAATTTGTATACCACCTATGCCAGTACCTTATGGTCCATCACTCAATTTGTATACCACCTATGCCAGTACTATATGGTCCATCACTCAATTTGTATACCACCTATGCCAGTACCATATGGTCCATCACTCCCGATTTCTATACTACTACCTGTGTTAGTATCGCATGGACAATCACTCTCAATTTATATACTACCTGTGCTAGTATCACATGGTGCATAACTCTCAAATTTTATAATACTTGTAACTGAAAGGGTGCAGTACCATGTTCACCTCAATTCAGAGCCACAGTGTCTCTGATTAGCATGCCAACTTGTGACTGAAAGGGTGTAGTACCATATTCAACTCAATTCAAAACCATGGCTGCTCTGGTTAGTATGGCAGACTTGTGACTGAAAGGGTGTGATACCATATTCAACTCAATTCAGAGCCATGGTTGCTCTGGTTAGCATGACACACGTGTGACTGAAAAGGGTGTGATACCATGTTCAACTCAATCCAGAGCCATGATTGCTGTGATTAGCATCGCAGACTTGTGACTGAAAAGGGTGTGATACCATGTTCAACTCAATTCAGAGACATGGTTGCTCTAGATAGCACAGAAGACTTGTGACTGAAAGGGTGCGGTACCATTTTTAACTCAATTCAGAGCCATGATTGCTCTGATTAGCATGGCAGACTTGTGACTGAAAGGGTGTGATACCATATTCAACTCAATTCAGAGCCATGGTTGCTCTGGTTAGCATGACACACGTGTGACTGAAAAGGGTGTGATACCATGTTCAACTCAATCCAGAGCCATGATTGCTGTGATTAGCATCGCAGACTTGTGACTGAAAAGGGTGTGATACCATGTTCAACTCAATTCAGAGACATGGTTGCTCTAGATAGCACAGAAGACTTGTGACTGAAAGGGTGCGGTACCATTTTTAACTCAATTCAGAGCCATGATTGCTCTGATTAGCATGGCAGACTTGTGACTGAAAGGGTGTGATACCATATTCAACTCAATTCAGAGCCATGGTTGCTCTGGTTAGCATGGCACACTTGTGACTGAAAAGGGTGTGATACCATGTTCAACTCAATTCAGAGAAATGATTGCTCTAATTAGCATGGCAGACTTGTGACTAAAAAGGGTGTGATACCATGTGCAACTCAATTCAGAGCCATGGTTGCTCTAGATAGCACAGAAGACTTGTGACTGAAAGGGTGCGGTACCATGTTCAACTCAATTCAGAGCCATGATTGCTCTGATTAGCATGGCAGACTTGTGACTGAAAAGGGTGTGACACCATGTTCAACTCAATTTAGAAAGAGTGGCTTTGATCAACTCAGTTCAGAGCCATGGTTGCTCTGGTTAGCATGGCAGACTTGTGACTGAAAGGATACAATACCATGTTCAACTCAATTCAAAGCTGCTGTGACTCTGGTTAGCATGCCTGACTCATTACTGAAAGGGTGTGGTACCAAGTTTTTAACTCTATCCATACAAAGCTGTAAAAGCAGTTATGTATACCAGATTATGTGACAGATAAAGAAACAAATGGACAGACAGACAGACATGACTTGTGCTACATTCCCCATTGTTGTATTTATGGGAAATATATACACAGTGAATTCCTGGTAAAAATATATATATATATATATATATATATATATATATATATATATATATATATATATATATATATATATATATATATATATATATATATATATATATATATGTAATCTCCATCTTTAAAGTAAACTATAGTTGAAAAGTAGGTTAATGTGATCTACTTGCCAAATAGGAATGTGCCTGAATCATTTGGACTAATTGCTTGAATAGGAATTATGGAAGAAAATGGAACCATTCATTCTATGCTTGTTAATTTTTGCCTGTATGGAGAGAAGTATTCATGCTCACCCTCTTTCTTACTGTCCACAAAGATAATATGTTTATTCTGTGGCTTCTTGTCTATCCCTATCATATGGAGTGAGGACTTCAGCTTCTCAATTTTCTGAAAAACAGTGAAGAAAATCATTTCATGTTTTACTTTATATCTGTTGTAAAGATACTTTAATATATACCTATAAATGACACATAGCCCTGACTCAACATTTTCTAGCAATCTGATAGGGATGCCTGCATCTCCTACTAAGATTTCCTTATTCTGCATTAACACAGTCTGATATACTGGAACTACTTATGAAATCACATGAATGCATCCAAATTTACGAGAAAAGTACAGATTATGGGATTGAAACAAATGCATTTATTTCAAATAATTATGCATTAAAATTCGTTCAGCAACAATAAACCTTGACATTCTTTTAATGTTTAAAAGCACACTAAAACTATCCACCAGATGACACAGAGACTTATTGTCTTTGATTTCCACATCATCTGCATTCAGTTTGAATAATGAAATCCCTAATGAAATGCTCGAGGAGGGGGGTATAACTGATGAATCCAGCCATGTGTATCAACAAAGTTTTCCTAAACAATCCAAATTATTTTTGCAACACATTAGTGGGGGTATATTGTGATACCCCACCCACCTCATCTGTCCAAAACAACATGTACATCTCCTAAAACAGTTAATGGAAATTTGCAAAACTTGGTACATAGGTTGCCCTTGTAGTGACCATCTACGAGATGGGTATGATTTTTGGGCCCCTCCCCTAGGGTCCCTGGGAGGGAGGCAAAAATCAAATATTAAAAAACTGCAATAGCAGTGAAATTTTTTATTATTATTTTTTTGCCAAACTTTGTACATGTTTTTGTGGGAAGAGGACACATGATGTATCTAATGGATTATTGCTTCTGACCCCTGCGCGTGAAAACCATGAAAGTACATGTCACTAACCGGCATTCTTGTGCCAAAGTCATGTCAATCTCAATTTACAATTAACCATTCCTTCTTTAAAGAAAATCGCCATGGACACACATAGTTCAAAGGTTTTCCAGATGAGTTAATTCTATAGTCATTTTAAAGGTTCTTATTTTTTGTTGTTTTATTGATGTCTGTTATAAAAACCTTAAGTTCACTAAGTCAAAAGTGCCCTTGTCAGAGATACTGTCATCTATTATAATCATAGCATGTCAGTCACGTCCTTTGTTTATTGATTTAATCCATTTATGTTTTGGGTGTCTCTAATTATATTTATTCTGTTTCTGGATGAGTTAATTCTGTTATTTTATTAAATTGGTATATATATATATTCCATATTTACCCAAAAGCCTGATCAGAACTGCTACAGTAGTTATTACAACTATCAAGGATATGTTAACATCTTCACAAATATAAATGTGAATGTTTTATAATAGGTGTGTATCTTTATTGCCATATAAAAACATTTTGCATAAATGCATGTAATAATGTAACAAGAACTGAATAATGAACAAAATACATGTACAGTCATTGCAGGTATTTTCCTTTTTAAAACCAGTTAAATTTTAACCTTGATAAATGGCTCTCCTGCACATACCTGTTTTGAGTGACCACTTGTCTCTCAAGACTACTTTTTGCTGTCAGAAGGGGAGGTTTCCAATCAAGACAGATTTTACAGCAGCATGTTGATCAGAAAAGTCATATCATCTATCATTGAAATGTGACATTTACAGATTACACTCAAAGATACTTGTCTTATAAGATGCACTGATATCATATACCCACAAGATGATACAGCCTTCCCTGTAAAGGTACAATACTGATATCACATACCTAGAAGACGATACAGTCTTCTCTGTCAAGTTTCAATACTAATATCACCTGATACAGCCTTCCCTGTCGGGGTACTGATATCACATACCCACAAGATGATATAGCCTTCCCTGACAAGGTACTAATATCACATACCCTCAAGATGATACAGCCTTCCCTGTCAAGGTACTAGTATCACATACCAACAAGATGATAAGAGTCTTCCATGTCAAGGTAAAATATTGCTTACCCAGAAGACTATACAGCCTTCCCTGTCAAGGTACAATACTGATATCACATACCCATAAGATGATACAGCCTTCCCTGTCAAGGTACTAGTATCACATACCAACAAGATGATACAGCCTTCCCTGTCAAGGTACTAGTATCATATACCAACAAGATGATACAGCCTTCCCTGTCAAGGTACTAGTATCACATACCAACAAGATGATAAGAGTCTTCCATGTCAAGGTAAAATATCACATACCCACAAGACTATACAGCCTTCCCTGTCAAGGTACAATACTGATATCACATCCCCATAAGATGATACAGCCTTCCCTGTCAAGGTACAATACTGATATCACATACCCACGAGACTATACAGCCTTCCCTGTCAAGGTACAATACTAATAATGATGCCTGTTTACAAATGCATTAAAAAAGATAACGAGACTTCAATTAAATTCTTGCAAACTTGTAAAAAAAAAAAAAAAAAATTTTGGTAGAAATAAGATTATAACATTTCAGTGATAAATATTTGATGAAGGCAATATATCACTCCAGTCTGGTAATATACAACTCTAGCAATGTTTCATTTCTCCACCCATCACACTGGAGCAGTTAATCCCCTTCATGTTCGCTCCATGTTGAAACTACACTGTGGACAGGTAAGTAATCACCAACACGACACAGCAGGCATGTGTTGTACACCTCCACAGTAAAGGAGCCTGGTAGAATTCTGACCTTGCCTTGAATTCATGTGTTGCTGTGCCGTTAAACACCAAACCAAATTAAACATACATCAAATCATGAGTACTTTTCGATTCTGCAAAGAAAGAAAACAAAACTTCCAGTTTGTTATCCTGGATTGTTTTATATATCTTTTACCCAAAGTTTCAGTGAAAATAAGGACAGTAATGCAGTTGTCTGTCTTCAGCAATTCTGAATACAGCTCTCTCTCTCTCTCTCTCTCTGAAAGGATTCTGATGATTCTGTATATTGCATTTTCAGTTGACTGTTAGCTTATAATGAAATTTATAGTTTTTTATATTAGATTTTCTAGACTGCAGACACCTATTCATTTCACCCCTGACTTTAATCCTTAACTTTCACTATTTGTTCCCTCCTTCTCTCTGTTATTCTTGCAGTAAAATTTTACATCTTTTCCCAATCATGGTTAATTTAAACTAGTGAAATTCACTGTCAGCTTAACTCCGTATCGTGTAGCACATTTTTCAACAACCGCTCACAACCTACTTTATCTCTATATTGTGAATTGAACCAACAGGGATTTTTGTTGTTGTTTTTTTTTTAAAAATATCCATGTAAATATATTAATATACATTATATAGATAAGAACATCTTCACAAACCATTGCACTATAATGTTAATGTGTCTGCTTCATACAGACATGCCTGTAAAGAGGACCATATTTTACCAAGACATGCTTAAGAAGAGAACCATGTTTTACCAAGACATAGTTAAGAAGAGAACCATGTTTTACTATGAGAATCTGAACAAGCATTTTTTTTTAAAATGGCAACTGCATATGACACTTCCTCATCTAATATATGGTATTGTTTATGTAGTTTTGGAGGGGAAAAATTGCATATATCATGAAAATATTACTTGGGATTTATATTTTCTTCAGCTGTCCTGAGCAGTCTTACATCACTGCTATCTCTCTTTTACAAAAGAATTTGATGATTTGATACACTGTATTTTAATTTTATGTTAAGCTGACTATGAAATTACTAGTTCTTGATATTCTATTTATTGTGATGTTGAGACAATGCAGACACGTTCGTTTAGCTCCTGATCTTCAATCCTTATTTTTCACTATTCATTCCCTTCTGTTCTGTTATTCTCGTAGTTTAATTCGTTTTCTTTCAATCATGGTTAATTTAAAATAATGAACATTAACTTTTAGCTGTAACTTAGTATCCTGCAGCACAGTTTTTAGTGACCACTAGGAACCCTCTCTCTCCCTCTCTCTCTCTTTTACACAGTACATTCATTACCAAGATACTTATTATACATACAACGATACTTTCATCAGGCTTCTGTCATTGTGCATCAGAGTTTTTCCAGCTTTTGCATGTAAAGATTTTAGTGACTTTTATTCTAAATATATCACATTTTAACAATTAAAGAATTCCATTTAACATTCTTAATTATCTGATGATCAAAAAAGAAACCCCCAACCCCCGAAATCTTGACGGTTCATGCAATATATTTTATTAATAAAGTTGACACACCATTGACATTATGATAAAGTTATCTAAAATTTTATTTGGAAAAAAAAAATCATGTCTATTACTTTATATCAGTAATGATGCAGATAACTCTGTGCCCCACCATGTCCTCTCTTTCACAATTCAACTCTTTTTTGCACATACTTCCTGGGGTCACAGACAGTAATTCACTCCCATTTTATCAACACTACCTCAGCTCTGCGGTGATCAGCAGATGCAATTCTGCGAGAATACGTTGTGTGCAGTGCTATTCTCTGCGTGAAGCTATGGCAGCTCCATCAGAATGTGTAGAGAAATGGTGTAGGAACTTTTTCCTTGATCCTTTCCATGCTCTCTCCACCCCCACCACGATAAGTGGAGAAATGAAAAATTGCATGAGTTGTAAAGTACCACTAAACCTTTAACAGGAAAGAACAGAACCATATCCACTTCCACAAGAAGCTGTTTTGTAAATTTAATTAGCATGTTTATCAAGAGATACAACATCTTAGACCTTTCAAAATTCAGTGTGAATCAATCTGTGACTTCAGTCAACATAAACAGTATGAAGTTATCCATATTCCCAGAAAAGTTATTTGGCAGCTTAAATCTGTTAGAGTTATCCATATTCCTAGACATGAAGCTATCCATATTCCTAGACACGTTATTTGGCAGCTTAAGTCTGTTAAAGTTATCCATATTCCTACTCTAGTTTTTTGGGCAGTTTAAGTCTGTTATAGGTATCCATATTCCTCCTGGACAAGTTATTTGGCAGCTTAAATTTGTTAAAGTTATCCATATTCCCTGATAGGAAGTTATGCATATTCCTAGACAAGTTATTTGGCAGCTTAAGTCTGTTAAAGTTGTCCAAATTCCTAGACTAGTTATTTGGCAGCTCAAGTCTGTTAAAGTTATCCATGTTCCCAGACATGAAGTTATGCATATATGTAGACAAGTTATTTGGCAGCTTAAGTCTGTTATCCCATTCCATACTGGAGCCCAATCAGACAGGCAGTTGCGTAGAACTGGAAATTTGTTCAGCCAATGGTGTATCAGCATGAGAGAATGCAGTAACATTAATCAATCTGGCTTTACAGAACAAGTTTTTCAAATAATTTTTTAAAGTTATAAACCATTTTAAAAAGCATGAAATGTTCTACAAAGTCATATATTTTTTCCAATGAGAACTTTCAGATGTAAAATATTCACTGCAATGTAAAGTTAAGAAAACTAAAAAACATACTTTACATTTTTTTTTAAAACTTACTTTAAATGCAATTTTGCTATCTGAAATATTCCTTTTACCTCCTATATGCGAGTGTATGAAATGTGGAGAATTTTACGCCATTTAAGATGTTGACAAAAAAATAACAATCCATAAAGAGTGTCAAAAGTTATTACAATTTCATCAAATTTACTCGCATGAGAATTGGAGAACAAGCAGAACAGATCCTTACTGGAAAGTCGACAAAGCTGTTCATTTTATTTCAGTAGTTTTATTCCATAATAAATTCTAATACAAGAATACCTAAGCTTAACTGGGTTTATTTTGGTCCATTTCCAGGAACACAGTAAAGTTCATAATATTATGCCCACATATTTATATTTTTAAAAATGTAATTGTTTGAAAAATGTGAGTTGCTTCACTTGATTTATAACTCAAAAATGTGTCAAAGGTAAGTAGTTCCATATTTGATAGGAATGATCATGGGACACAATGCAATTGAAATTAGTCTTGAACATCATTTTTTGTGTGTCCCCAATAGTCATTCATGAATGACAGACATAAAACACCCATGCAAAAATATAAGCTTATATATGCCTTCATAGTTGGAATATGAACTGGTGTCCATTTTGGTGCAGAGGGTAGGTGCTCCTGTTCTGTGTATAGGTTTGTATATATAACTAAATGTTGCCCAAAGATCTTGATCCCATTTCAGATCAAAACAATGACAAGGTAGAGCTTCATCTAGGTGATGAATCAGTCCCTCCAACCTCATTATGTGGATGAACTTTATGAAGAATGAAGTTCTCAAATGTCCACTTAGCTTGAAAACCATCACAGTCTTCATCACCATCAAAGTCTTCATCATCGTCAATATCCAAGTAAAAAAATACCAATGAACTAATTATCATCTGCTCTGTCATTTTGATGTAGTCAAGATGACAATCCCCACTGCCTAAAATTTCCACAACATAACTGTCTATATTTGCATCAAAATCTGCATCGGATTCCACATCACTGCCATCACTTGCCACTTTTAAATTAGTATTATCTGCCATTTTGATCTCAGCAAGTTAAAATTCAGTTTTGAAATCAAATTTTCTACTAACCAGTTATCATCAACTCAGTTCATTTTGATAAAGTGAAGATAACGATCCTCACTGCCCAAAATGTAAATTTTCCACATGAAAATGTATATATTTTTAACCAATTCAGCATACAGATGTCGGGAATGTAGTGAACATAAGACTGGAATTGTATCCCATAAGACTGGAATTGTATCCCATATGAAAAGGCAAAGTGCAACTGGAATCATATCCCGTATGAAATGGGTTAAAGTTATCCATATTCCTAGACAAGTCATTTGGCACTTTATGCCTGTTAAAGTTATCCATATTCCCAGACAAGTTATCTGACAGTTAAAGTTAACCATATTCCTAGACAAGTTATTTGGCAGCTTATGTATGCTAAAGCTATCCATATTTTTTGACAAGTTATTTGGCAGCTTAAGTATGTTAAAGCTATCCATATTCCTAGACAAGTTATTTGGCAGCTTAAGTATGTTAAACAGAAGAAGACCAGAATGCAGTTTTTGCGATGAATGAAAATTTTTTAAAAATATTTTCCTCCAATTGAATTCTAAGAATATTGGAGTGTGAGCATACCTTAGTTAAATGAATACACAAATCTGGCTTTTAAGACATTTGATGTAAACTGCACCATCCTGCATTAAGTATTTTTACAATATTCTGCTAGACTGTGTCTGGTGTTATTTGTTTGATATAAAATACACCATCCTGCTCAAAATATGTTTACAATATTCTGCTAGACTGTGTCTGGTGTTAAGTGTTTTATGTTTATTTTCAAAATACTTGAACATCCTCAAATTCCACATTCATTGGGAACTCTATGAATGTCCAATTTGTTTCTGTTGGCACAAAAGAGACAGAAATGATTCTCTGAGGTCACCAGTAATTGCCGAATATTATGTTTCCCTAAAAGTCTGTGACCAACATTTTTTAAAGTATTTTTTGTATTCTTGGACCTACACTTACTGCTTTGGGATATTTTGGGTTATTTATATGCTGTAATCCTGTCTTCTAAACACAAAAAAGATTCTTTAAAAAGTTACAACAGTATGTTTTAATAAACACCCAAGTGGAAACATGAAATATCAGGTGTTCAGAATTTTCTTAAGATTTCAGTACTGTGAGTTCCACTGAGGGTTCTAATGCTATTTATACAGTACTTTTGAAAACAAAACGGAGAGTCCCAAGAACCTTTTCATTCATTTCTGGGAGTCAGAAACTCTCTATACGGGGTCAAACAGACACCCTGGTGTTGTATTTACCCTGAGCTCTGCTGTCTTCTTCATGTTGACATATCTTTGGTCTTGGGATAGCATCATTTTCAGCTGCATTTCCGTTGTCTCTGGCTTCGCTGATTCTCTTTCCTGATGCTCACCATCCTGAAAAAAAGATTAATATCTCACAGCATGTGCAGTAAATCATAAAACTGTGGCAAATAATTGTGCCTTATGGCATAGGCCATTGATCGTACATGTATGAACTTTGTATCACCTACATTTTTACCATAATTTTGTGCTTGGTGAGCCTATCTACATGGTCTGATGATAATCCACTGATAAAAACAGAAGACAGATATGAAACATGTCCATTAAGTTGCTGCCAGAAGGCTGATATATCATGACTACTATGTCTCACTTGTTTGGAGAGGAGGCAATTTATTTTGTATCATTTATATAGTTTTAATTAGTGTGAGCTGACTTTTTGTTAAGGATATTTAAGTAATTATGTTGAAAATCTAACAATGACCCTTTTACTGATGATCTGGTCAAAAATAGCTTTGACAAAGCTTGGTCAGGACAACTCCTGCCAACTTGTAAACATAGCCTTGACATAGCTTCTTCAGGACAACTGCCAGCATTTAAAAATAGATATGACAAAGTTTACTCAGGGCAACTTCTGCCAATGTTTAAAAATAGCTTTGACAAAACTTGTTCGGAACAACTGCTGCCAACTTCTAGCAAGAGTCTCTTGAGGGGACTGACACTATACTGTCCGATAATAATTTCCAGGAAGATAAGACCATTTCTTCCTTTTAACTGCCGAGTGTTGAAAGCATCTCTGATATTCCTCAGTGATTAATATTTTCAAATTAGCCATTGTAGAAGTCAAATTAGATTCAAGTTTTGGCACCATTTTCATTTAGGACAAACCAGACACCATTAGAAGACTTTGGTAAAAAAAAAACATGTTGATATGACCATCCATTGGGGAGAATTAGTAAAAGAATTTTAATATGTTTATTGTGGCAGCCATATTTGAGGTCAGATCATTCAGGACCAACCAGATATCATTATTAGTCTTCTGGTGAAAACCCCATGTCGATATGTCTTTCCATTTAGGAGGAGTAGCAATAACATGATTTTCAAGTTGGCTGCTGTGGTGGCCATATTTTGGATGTCAAATCAGCACCATTTTCGTTTAGGACCAACTAGACAACATAAAAAGTCTTTTAGTGAAAACCCTATGTTGATATTACCATCCATTCAGGTAGAGCAGCGATAACAAGATTTTCAAGATGGCTCCAGTGACAGCCTTATTGGAAGTCTGAGCAGCACCATTTTTATCTAGGACTAAACAGACATCATACGAAGTCTTCTGGCAAAAAACCCATGTTTATATGACTTTCCATTCAGGAGGAGAAGCAATAATAATATTTTCAAGATGGCTGTTGTAGTGGCCACATTGGACATCAAATCAGCACCATTTTTATTTAGGACCAACTAAACATTATCGGAAGTCTTTTAATGAAAGCCCAATGTTGGTATAACCATCCGTTCAGGATGAGTAGCAATAACAAGATTTTCAGGATAGTCACTGTGGTGGCCATATTGGATGTCCAAGCAGAACCACTTTCATTTAGAAGCAACTAGACATCATAAGAAGTCCTCTGGTGAAAAAAACCATGTCGATATTACTTTTCATTCAGGAGAAGTAGCAATAACTATTTTCAAGATGGCTACCATAGTGGCCATACTGAAAGTCATATCATTACCATTTTCATTTAGGACTAACTAGACATCACAAGAAGTCTTTTAGTGAAAACTCCATCATGATATGACCATCCATTCAGGTGGAGTAGCAATAACAAGATTTTCAAGATAGCTGCTGTGGCAGCGATATTGGATGTCTGAGCAGTACCATCTTCATTTTGGACCAACCAGACCATGGGCTGAAAGTGTGTGTAAAGTTTTATGGCAATCCTCCATGAAAATTAGGACAAAAAGCAATAAAATGTGCTAACAGATGGATGGATGTCGGACGATGGACGATAGCTGACAGACAAAAGACCATCACATAAGCTCTTCTGGTCTATAACCAGTAGATCTATAAATAGCTTTGACATAGCTTGTTCAGGAAATCTGCTGCCTACTTCTAAACATAGCTTTGACAAAGCTTGTTCTGAACAACTGCTGACAACTTCTAAAAAAGGTCAAATCATGAAGTAACTTAAAATAATGTCAGATAAACTTTAACTCTTTTACGAATTACATCAAATATTACATAAAACAGATTATGGTTTGTCTCTTAAGATTTTAGCACTAAGAGTCCAGTGAAGTGTCTTAATGCTATTTACATTGCTTTTTTGCAACCAATGGGGAATACACAGGCAGAATTTTACATACTTTTAGTCAGAGACTCTCTATGGGGTCAGAAAGAAACTCTGAGAGACTCAGTCCTGAAGAAGAGATTGTTTTCACATATATCCTGATGATCAGGGGGATAAATAGATTTCCTGATGATGGGGGCAGGTTAGAGGGCTATCCTGATGATGGGGCAGGTTAGAGGGATATCCTGATGACAGGGTGGGTGAAAGGGATATCCTGATAATGGGGTGGGTTAAAGGGATACCCTGATGATGGGGGCAGGTTAGAGCAATATCCTGATAATGGGGCAGGTTAGAGCAATACCCTGATGATGGGGCAGGTTAGAGCAATACCCTGATGATGGGGCGGGTTAGAGGGATACCCTGATGATGGGGCAGGTTAGAGGAATACCCTGATGATGGGGCAGGTTAGAGCAATACCCTGATGATGGGGCGGGTTAGAGGGATACCCTGATGATGGGGCAGGTTAGAGGGATACCCTGATGATGGGACAGGTTAGAGCAATACCCTGATGGTGGGGCGGATTAGAGGGAGATATATAAGTTGCCTGGCAAGTACTGGTAAATAGGAAACGTTTCAACAAAAATCATTTACAATGGCTGCAAAAGTAATTTAAGAAAATAAAACTTACCACTTTCTGTGTTTTTACCATGTTGAAGTAGAATTCATCTGGGTTTCTATCCAAAGCTTTCCTTTTTAAAGCTTTAATAGTGTTCTGCCTTCTATGGTAATCACTGAAGAGAAGAAAAAAAAATGTTATACATGTACATTAAGACATTTATATATGTACATTAAGACATTTATGATCAGCAATTACCTACATGTATATTATGTATAAAACAAAATTAATGTCCAATTTTCAATGTTTCGGACCCCAAGATACCAAGCTCCATGACAGCAATGGCAAGAGCCTGGGAAATATAGATCCAAAGACAACTTAAATAGTGTTTATACAAACAGAACTTACATGTATATCTATCAGTAAGCATGTGCTTATGGAATATTTCCAGCTCTAAAAGTAATAATATATGTAACATATTTGATATTTGATATGCATTATTTCTATTTAGTACCAGGGTCCAACAAATCCCTTGCCCGGAGCCCACGGGCTACTAACACTCGATGTTAGGACTAGTACAAATTTACATCGTATGCCCAGTGGGTTACTGCCAATATCCTTTTGAAGTAGCCAGGTAAAAAACATTTATTACCACTAATCCACAATAAAAAAAACAGTTTTCACAGATACATGTAATCAATCGAGACAAGATTAAAAAGTCACGTGTTGATAATTATTGGCTCCGCTAGGTTTACTTGAGAAACTAAAGTTCAACTGTTCGATTACATTCCAGAAACGTAAGTGTGGCCAAGGCTAAATTATGATAGCTTTTGCCGTCAAAATCTATCAAGCTCTGGATGTTTGCAGATGAAACATCTTTTCGATGTTGAATAATTTAGCTGTGTCCAACAATAAATTATTTTCTATGATTTCATTAGAATATACATAGTTGAATGTTTGGTGCCATATAATATTGTTTTAAATGAAATTATAGAAAATAATTTATTGTTGGATACTGAAATAGTCCTTGTTTACAAGGTGTCTGCAATGTGTGGTTGTGTATGCTCACTCATGTCCCCATTTTACAATTTACACACACACTTGCATGTTGCTTTATTCCAGCTTGATACGTAAGATCAATCAAAGTTGGAAGTTTTATTTTAATGTTTTTCTTTTTTAAAATCTTAAAATATTTAAAATAAAACTTCGTGAAATTCTTTTGTGTGTGTTTGTGTGTTGTTGTTATAACTTATTGAAATTGACAAATCTGGTGGGAAGTTATGAATTTTTGAGAAAAAAATCACAATAGCACCTTTGTTGAACTTGGATTGTATTTTGCAGTAAACCTGATGAACTTGAGATAGACTGTAAAAAACAAAATTATTAACAGACAATGCTTTTTTTGTATACTTACACCCCCCTCTTAAATTTTAAGTCAGCCAGCGCTGATCAAAATTCTAAGAAAAAGTCTGGGCTACCAGTTAATAATTTTGGTAGCCCAAGATTTCAAAATTCAGCGGACCCTGAGTACCAACCAGACCTCATAATAAGTCTTTTGGTCAAAGCACAATGTCGATATGACCAACCATCTAGAAGAAGTATTGATAACAAAATTTTCAAGATGGCTACTGTGGCAGTCATATTTGAAGTCGGATTTGGCACAATTTTCATTTATGACCAACTAGACATCATAAGAGGTTGTTCAGTAAAAACCCCATGTTGATACGACCATCCATTCAGGAGGAATAATGATAACTATTTTCAAGATGGCCACTATTATGGCAATAGTGGACATCTGATCGACACCATATTCATCTAGGACCAACTAGACATCATAAGATGTCTTCTGGTGAAAACCCAAGGTCAATATGACTTTCCCTTCAGGAGGAGTAGCAATAACAAGATTTTCAAGATGGCCACTGTGGTGGCCATATTGGACATCAGATTGGTACCATTTTCATTTAGGACCAACTAGACATCATAAGAAGTCTTTTATTGAAAATCCCATGTTGATATGACCATCCGTTCAGGAGAAGTAGCTATAATAAGATTGTTAAGATGGCCACTGTGGTGGAAATATTGGATGCCCAAGCAGCATCATTTTCATTTAGAGCCAACTAGACCATGGGATGAATGTGTGTGTAAAGTTTCATGGCAATCTTCCAAGTAGTTTAGGAGGAGTAGTGATAACAAACCTGTGCTAAAGGACAGACGGATACCAGACCTTTCCTTATGCTCTTCTGGTCTATAACCAGTAGAGCTGAAAAAATGGGGATAACTAATAAAATGCTAATCAAACAAATCCCGTTCTATTACAAGACACAGTGTCTAGTCATGATACAAAATCTTTACGAGTTTCATGAAGAAATACTTAAGGAAATATGAACTGTTAATAGAATTTTTAAACTTGGGGTGATAACTCAAAGTACTAATCACATAAAGCCAAATCTTAGATGAGACACAATCTTGTATCATGATATGAATGCATACCAAGCTTCATGAAGATGTTTCAGATGGTTCAGGAGATATTAATTAGAACAGAGTGATGGAAAAAGGGACAGATGGACACAATTTATAATGAAAATGGGAATTACTCTTAAAAGGCTGATCAGAGAAACTCCAATTTTTTTAAGAAGACACAATGTCTGGTCATAATTCATTAAGCATGTTAAGTTTCATGAAGATGTCTCAAAGGGTTCAGGAGATATTAAGTAAACAAAAGTCTAGCAGCCCCTTAGGGTGAATCCTTAAAGAAACAAGACTCATGAATATTCATCTTTTGTTAACACACCAGCATATGGTAGCAGTATCTTTCATCTTTGGCCTGCCACACTGGATGCTTATGATCTTGTATTATGCTTTTTCATTGGTCAGTTGAAGAAATCGGCACTCGCTGTAGAGCAGGGGACAGTTATTTCTGTTAGCTAACTTTTGCTAAAGGAACATGTCAAATGTAAAAAAGTAAACCAACCACATTTGTTGTTGCATACTACATGTATATTGGTTTGTTCGGTAATGGCTAAAAAAAATCCCATGTGGAAAGTGTACAGTTACCTGAGAGTTTAGACAGAGGATTAATAGTATCAGATTAATGATAACATCAACTGTAATGATGTAAACTCAGATAAACATGAAATATGGACAGGTTTCTGGTTAGGGGCAGCCAACTACTAGAAAGCTTATGGACAACAAGACACCATCAGAAAAAGAAACTGCTCAATTATCTTTCATTTGCTGATATCAAATAGATTATATAAGTATGTAAACTTGTGTGACACCTTCCATGAGCAGGACTGATAGTGAGTTGCCAGTATTGAGTGCAATTAGGACTAACTATATGCCACAAGTTATTGAATAGTTTTGATTACAGAAATCTTGGTGGCAACTGCAGTAATTTACCAATCAACCAGAAAAATCTGCTGGGGAGCCAAATTTTCAAAGCTTGTTACCTGGGGATACTCATGGATTTCACATCTTTTCTGCCCTTGACTACACAAGCTTATATAGTATTGTAAGAACATAACACATGTAAACTATCTCCCTAACTTTATACCCTCTTGGTTTTACCTATTTTACTACGGTCCAATAAAAATTCTTTACAAAGATAATTAATTAATATACATTGTTTCCTGCTCATAATCAAAGTCATCCAAGATCATTAACATTAGAGTTTACAGATGAAGCTCTAATTTATAGTCTGGAGATTCACATGGCTTTCACATAAAACTGAAATTATTTTTCACAGAGTTGTTTTGTTATGTCCATGAGTTCCTTTATTCTTGGTAATTAAATCTGAAAGTGTTGCAGGGGAAAAGCATATTGGTGAATTCAGTTTTAATTAAAAGCTAAATATAGAAAATATAAATTTAAAAATAAAAACTGTGGAATGGCACTGAATATATGAAATGCCATAAATTAATGCACAATACATGTGATAACCTTAAAAGAATGTTAAATATTTCAAGCACTTTAACATGGCAATACCATCAACTATCAAACTCTATTTCACCAAAAATTTAACTTGCTTCCAAATATTTATCAATTTCAAATATGCCAAACATTTTAGAAATAATTCTGTGCCAATTTTTCTATAAACTTAGACATGAATTTTACAAGAAAAATGTTCTTACTGGTGCAAAATCAATATTAGAAACAAACACAAATACATGTACTTTCAAGCAAATACTGAACTGTGTAATACACTTCTAATCCTAAATTACAATACTGCATGTAGTTATTACTAGCCTGCAATTGTAAAAAAAATTTTTTTTAAACCCTACTATTTTATACATTTTCTTAGTTATAAATTAAAAATTATTTATTTTAATTCTTAAGATGTATGATTGTTTTTGTACATTGTACAACGTCACTCTGTGCAATTAGCAAGATGCTTTTAAATACTACATAATCAAACAAAGCATCTCATTGCTCGCAAAAAGTCATTTATTTAGGACCTGATTACATGTATGATGGTTGCTCTAGAAATCAAGAACTTGCAATGATCAGATTAAAATCTGCAGGTTTCAGTATGCTCATGGCAAAACTACTAAGCAAAATGTTTGTGCACATGCTTATTTTTAAGGGGGGGGGGGGGGGGGGGGCAGAATTCCATACATTTTTTTTTTTTTGGGGGGGGGGGGGGGGGGGGGGGGGGGAGGTGGGATTTGCACAATCATGGATCCTTAAGAAAATACTAAGATATAATATACCCATAAAACGTTTCATTCCTGTATCGTATTTTCTGGCCTATAAGTCAATACTTTTTTTACCTGAAAGTCTGGGTTTCGTCTTATACTCCGAACTGACTTATATATGGATTATGTCATTGAAATTGCTCTGTAAACAGGTCACATAGCTGTACCAATTCTTGTTCAATTACCATGTCAATAAATTGTTAGAACCTAATATGACGGCTTTTATATTATGAGTTTTATCATTATTTTGTATGTATTTGTATGTGCTTGTATTTTCTGATTTCTCCAACAGGAAATAAAAGAAAACAATTAAGGAGTTCACAATTCACGGGCCGCATAGCACACTTACGGTCTATGCTTTATAATGTACTGTACTTATTAAAAGCATATCGTTTGCTCCTAAAAAAAATGAACAGATCTTGCTTTATTCATCTATTTTTTTTTTACCATACATCATTCTTCATGATCACATTTTAGCCATAGGTCCACTGATATTTGATTTACCAGTATTTTATTTGATGCACTCGATTACCGGAAGATAATTTTCATTGATATAATTGATCCTACAAAGCAGGGCTGAGCAAATCCCATAGCCCGATGTCCCGGACCAGCCATTTTTGAAGTCGGGCAAGTAAAATTTTCCAAGTCGCTAGTCCGGGACAAGTGCTTTTTAAAAAAGTCAGGCTAGTCCTTATTTTTGTTCTTTAATCACTATATCTACCTTTATTTGGCCAATCATGCCCTCCGGGCATACTGAATACTTGATTCTACCCCTCTTCGTGTATATATTTACATCCTGTTACCGCTTGACTGCATATTGGGCTAAGCGACCAAATTATCGGTAAATCAAAACACGTCAAACAAAAGAAAGACAGATTGATCAATTAGTAGTGTTTTAAGCGGCTTTGTTGCATTGAGTTTACTCAAGCCAGATTATCACGATCGGCTCACTATGATTTTAATTCAGCAAGTCAGTGTAATTAAATTAATGAAAGGTACTTTACCGACATCAGTGTTGGTTTCTTTTATGAACTGATTAAATGACAGTAATGATTCTTTAATTTTTAATTGATTATACAGATGATTAAATTCCACGTGCGATATTGCGTTCGAAGCAAAACAATTACGCTAATTAATGAGCTGTCTCTGTTCGTATTTAAAAGAGAAAATGTATGTTATGATCACTTTAGAAGTAGTTGTCAAGCAAGCTGATAGTTACTCTGTGGATAAAATGAGTTTGCTAAATTATTTTCGCAAGGAAGGTAATAACGGCGATTCAGAAAGGAAAATTTGTTTGAAAGTGGAGGGATAAAACGTAAGACTCATACTGAGTGTGCGGTAACTATTTCTCCAAAGAGACATAAGCAACAATCTGTGATGGCAAAAAATGTAAAATATGACACTACTAAGAGACAGAAATTTTCAGCCGCATTGGGTTGATTGTTATCCCTGGCTTGAATGTATTGACTCGGAAGGAAAGATGTTTTGCAGTTATTGCAAACAATATCCAAAACTGGCACAGGTTGGAAATTCACCCAGTGTATTTGTCAGTGGAACTGACAATTTCAGGATTGAACCAATCAAGTCTCATGACATATCTGGACCCCACAAGGCATGTGTAGCACAATATATGCATGACACTAGCCAGCATGTGCAGAACAGAAAGACCATCATGCCATTCATGAGCAGTATCTGGAGTTCAAAGCAAAGATGAGGGCATACAAGCAGTCACCGGATCCACCTGTTGAAATTCTTGCAACACTCTTAGTGAATACTCCACCTAGTCTCAGTCAATTATGCAAACTATTAGAAATCATGTTTGTTATAAGCCCATCCACTGCTGAGTGTGAACGAGGATTTAGTTCAATGTACTTAATCAAGACTTCTTTAAGGAATTCCTTAAACCAAAAGAGTTTACAAATGCTAATGAACATTTCCGCAAATGGACCAGAGCTTGAGGACTTCAACCCAGACACAGCTATCAACTGTTGGCTTAGTGCTGGTGCAGGTGGCAGACATATATATGGACATTTTTTTCAAATCCATCAGCTAAAACATATATACATGAACCTGAAGAAGCCAAATGTATAACAACCAATGTTTTTGAAAAATTAATTCTTTTAAGAAATAATTATGTTGTATATTATTTCATTTGGTTTTTCTATGGATTAAGTAACTACATCTCATCAAATTTCGGCAAGTAATTACCATTTGGGGACCAGTGAAAAGTAAGGTGGGACTAGTGAAGAGTAAGGTGGGACTAGTGAAGAGTAAGGTGGGACTAGTGAAGAATAAGGTGGGACTAGTGAATTTTCTGAAACCACTTGTCCTGGACTAGTGGTTAAAAAAAAAATGTGCTCAGCCATGCAAAGGGATGTAATCCATATTAAGAACTTGAATGTTCTATGAATATTTATAAAATACCGTAGATTAAACCCATAATTATCATATATTCACAATACTGTTATATATTCACTAAAGAATGCCCATATACATGTAGATTAAAATTCAGAAATAGAGATGGACTACTTGTAGATCATCAATGATCCGTTTTTACTTTTGCATTTCAAATTGAAGCAAATGTAATGTCAACACATTATCCATATTCATTTGTAACCAGCTGTTGTTTCAGCGTCTCTATTTGATTATACTGGTAATTGATAAATTGTTCTTTGGTTTCTGACAACAATTAAAGACAGTTGTTTAAACCCTGATACTCTCTTTGGCTACCAGTAATAGGCAATGCTGGTACCCCTTTGTTCTCTATCATTAATCCACATCAATTATGGTACCAGTTTTGTACTCTCAACGGGATTAAGAACAACAAGAAATGATGCTCTCTATCTTCTCTGGACGTAAATAATGAAATTAGCAGAGGGCTTGTTTTCATTGTGGTAGTACTGGTACATTTTAATGAGTTTGGCATGTTCTGATCAATTCTTTCAGTCCTAACCATTATTATAACTATGCCGAACAAATCATCCAACTTATCTCACATAGATATATTTATTCTTTTTATGTCAGTTTTCTCTGTTTTTCTGTATCTGTCATTAATTTTCTTTACATTTCTGACTTCCCTATGGATAGCTTCATTTCCCTCTGGTAGCCTCACTAAATTGATATCAAAACGTGCCCTAAAACTAATGTCAACTGGAATAACCAGGCTAAAGCTCTAAGCATATTTAATTAGCATGTAAATAACACTGCAAAGCCATGAGTTTTTTGTGACAATGGATCAAGAATGAACTGTTTATTCAGAGGTGTCAATTGATAATGGAATATAGTAGTGCCCTTGTACATGTGCAAGATCACAATCGACAGATAACTGAACAATACAGATTACAATCATCCTGAAACCTCTCTCTCTCTCTTTCCAAAACGAAATTGTGGAAAAAGTATGTTGGCGTCAATAATGTAATTTCCTAATTACTGGTAATCTGGAATAGCATATAGTGATACCATTAATATTCATGAAACTGGAAGTTACTAGCGAAAAAGATGAAGCCAAGGTGTTGATCTGGCCTCATCTTATACCCCGCATTGATGTATATATGGAAAATTTACAAAATTAGCGAATTCGACTTATACTCAACATCGATCTATAGGCCGCTAAATATGGTACATACAACAGTGTCTGAAAGACTGAGCTAAATGCAAAACGTTAATGTTGATGCCTTTGCTGATGACAATGCCATCAGAAAACTGATCAAGATGTTTACTCCTATGATTTGCAGGTGAGTTAATAATGATACAACACAAAGCTATCAATTTAAGCACTAAATATTCAAAGGCAACTTTCGCAATAAAAAATTACAAACATCAAAACATAGTTAATTTTTTAGGCAAATCAGTATCAAAAAGGATCAACTCGTGACTTGATGGAGTGCATATATTAATAAAGGCTAAAATCAGAGGATGTCACTTTCAGCTACACTAAAGGTGGCTCAAGATCATGTATCAAGTTGTCTATGTGAAAGAAGGCATGAATATAACAATATCCAGTAACAAACTCATAAACTTTTCATGAACAAGAGACCCAAATGGGCCTGAGATTGCTTATGACTGACATCTGCATAGTAGCCAAATCCAATGGTCTTTCACTTTTCCCTGTTCTGCCTGGAGGACCTCTCCAGGAATAACTTCTCAAAGTTTTGGTAGCCTAGGTCTGTCTATGAAAATTGAGTATTACTAAAAACCTCTGAAAATTTTCAAAAACTAATCCCTACTCAGACAATCACACACAAGCCACTTTGATCAAATACATTCAATGAAACACATAAGTCTGCAGAATGACTGTCAAAAGATCAATGAAGACTATGACATGAGTTGCCATACTTACTCTGCTCGTTGCTTGTAGTCTTGTTTCTTTTCCAAAAATCCAAGATGAGCTCTGCTTTCAGGCTGCAAAAAAGTCAAACTATTAATTACAACTGTCATTTTTTTTTATTTTAGCCCTCCTAACACAATACATGTAGTTAGTTATGATCATTACCCAACTGCCAGGACTTAATTGAACTATACTTGGTAAAAACTATGGAAATTTGTTTATTGTCAGGCTCTGACCCATTCTCAATCATATCCCACCTTCATACCCTAAAAATTTCAAACAATACCTTTCTCTGTCCATGCAAACATTTACAATTTGGAAAAATATCATCATCATCATCAGCAACATGTTAAATCCATGCTACAGATGGAGCAGCCTGTTGTATCTGTGGGTATCTTGCCTGTTGTATGCAGTATTCATGTACTGGGTAGCTTTTTTATTGTTACCTCTGCATAAGTCAATATCAAGCCACCGCACCTTATTATGTACATTAGGCTGCTCTGTCTTCGAAAATAGCACAGATTTAACAGTGCACTCTCACTGATATTTTTCCAAATTGCTTAAGTTTGCACAGGCAGAGAAAGGTATGGTTTGAAATGTGCAAGGTATGAAAGGATTCGATAATTCTGAGCTATGATGAGACTGAAGGTGCGGCACGATTGAAAATGGGTTGGGGCACAACTACAGCTTGGCGAAAGATCAATTTTTGCCAAACTTATCCAATATTCACGAGTTGAACCCCTGTAAATATGATTTCAATAGTGACAATGACGCATAAAAAAGGAAACGGCATATTTTAGTAATAGAGGGTCGCCCGATTTGATCCAAGAATGCCACATGTAAAAGGTTCATTTTGGTATTATAACTGGAAATAAATCTGTACACCATCAAAGTTTCTACCCTATGTCTTTATTAGCGGTAAGGG
Source organism: Margaritifera margaritifera (assembly GCA_029931535.1). Classification (NCBI taxonomy): domain Eukaryota; kingdom Metazoa; phylum Mollusca; class Bivalvia; order Unionida; family Margaritiferidae; genus Margaritifera; species Margaritifera margaritifera. Next base: position 1,356,664 of record JAQPZY010001499.1, on the reverse strand, counting down.
TATAGGAATCTTTACCATCTGAAAGACACAAGACAAGGAAAAGGATAGAAGAACTGCTTTTACCGTCAAGTACACTTAAACTGTCGACAAATAGGTGTATCCACATTTTGTTTTCCTACATACCTGGCTTCTTTCCCGATATGTCCGAGCTCTAGATTTTGCAGCTTTCTTTAAATTCGACATCTTTATGCACCTAGATCTTTTCAGAAGCAGATAAATTCAGACTGAAAGTATTATTTAAATATCAACGTGCTTAATGCCTCTTCCCAGTCGCATGTCAATCGGAATACCTCGTGGATTTAATACCAAATGCTTTTCCGATCACTGGGGGAAAGGCCCGAGAACTATCCGAATGATGCCATGTAGAAATACTGGAACGAAGGTAATCACCGGAACGGACTTAGATTTGTACATTTATGCACGTTGTTTGTACACACTATTTAATTTTTATATTAGACTATATGATAGACCTAAATTTTTATGCAGAAATAACTTTATAATTGTATTCATGTGAATACAGTCACTGTGAACTTGGTGTTTGCAATTTGCGCATTGCAAAGCATCCGTTTAAGATTCAATTGAACCAATGACACATGGGTATTGATTCCTCCTTGCTGTGTATGTGATAATATCAAGATTTCTCAAGATTTTGTACCGAAACTTGACTGCTTAATTATGAAATGTTGAATAATCAAATGTGGCTGCAATTGTTTTCACTTCACAAATAAAATATACTGAAAGCAATGAGCAAAACAGTGTCGTATCTTTAATGTGTACAATGGTTTTCTTAGTTTGAATACCAGACAACATTAAAGGGAGAAGAACTAAGGGTGTACAATCAATTAAAAGATAAGTTAAGTGATTATAAAGATGAATAAAGTGCACTTTTACAATTCATTCCAGTCTGTTCCAGTCCATTCCGGAGATTGCCTCCATTCTTGCAATTGCATCCACCGCTCCAAACTGCTCCCCAGGTCCCAAAACACAACTACCACTATGAGTTGAAATAGTCACTTTCTTGCTGAAATGCCTGCTGGTTTTTTTTACCTTATTTTTTACAGGATTCACAGAAAAGTAAATGAAAATATAGAAATTGTATGCCTTTAGCCAGCATTTCAAGTACTATTATTAACTTGTCATCTTTCTTAGCCATAACTGTTAACTTTTCATCTTTTTAGCCAAAGTTTGATGCAAAAATGACTGAAATTACAACCCAAAATAAGCCTATCCCCAGGGTCAAACAGGCTGTGTTTACCTACATCACCAGAGGACTCACAATACTAATTCAACTCCCATAGTAAACCTATAGAAAAACCATCATATTAAAAATTCAGTAACTTTACACATTCTAAATACTCATGATCAACCTATATCTCTCAGTAAAGACCCATCCTTGATGCAAACTTCTGTGTGGAGAAAACCATATGAGCTGCAGAATTTTTTTATCTAGATGTGTTTGAAATGTGTTTTCAATTCCACACCTGAAGAATCTGTGCACTTTCAGTTTTTAGTAGTCCTAAGTCATGTCTGTAAAAGACTGAAATTGCATCAATAGAACACTGTCTTTTTTTCTTTTCAGCTGCAAATAGGATAAGCTCTCACAAAATTCTTTCTACTAATATTTTATTTTTCATTATCAACTGATCATGGCCCTTCAAACCCATATATACTCTATTTTATGTTCACACATTTCTAGAACTGGTTCCCATTTTTCCATATAACGAGTACCTTGCATCCTGTATCCACCCTTGATTTAATTGACAGACCCATGTATAGTAGTAGAGTGCATAAGTAAACAGCGTGCATAGCTCTGCTTGTCAAAGATTACATTAATGAATATTAAAACATTGGAAGTTCATGTATACCAACATCAGCAATGGTGCATTTCTGGCAACATTTAAATAAATAAGATTCATTTCAGAAAATCTGAAAAAAATATTTTAATAAATCTGTCTAATCAAGAGTTACTTTGTTTGCTATCACCATTTATCCTTCATCAATTTAAGATTAAAATATAATTATTATCATCCTTGTCATATTATGCATTAAATGAATCAAAGGTCAATGTATCCATCTATATTTGTATGCAATATTTACCCAATTATACATTCCTTAACTCTTTACATGTATTAGTATTTTCTTTTTCAGTACATTCTAATTACACATTTCCTTTAATACCTTCTCTGCACATAACTTTACTGGAATATATATTCCTTAGCACATATTGCATAACTTTACTGGAATATATATTATTTAGTACATATTGCATAACTTTACTGGAATATATATATATATAACTTTACTGGAATACATATTCTTTAGTACATATTGCAGCATCAGATGGCACTGACTTTCACTATGCATGATGTCCATCCTTTGTCCTTAGCCTGAATTAGGTCCAAACAAAATTTGGTTCTCCCTATGATAAACATTACCTTATCTTGGATTATTTTATTATAATACATGCAAAACAAAAAACTTAAGTCAGTCAAGAGTGAAATGCAGGTGACCTACTTTTTCAAACTGGTGTAGACAACATCAAGATGTATCCAAATACCATGTAACATGACTCTGTGGCCAACTGTACGTGAGAAACTGACAACATTACTCAGTATGACCCAAGCATGAAATATAGGTGAAAGTGACCTACTTTTGGCAGAAAGGTGTTGTACCCACCAAGACAAATTGACATATCAATTTCCATGACTTAGTGGTTAATAGTACCCAAGGAACTGACCAAAAGTGCAAAACCTGAAGTGACTTAAGTGTGAAATCTAGGTCAAAATGACCTACTTTTGACAATTTGGTATTTTACCCATACTATAAACATGCAATTACACAAATCATCCCATCTTGAATTATTTTATAGTTCATACAAAACTGAGGAAAACTAAAAACCTTACCAAAGTCAGTGAAGCACGAAATATAGATCACACTCACCTACTTTTAAACATTGGTGTTGTATGCATCAAGTAATATCCACATACCAACATAACAGGACTCTGTGTCCAACTGTACTTGAGAAACTGACCACATTATTTAAGTAAAAGCAAAATAAAAAACTTCAACATCAAGATTAATTCAACTTAATGTGCTATCACTGTGAAATAATGTGACAAATCCTCACTCCATTGGATAACCTATGAACCTGGATGATATAAATACATAATGAAGCTATATTCCAAATCTATTTTACTAGTGTGACAAAAATTTTACCTATTTTACTAGTGATACAAATTTTACCTATTTTACTAGTGTGACACAAATTTTACCTATTTTACTACAGTGATACAAATTTGACCTATTTTACTAGTGTGATACAAATTTGACCTATTTTACTAGTGATACAAATTTGTTCCAACTTGTTGATTTTACCTATTTTACTACAGTGTGACACAAATTTTACTTATTTTACTAGTGTGATAAAAATTGTACCTATTTTACTAATGTGATAGAAATTATCTCCCAACGTGTTGATTTTAACTATTTCACTACAGTGTGATACAAATTTTACTTATTTTACTACAGTGTGATAAAAAGTTTACCTATGTTACTAGTGTGATACAAATTATCTCCCAACTTGTTGATTTTTCCTATTTCACTACAGTGTGATACAAATTTTACTTATTTTGCTACAGTGTGATAAAAAGTTTACCTTTTTTACTAGTGTGATACAAATTTTAATATTTTACTAGTGTGATGCAAATTTTACCTATTTTACCTGTTTTACTAGTGTGATACAAATTTTAATATTTTACTACAGTGTGATACAAATTTTACCTATTTTACTAGTGTTACACAAATTTTACCTATTTTACTAGTGATACAAATTTTACCTATTTTACTAGTGTGATACAAATTTTACCTATTTTACTAGTGTGATACAAATTTGTTCCAACTTGTTGATTTTACCTATTTTACTACAGTGTGACACAAATTTGTTCCAAAGATAAAGACACAATAAACATCCAAAGTCTCTAGCTCATAACAGAACTCATCCAAAATCATGATGATATAAATCTATTTCCCAAGTGTAATAAAAAATAAATGAAAACAATAGTCTCTAGAGAAGTAATCTGCCAATCAGAAGCAAAATAAACTCATTAATATGTACAGATCTCACTTATTATAGAGGATCATGATGATATAATGTTAATTGCCAAGTCTGAGCTTAATTTTATCAAATTTTGGTCTCCAGATGGGAACAAGCTTGACCTATCTGATGATTACCTCCTAAATATGAGTAGACTTTGCTAAAAACTAGAACTAATCCAACATCTTGATAACATAAGATTTCATATATTTCATGACTTTGATCAAAATCTGGACATACCGTATATACTCTCATATAACCCGGGTCCAAATGCAAACAACACAGACCATGATCTGCCATTGCATAATACGCCAGCAGATTAGGGTCTATGTTGTTTGTCCTACTGATTAGTCTTTACAAACTGCATAGACCTAGATCTGCCAGCGCATTATGCGCCAGCAGATCTGGGTCTATGCAGTTTGCAGTTAGTATCGGTTTATACGCAAGTATATACAGTAGCAACTAAAGTGCAGACAAGCTCAGCAAATCAGATGCAAGATTACCTAATATGTGTGGATCTCACTCATATTCATACTCATCTGATATGTTTGTTTGTTTTGTTGGTTTTTAACATATTATTGACCATATCATGCAGAGGAAATGGGAGCCAAGTACCTTTCCCAAGGACACATTGAGGCAGTCGATCTGGGCTGGCCTGGGTGGGTATGAAACCCACGACCCTTGGATTACATGTCTGATGTTCTACCAATTGATCTACTGCGATTTCCATATAAGATCTTGATGATATAAGCCTATGCATTGAGTCACGCTCCTTGGAGCTCATACTCTTTCAGAATATATCGCTGCCATAAGGCTGTTTTGGCTCTTGGGTTTTATAAACCTTAGTCCATCATCTCTGTGCAAGAGTACACAAACACACTGACTGGATCATACCTTCCTTCTCAGACTGAAATCCAATCCAAATGAGGGGAAAATAACCCGACTATATATGGCAGCGCAGATGTGCATCATTGCAACATCATCAATATATTGTGATGTCTGCTGTGCACCATCTTATAATATTGTCAATCATGTGCTCCAAATTCTGCACTAATGCCATTGTAAAAAAAAAGACTGCAGCAAATGCAATCTAAATTGAGTGCAATGTGTGTAACAAAGAATATGGTTCACTCAAAGTGGCATTCTACCACCAAAGTTACAGTGTTGTGGCAGTGGTATTATCCTACCAAAGGAAGGTAGCCCACTGTGAGAAGTTTGGCATCGAGTGTGATCAAAATCCAATAAAAATAGTTGTAGATAAGTTAAAAGCTCTGCCAGTCAAATGTGAGATCACCTCATCAGTGTGCATATTTCTTGTTCATAATAAAACTCATCCAACATGTTGATAATATTAGCTTTTCTTTTGAGTGGTAACAAACTCTATCAATCATTTGCATGTCCACCTCATTAATATACAAGGATCTTGCTCATTATGGAACTCTTCCTATATCTTATTGATATAAGCTCATATTCTAAGTTTGTTCATAATTGGACAAGAAATATATTGACCTCCAGAGTGGTAACTAGCTCAGCCAATCAGATGCAAGATCACCTTATTCATATGCATGGATCTTGGTTATTATTAAACATGTCCGAGAGCTTGATGATATAACCCTATATTCCAAGTTTGATCAAATCTGGATCAGAAATATGGCCTTTAGAGTGGTAGCAAACAATTGCTGATGGACAGATAACAGATGGACTAAGGAAAACAGATGACAAATGGACAAAGGAAAACAGATGACAAATGGACAAAGGAAAACAGATGACAGATGGACAAAGGAAAATAGATAACAGATGGACAGGAGAAAACATATGACAGATGTACAAAGGAAAACAGATGACAGATGTACAAAGGAAAACAGATGACAGATGGAGGGCCATATAAGCTCGCTTGGCCCTACTTGCCAGCTGAGCTAAAAATAATTAAATATTGATAATGATATAAAATCACGTAGTAGATTTTACCTTAATATCTGTAAGAGGTCAACATTCATGTTAAAAACATGGACTTGATGATACAGATACCACATCAAATACAAAACCAGCCTTTGGCTTTTCAAACTTTTCAAAAAAATAATAAAAAGTCAAACATTTTCATGTTCATATTTATTATTAATAGTATTTTCTTTGAACATATTTGTTAATATTCATATAATCACAAACAATTTAAATCATTATTAATTTGTCTCTTCATAATTTTTTTCTTTAGTTCTTGTGACTGTAAAATCATGATTCACATCCCATTCTGTAGTGATGACCAATGGAACAACATTTTACTTGATTCTTCTTTGGCTTCTAATGAAATAGTTTGATCACCTCTTTTTCCTATGATAAAAAAAATACAATTTGAAACACTTGCTTGAAAATTATAATATACACGACATAATATCTAAAATACTGAAGAAAAACTTGATTGAAAAGAAAAGTCAAGTAAGTAATAAGCTGATTTATGTCCAAGTTAACTTTGTCTGTCTGTACAAGAGTCTTGACTATACAAAACATGAAACAAGACAAGTAAATGATAATCTGATTTATGTCTGAGTTAATTCTGTCTATCCTTACAAGTGTCCTGGATCAACACAACCTTAGAAATATTTCTAACAATCAACTTTGCAAACTATGTTTATTTCATAGCAGAGCTGAACATACTGTACATAAACAAGAGTACCTAGCAAGCCTGAGATTACTCATCTGAGAGTGCTTACATTGGCCCAAAAGTCAATGTTATTGAAATGGACAAGATAATCTCGGTTTAAACACTATGAAGCTGGAATGATCCCCATAAAACTTTGGTTGAAACTGATCAAGCAGTTTTTAAGAAGTCATTATTCAATTTGCTTCTGTTTTAAATAATGATGGACATATCTGATGCCAGTTGGCCATGGAAAACTTGAAAGGGCTTCATGCCTGCAAGGAGCTTTGAAAAGCTACTAAAAACTGGTCACGGAGATTTTGAAAAGTTGTTTCAAGTCTTTATGTTTTTTGTTATGGCATTCAAATTAACAAATTTTATTAAAAAAATAGTCTGCTGTGATGCTCTTTTTCTAATTTGATAAAGCAATTTTGGAGGGGTATTTTGTTTGGGTATCATTTCTTCTAATTCAGGCAAACATAAACAGTGATAGTCTTTACAAGTTTAAAATGCCTTGAAGCTTAAATGAAGTCAAATGTAGTTTTAACTTGGTTGAGAAGAAGTTATGTACCGGATTTTCTATTTTTTTTTTATTTATAAGGAAAGTCAAATTAGAAACATACATGTACAATGTCAGTGTATATATACCAAAATGTTTTAGAATTATTTCAATGGAATGCCTGATAGTTGAGCAATTACATGAAGGCTTTTAAACATGTGCTAATTTTAAGAACTATGAAACACCAAAATGTATATATTTTATCCACTAGATGAATTTGGGAAGATCTCATACCATGTGTACTTTCTTCTGGCCCCTTCCTGTCCTGTCTTCTTCCTCTCCCTTTTCCTGGGGTCTCGAGTCAGCAACCCCGCTGTGATAATTAAAAATATGTTTTGAATAATAAAAAAAGCACATTGCAAGGAAACTCTGATGTATAAAATAAGCAAGATTAAGACTTATGGCAATGATACTGACTTCAGTCGGATCCAAAATTAAGACTTATGGGTGTAATACTGTCCTCAGTCTCATCCAAGATTAAGACTTATGGCAATGATACTGTGTTCAGTCTGATCCAAGATTAAAGATTTATGTGCATGATACTGTCTTTGGTCTGATCCAAGGTTAAGACATATGGGCATGATACTGTCTTCAGTCCAATCCAAGATTAAGACTTATGGGTGTGATACTGTCCTCAGTCTGATCCAAGATTAAGACTTATGGCAATGATACTGTCCTCAGTCTGATCCAAGATTAAGACTTATGGGTGTGATACTCTCTTCAGTCTGATCCAAGATTAAAGACTTATGTGCATGATACTGTCCTCAGTCTGATCCAAGATTAAGACCTATGGGCATGGTACTGTCCTCAGTCTGATCCAAGATTAAGACCTATGGGCATGACTTCTGGCTTCGCTATGCAAGTGGATTAATGTGGGTCAAACGCTCTCTAACTTCTCACCAATACAGCTTCATTTTGCTCTTTCTTTCATGTTATTTTAGATGGTACGAACATTCTTTATCTGTAAATACTGTAAGCATGGACTATTTGAGAAACTGGACTAGAATCATGTGTTTCAAGCATAGTTGTTTATTTACATCCTGCATGAACTGTTGCACGAGTGGAACGGGAGGCTGTGTACATCTACTCACTGTCAAGCTGCAAAATGAATTTCTAAGTAGATGTCCAAAATCTTTTTCATTTTACCTTGATATCTGTAGTAGGAATCCAGATGGACTGTGTACTTAGATGAGAATTAATTACTGGGTCGACATGCAGGCGTGTCTACTATGCACGAATGCCTATACCACCAACTTTGTAGCATCATTTTTTGGTGATGTGTGCATGGTCAAAATGGTATAGGGGTTGGTGCTTACAGGCAAGGCGATGGGTGCCAAAACCCAAAGTACGGCTTAAATTCTCAATAGGGTACAAATTAAAATTCTCTAACCTGTATGATAATATTATTTATTCATATTTAAAAATTCTGTTAATGTTATCAAGCATTCTCCTGTAGAACCCAGGGATAGCACTTTCCGCTTTTTGGGGTATATTTGTAATTCTCTATCTATATATATACACACACATACAGACAGATATGCAGACTCTAAAAATGAGTCAAGTTTACCATATCTTCATTTGCATTTGAAATGCATTCAGAATTCATTTTGTTCTTTCTTGTGTTCCATATATATTACATTCACATTTGCATTTCAGACATCATCTGGTCATTTTTCAATAATAGTCTCAGAAATCCGTTCTGAATTTGTATTTATTGCTTCCAATCATTGTTTTCTTTCATTTTTAGTCATCTGGAATGAAATGGAAATGCATTTACCAAAGTCAAAGTTTCCTGTTTGCATAAGTTTTAACAGGAAAGAATTATTGCTTCATATCTTGCCTTATTAATATAATAATAAAGCAAATACATAAAATGCAAAGGACAGCATTGAATACACAATAAGTAAAAACATAACAGCAGCTGCAATGAATATAAAAATATAGTTGTAAAGTATTTGGTGGCAAATTGTATTTGTTTCATTCAAATAAAAACTGTACAGACACAACCACCAGTGATAATGTCATCATGTCAATAGTTGTTATGTCTCAAGAAGAACAAAGACATGGCTTGTAAGGTGTAAACATAGTCAGTGCAAAGAATCAGATTTTCTAGATTATTCTGTGAATGGGATTTAAACCATTGAATTTTAATGGCAGTCTGAAAATATTCAATTTTCAAATCAATTCATGAAATGCATTCATCTTTCATTCTGTTTTTGTTTTACATTCATCTGATCAGTATGCATTTTGCAGTTGCCCTCCCCATTCTTCAAAATGCATTCACAATTTCATTTGTGTTCATTCTGCATTTTGTTTAATTCATTCTGCATTCCATTTTCAGTTCAATGCTTGTTCTGTTTTTGTTGTTGTTCGTCCGTCAAGTTCAAAGATGACAACGACATCACTAACTGGTTTGGTTTCTGTGAGTACGTGAGTGGCTGATCAGGTCAATTTGTGCTCTGAATTGTCTGTGACACACTTGACAGGAGATGCCGCTTGGGTTTGCTTGATCGATAGAGGACATGCTGCAGTTCTGAGATTTATGCTGCTCATGCTTCTGTACTGCCTCTGTAATTCTCCTCTGTTCAAAGTGTGAGGCCTTCCCAAGACTCGGGGACAATGTTGAAGTGTTTCAAGGATGACTTGAGGGAATCTTTGAAGCGTTTCATCTGACCACTCTGGAATTGCTTTCCCTCCTTCAGCTCACCATAGAAGTTCTTCTTTGGTAGTCGCTCTTCTGACATCCTGGTGATGTGGCCTGCCCATCTCAACTGTGATTTCATCAGCAAAGTGTGGATGCTTGGAATGACTGCCCATGTGAGAACCTCAGTGTCTGGAACCCTGTCCTGCCATCTTATCCTCATCAGTTTCCTCAGGCAGCCCATGTGAAAATGGTTCAGCTTCTTGGCATGGCGTCTGTACACTGTCCAGATTTAGCAAGCATACAGCAGGGTCGGCAACACAATGGCTTTGTAGACCTTAAGTTTTGTTTGTAGACTGATGCCTCTGCGCTCACACACATTTGCACACAGTCTGCCAAAAGCCACACTTGCTTTAGCAATTCTGGTGTTGGTTTCATCGTCGATGTGGACTGCATGTGACAGTGTGCTGCCAAGTTAGGTGAACTTGTCCACTGCCTAGGGTTTGGCCATTTACTGTGATGGCAGGCTCTATGTAAGGTTTTCCTGGTGGAGTTTGGTGGGTTGGTGCATCACCTCTGTCTTCTTGATACTGACTGTGAAACAGAAATTGTCACAAGCTGAAGAGAAATGGTCCATACTGTGTTGCATGTCAAACTCAGATTTGGCATTCAGGGAACAGTCATCAACAAATAGGAGAGCATGACGCTTAAATTACCCTTTTCAGGGTATGTAAACATAAAGCCCATGGCCTGCATATCAAGCTCACCCTAAAAGCACTAGTGTAAACCTTCTTTTATTCAAAGATACTAATTATCGCAGTTAACTTGTCAAAATTGTTGAATCAGAGTTTCACAACATGAATTGTCTTTATTTCATTGTGAGACATGTGAAGTATGAAAAGAATCCATGAAGATGTTAAGCAAAAATACTGCAGATTCATTTTCATGGGAATCAATATTCATCAAAATGCTGTCAATTCATATTCATGGGAATCAATATTCATCAAAATGCTCTCGATTCATTTTCATGGGAATCAATATTTATAGTTTTGCAAATAAATGATATTTTTATCAGTATTTATATTGGTGGATGTAGGAAGTGGTCCTATTATTTCCACAGAAGGATAATTATTCATTGGTTAGGAAATGGTCCTATTATTTCCACATAAGGATAATTATTCACTGGTTAGGAAGTGGTCCTATTATTTCCACAGAAGGATAATTATTCATTGGTTAGGAAGTGGTCCTATTATTTCCACAGAAGGATGATTACTCATTGGTTGGGAAGTGGTCCTATTATTTCCACAGAAGGATAATTATTCATTAATTATAAAAATGTGTGACTTTTAGCATCCACAAAATTCAGGAAAATGGTACCACTTGAAAAATAGTAAGTATACCGGAAGCAAATGAACCACAAACCAAAACCTTTATGCAAATCTGTGACCTTTACCAGTCCGCCAACTCACAGAAAATGAACGAATTGTGTATCACAGAATGAATAGTCTTTACATTATCATGAGACAGCCAAAGTATGAATATAAACAATCATAGGGTCAAGAAAATCAGTGAAGAACCATACCAAATACCTTCACACAAATCTTTATTGTGACCTTGACCCAAAGGTTAGAGGGGCGAGTGTGGGCATTGTAGAATTAATTTTCTTTGCTTAATAATGAACCACCCTAACTATGAACAGAATCTATCTAGGGGTTAAGGAAATATCAGGAAAAAACACATAAAAAACAACCGCTGATGACAGCCACTGTGGCAGTCACAGCTGCCTGTGAGTGATTGTTACGTCTCTCTTTTCCATAAACATGGGCTCAACAAAACCCAAGTTTCCAAGGAAACCACCAGTCAATGTGAGATAATCAATCACCACTGTTTATGATAGTTCTGTTAACAGAAAATAGGACCTCATAGATTCAAAGGAAGTGATGATTAAATAGTGTCCCACATTCTCATTTTCACCTATCTCTCCTAGTGTAATTATGACAGCTGGACCATAACAAGTCAAACAGATTAGCTGTGCTATATTTGTAAGCTGTAACCTACCTATTCTAATTATCCTCTGTGTATCCTTGTCTACCAATGACAGCAGTGCCCTACCGATAGTGAGAATAATTATGTTGGTTGGTTGGTTGGTTGGTTCCAATGGCACTTTTAACACAATATTGGCTAGATCATGCCAATGCAATTCAATTTTCACACACAAGTACCATCCAAACCACCTATTCTTATTTTCTACTGTGTCCTCTTGTCTACAACCTACAGCAGTGCTGGGACATAGCAAGACCCAGATCTGATGGTAAACCATGATGATCCAGATCTGCTGTTAAGCCATGAAGACCAAGATCTATTGGTAAACCATGAAGACCCAGATCTGTTTGTAAACCATGAAGACTACCATGAAGACCCAGATCTACTAGTAAACCATGAAACCCCATATTTTCTTGTAAACCAAGAAGTCCCAGATCTGCTTGTAAACCATGAAAACCCAGATCTGCATGTAAACCATGAAGACCCAGATCTGATGGTTAACCATGAAGACCCAAATCTGCTGGTAAACAATGAAGACTCAGATCTGCTGGTAAACAATGAAGATCCAGATCTGCTGGTAAACCACGAAGACTCAGATCTGCTGGTAAACCATGAAGACCCAGATCTGCTGGTAAACCATGAAGACCATGATCTGCTGGCTTACAATGAAGACAAACAACCTGATGGTTAACCATGAAGAGCCAGATCTGCTGGTATCTGCAGTTGGATATATATCTTACATGGATGAATATATTACCTATTCTCATTTTTTCTTGTGTAGCTTTATCAACAAATGACAGCAGTGCCTGGGACATCGCGAGTCGTATTGCCCCAGACTGCCCAGTTGATCCACCTCCCTCCACCTTTGCTTCCATGTCCACCTCCCCAACCTTCCTTACCACCTGCAGTGGGAACAGCAGCTGTTCTCTGGAAAGATTAGTAAAGCACTACATTAAAATGAACAAGGATTTTAGGTAATACTACGTCTTGCCTGTAAGTCATGCAATTATATACATCATCTGACTTTTTTTTAAAAAAAACTGTAAAACAAAAGATTATCATAAAATCTTAAAATTGCTAAAACCAATGCCACAACTAGTAAAGCAATATCTCTGTCTCATTATCTGCTCCACTGTTTTAGCATATGAAAATCCAACATATGGATGTCACCCGTGTTATTCCTTAAGTTGACTGGTTACTAGCTTTAATCAATTGGTTCCTGACCCATTTTGCAAAGACCAATATAACCCAAGGAAGAACAGGTCAGCTGACAATGAAAACATAGAAATAACAATGGCAACATCTCATAAACTGATTTTTTGTCTGCTAAATTATTAAATGGGAACAAATTAAAAATTTTCCCAAATGAATATATTATAAGGGACTTTGTTCAAAGCAGGCAATGATCATCTAACAATCCATTCATAAATTTTCTAGAAAACTCAGGATAGGCTGAACCACAGTGAGGTGACCAAAACTTGAGTCAATGCCAAGTCTTGCCTGTAAACTAGATAATGATATACATTATCACACTTGAAATAAAAATACTTTAGAAGAAAACATTATCACAAAATTTTAAAATTGTTGACACTGATACCACTATTGTGTCTCCTATTTGCTTAGATGATATGACAATAAGAGTCCGTTGATGGGATTGATGCTTTACAGTCCAAAAAGAATTTCAAGGAATTCAAGATAAGACCATTACTTCTTTTTAACTGCTAAGTGCTGACACCATCTCTGATATTCTTTAGCTATAAGATTTTCAAATTAGCTGTGGCAGTCATATTGGATGTAAGGTCAGCACCATTTTCATTTAGGACAAACTAGACACCATTAGAAAACTTGGTGAAAACCCCATGTTGATATGACCATCCATTCAGGAGAATTAGTGATAAGAGTTTAAATATGTTCATTGTGGCAGCCATATTTGAGGTCAGATCAGCACCATTATCATTCAGGACCAACTAGATATCATAATTAGTCTTTTGATGAAAACCCCCATGTAGATATGACTTTCCATTTAGTAGGTGTAGCAATAACAAGATTTTCAAGATGGCTGCCATGGTGGCCATACTGTATGTCAGATTGTGACCATTTTCATTTAGTAACAAGTAGACATCATAAGAAGTCTTCTAGTAAATACTCAATGTTGATATTATTTTCCATGTAGGAGGAGTAGAGATAAGATTTTCAAGTTGGCAGCTGTGACAGCATTATTGGATATCAGATTGGCAAATTTTTAATTAAGTTCAACTAGACACCATAAGAAGTCTTCTGGTGAAAACTCCATGCTGAAATAACTTTCCATTCACGACAAGTAGCAATAACAAAATTTTCAAGATGACCACTGTGGTGGCCATATTTGATGTCAGATTGGCACCATTTTCATTTAGGACCAACTGGACATCATAAGAAATCCTTTAGTGAAAACCCCATGTTTATATAACCATCCATTCAGGTGGATTAGCAACAACAAGATCTTCAAGATGGCTGCTGTGGTGGCCATATTGGATGCCCGAGTAGAACCATTTTCATTTAGGATCCACTAGACATCATTATAAGTCTTTTGGTGAAAACCCCATACCAATATGACTTTCCATTCAGGAGGAGTAGTGATAAGATTTTCAAGATGGCTGACATAGTGGCCATATTGGACTTCAGATCAGCACCATTAACATTTAAGACCAACTAGATATCATAAAAAGTCTTTTAGTGAAAATCACATGTTGATATGACCATCTATTCAAAAGGAGTTGTGATAAAAATATTTTCAAGATGGCTGCTGTGGCAGCCATATTAAATGCCTGAGCAGAACCATTTTCATTTAGGATGAACTAGATCTTGGGATGAATGTGTGTGTAAAGTTTCATGGCAATTCTCCAAACAGTTTAGGTGGAGCTGTCATAACAGACTTGTCCGAACGGATGGAGGTCGGATGATAGACAACAGCAGGTGGAAGACAGACCACAGGCCATCCTGTAAGCCCATTTGGTCTATGACTGGGAATTCAAAATGTTGGAATATTCTGTGTTGTTCTGTTGATAATGTTGTCAGATTTTTTTTCCTTTGAAAAATAATAACTAAATTTTGATTCAGCAATAGCAATTAATAGCCTCTAAATTTTCTTCATCTGGAATCTGTTCTGTATGATAATATATAAAGGATCTTACATGAGTGCTCATTTCAAATTAAATTTATGAAATGAGTAACATAAAGTAACACAGTAATCATGTAATAAATTCCTTAATAATGGAATAAATATACAGTTACCTTAAACACACAACACTCAAGGTTAACCTGTATTCCCTTCACATAAGTTAAATGATAAAGTTTCCTTTCAAATTAGACTTCAGTAAGACTAGAGAGATGAAGGCAAAGTTTCATTATTCAAGATATTTATGCAAGGGCCTTTCTAATTTAACAGTTTTCTTAAATTTTAAGACATTACCACTATTTCTCACCAATTAGCATCATTTTCATAAACATTAGAGAACTTTAAAAAAAAAATATTAACATTCCTGGAACTGCTTTAGTAACCCACAGTAAAGATGAATAATCATAAAAATGTACGGTATTCAAAATATCAATTTAAAGATAAAAATCTCCAAGTTTGGAGTGACCAGTACCTGTGTATTCTGTCTTTAAAGTAAGAGATGTCTTCACCATTAATGGAGATTTTCCCACTGCCGTTGATCCACAACTTGACCTTGGCCATCGCCGTCTTCCTTTTCCCTGGACAAGAAGAATAAAATGAAAGACAAATACTGGTAAATTCAAACTTAAAATAAGGTCTTCTTTTTCATTATAAATCTTCAATATGAGCAGATCCAGTGCATATACCAGAAACGTTATTGTAAAATGTGTACCTAGGGATCATACAAGAAACTGATGTAGTAGACTTATTTGCCATTAAATAAGTCAGAAGTTTACTACACTGAAACCTGTCCATAAAAAAGATCCTTAAGGGACAAGCTTTTATTCTTTGAAGATATGTGACCTTCTTGTCCTTTATATACACTTTACTAAATTAAGTAATTTTAATCGCTCTTCAAATTTTACATGAATATTTAGATCATTTTTCATTTGAAAGTTACTTACAAGAGTTTCAATACCTATGAATGGTATCTATACAAAACCTAACAAGAGTACCGGAAATGGCAAAATATACACCTGCCCCATGATTAGTAATCCTCAATATAGGCACTACTAGTAGGGCATAGTTGACTCTGGAGATTATCTGCATTTGGTCCAGGTATGTGGTCTTGAACTGACTTACTGTGCAAAACCATTATTTTCTTTTTAGATTTGACATGACCATAACCACTGATCTATAGACCCCCAAAATCTATAGGTGTCTTTATTATCCTAAGTACAAACCATCCACAAATTTTGGTCAAGGAACTTACTCTAGAACAAAAGTTATTCTGCAAAACCGATTTTTCTTTGAGTCACAAGGACCTTGACCTTTGACCCCAAAATCAATAGGCTCCTTCCACACCTTAAGAGTAAAGGTGTAAGCTCACCACAAATTTCGATCAAGGTGGGTGGTGTAGCACTAAAGTTATTATGCAAAAACCATTTTTCTTCTTTCAGTCAAAGAGACCTTGGCCTTTAACTTTGACCTTCTGACCCCAAAATCATAAGCTTCTTTATTACCCCATGAGAAAGCCATCTATAAAGTTTGGTTCAGGTCTCTGATGCATAACTAATGTCATTGTGCAGAACTATTTTTAATATTCGAGTCAGTGATCTTGACTTTTGACCATTTAACCCCAAAATCATTAGGTTTCTTCCTTACCCCAACTGCAAGCTATCCATAAAGTCTGGTCCAGGTATGTAATGTTGAACTAATATTATTGTGTGGAAATCATTTTTTTCTTTCACTCAGTGACTTTAAACTGGGACCTTTTGACCCATAATTAATAGGATATTTAATTACAAGTGCAAGCCATTAACAAACCTTGGTGTAGGTATGTGATACAGAACTTGTGTCATTGTGCATAAACCATTTTTCTTCTTTCATCCACAGTGACTTTAAACTTTGATCTTTTAACCCTAAAATTGATAGGGCTCTTTCTTAGCCCAAGTGTAAACACAAAGTCTGGTAACTGTAGATAATGGAGAACTAAAGTCATTGTGCAAAAAGGGGAAGGTACTGTAAGAGTTCATTTCGGCCCCTAATCAGATCCAGATGAAACTTCTATAGATAAAATATGCCCCTTTCTCTTCCTTAAATATGTATTTGATTTTTATCCAGGACCGCTTTTAATAAAGGAAATTAACAGTTAAATAGCCAATGGTTTTCTTCTCCATTGTAGTACCTATATTGATGGATTATAGATATGTTGGCTAAAAAGCTCCTATTATGCATATTGCTGAAAAATATATATCCTAAATTGTGCATTTGCAAGCAATGTGCATAACAGTCAATGATAAGACTTATAAAACTTGATTTTTGTTTTGAAACGACGCTTAAATGATGCATATATTTCCATTAGGTTCGGCTGATTACCTCTGATACCTATTTTCATTTTCATTTATAATGTTTCGCACATGTATATGTTTAGCGATGACTTGCTGTCAAAATCTTGCCAAAATCGCTCCAGAAAAGGCAATTTATGTATTTCTTGATCATTTTCTTCACAAAAAAGCAATGCATACACTTTGTACATTAATAATAGTCAAATGTTGATACTGTGTATAGAGAAGAATTACAAATGTTCAAACTGTCGGCGACAAAAGCTGTTTGTTTATGCATCGTTCTTTATGCTATTAATAATTAGAAAAAAAAGCATTTCTTATGATGATGACTGATCCTAAAATTTTATATATTTATATGAATTTTATGAGAGAGAGAAAAAGAGAGAGTACAAAAGCTGTAAACTATACAGCGTGTGAGGCACTTGTTTAACATACATTGTATGGTTTTATTACTTCACCATCTGAGGATATCAGTTTTGATACATTTATCGTCAAGCCAATGAGTGAACAGATACTAGTTTCTTATTTTATATCAAATGGGTCTCCAGAATGGATGGAATGAATTACATTAAGACAATTTAATACAAATGTATTTGTTCCAGTACACAATGCTCCCCCTACCCATGATTTTATCATCGACATCATTATTGTGGCATAACCAATTAGAACTCAATATTATCTCATTATTTTCTTAATTTTTTTAAAATAAATACATGGTATTTATCCCTTAAACTCCTGTATATTCAGTGGTTAATATAATCAGGAAACAGCTCTAGATTTCTTTTTGGGAGAAAATCATGCCATATTATTGCATTTATTTCCCTGAATTTTTATCCAGGGACATTAGGACTTTTTAAAAGAGGCTGTTTACTCAAGGATAAAGAGAATTTTGTACAAGTGGTGGGGCCCGCAATAAAATGTTCATTTATAATTTGATTTGAAAAAATGGAGCAGCTATGGTCGACCATCTCCCCTGATTTTGACGATCCACAAGCACATATACAACACACATATACATTTTAAGCTAAAAGATAAAAAGAAGATATGTATATAGCATTAAAAATCCAGCAACTGAACACTGACAAATATGTGAAGGATACTCTAAAAGGCTCCATCCCCTCCAGTTTATTTCTCGATATGGCCATTCAATTTGCTTCTCTCTCTCTCTCCCGCACACACACACACACACAAATAATGTTCACAAGCAAAAGATTTGTACTAATCAGCTTCAGGAAACAGTGGAATGATAAACAATAATGAGCTAGATAATGACAAATGCAAGCAACGTGTTGAAATAGCAGTATTTAAAAACAAATTGCTTTCAGGGTTATTTTTAAGCTAATTTCAATCGTTGGATACATACAGGTTTCTGTTATTCATCCAAAATAAGTGACATGAGAAAGAAAGACAGAAATAAAGAAATAGTGCAAGAGGAACAAACATAAATCACTGAAGGAAAAAAGAAAAGAAAACGTATTTATATAAATAAAATAAAAAATATTACACTCCCTGTGAGGCTCGAACTGCTGATTTGTTACTTAGTGGTGACTGAAAGCAGTCAGCACTTTACCTCTACACCACTTGGATCACTTAAAACTGAATCAGGCAAATTAGTATATAGATAGCATGTTGCCATGTGGTTTTTTGGGAGGAAATATTAATTATGTCCCAAAAATTCTGTTCTCCCTTTAAAATAAAAAAATAAGAAATATTTTATACATGTCTTTGCTTTATAAGCAGAGTAAAATTCATAACTGTACAATATAATCTCTTTCTTCAATAAATACTTCTTTGTTAACTACTGCATTCAATTTTATTTTTCCATGTTATTGTCAGCTGGAGACCGAAAATCTAGTCTTCAGCAGAGTATACTGTGAAGTTGTGTACTGAATTAATTAATCAAATGGGATACAAATGAATACTAATGCACACACATATTGCATTTTAAATTTGTTCAATGCTGATTTCAGTATTTTCATGACTTGTATGTGTATCATTCACATTATTATTTCATACTCTGAACATGTTTGTCACAGTTCAAGATTGTGAATTCATACAAAAGAATATAGTCTACAAAACGAATTAAAACAATGCTATATAAAATGAGCATGGTAAGGAAAAAGATACACTGTAATCATTATTTCTATCATCATTCCCTATCTTTTAGACTCCATTAGTAAAATAATACTATAAGATTCTTTTTGTTATTGTTATTGTTTTTGTGGGTCAACTTCCTTCATGCGCCTCTTCTATATTTAACTACCCACATCCCAAGATTTAGAATGTCCCACAACACGATCATAACAAAGACAAAAAGAATACAAATGACAGGCAACATTTGAATGTCAGTTATTTTTTAAAGAAAAGAGACAAAAAAATATATTTTTGGGATACTTAATACTTTAATTGTTTGGCCTATATGTCGAGGGACATATAAGGAGTGAGCTAAGAACATGGTTTGTCTTCATTTTTCTTTTCATTAATGAAGAGTGCAAAAGAGAACACATGAAATTTGCATATGTGTTAGATGGTTTTAAAAAAGTATCTTCTGTCAAAAAGTAAAACATGTTCTCAATTGCACTGGTAGTTTATGAGGTATTTGAAGATGCAGAAATATGGCGAAATTTGCAGTTTTTGATGAACATACGCCCATTTACTTAGGAACAAAATTAAATGTTTATTTCACAGTGTTTCAAAATACCATATGTATATATGTTACAGTGGACATATAGTCATTTTGGTATATGTCAAAATCATTTTATGCATTCATTGTAGCAGAAACATCAGTTTAGATGTAGTTAATACTTGACTGTTATAGAGATGCAAGATACAAATTACGGTGATGGACTTTAATTTTCTCTTTTTCACATGATCCATATGCGACATCCAAAACGATATTCTAGTAAAAGGTTATTGATGCATACCTTTATATTCTGTAAAAATATGAAATTGGTAGTCACATGTGGACCACCTTAATTTTTTTAAAATAGCTCCAAATGTAGCTCAAAATGGTTATTTTATAGCCAAATGTAACGTCATGTGCACGTACCCATGATGTCATATCAAATAATTTTTAAACATCAATTGCAATTTTAAGTTTTTCAAATGTTGATAAATTTTTTGCCATGGTATTATCAGATCAGCTACTTCTTCGAAAATTTTTGATCTTTTGGGCCAAAAAGAACCATTATAATACCTACCTCGTTTCTTCTGTATGTGTATCAAATACTTATAAAAAATGATGACAACTAATTTTCATGAAAATCTCTTTGTTGATTTACAGTAATGATTTTTTTTTATTTGGATTTTTGGGTGGAGAGAAATTATAATTGTCACTCTGTTGTTATACAAGTAATTACACATATTTTTCTATGTAATTATCATGAAACCATACAATTTTCATACAGACCTTCTCCAACCTGATACTCTTTCCCTTCTTCATCAAGCATTGGCTGAAACAAACAGTTTATCTTTAAGCATAATATTTAGCAAATGTGAAAGACAAAAATAAAATAATTCTTATAGTTTTAAGCAAGCGACCTTTTTTTGTCAAGCCTGCCTGTCATTGATCACTGCTGTGTATAATCAGGGACTCTTACATATGCAGATATAAGTCTCTATTATTCAAGTTTCAGAACAATAATTTATCAAAAGTTAAGCGAAAATTAAGATGAGATGTAAGTAGATACAAAATACTACATACCATTGAAAATAAAATAAGATTCTAACATAATGATGATGATCATCATCAAGATTTTGTTATTTTGTTGTTGGTGTGGGAGTAACACATTTTCTTTCAAGGGAAATAAGTATATGAATTAAGGAACAGCATTTACCTCCCTTCTGTACACTATGTTTTCACCATAAAATATGGATATTTGGAATCCAATATTACTGCTGTATAGGAATTTAATTCAGAAGGAGTACAACATGTTATTATAATAGCCAGTCACATGCTATAAACGAAAGGTTCTGATTGGTTATACTATGTTATGCATATAATAAAAAATAATAATGGCAACGGTAAAAAAAAATAATTTGAAAACAAATTAAATTTTTACATATGACTTTTTGATTTTCTCTTTTAAAATTCTTTTTTTTATAACAGATGAATAAAATTCATGCAAGAATAGTTGGAAGTGAAAAAAAATACAGTGATCAAATAATTTTGAACAGATGAACGGTTGACTTTAATGGATAGATAAATAGACGCAAGAGAATAACAGATAACCATACTGATAAATAACACAGAGAGATGGGCAGATATACTGAGATTTTAATCAACAGACAGATGCACATGTATCTATAATTCAAACATAAACAGTATTCCTTCACTATAAAGTCCCTCAGTATAACACTACTCTTCTTATAATTGTGGGCATGGTTTTGTATCTCATTAAACTGGTCAAAACGTTGTTCACTTATTGCTACTTAAATAATTTCATTTTAATTTTATTTCTTACCTGTTTACAACTATTTATAAAGAGGCTTTTACAATATATCAGTAAGTACCCTATTTTTTGTATTTTTTGTACTATTACAACACAGCCTTGTTATAACATTCCTCAATATAAGGTGTCCTCACTTATAACATACATCAATAGAAGGTGACCTTACTTATAACATTCCTCAGCATAAGATGATCTCATTTTTAACATATCTTAATATAAGCTGTCCTCACTTATGACATATCTCAATATAAGGTATTCTCACTTATAACATATCTCAATACAAGGTGTCCTCGCTTTTAACATATCTCAATATAAGGTGACTTCACTTTTGACATATCTCAATACAAGGTGTCCTCGCTTTTAACATATCTCAATATAAGGTGACCTCACTTATGAAATATCTCAAAATAAGGTGTCCTCACTTATAACAACTTATAACATATCTCAATATAATCTGGCATAACTTATAACATACCTCAATATAAGGAGACTTCAGTATAATATACCTCAGTATAATATACCATCACTAAAACATACATCAACATAAGGTGATCCTCATGAATAATATACTTCAATATAAGATGACCTTACTATACCACACCTCAATATATGGTGGCCTCACTATAACATACTAGTGTTACGTGGTCTCCCCATAATTACCTCAATATAAGGTGGCATTACTTATAACATACTACAATATAATGTGACCTCACTATAACATACGTCAATATAAATTGACATCACTATAATATATGCAACATAAGGTGACCTCACCATAACATACTTCAGTGCAAGATGGCATCACTCTAATATACCTCAGTATAGGATAACCTCACAATAGCATGCCCAAACATAATGTGACTCCATTATAATAACCTGAATATGACACCTCATTATAAAGCACATCAATATAATGTGACCTCATTATAATATACATCAATATAAGCTTACATCACTTTAACACACCTCAGTGTAAGGTGGTCTCACATATAGCAGAGGTGACTTTTGAGGACTCATTTTACTAATTCAGCTCCCATAGTAAACCTATGGAAACACCATGATATTAAAAATTCAATAACTTTACCTTTCTGAATGCTCATGATAAAATCTATATTTCTCAGTATAGACCCATCCTTGATGCAAGCTTTTGTGTGGAGAAAGCCATATGTCCCACGTCATATTTGTGATCTATATGTGTTTGAAACATGTGTTTTCAATTCTGCACCTACAGAATCAGGTGCTAATTTCAGTAATGAGTGTTCCAAAGTCAAGTCTGTAAAAGGACTAAAATTCCATCAATAAAATATTGTCTCTATTTTTTTTTCAGTTACAAATAAGATAAGCTCTCAAAAGATTCTTTTTACTAAAATTTTACTTTTCATTATCGACCAATCATGGCAAGACAAACCCATATATACTCTACTTTATATTTGCCCATTTCTAGACTAATTCCCATTCTTCCATATAATTAGTACCGTGAGTCCTTTAAGGCTCCTATGTACAGCATTATTGAAAGACAGCACTGTAATAGTTAACAAAACTTATAATTTTATAATCAAGTTATGATTCAAGACAGCTGAATTAACTGTCTGATAACCTCACCTTTGGAATATCGGACAAAATGGACATGGGCTTTAGCTCTTTACGGTACTGCATTAAAAACTTCTGCTCTAACTTCGACAAAGGGTGATCCGCAATACGTTGAAGTATCAAAATTAATCTTGCATACTGTAAAACAATTTAATTCAAGTTTTCATGCAAATATATCATATATTTCAAACAAATATATCAAATCCTGATTCAATACAAAAGTAATTCTTCACTAATATCAAAGGCAAAATAATATTTTACTAATATTTACCCCTACAGTATGTGAGTGAGACTATTTGATCATATAAATACGTGAGAAGGGAAATGGGAATTCCATGAAAACATATATACTGATTGCTCATTGAAAACCAGAAGGATTAAGATGAAAACTTAATGGGAATAACAAGGTCCTGGTGTATTATGAATCCATTAGATAGCCAGGAGGATATTTTTACTTGCTCTTTATCTTTCATCAAATTGTACTGATGACTTTAACCATCGTAAAAATATTACCCTACCATTATGTCATGATACCATAATAGCAATGTGGAATATGTTAAATCACTGACAGCTCTGATCTCTGAGCCATGAAATCATCAAGATACTATCAGAAATGTCAATATTAATAATAATATAAGATCTGACAGTTATGAATGTAGCTACTTATATTGAATTACATGTTAGACACTGATAATACACATGTATACATACATCTTGTTCACTTATCTTCTCTTGAAGGTTGTCCTTAAGTGCCTTGTATGAGACCCATTCACTTCCTCGCAGATCCCTTAAATAGAAATATCATGAACAACAGTGAAACACACTGTACTTAAACAAAAGTTATTCCATTCTATGTCTTTTTCTATGTAGCCCAATTATTGGTGGCCATCATTTTTTTTTTTCATTACCACATTTACCATATGCATTATGACAAAGCAGCCCATTTATTAGTGGTCATAAGTTACACAACTAACACTAAACTACCCTGTTTACTATATGTGCTTGGAAACACCCTAAAAGATTCTAAAATAATTTAACATTTCATCGTGATGCATTTTTCCAAATGTTACTTAACTCATATTTGGGGAAAAATGTGTCCTCCGTAAACTTATAGATTCAAACCTGTTCAGTCAGTGTGATATACTGATTACTGACTGTCTTCTTCTAACTGGCATGTTCTAATCTGTTCAGTCAGTGTGCCAGATTGATTACTGTCTTCCTTGAACTCACATGTTCAATCTGTTCAATCAGTGTGACAGATTGATTACTGTCTTCCTTAAACTCACACCTTCAAATCTATTCAGTCAGTGACAGATTTATTACTGTCTTACTTAAATTCACATCTTCAAATCTGTTCAGAGTGACAGACTGATTACTGACTGTCTTCCTTAAACTTACATGTTCAAATCTGCTCAGTGTGACAGATTGACTACTCTTTTCCTTAAATCTTCATTTTCAAATCTGTTCAGTGAAACAGATTGATTACTGACTGTCTTCCTTAAACTTACATGTTCAAATTTGTTCAGTGTGACAGACTGATTACTGTCTTCCTTAAACTTACATGTTCAAATCTGTTCAGTGTGACAGACTGATTACTGACTGTCTTCTTTAAACTCACATGTTAAATTTTGCTCAGTCAGTGTGACAGATTGATTACCATATTTACAAACCGTAAAACAGGTAATTTTATCAGTGAAACAAAAATAGAATACAAACAGAAATTAATGTAAATGAAATGCAGAGGGAACACAAATGAAATAATGAATGCATTTTGAAGAAAATAGAGAGTGCAAATACACAACACAGAAGAAAGAATGACAAACAAACAATAAAAACATGAATGCATTTCATGAATGAATTTGAAAACCAATTATTTTCAAGCTGCTATTAAATTTCCACAGTCAAAAGTTTTTTTTTGCATTATAATCCATGATTAGATTCTTTATACTGACAATTTTGTACCCATACAACACGAGATGTTGTTTATTTATCGGCAGGCATAAAAAAAACACAACTGCCATTGGTGGTTGTATCTGTATAATCTTTACTTGAACAAAGTGAAATAAGAACTAAAATATACAGACAAATACTCTACAACTACAGTCAAACCTGTCAATAGCAGTCACCCATGGGAAAAGGACAAATTGACCTTTGTATAAAGATAACCTCTGCATGCAGGTTTACCTGCCAAACATAGTTCTTGAACAAATACCATGCACGGAATACCATTATTATTAATAATAATAATATTATTACATGTATTATTATTATTTGTATTATTATTTCAGGCAATTGGCATAATTTCCTAGTCAAACAATTCACCATATAAATTTATCATTCATAAATTCTAGTGGAAAAGGGTTTGATTCATAGGTTTCTTCCAAGCTTTCCCTCTGTCTATTTTTCATGTAGTACATTTTTGCTTATACAGTCCTACCCACATATATCGACATTGCTTATGTCGACAAACTGCCAATGTCGACAAAAAATTTTGTTACTACCAAATTTGTCATGCTTATGTTGACATAGAGATAAAAAAATACATGTATATGTTGACAGAGCCCAAGGTCCCAACTTTAACAAATCCTTTGTTTTCTAGTCGTTTGTGTCGACAAGCTACCAGTTCCAACCCATACTTTATTCTACAATTATCTGATGTTGCTGACAGGTTTTAATGTTGCCATTGTGTTAACAAACAGGCATTTGTTTGGCCCTCCCAAGTTGGCCTTTCACAGCAACTTCAATAACACATGCACCCTTCATCAAAGCAAGCCGGCGACAATCTTAAATGAAAACAATGCACCTATCATCAAAGGAAGTCATCACCAAACTTGAATAAAAGCTATGGATTATGCTATAGATAATAATCTTAATTATATGTATTACTCTGTATGCTTATTCTGGAATTTGTAAGTGTTTTACAAGTTCTACTTGTACTTAACTAGGATTTTTTTTTTAAAAATGTCACTAAATCATTTGTCATTAACATTTTTACATCTATTTCGAAAGAATTCATAACTTGTTGACAGGTTTTCATTTCCCAATGAATAGCCTCATCCCCTTGGTAGCCTCATTAATATGATTATGTCTGTTTCCTCAGTCAGACCAAAATCTAGACCAATTTAATTAGCATGCAAATAACTATACAGCCACGTGCTACTGGTAACAATGAATATCATAGTGAATTGTTTAGTCACACATGTTAGCTGACAATGGGATATAGATCAAACGAGGACTACCATTTCTGTATACATGTGTTTTCTAACAGGATGTGATGGATACATGACTTTTCAAACATGTGACCTATACTCGAATTCATGGATTTTTCATATACATGTACTTAGCACATTATGGATTTTATTACACAAAGGTAACAAAAATGTAAGTTGTCAATATACGTGTGTATTTCACACTGGTTTTGTCTTCATTTAATCAAAATTTCCATTGTTTATTTTCTCAACGTGCAAATCTTACTCACTGATGACAGGTCACTCCTTACAGATGAATTTCATTTGTATGCAGATCAAAGAAAAATTTGCTTTTTTCAGCCCCCTCCCCCTCCCTGAACACTTATCTCGACATCTCCTTATGTTGATAATATTACCTCAGGCCCGAGGATGTCAAGATAAACAGGTCGGATTGTATATACACTAAAAAGGTAGGAAGCTCAGCTGCTTGTATACTGCAGTTACAGTCAGCTGTCTCAGAAGTAACAGACCTAGACCAAATATAGAAAGTGTCAACTCAGTGACTGACATGTTCAAAGACTTGTGATGCCTTTTAATTTGAAACTGTTCCCATCATGTACTTGTATCAAATGTGCATGAGTCTTCATCCTCAGTTTTTTGTTCTTGAATTATGCCCATAAACTAAAGCAAATTTGGGGTTAAATTAGTTCTCTAATAATCTTTTCTGATGAATACATTCAACACAGCAAATAGCACATTACCCCTCAAAAAAAGGGTGGATATTATAATGATGATATACCGGTACCTCAAGTATTTACCTCACCAACAAATTACTAGCAAAGGTTGTGGCTTATTCAAATTCTTAAAATAGCAATGCAATGGAGAGATTAGTCAATTTAAATTTACACTGACAGAGTGACTTGAGTACAGTCAATATAAGCAAGATACGACATGTCTTTACCTAAACAATGCCTTTCTTGGGGAAACAAATGCTTCATTTTGCATGGTCAATACATTTGAGTGACTGCAGTAAACAGCAAGAAACCACTTTTTGGCTAGGAAACATGTGGCTGTTGACTGCAGAAAGCAGGCGACCATTTAATACATGAGTTTTATAGAGAAAATTTCATGGGGAGAGATGGAAATGGTTATTTAGACCTGGTGACTGCTGTATCAAGATGCCCATTAGGGCAGGTCTGACTGCATATATTTGTATACTTATTGCAGTTGCAGTAATATTTTACCTTATTGTAAATTCAATGCCATCTTTTGCTTTTTATGCATTTGCTATTTCATTAAAGCAAACTTGTAATAATTTAAGATATTAAATCTATAGTTTTGTCCTTAATACATTCAAAAACAGAAAACCTAACTTTGGTAAATGCATTTCCATTCATTCCAAACAAGCAAAAATGAAAGGAGATGATGGATAAAAGCAATAAACACAAAATCTTAATGCATTTTTGAGACCATAGTAAAAAATTAATTAGATGATAGATGAAGTGCAAATGTAAATACAATGCAAACAAAAGGCATAGCCAAACTGAATGCAAATGACATGCAGATTTGGTAAAATTAGCGGCTTCAGGGTCTGAACCAATGTTTGATGTGCATCCAACTGCAAACAATGTAGACTCAATTTTATTGGCCTTTAATGCACCGACAGATTTACCTGTATTTAATGCACTGACAGATTTACCTGTATTTAATGCACTGACAGATTTACCTGTATTGAATGCACTGACAGATTTACCTGTATTTAATACACTGATAGATACCGTATATACTCGCATATAATCAAGGTCCAAATGCAAACAACATAGACCCTGATCTGTTGTTTGTTCTACTGATTAGTCCTTACAAATTGCATAGACCCAGATCTGCCAGCCATTATGCGATGGTAGATCTGGTTCTATGCAGTTTGCAGTTGGTATTGGTTTATGTGTGAGTATATACGGTACTACTTAATGTGCTGACAGATTTACTTGCATTTAATACACTGATAGATCGGGATTTACACTGTTTGCTAGAAATCATAAGTAATAATGAACAGTGTGAATTAGGCACCGCTACATAAATTAGGTTCCTTAGATATTTCCTTCATTTGCCTACATTTCTGATGAAATCCAGTGCATTAGTTGAAGGTTAAAATACAACAAGACTATCTTAATTATGTTAGGCACTAACTTGGATATAAAAGAATATCAGTATATGTTATGCTGCACCTTCTGGAAAAAGTTTTACTTGAATAAAACAACTGGAATTTTTAGTGCAAGTAACCTTCTCTGAATCAGCCGAATCACATCCGTTTGCTTTCTTTTGTCGTCCTATATCAAAGCCAAGAGGCTGAACTCAATAAATATTTTATATTCTGTTTCGGATTTAATGCTGTTTTCTACTGAATATGATTAACATTCTTCACTGGTCAGCAAATCTCAAGGAAAAATCTAGGAAAAAACATGAATGATTTTCTTAGGGACTACAATAAGATAACAGCTGATTGGCTCAATTTGTGTAGTGATACCGATAATATGTCAGCAGATATGATATGCCCTGTGTAATCCACAGTTGGTGTACTGTGAAGTGCTTTAAACATGCTAGGCACAAATTTAGCATGTATGTTTAACTTAATTTTTACCAAATATTACATCTGGCACACACTGGATTTAAATATAATATATGTGCTATACAGTGAATTATTTTCCTATGTTTGGTTGTCTTTAATGTTGGCACTGATTATTTACATAAATATAACTAAAATTAAACCACTGCTAAATATATAGAATATTTAGCAACAGTGACAGTGCTAGTTTTATGGCTGCTCACTATCGACTGAGTGAATATGAGGGCTTGTTATTCATTTATCAAATAAAATACTCAGTACATAATTGGTTCATTAATTCTTATTATTATACATAATAAAGGCTCTTCTAATACAACTAGCAACTGTATAAAACCACTCCAATTTAAGCCACATCAATTTTTGCCATTTAATGTGTAGTTAATATATAATTTGAACATTTTTAAATATTAAAACATTTTATTTAATTAAATATTTTTATATCTTTTAAGAAATTTGAAGCCTAGATCTTAACTTTGATGCCATCTTTGCCATTGTAATAGTAATAACTACAGCATATCTGTCCATTCACATGCAAGCCAGTCATGCCAACTAGTCATGAAATACTAATTCTATTTTATACATATTCCCATTTTGTCTTTTTTCTCAGAAGTAATACAGTGGAAAGCTGATTATTCACAGCCACCAGGAGACAATGATTTTGTCTGGAAAATTGGTAACCTGGATAAGTGATTTTAATCAATTGTGGATTTAAATTCTCAGTGGCAATGGTGGAAACCCATATGAGAGAATACGGATAATCAACATCAGAATAAATGATGTCTCAAGAAACAACTTTTTACTGTATTTCTCTTGCATTATACAAAGCTAATTGACTTACACCAGGGGTGGCCAATACATCGATCGCGGCCGACCAGTCAATCGCAAAGTAGTTTCTGGTAGACCACACAGTGTTGGTTGACACGGTAAAAAGTAGATCCCATATCACTAAAGTCTGGCCACCCCTGACATATTTACATTTATTAATAAACTTTGTAAAAAAGTATGTAAGAGTGTTTGATATATCCATAGCCACATTATTTGATTATTGAAAGAAATTCAATATTTTGTAACATGTTTCAATGTCTCATTAAGGCAGGGGGCATGATGGTAGACCGTGTTGGTATGACTCGTTAAAAAGTAGATCCTAAGTCACTAAAGTCTAGCCACCCCTGACTTACACCATATTTTTTCTTTCCAGTAACACTGATTTTTGAATGGCCTCAAAATTTAGTTACCCTGGTTGAAAGGGACTTGGTTAAATAAAGAACTACTTTACTAACATTCTATTTTCCTTGTTTGTTACATCCTCACTAACTGTTTGATGCAAGTGGTCTTCTACTTTCTTTAACTCCTCCAGTTTCCAGGCAGCTTTCTGTAATAGGGAAAAATCAAAATAAACAAGACATAACTGCATTAATTATTGAATTTAAAGAACTTTAAATTTATGGATCAAAGATTAAATGTAGATCCATGTGACAATATTGATATTCTCATCATATTCTGTAATAATGCAGTGTCTGATAAAACAAAAATTTAAAAAAAGCACAAATATATTACAGATGAAGGAAGTCTGCAACCACAGACTGGCCTTGATAAAAGACTAATATCCAATCTGGTTAATTAAGCAACATGTATATATGTATCTGAAAAATATACATTTAAAACATATGAAGTAATACAGGTAGATAGAAAAGAAAACAACTCATATCTAACATTTGGGGTGAAAATACTGTTGGAAATGCTGGTGTGAACAACATTAATTCAAACGGGTACTGAATTTCCTGTCATATACTATATATACTCGCTTATAAGTCAACGTTTTTTTACTGCAAATTTGATTCATGCGGAGTAGGGGTTGTCTTATAAGCTTGACATACAAATAAATTGATAAATCTTGGGGTAACGTTGGAAACTCTAGATGCTTGCAGTACATAAAAATACTGTCAATTCAAATAGTTTTACATTTTCATGTCACTATTCCCATTCAGAAATGCATATATGGTATGCACTGTGTTTATCCGTTTCATGATGGTATTCATATACAAAATACTTGTATCAACAGTTATTTGGATTGTAATAATTTGAAAATATTACCAGTAAATTAAATACTACCTACCACAAAGTAAAGTGTCCATCAATGTTGTTTACTGTGGGTGTTTACTAGCAGGTATATTGCTTCCATTTTCGTGTAAGTCCGAACAACCTGTATTTATATTAGTATTTGGTTTTGCTGTATAAACACTGTTGGATGCAATAACAGTTTTGATTTAATTTGTATTTTCCTTTTCCATAAGTCAGATTTAATTCCCAAGTGATATTTCCCAAGTTATTTGCTAGTGCATGTGGGCCAAAAAGCCCTTGGCTTATAAAGGCCTCACTCATTTTGTTTTCAAGTGACAATCCTGTTGATCGAGCCATGAATTTAATACTTGTTCAGTGACAAACAGAGTTCCACAACTTCCTATGCATGTTTGACTTTAATCCCTTTGCTTGTAAAGGCACCACCCTCTTTATTTTCGCATGTGACAACTCTTTGATCGAGGTGGGAGTTTGATACTTGTTCAGTGCCAAGTAACAGAGGGTGGTTATTTGAACTCCCTGTGATCTTGCTGCACAACTGACATGTGTTCAGTTGCATCCTTTAATAGATTTCATAGACTTTATGATCAAAGTGTTACCTACAGAGCCCAAGCTCAGTCTCTACATAAACACCCACATATTACAGTAAAGCCAAGGAATCAGAATCAGACGATATTTACAATGACTAGACGACAACGATTTACAATGACTAGACGAAACTGGAGGATTTCAGAACTTTATCAGACAATAAGGATAAATTTTTTGACTTTGTACCAGATGACTTTAGATAGTGACATTTTTAAGATACTGTGAATCACAAAAATGTGGACTTAACTTTCATTGTTTATCTGTAAACTGTGTAGAATTAATATATTATGGGATATTGTGAATCAGATCATTCATTCTGAACTACTATTATTATATCGGTATGTGACCTATAATTGAATTCATGGATTTATCATATAAATGGATTTAAAATGTCAGGCATTATGGATTTCAATGGATTTTATTACATGAAGATGGACAAATTGTAAGTTGTCAGTTTATTTGTGACATATTCCACTCAATAATATAATTGTATTTTACACTGGTTTTGTCTTTATTTCTCCTATTTATCTATCTATCCAGTTTGGCTTGTTTATTTTTCCAAAGTGCAACTCTGACTCACTGATGACAAGTCACCCCTTCAGATGGATCTGACTTGCAAAATACACCCCGACTTATAGGAGGTAAAAAAGAAATTGGCTTTTTGCAGCCCTTAAAAAAAGGGGGAGGGGGAAGGGGGTCGACTTATACTCGAGTTAACTTATAATTGAGTATATATGGTACACATACTGATTTGTGCTGACTTTTAAGCAGGGCCAAAAACGATGTTTTTGACAAATATCTATGAATTGATTCAAAGCTAACTAATCAAAATTGTCCTACAGCTGTACTATCTCTCATGAAAGAATGAATTTGTATGGACTATTGAACTAGTATTTAAATATATTTGTGTGGACCAATTGACAGAAAAGCAATTACTCTACATGAATATTATCAGAACAAAATTGAATAATCTATTTATTATATACTTAAAAGGAATGAAGACATAAAAATGTTATTTGGCACACTGTTACTGAAATATAAACTGAAAGATACATGTATTTTGAAACTGAAAAAATTCAGGTGAATGAATCTAAAAGATTCAGCTGATAATCCAATGAATGGATCCTATTCATGCTTAATTCTTTATGTCACATTTAAATGGAACCATTACACAGAGTTGTTGATAAATCTTTAATGATTGAAAATAACAGTACTGTTTCTTGTTTTGTTGATGAAGCATCTGCATTTCCATAAGTAACCATGTGTTACTGTCTTTTTAGCACATTCTTTTGTTTTTGAGTAGGTGATCTGTGGTATTTAGTAAAAAAATCAACTCTAGATTGTACAAAATAGATATCTCTATCCTTTCAAGCAGTAGTTCTACTGAGTTTTACAATTTAATTTTCTTGTTAGTGACACTGAAACCGAGACAGTCACTCAGTTAATAGTCACTATCATCACTACCATCAGCAATATCCACCATATATCTGACATTGACTGCCATATCACTGACATTAGCTGCCATATCATTGACAATTGCTGCCATATCGCTAACATTGGTATCACCTTAAAAATTTCGTATAAAATTTAACATGTCACAATTTTGATTATCCTGCCACTGGGATGCCACATTTTCTGTACAAAAAAGTATTTCTACATGACATAGTCGTCAATGGTACATGCAAATGTTTGACTACAATATTACCTTATCTATGTTCAAAGTGGGAAAATACTGAATAGTAACAATAATTCAAAACAAATTGGATTTGGTTTAAAGTAAATAGTAAACAGCTTTTTATAGTGTTTCATTGTAAGTACAATATACCAGTGAATTAATGTCATAATGTTATAATGCTTCAAATTGTGTATTTTGTTCAAAAAGCAATAACCGTTGTCATATGAAAATGAATAGATTTTAATTTGTATAAACACATTTCTTGCACAGATTGACAATGTTGGGGTGGGGGCACTGTAGAAACATCACAGATCAGTCATATCTGACTGATTTTAGAGCCTAACATCTTTAAACAAAAGATTTTAATTACTGCGAGTTTAACTATAAGGATCCTGGTTCTTTTTTTCTGTTTTTAATTCTATATTCTAATGTAAACTGTGTGGCCTTGGCAAGCTAGCAGACTAATTCCTTAACAGATGCTGCAACCAAATTTTGAGTGTCATTTTATTTCAGTTTGCAATCAACACTTATTTATCCCCAATTTCTCCATCATTTTCAAACATGATTATGATTGAGATTAGAGTCAAGACCAGTACTTAAACAATTTTATTACTATATTTAATCAAGAGTTTTTCCCTAAAAACTTTTATCATTTGTCATAGAGTGTAACAGGAATACGGAAATGTATGGGTGACATTGAATACTGAATAGAAATAGGTCATGTAAGTTCAATCACTGACAAATTTGCATAATTCATATGGAAAACTATTTTTAAAAAAGTTAATACTTGAAGCCTACTTTTTAATATTTTGTTGTTTTGATTTCTATTTTAGTCATTTTTGATTTCACCTCCCCATTGATTACATAAATGTATTCTAAAGTGTCTACATTCTTGACATATTTTTAAATATGTTCATCTTGATGGGGAGTGAGAAAGAGGAAGGGAGATAGAGATAGAAGGAGCAGAAGAAGAAGAAAAATGAATGGTCCAAAATATGGAAATATAAGTTTGAATTACATACATAAGGGCAGATATATTTCCTAAATGGGAAAAGAAAGAAGTTCCAAAAGTGTTATCACCACTGTGGTGATATCACTTTTCTCCCACTGATACATTTCAATACCTCATTATGAATGTTTCGTTTTTGTTGGTTTTAAAGGCACTTTAAACACATTATTGGCTATATCATGCAGAGAAAATGGCAGCTATGATCTTATGAAATGTAGAATAAAAATAAATATCACATCATATGTTTTCACATAAAATTATAGTTGTGTGTCTCTGTGTGTGTGTGTGTGCATGTGTGTGTGTGTTCTAAAATGTAAGAGAAACTACCCTTGATGTTAAGAAGTTGAAGGCTACAAAAGTTTTTCAAAAGTGTAATTCTCGATATTTTGATACTTACATACATAATTTCATAATAATTAGGTCTCATTGTGTAAAACAAAAAATGGTGTGGTCTTCCATCTAATCCAAACTGTGGAACTGAAATAGAAAGTGTACCATTAGCTGAACCTGTGACTTTCCTCATTAAAACTCAATACACAGTAACACTTGCATTTCTATATAACTCAAGTATAATTTTCAATTAAAATGAAAATTATTAAGAATTTTTAAAAAATGCTAACCCATTCACATGTGGACATTAGTTAAAATCAAGCTACAGGTACAAAAGAACCTGTCTAATCAGGCCACTGAGTAAACCAAATACTTGCACACTGCAGCAAAAAAACATGCATTTGTCCTAGCTTCAGCATAATAGAAAAGTGATTGGTGTTTAAATGCATATCAGCACATGAAAGACTTTTTTGTGCTGAGACAATGGTGGTGAAGTGCCGTGCCCAGATATGATGATTTATAGATGTTAAATATTTTTCATCCACATGCTGGGAGCCAAGGTAGCCCAGATGGAAGAGTGATACCCACCCGGGCCAACCCAGGTTGACTGCCTTTGCATGTTCTTTGCAAAAGGCAGTTTACTCCCATTTCATCAAAATGATATACCCAATCATTTGCTCAAAGTAAGCTAAAAACAACCAACCAACATCATCCACATGCAACTTATTGTCTACTTTGTATATTATTCATCATATGTCAACTGTATTGACCTGAGAGAAATAAAGTTAGTAGTTTATAATTGGAATCTGAATCTGGTATGCTTCCCATCATCCACCATGGCTACCTTCCTAACAGGTATCTGATACTGAGCATTCAACTTAATCTACAATCGGGCATTCTAACCACTGATCCATCATGACACACTCCCTACCTGGCATCTGATACTTAGCATTCAACTTAATCTACAATTTGGCATGCTAACCACTGATCCATCATGGCACACTCCCTACCTGGCATCTGATACTTAGCATTCAACTTAATCTACAATTTGGCATGCTAACCACTGATCCATCATGACACACTCCTTACCTGGCATCTGATACTTAACATTCAACTTAATCTACAATCGGGCATGCTAACCACTGATTCATCATGACACACTCCTTACCTGGCATCTGATACTTAGCATTCAACTTAATCTACAATCGGGCATGCTAACCACTGATCCATCATGACACACTCCTTACCTGGCATCTGATACTTAGCATTCAACTTAATCTACAATCGGGCATGCTAACCACTGATTCATCATGACACACTCCCTACCTGGCATCTGATACTTAGCATTCAACTTAATCTACAATCAGGCATGCTAACCACTGATTCATCATGACACACTCCCTACCTGGCATCTGATACTTAGCATTCAACTTAATCTACAATCAGGCATGCTAACCACTGATTCATCATAACACACTCCCTGCCTGGCATCTGATACTTAGCATTCAACTTAATCTACAATCGGGCATGCTAACCACTGATTCATCATGACACACTCCCTACCTGCCATCTGATACTTAGCGTTCAACTTAATCTACAATCGGGCATGCTAACCACTGATTCATCATGACACACTCCCTACCTGGCATCTGATACTTAGCATTCAACTTAATCTACAATCCGGCATGCTAACCACTGATCCATAATGGCACACTCCCTACCTGGCATCTGATACTTAGCATTCAACTTAATCTACAATCGGGCATGCTAACCACTGATCCATCATGAGACACTCCCCACCTGGCATCTGATACTTAGCATTCAACTTAATCTACAATCGGGCATGCTAACCACTGATCCATCATGACACACTCCCTACCTGGCATCTGATACTGAGCATTCAACTTAATCTACAATCGGGCATGCTAACCACTGATCCATCATGACACACTCCCTACCTGGCATCTGATACTGAGCATTCAACTTAATCTACAATCGGGCATGCTAACCACTGATCCATCATGACACACTCCCTACCTGGCATCTGATACTGAGCATTCTAAATCTAGCCTACATATTTGGTTCTGTTCATGTCCCGACTACTAAAGTTTCCCCAGCATACTTCTGCTTCTCCTATAGTGGTCCCACCAATCCTCTTATATAGTGGTCCCTCATTATAAAGACCTTCAGCATACAGCTGCTATTCGTATGCAGTGGTCCCTCATTATAAAGAGCCTCAGCATACAGCTGCCCCTCTTATACAGTATTCCATCATTATAAAGTCCCTCAACATACTGCTACCCCTCATATACAGTGGTCCATCATTATAAAGCCCCTCAGCATACTGCTGCCTGTTATACACAGTGGTCCCTCATTATAAAGCCTCTCAGCATACTGATGCCCCTCTTATACAATTGTCCCTCATTATAAAACCCCTTTAGCATTCTGCTGTTGCTCGTATACAGTGGCCCCTCATTATAAAGCCCCTCAGTATACTGCTACCACTTCTATTCAGTCATCCATCCCTGTTAAGCTCCTTAGCATACTGCTATTCCTCTTATAAAGTGGTCCCTTACTTTTAAGCCCCTCAGTATACAGCTGCCCTTCTTATAATGCAGGCCATCACTTTTAAACCCCTCTGCAATCTGCTGCACCTTCTATACAGTAGTCCCTCACTTTTAAGCCACTCTGCAATCTGATGTACCTTCTATACAGTAGTCCCTCACTTTTAAGTCCCCCAGCATACCACTGACACTCTTATAACATAGGTATGATTATGGATTCCATTATATTGGTCAAATTTTGCTTTATCATTACTACTCAATTCATTTCAATTTTCTGAAGTTCATAGCTTTTAAGAATCAATTATAATAATGATTTCACATCATTAGCTACTCTATTTTTGTGAGTTAATTCAATATTATGACACCGTCTTGTTATAACATCCCCCAGTATAACTCTCACTAACCTATAACACTGGTCACATTATGACTGATAGTCTTGTTAGAACATCCCCCAGTATAACTCTCACTAACCTATAACACTGGTCACATTATGATAGTCTTGTTAGAACATTTCCCAGTATAAGGCTACTCACTTATAACACTGATCACATTATGAGAGTGTTGTTAGAACATCTCCCAGTATAAGGTTCCCTCACTTATAACACTGGTCACATTATGTATCCCATGAACAATGTTATAAAAAGGGTGCTGTGTGTTTTCCTGACAATTTTATTACTCTTGCACACTTCACTTTTCTTTCTTACTTTGACTCATTACAAGACAATACATGTACAACTAAGATGGTAGAACAGTTAAATTGGCAAACATACAAATCTCCTCCTTACCAGACTTTAAATACACTTTATAAAGTTCAAAACCTTGTAAGTAATAATTTTAAAAAAATATCCCCAAAAAATAAAAGTTAGATGTGGACCCTCAGCTAATTGTGAACCCTAAATAGTTCACTCTCTAATGTTTTTTAATGACAATTAAAGGTAGACCTGAATGCTATACACTACAATCAGGAATCTTAATTTGCTAAACATTTCACATGCACTACGAAGACCTGACACACATTAATTCACTGGATTGGGAGAGGTAACTATTTAATTGCCACCAAAATGCAACCTCCACTGAAATAGCCAAGCGACTTTTTGTAAACAGCCAGACACGCATGTGCAAGCTTGTGACGTCACACAAGGAACCCAGTTGGCTGTCAACATAGTTTATCAGTGTGACAATGATAGTACCAATGAAACTTGCTTTTGTTTTGCAGCATTTTCTTAAATGATGTGCATATTTCCATTAAGTACGGCTGACTACCTCGGACACCTATTTTCATTTTCATTAAAATGTTTTGTTTATGTTTATGTTTAGCACTGATCTGCATGTCAAAATCTTGCCACAATCACCACAAAAAGGACACTGTATGTGTTTCTGAATCACTTTCTTCACAAAAATGATGTGCAAACCTTTTGTACATAGTAATAGCCAGATACCAAATAAAGAATCAATTGTCTTTCTGTTGATTATATATCAAGATAAAAAAAATAATTTCAAAAGAGTCTTGTATATTCAATATATGTGTGTTTAGGTGTCATTCATATTACACAAAGCCATCTAACATGGAGCATAGTATTTAACAGCCCCAATTGTAGCCCACCAATTAATTAAGAGCAGAAGTTTGATAATTGGACAATTGATAATTGATTATTTCAGATTCTGTTTGGGAAAAGTATCATTTATACTACATGAAGAGATCTGACTTGGAGCATCATATTTAACAGTCCAATGCCCTGCAATTAACAGCAGAATTTTGATATTTGATTGATAATTGTACATACATAATGAGTTAAATTTATTGCTGAAATGAATAATAATGTGGGAAAATAGCCATTTTTGGGGCGGGAACACTAGACTGCCAGTCCCTCCCTCTCTCTCTCTCACTGTATCTGTCTGTCTGTCTGTCTCCCTCCCTCTCTCTGTGTCTGTCTCTCTCACTCTGTCTGTGTGTCTGTCTCTCTCACTTCAAGGAATGTGAGGATTTGATTACTTATACTTTTCAGTTGTCTATTACCTGATAATAAAATCAATAGCTTCTGATATTCTAATTTTGTGATGTTGAGACTCCATACACTCACTTGTTTAGCACCCTGCTTTAATCCTTCTCTTTCGCTATTTTGTATTTTGTTCCCTCCTTGTCTTTGTTATTCTTGCAGTTTAACTGTACATTTTTTCTCAATCATTGTTAATTCAAAGTAATTAAATTCATTTTTAGATGTAACTCAGTATCCTTCAGTGAATTTTCCAGTGATCACTCACAAACTACTATCTCTTTCTCTCCTTGTTGTGACTTAAACCTACAGTTTATTTTTTTAAAATATCTGTATAAATGTATTAATAAACATGTAGCTAAGAACATCTTTGCCAACAATGGGACTTTAATATTGATGCATCTGCTTCAGGCAGATATGCTTGCAAAGAGAACCATGTTTAACCAAAGGCATGCCTATGAAGAGAACTACGTTTTACTAAGAATTTGATCACATACATTTTTAAAAGAAAATACTGGCTAACTTGGAAACGTCCTTATCCAATATATGGCATTGTTTATATAGTGTTTGCAGGGAAAAATTGCATGTATTGTGAAACTATGAGTACAGATTTACATGTCTTCAGCAATCGTGGTCAGTCTTAACATTGCCTCTCCAGGGTTCATACACCTTTGGTGTGACAAAATTCAAGGACTTTTCAGGGACTTTTCAAGGACTTTATCCAATTTTTTCAAGGACCCCAATGCCCAGTGCACTTTAGGTATATTTATCAATGGCCATTTAAAGGATTAGTGAGAATGTTGTAATTTCCTGACAAGGTGCTTCCTAATATTTGTGCAATAGGCTTGAGAGGAAGGAACGGTTTTATATTGGCACATTGTTATCAAAATTTATGGGAAATTTTTCAGTCTCATGTAAAAATGGCCTGGCCTATTGTCAATCTTAGACACTGCTATGTGACTGATAATACCCAATAAATCAGATGAGATGAATAAATGCACAACACTTACAAACAAAAATCAACAGGATGGAAATGTTGATGGAGATTCAGAGTTGACAGCCCTGTTATTTGGTTAAGACAAATTTGTAGAATGTTTCATTATGGGGGTATAATCCACCATTATTTCACTTTCAAGTATATGGGAAATTAATTACCAGGTCTTGTATTCTTGTTTTTGATACCAATTGGGGTTTAACACACACATTTCCAGGGCATTTTGCTCCAAGTGAAATTGGTAAGCTCTCGCAGAAAAATACCCAGATAAATCTTCCGTATTCTCAATGCCACGTACATGTGTTTATCCTTTGGTGAGTGTGAATGCAGCCTCCTGAATATTCAGTAGCGATCGGCGTTTACGGAGATTGCCGAAGCCCACCTTCTCTCTCTGACACACTTCACGAAAACACATTGGCCGACCTCGTATATAGCGATTTGCATAATTTATGCGTACCTGAAGTTGTCCGTGGCAGACAAAATCGATTTCTGAAATAACTTCGACATGTGATATGATGCAATCATGCGGCATCTTAAAATCATCTGCCACGAAAGTATGCCGTGTGTCGCCACGTCTACTTTTTTATATCTGCTGTCGCGTGATCGCTCATTGAAATTTTACAGGTACATTTACTCGTAGATGTAAGTACATTGTGTAGAAAGCAGCCTTTATGTTAACAGGCATACAGCTGTAATTTACGCCCAAAGTTTGGTCGCGACGCCGAAAAAGTCAATAATAGAATTCTAGCAGACTTCCG
Source organism: Margaritifera margaritifera (assembly GCA_029931535.1). Taxonomy (NCBI): domain Eukaryota; kingdom Metazoa; phylum Mollusca; class Bivalvia; order Unionida; family Margaritiferidae; genus Margaritifera; species Margaritifera margaritifera. Next base: position 1,315,366 of record JAQPZY010001499.1, on the reverse strand, counting down.
AATTTTAGATCATACACTTAAAATCAGAAGCTTGGACGTACAATAAGAACAAATTGTGACCATTTTTGTGTATATTTTTCATTATCTTTTGTTTCGAGAGTTTGAACAGTTGATTCACCATGATTTAACAAAGATGTACCACTGTCGCAGAAAATACATCGACGAAGAAGAATGATTGTTGGAAATGTATACTGTGATGATTATATTCATATTATTTAAAAACAATAGTTTATTCTATAACAAGGAATTTGTATGTTTATTTATAATGTTTGGATGCACTTTTTATTCAGCATTCGCGGAATCGTCACTCGTTTGCCTATTACAATTACTGAAATTGGTAAAAGATTGGTCACAATCAAATACATTAAGGATGCATTAATTGCATTTGTTTTAAAATATTAGCATTATAATTATGGTTGTCATACAACTGACAATTTTATCTGCGAAAATTTGCAGGTGTTACTTGAATATTATTGTTGGTGATTGTTTAGAATATGATAATAATTTCTCAACAAATCGCGGTAGCTTACTAATCAAAACGTTATTATTGCAGTCTAACGATTAACTATGTTAACTCGGGAAAGAAAACAAACACGTGGGAAATATCACGTAGACAAACACAAACTGTTATACATGCATGAGCGCTGCATGTATGTCAAATATTGTGCTCACGTTTTTGTAAACATGTATTCAGTCATTTAGAGCAATTTAGGGTTGATTTTTGGACCAAACATAACTTTAAATTCCTAATGTCAAGTAGATTTGGTATCATATATAACAAAATCAATATATATATATATACATATTAAGGTATTAATTTAGGTTAAAAAACACAATAACGCATTTTACCGTTGAATAAAGAAAAGATTCGCGCACTCTTTAATGCTCTCTATCAGGTCTGCGCGCAATTATAAATATCTGATTGGTCATGTGTTGTAAACCACCCAATAGCAAACAGTTTTATTTCAATTACATGACGTAATGGTATGAAAAGAAACTTTCGTACATTCGTTTGTCAATTAATTTTATATTTTTCAAGGACAGAGGCTTATTTTCAAGAACTTTTCAATGACTTTTCAATGTAAAAACGATTTTCAAGTACTTTTCAAGGATGAATTGAAATTCAAGTACTTTTCAAGGTAGCGTGTGAACCCTGCTCTATCTCTTTCTTTCAGCAGCAAAAGAATCTGATGATTTGATACACAGCATTTTCATTTCACATTTAGCTGATAAAGAAATTGCTAGCTGATGATATTCTATATTTTGTGATGTTACTCCTACTACTATATCGACCAATGGCATACCTCCTTCCCATGATGCAATAAGAAAACAATCTATAAAAACTTCACATTCAACAACGTGTAGAACAATGGTGGTTCACAATACAGGGTTCCTCTTGTGATGTCACAAGGACTTGAGTCACGGAAACTGGAATACATGGCCTGGGGGGGGGGGGGGGAATATTTTGACATGTACATTTAAATATATATGTCTCACTTACCGTTGATCACATTGAGTCAAAATTTTCAGATATTGCATAAATTATACTGAATAGTTCTGAGGTAAGTGATATGGTGGTCTCAGGTCTACCTTTAATATATATTATGGTTTAGAGGTAAGTGATATGGGGGTCTCAGGTCTACCTTTAATATATATTATGGTTTAGAGGTAAGTGATATGGGGGTCTCAGGTCTACCTTTAATATATATTACGGTTTACCTTTAATATATATTATGGTTCAGAGGTAAGTGATATGGGGGTCTCAGGTCTACCTTTAATATATATTATGGTTTAGAGGTAAGTGATATGGGGGTCTCAGGTCTACCTTTAATATATATTATGTATATATTATGTAGAATGGAAAAACTATCTGACTATAAAGTAGGACTTCTTAACACTTAGGTAACACAAGAAAAGATATATTTCAACCTACCTTTTCTTTTGGGTATGATTTCCAGAGGATGCTAAAACAACAGAAAATTACTGAATATAAATACATGCCAGGAGAGACTACGAATGCAAAAATATGTACCTTACGGCCTTTTTTCGCATGATAAAACATGGGGGCCAAGCAAATAAGTTTGTCAAAAAGTAGAGGGTGAGTCACATAATACACATCACTGACATATACCTACTATCACATAATACACATCACTGACATATACCTTCTGTCACATAATACACAGATTGTTGACCTGTGTATCGTCTAGAAATCAGAGGTGTGATACTCATCACAATACATATCTTTCGTCTGGAAACACTGACATGATGCACGTTGAACTTGTCATGTCAGACACATCAAAATGAGGCAAATTTTCAGACTCTGCAGGAATGGGGAGGTCTTGGTAACCAAGAAAGGTGGCGGTTTCCAGATGCCAGACTGGTACATAATCTTTAGATAACTGGCCATACACCACAATGACATACTCTCATAAGGTTATTTACAAATGTTAACGTTTATCATTGCTCTGATGATAAATTATTTTCTGTTCATAGGAAAAGAGAAGAGAATAATTAGGCATTTGTTGGTAATTTTTTTCTTCTTCTTATATCTTATATGTATCATGATGCATGACATTTTATGAGGTATACTGATACATAGTTTCAGTTCCAATGTTTTGCATTGTGATAAATCAGTAATTACTGACTTTAGCTAATATGTGCATCAGTGGAAAAAAACATCATGGAACTGATATGCATCGATGAATCATTACACCTCTAACCAACAGATCAGGGTCTATACTGTTCACGTCCAATCATAGTTAGACCCAGATCTGCTGGTATATTATGTGGGGATCTATGCTGCTTGCTTTCAATCATATTTAGAACAAATCAGACTCAGATCTGCTGGCATTTATGTGATGGTCTGTTCTATTTGTTTTCATTCATACTAAGGATGGAGTAGACCCAGATCTGCAGGCATATTATGTGATGGTCTGTTCTACTTGTTTCCAATCATATTAAGGATGGATTAGACCCAGATCTGCTGGCATATTATGTGATGATGATCTATGCTATTTGCTTTTAATCATATTTAGAACCGAGTAGAACCAGATCTGCTGGCATAATATGTGATGATCAATGGTATTTGCTTTCAATCATATTTAGAACAGAGTAGAACAAGATCTGCTGGCATAATATGTCATGATGGTCTATGCTGTTAGCTTACAATCATATTTAGAAGAAACAGTGTACACCCAGATCAGCTGACAGATTATGCGATCAACAATGGTCTATGGCATTCACTTCTGGTCATGTTTAGAACATACAGCTATTCCCACATATTCCACAGTGCTCACTTCCAATCACATTTAGAAGAAACAGTGTAGACCCAGACCTGCAGACATATTACGTGACAATGGTCTGTGCTGTTGGCTTCCAGTCAAATTTAGAAGAAATAGTGTAGACTTACATCTGCCAATGTATTATGTGACAATGTTCTACTATGTTATCTTCCAATCATATTTAGAACAAACAGTGCAGACTTACATCTGCCAGTGTATTATGTGACAATGTTCTACTATGTTTACTTCCAATCATAACAAACAGTGTACATCCAGATCTATTGGCATATTACGAATTAATGGTCAATGATGTTCACTTCCAATGATATTAAGAAGAAACAATGTAGACTTACATCTGCCAGTGTATTATGTGACAATGTTCTACTAAGTTATCTTCCAATCATATTTAGAACAGTGTAGACTTACATCTGCCAGTGTATTATGTGACAGTGTTCTACTATGTTATCTTCCAATCATATTGAGAACAGTGTAGACTTACATCTGCCAGTGTATTATGTGACAATGTTCTACTAAGTTATCTTCCAATCATATTGAGAACAGTGTAGACTTACATCTGCCAGTGTATTATGTGACAGTGTTCTACTAAGTTATCTTCCAATCATATTGAGAACAGTGTAGACTTACATCTGCCAGTGTATTATGTGACAGTGTTCTACTAAGTTATCTTCCAATCATATTGAGAACAGTGTAGACTTACATCTGCCAGTGTATTATGTGACAATGTTCTACTAAGTTATCTTCCAATCATATTTAGAACAGTGTAGACTTACATCTGCCAGTGTATTATGTGACAGTGTTCTACTAAGTTATCTTCCAATCATATTGAGAACAGTGTAGACTTACATCTGCCAGTGTATTATGTGACAGTGTTCTACTATGTTATCTTCCAATCATATTGAGAACAGTGTAGACTTACATCTGCCAGTGTATTATGTGACAATGTTCTACTATGTTTTTATCTTTCAATCATATTTAGGAAAAACAGTGTAGACTTACATCTGCCAGCATAATATGTGACAATGTTCTACACTGATCACTTCCAATCACATTTAGAACAGCTTAGAAGCTAATCTGCCAGGATATTATGTGATGATGGTCTACACTGTTTACTTCCAATCACATATAGAACAAACAGCATAGATGCCAATCTGCTGGCACATTATGTAGCAACAGGTCTGGGTCTACCCTGTTAACTTCCATTCACATTCAAGGCAATCAGCATATATGCTAATCTGCCAACATATTATACATTGATGATCTAAGCTATTCTTTCCATTTGCATTTATTATATCATTTCATCATTTTTCGTGTATGGTCTCAGAAATGCATTCAGATTTTGTCTTTAACACTTTCAGGCATGTTTTCCTTTCATTTTTGTTCATTTAGAATGGAATGGATAAGCATTTACAAAAGACCTTTTTTTTGTTTTTGAAATTGTTACTTCAAAGGAAGTAATAATATATTTCATATATTGTCTCATTACATGTGTGCTTTAATGAAATAGCAAATGCATCAAAAGCAAAAGACAACAATGAATTTACAATAAACTGAAATATAACTGCAATAAATATAGAAATATAGTTGTAGTGTATTGGTCAGCAAATTTTATTTCTTATTTCATTTCTTTCCAATAATGACTGTACAGATACAATCACTGGTGGCAATTGTTTTTTATGCCTGCCTTGACAAGAATAATGTAATGGCTTGTAAGGGGTGAAAAATTTTCAGTATGATGAATCTGATCCTGAATTATCATGAAAATTACAGACCTTCAAATACATTCATTATATGCATTGGGATTTAGTTCCATTTTCATTTATTATTCATCATTCTGCATTCTGTGTTCTGCATTTGTGCTCTATTTTCTTCAAAATGTATTTATCATTTCATGTGCATTCATTCTGCATTTCATGTGCATTCATTCTGCATTTCATTTTTTTCTTTCACTCTTCAAATTACCCATTTCAGGGTTTTTACAAATCTTTCAGAAATTAAAATGATTATGATCTAGTGTCAGGAAATTATAACTGAAGACAAACCATCACTTCTAAGTTTGCAAAATAAATTACAATAAAAATCTACCTAAGAGTAACCTGTAACCAGAAATTCATTTGCAAGTATATAAATAATCTTGCTCTCCCCCCTCCTTTTTTCAAATATACAATAAAACATTAAAACTGAAAATCTCTACAGAAGATAAACTTATTGTAATTATATTAGCACTAATATCCATGTAAAAAAAACAATTACTGAATTTGTATCCTTCACATAAAAGATTTGTAGAAAGAAAGCTTCATAAAGTTTAAACATTTAATTTTTTCTTACCTATGGCCCTATGGGTAATAACACATAAAACTGCCATACAGAAACTTACCTTCATTAAAGGACGAGCTTGAAAATGGAACAAGCTAGATGGTAACAGATACTGTATTGCTTTCTGAAATAAGAAAAATAAATATGGAAGAAATGTGTGATTTGTTTCACGTAGTTCAATAATATTCCAGACAAAATCCTGCTTCCAATTTATATTTCTGGCTGTTATGTTAGTAATGGTAAATAGCCAAAGTGTTTTAAAGACACAGAACTGTACAATGAACAACATGAATCAACATATTCAACTGACTTTATTTAGAATCAGTTCAAAGTTGCATTCCTTCAACTTTAAGATGTCCCATAGCATATGACTAGGAATAAGCATGTATTTATAAAAAGAACTGTACGAGTAACTCTGTTTTTGCAGTATGAGTAATTCTATATTTGCATTATGAGTAATTCTGTATTGCAGTATGAGTAACTCTGTACTTGCCATATGAGTAACTCCACTTGCAGTATGAGTAACTCTGTACTTGCAGTATGAGTAATTCTGTACTTGCCATAAGAGTAACTCTACTTGCAGAATGAGTAACTCTGTACTTGCAGTATGAGTAAGTCTGTACTTGTAGTATGAGTAACTATGTACTTGCAGTATGAGTAATTCTGTACTTGCAGTATGAGTAATTCTGTACTTGCAGTATGAGTAACTCTGTACTTGTAGTATGAGTAAGTCCATACTTGCAGTGTGAGTAATTATGTACTTGTAGTATGAGTAACTCTGTTCTTGCAGTATGAGTAACTCTGTACTTGCCATATGAGTAACTCTTTACTTGCAGTATGAGTAATTCTGTACTTGCAGTATGAGTAAGTATGTACTTGCAGTATGAGTAAGTCTGTACTTGTAGTATGAGTAACTCTGTACTTGCAGTATGAGTAATTCTGTACTTGCAGTATGAGTAATTCTGTACTTGCAGTATGAGTAACTCTGTATTTCCAGTATGAGTAACTCTGTACTTGCCATATGAGTAACTCTGTACTTGCAGTATGAGTAACTCTGTACTTGCAGTGTGAGTAATTCTGTTCTTGCCATGAGTAACTCTGTATTTGCAGTATGAGTAACTCTGTACTTGCATTATGAGTAATTCTATACTTGCAGTATGAGTAACACTATACTTGTATAAGTAAGTCTGTACTTGCAGTATGAGTAATTCTGTACTTGCAGTATGAGTAACTCTGTACTTGCAGTATGAGTAACTCTGTACTCACAGTGTAAGTCTGTATTTGCACTATGAGTTACTAAGTACAGTGAAACCCTGCTATAGCATGATGGTCAGGGTTCACAAAACGACATCGTGCTATGTACCAAACCATGCTATAACCATACATGTGATTCTACTGGTGGTAGGCCAAAAATACCATTTTAAAGGTCGTCTACCGCACATACCATTTAGTAGTCGAAATCTACCGCTTTTGAAAATTTCAAGAAATATTTTTTTTTAAATAAAAAAACCCCCGGTATTTTTACGCGTTCCATCAACACATTAGATAAACCAGCCAGAACCAGTCTACTGGGAACCGGAAATGTTCCACCTGTGCTACGACCAGTGCGATTATGCATGGTTGAGTAGTCGGATTACAATTGTTGAAGAACAGCTAGCATGTGTACACAACAAGTGGCTAATTGATTTCCTTATTGTTGTAATTTGGAGAGTTTAAGGCCAAATGCGGGATGTTGTTTGAGGTGTTATAAGTAATAAAAGGATCAAAGGTAATCCATGATGACCATGAGTCTTTGATTAAAACTCGGCTGACCTGTCGTGGAAGGAAGATAAAATAGAGAGACCGACCAAAAATGATCTCGGCAGAAACACTTAAGTATTTTGATTTGTTGTCTTTTAATTGTTCTTGATGGTTTAAGATGAATATTTAAGGGCAGCTTGTATATTTTTTTTTTCAATTAATGTCAAAATGCCGAAATGTCCGCTTTCTCCCAATGCTAAGAAGCCACCAGCTAAGAAATACTACAATAAGGTTAACAACACTTGGATAATAGAATTTAAGTGTGTGCAGGCGAGTAGCAAAGGTCCTGAGTTTGCATTGTGTGTTTCATGCAAAGTGGATTTAAAGATAGTATATGGAGGAAGAAATGATAAAAATGTATTACTTAATATTTAATTTTAAAGTTGGGATAAATTATTAAAATCATGTGTTTTTTAACTGTTTATTTCAAGTCTAAATCTAATTTGTTTAAAATTAATTACAGTGGTGAAACTTGCCAACAGATTTTTGGGCCTAAGCCTAGAAGAGAAACAAGCCCTTGAGGATAAGGCTCAGGAATACATATTAAGTCCAAGCCAGGAACTTCCTCCTCTGGGTGAAATGAGCTTGGAGCAATATTGGAGATCAGTCAGCAGCCTCAGAAACCCAGCAACAGAAAAACTTAAGTTAGAACTTCTTTCCAGACTGAGTGTAGTTGTCCTGTCATTGCCACATTCCAATGCTGACACAGAGAGGACATTCTCCATTCTTTGGAAAATCCAGAGTGATTCAAGGGGAAATCTGGACCAGAAAACTATTGAGAGCCTGCTAAGTGTGAAGTTGACAATCACAGTCAATGTCACCAGTGGTCACCAGACAGTGATCTTGTGAAGGAAACTAAAAATGCATGTGGATTTTATACAAAATCTTTGCAATGAACTGTGAGATGTACAACTCTTCCTTTTTCATTCAATTGACAATATAATGGCTCATATTAACTAACTATTATTGTAACATTTTCCATCAGATTCTGAATCAGATTCATGTTCAAAATTGTTGTTTTATTATAATATGAAGAGAATACATATTATGTGAAAAAACGCACTTGTTTTGTTTTCAATCCCCTTAAAACACGTAAAATTTATGCTGATAAAAAATCTACCTTTTTAGAAGCCAATCTACTGATCTAAATTTGTAAATCTACTGGTTTGAAATCCTGGTTCTGTCACATGTATGTATAACCAACCAAGTCATTCAGCTAAAGAAACTGATGCTTGCACCAAAAAAAGGGGGCAGGGGGTTATAATGGTGGGCACAAAGCTATGTGCTTCATTGGCACAGTTACCATCTTAAATCAATGCATATTAAACGAGAAATACACATTTAGTGAAAACATAGAGATTGCACATATAATATTTTACTTTATTCAGAGAACCATGCATTGGTACATGTATGTGTACATCTCTAATGTATAGCACGAATAGTTAAATTATCTTCACGTGTACTCACCAACCGATCTCATGGCATGCGTAAGAGTGAATCCATAATAATTCCATCAAAAATATGCACACAGAAGTATATTATTTAGTCATTTTGTCATAGATCATTAGGTATCTGAATTCAATGCAAGCCCCAAGGAGGGGGGGGGGGAGGGCTGCAGGGCAATACTACAGACTTCACTGATGCAGTTATAAACTTGTTCCATTTTAAACAAGACCCACTTAACACAGTCATTACATATTTAATATTTATTTTATGTATACAAAATCGGCAACTTAAGTGTAAATAGTTAAGAGTACAGTACATGTAATCACCAGTCGAATCTGGTTGTATCCATAATAGTAATTCCATCAAAAATGTGCAACATGTGCAAATAACATAGAATTATTTTAATGCAGCCTAAATTTATATTATGTTAAATGAATAAACAGGTACATTTCTTGACTGCAGGCCTCTTGTAACTTCAAAAACCCTTAACTATGAGCCACCATTTCAGAACCCTTAACTATGGGCCATCTTGGTACTTCCTGAACCCTTAACTAAGGGTAATCTTGGAACTTCCAGAATCCTTATCTATAGGCTGTTTTGAAACTCCCAAAACCCTGAACTATGGGCCATCTTGACACGTCCAGAACTGTTAACTAGAATCCATCTTGGGACTTCAAGAACTATTAACTATAGGCCATCTTGATATTTCCAGAACCACTAACTAGAGACTATCTTGTTATTTTCACAACCCATTAGGACTGTATCAATTACCTGGATAACTATTGAAAGTTGAATACTTGCAGTAACCAGTTAAAAAATTTGGTAACTGATTAACCGACACCCACCCACCCGACACACAAACACACACCAATCATGTGAATACACCAAGTGTATTTAGTAAAATGAAAAAACATATAAACAAATTGAAAATGTAAATAAAATTTATCACTCCCTGCCGTTTCTTCAAAAAAAAAAAGAAGCTTTCAACACAAATGCAAAAATTGTAGCCCATCTGCCAAAGATGCAGCCCAGTGCTACACATGTACCATAATCTGCTATTCCAAGGTATGATACAAAATAAGATTAATACCATCTTTGCTCAGACTTTACACAAGCTAGAACACATACATGCACAAACACCACAAGCATCCCTTAACACCACATGCATCCTCAAACACCACATGCATCCTCCAACACACTAAACATATTTTCCTCCTTTGACAGTTCAGGTGTCTATGATTTTTAATCTAAACTGTTGACACTAGCAACAGACAAGTTCAACACTTAGCATTTGAGTACTCTTGACAATCAGCTTCATACATGTGACAGAACTAGGATTTCAAACCAGTAGATTTGCAAATTTTGATCAGTAGATTGGCCTCTAAACCAGTAGATTTTTGTTATCGGCATAAATTTTATGTTTCAAGGGGATGGAAAACAAAACAAGTGCTTTCTTGTGCCATAATATGTATTCTCTTCATACTATAATAAAATAGCAAGTTTGAGCGTGAATCAGATTCTGATTCTGATGGAAAATGTTACAATAATAATTATTTATTATGAGTCAATATACAGTCGAATAATGAAAAAGGAAGAGTTCTTTATCTGATAGTTCACTGCAAAGGTTTTTCTTTTATAAAATTCAACAGCATTTTTAGTTTCCTTCACAAGATCACTGTCTTGTGACCACTGATGATATTCACTGTGATTATTAAGCTTCACACCTAACGCTTTCAATAGTTCTCTGGTCCAGATTTCCCCTTCAATATCTTTGTATTTTGCAAAGAAGGGAGAATGTCCTCTCTGTATCAGCATTAGAATGTTGTAATGACGGGAAAACCACACTCAGCCTGCAAAGAAGTTCTAACTTATGTTTTCCTGTTGCTGGGTTTGTAAGGTTGCTGACTACTCTCCAATACTCATCCAAGCTAAGTTCACCCCAAGAAGGCAGTTCCTAACTTGGACTTAAGATGTTTTCCTGAGCCTCATCCTCAAGGGCTTCTTTCTCTTCATGGCTCAGCTCCAAAAATCTGTTGGAATGTTTCACCACTGTAAATAAAAAAAAATAAAGATTGATTCAGACTTGAAATGAAAATGAAAAAAAAATACATGATGTATTTATGCTTTTATGAATACTTTATCCAAACTTTAAAATTAATTATCTTGTACGATATTTTATCTAGGGCTTGAACTAAATTTATATGCATGAAAACTTCAAATAGTTTATGAAATACAAAAGATGCATGACCTTTGAAACACACAATGCAAACTCTGCTCACCTGCACACACTTAAACTCTGATATCCAAGCACTGTTGAACTTGTAATATTTCTTATCAGGTGGTTTCTTAGCATTGGGAGAAAGCACACGTTTCTGCATTTTGACATGAACTGAACAAAAAATGTAAGAGCTGTCCTCTTAAAACATCTGGAACAATACAATACCAATTAAACATGACAAAAATCAAAATACTTACTCTAGTGTGTCTGCAGAAATAATTTTTTATTGTCTGTCTCTTCATTTTATCTCCCCTCCGCCAAGGGTTGGAAGATTTTTATCAAAGGCACAAAAGACATCATGGATCACCTTTGATCCCTTTATTACTTATAACACCTCAAAAAACATTCCGCATTTGGCCTGAACTCCTCAAATTCCAACAATAAGGTAATCAATAAGCAGCTTGCTGTGTACACGTCAGCTGTTCTTTAACAATTCTAATTCTATTACTCTGCAACACATCATTGCACCGGTCATTGTACTGGCAGAACATTTTCGGTCCCTAGTAGACTGGTTCTGGCTGGTTTCTCTAATGTGTTGACAGAACGCATGAAAATACCGTGTTTGGGTATTTTTATAAAAAAAAATGTAAAATTCTTTTAATTTTCAAAGTGGTAGATTTTAACTACTAAACGGTACGTGCGGTAGACGGCCTTTAAAACGGTATTTTTGGCCTACCGTCGGTAGAATCACATGTATGCAGCTTGATTTCTGCATGAAATGGTGAAAAACCCATAATTATTGGCTATCTTGGAATTTCCAGAGCCCTTAGCATTGAGACATCCTGATACTTACTGAACCCTACAAAACAATCCTTAACACTTAACTGTGTGCCATGCCAGAACTTCTAGAACCATAACTATAGACCATTTTGGTACTTCCAGTAAACCCTTAACACGGGCCAGCTTGGTCACTTCAGAACCCTTAACAATGGGACATCTTGATACTTTATGGACCCTCTTGGTATTTCCAGAACCCTTTACTATGGGCCATTTTGGTATTTTCAGAATCCTTAACTATGGGCCATCTAGGTAATTCAAGAACCCATAATTGAAGGTCATGTTGGTACTTCTGTAACTCCTAACTATGGGTCATCTTGGTACTCCTATAACCCTTAACTGTAGGCCATCTATGTAAACCAAAACCCATAGCTATGTGTCATCTTGGCACTTCTATAACTCATAACTAAAGGTCGTCATGGTACTTCTATAACCTGTAACTATGGGTCACCTTGTTACTTCTATAATGCATAACAGTACTATGGCTCATATTGGCACTTCTATAACTCATAACTATGGGTCATCATGATACTTCTATAATCCATAACTAAGGATCATCTTGATACTTCTATAATCCATAACTACCAGCCATCATGGTGCTTCTACCCATGACTAAGGGTAAGCTTGGTACTTCTATAATCCATAACTATGGGTCATCTTGGTACTTCTATCACCCATAGCATGGTAATTCTATAACCCATAACTAAAGGTTAAGTTTGTACTTCTATAATCCATAACTATGGTTCATCTTGGTACTCCTAAAACCCATAACTATGGGCCATCTAGGCAATTCCAGAACCCATAACTATGGGTCATCTTGGCACTTCGATAACTCATAACTAAAGGTCATCATGGTATTTCTATAATCCATAACTAAGGGTCATCTTTGTACTTCTATAACCAATAACAAAGGGTCATCGTAGTAATTCTATAACCCATAACTAAGAGGCATTGGTACTTCTATAACCCATAACTATGGGTTATCATGGTATTTCTATAATCCATCACTATGCATCATCTTGGTACTTCTATAATCCATCACTATGCATCATCTTGGTACTTCTATAACCCATAACTATGGGTCATCTTGGTATTCCTATAAGTCATAACTATCGGTCATCTTGGTACTTCTATAACCCATAACTATAGATCATCTTGGTACTTCTATAATCCAAAACTAAGGGTTATCTTAGTACTTCTATAACCCGTAACTTTAGCTTATCTTGGTACTTTTATAATCCATAACTATGACTTATCTTAGTACTTCTATAATCCATAACTATGACTTATCTTAGTACTTCTATAATCCATTACTATGGCTTATCTTGGTACTTCTATAACCCATAACTATGAATCATCTGGGCATTCCTAGAATCCATAACAACAGATCATCTTGGCAGTTCAAGAACCCTGACAATGGACTATCTGAAAATTCCCATAACCCTTATTTATAGCCCATTTTGGTATTTCCAGAAGCCTGAACTAAAGGCAATCTAAGTACAATATCCTAGAAGAAACTTACATCAATATCCTCCTGTGTAAAGTTATCTGGATCTTGTCCCATGATGTTCGCCAGGTGTCTTTTCCCTATCTCAAACTCTGCTGTCTGCTCCTGGATCATCTTATCTGGGGATCAAAATTGATAAATAATGTACATCTGTATAATGCTCTCCAAACCAGACTGTACAACTGTATGATGCTCACCAACCTACAGACTGTACTTATGTATGATGCTCACCAAACTAGACTGTACTTCTGTATAATGCTCACCCAAGTACAAACAGTATAGACCCATCTCCTTGTGCAATAAGTTAAAGTAGATCTGACCTAGAAATCATAAAACTCTTGAGTTTGAGTTTGAGCTTGAGATTTTGTCTTGATCAATCACAAATGATGTTACTTTTGAAAGCTCATTTCTGATTGGCTGTTAGCAGAAACTAAATCTCAAACTCCAATGTTTTATGATGTCCAGGACAGGTTTTACACTGTTCTAAGTTGGGTGTGTGTTGTAAACAGATAATCAAGTTACAGTCAAACCTCAACAATCTGCTGTAAAGTTTTGCCATTAGAATACTACCCATTAAAACAATGGCCAATAAAAACACTGACCAATACAAAATCATGACTATTAAAAACACTGACCATTAAACACACTGCTATTTAAAACAATGGTTATTTAAAACTCTGCTATTAAAAAACTGACCATTAAGACAATGACCATTCGCATTACAAACACAATTGTCTGGTAAACATATTAATTTGGAACATACCCTACAATTGATATGACAGTCTGATAATAAGATGATCTTGAAAATAAGTTACCGATTTCTTGCAGCTGAAAATGACTTAAAAATAAGACTGTCTTAAAAAATACAAAAGCCCAATATTCAGGCATGTATTTGAATTTCCTGCACATAAAAGTGAATAAAATTATGAAACATGAATGCTTCATGTATAATTATAGGATCATCAAACTAACCAAACAAGCTTGGATAAATATCTTACTGAGTGACTTCAATTTAGTCACTATTTACTACTTGAGTAATGTTTACAATCAGAGCTCTCTGAAAGTGCTTCCAGCATATCTTCAAATGCTTATCTTGGACTCCTGGTTTTCACATACTGTGTATCCTGTGGACTCTCAATAACAAGGCTTAGACCCTCAGGTTTTGAAATTGTGACTTTAGTTGATGTACATTTCCCCAATAAGTTATAAAAAAAACCTATCTGCCAAGAAAAGTAATTACTTTGAACAGAAATAACAATCTTAAATAATTAAAAGTGATGAAGGTTTATCAAAGTAAAATTGTATTGATCTGCATGAATGTAACAATTTAATTCTTACTATTGGACTCTTTTTTTTACCTGGATCCCCAGTTATCCTATCAGGACCCTTAATTTCTGGAGACTAAAATTGTATTGATCTGCATGAATGTAACAATTTAATTCTTACTATTGGACTCTTTTTTTTACCTGGATCCCCAGTTATCCTATCAGGACCCTTAATTTCTGGAGACTATGGCTCCATGACTATGAGTACCAAGAGCTCTGCACAGTGTAGAAATGAGCTGCTTTTGTTTCAACAAGAAAGGGCGATAACTCAAAATTCCTTACTGCCAAAAGGCATTAAACATATGAGAAAATAAATAAGGCAACCTTGAAAATAGGCCTTTGATATCTTACCCCAAAAATACAATACTATGCAGCCTATTTCTAGACATTTGGGTATTTTTGATGACACAATTATTTCCTTTCATGATGTCATTTCACAATGATAGATAATCTGACCTCTTATGTACAAGAGGTGAAACTGTTTTAAAGGAGCTGGGAATATGTTCTTTGATTAAGTAAATGTCAACAATTCAATAATCTTGCAAAAACAATGAACAAAAACTACATCTGAAATGAGATAATGAAAAATAAATGTACAATCAAATGAATAACTTGGAAAAACTGAATAATGATAATAATGTATGGATGCTAGAAATAAACGATCATTATTCATTACTTTAAATTGTATAATCAATAGTCATTTTCTGGATAACAGTTAAATATGTAAATAAAGATAAATTGGCCTATTGCCTTATCATTTACAGTGAAACCTGCCTCATTATAAAGGAAACCTGTTCCACAAGATGAATTTTTATGTATCCTTTTCTTAATTTGTTAAATATTTAACCTTGATATCAAAGAAACCTGTTTCATAAGATCAATCATTATGTACCCTTTTCTTATTTTTTTTAATAACCTACCATTCTCTTTAGCTTTGTTCAAGTAGGCCTGCATTGCTCTGCCGATCTTCTTAATTACCTACCATCTTAATTGATATATTTTATATCTGTGGAATTTTCCATGCTGGATCTGTGGAATTTTCCATGCTGGATCTGTGGAATTTTCCATGCCGGATATGGCTTCTATTCAACTTTAGTCATTACCCATTATTAGCTAATAATTTCTCTCATAATTTCCCTCTTTGAAATTATTCTTTTTGATTTATTGCTAAATCATACACTCCTGCATGTTTCTTTCTCAAGAAATGTAGTGCTTTACATCATTTATATAACCCTAAAAACAGTGGACATTAGCGACTTTAATGCAAATTTTCTGCAAGCAAAAGTGCATGCCCCGTAATTTTCGATTGCCAAACATTTGGTTTTCATTGAAATGAATCACCATCTGAAAATTTTGATCACCATTGATGACTTTAGAGGTCACAAGCACCAACACAGATAAAATACATATTTTTGTTGTCCCTTTCATCTTCTTTATAGACATGTTCCACTGTATAAATCTTAAATGTTAAGAAACTTCCAATAACTTGTATCCATCATTCCTTGTGGTTAAAAAAATGTTAACGCAGACTGTTCTTTGAAGAGAAGAAAGTTGTAAAAAGCAACTAAAAACATAGGACTAGCAGACCTTGTACATGACCAACCTGGGACCTAATTGTTAATTACCTGTCAATGTTTCTATCTGCAGCAAGCACAAGTTTAACCTTTAAATAATCATAACCTAGCATGCTCTTTAGATTTCTTTCAGTATGCCAGTATTGCTCTGGGCATCTCAATAATCTACCAGGTTTTTTAGCTTTGTTTGAGTAGGCCTGCATTGCACTGCCAATCTTTTCAATAATATATCATTCTCTTTGCTTTGTTCAAGTAGGCATGCCTTGCTCTGCCAATCTTCTCAATAACATATCATTCTCTTTGCTTTGTTCAAGCAGGCATGCATTGCTCTGCCAATCTTCTCAATAACATATCATGATCTTTGCTTTGTTCATATAGGCCTGCTGATCTTATCAAAAACCTACCATGCTCTTTAGCTTTGTTCATGTAGGCCTGCATTGCTTTGCTGATCTTCTCAATTTTTGCAGACTTTGTTGCTGTGGGTGTCTTTGCAGCCTGTTTAGGGTTCACATCTAGAGCAGGTGGCAGCTGAGCTGCGGCGCTTACTACACCACAGTGGAAACATTTCTGAAGAAATGAAGGAAAAAAGGAACAAAATTGTGAAATATAATTAAATGACAACTTGAGTATGTTTGCTGGCAGCTTTACAACTGAATGTCCTATTATGTCAAATGCTAATTAAGTTAATTATTAAGTACAAGAAACAAGGATATAGGGATAATACACACTTTGCACGTGTAAACATTTGCCAGAGCACGAGGAAAAATAGTTGGAGCTGAGAATTCCAAGTTCTCCAGCAAACATCTGAACACAGCACATGTTTGCACACAACAAATGGTCTATCACTGTTATCTGAACACAGCACGTTTGCACACAACAAATGGTCTATCATTGTTCTTCAATTACTTGGTACACAAGTTTTATACATACATAAAGGAGATTTTAAACACACAAAGAACCCATGTACGCAAGCAGCATGTAAAATTCAGCTGACGTCATAAAAGTTCATACATGTAAGAATGTTTTTTAATGTCAATAGTCTGCATAAACATTCAAACATTAACTCTGTATATGCTAGTCTACCGACACAGGTATATCCAATACCAGTTTTAACACAAAGTGTAAAATAAAAAATTATATAAAGTTTGTCCAATCACTAACCCTACTTTAATCCGACTTTTCTGTGGGTTACTTGGCCGACCGGTATGTATCTTTTAAAACAAAGACTAAGGCAATAAGATTATTATTAAATTATTGGCCAATCAATACACGTGAGACAAAACAAAGCCGGTATGATTAATTAGCAGTGTTTTAAACGGCTTCCTTGGATTGTGTTTACTTGAACCAGATCATCATGAATGACTGTCCCTATGATTTTAATCCAGCGAATCAATCCAATTAAATTAATGAAAGGCACTTTACCAACATTAGTGTCGGTTCCCTTTATGAAATGATTAATTGGCAGTGATGATTCTTTAATTTTTAATTGATTATAGAGAGGATTAACTTCCATGTCCGATATTGCGTTTGAAGTGAAACAATTATGGTAATTATGGTAATCCAGATCCCTTCTAGGAACAGAGGGGGTTGTCCATTGAAGATGATAATAACAATCCTCTTTTTTTCTTGCAATAATTCAGAACACTATGCATATATTGTTAGGTTACCAACATATTATGTCATCAGATTGTTAATGCTCATTTACTGTGAAATTTTTAGTATTATAGTACAAGAATGAAAAACTAAGGCAATTGAGAACAGAGATAATTTTGTTTATTTGTGATTTTACAAATATAACAATTCTCAATGGCTTTTCCTTGCCATTCTTTATTTTTGTGTGCAGCTAGAACTTTAAGAAACTTCTCTACAGCAGGTTTACAATCAAAATCCTGAAGTTCAGGAACTTCCTCCATGACTCTCATCAATTTCATTACAGTTTCTTGTTTTAAATGTCCATGGTCCTTGGGCTTGATATGATTATGTGACAAGAAACCTTGTTCACAAGTCTGAGTGCATAAAGCTAATAATGTTCCATTGTTTTCTCATTTTGCCACGATTCATTCCACGAATCTTTCAGTCTCTTTGACATTCTGCTTTTTTATCAAAATTGGATGCATTACCTACTTTCTGTCAGAAAGTCAAGCGAGAATCAGACTCATCTGCAGCCTTGCACTTGGCACCAAGAAATTATGTAAAGTTGCCATTGGAAAAATACACATTTGATAATCACTTGAAAACAAAAGTATATCTGTACATGACACAGAAAAACAGCTGATTTTATGTCGATTTATGACAATTAACATGGGAGTTTGTATTCATCTCGCAAACAAAATAAGTCCCAAAACATTTGCACTATTTATTCTAAATACGGTATACGATATTATACAAGCGTTCCAAGCATCGCAGAAGGATTTAAAATATGATGGATTAAAAGTGTGCCAAGTGATGGTTATTAAAGCCAGGTGTCAAAAAACAAGCACGTGAAATTAGTCTTTTGATCAAACAATCATTAGGCACTGACAATCAATTAACAGTTGCCTGAATCTCCTTGTCTACTATGAGCTAACCTATGTGGCTTCACCTAATCCCTTTACAATCACTTGAACTTTGTTTGATAGCCCACACACTACATGATTGATAATAGCTTTGTAGAAATGGATTAAATAAAAGAGAAGTTCTGCAATAAAAAACTTGTGAACCGAGGACTCGGCTGTTGGAATTTTCATGCATCCAAAATTAAAAGTATGCATACTTTTATGTGGATTTCAGCATCCTGGAGAACCCTGGTATGCAAGTCTTTTTTTGACAAACTTCTCTTTTGTTGAACCTATTTCTACAAATTGAGGATCAATCATGCAGTGTCCGTGTAATCAAGAAAAATGTGCAAGTGATTGCAAAGTCACAAAGGACTGATCTTAGTACATGTAGATAAGGTGATTACAACACCTGCTAAATGATTGTCATGCCTTGTCATTACTTTCATCATAAGACTGATACACATGCATGTGCTTTGAACCTCACTTCAATAATCATCATTAAGCAAGCTTTAATCCATTGTGCTTTAAATCCTTCCATGATGTTTGGAATGCTTTTTTTTTATTGTACACCATATTCAGAAAAATAATGCCAAGATTTCGGGACTTCTTGGTATTCTTCTTTAAAATATAATTGATTTATTTTGTTTGTCAAAAAAATAAGACTAACTGGAGAATCATCAGCTCTTTTTTGGTTTATTTGTTTTCAAGTGATTATCAAATATGTGCTTTTCCATAGGCAAATGAACATAGTTTCTTTGGTGCCAAGAGCAAGGCTGCAGATGAATCTGATTCTTGTGATACTGGCTAAGAGAAAGCAGATAATGTATCTAATTATGATAAAGAACACAGAATGACTAACAGACTGAGATTCACAGAATGAATAGTTAAAAGTGTAACTGGGGTAGTTAAAAGGGAAAGAATGGTGGATGACTTCTTTCAGTTCAATGTAGTAGTAAAATCACTTGCACTGATGAGTCTACATGATGCATGCTTGGCAGTGTGCAGGAGGTACTTAGACTTGCTTCCAGTCATGACTGTTTGAGAAAAGTATCGCTAGTTTTACCTATAATGTCAGTGGCTCATGAGCGAGTTTCTCTTTGCATTAAAATCGTATCAAGCCAATTATACTTGGTGTGATGTTCTATTAAGGATATAAAACAAATTTTCCAAAAGTTTTATAAATACTGCTAAAATACATACAAAAATTTAATGGAATTTTTTTTTTTAAACTTTGGGTTCTAATATTTTTCTTTACATAAAAATGACTCAAATTTCATTACATTTTTGCAAGTTTTCAGCAAGTGTAATGATGGGACTTCTAGGCTTTAGGTGTAGGACTTCCAAATTTCCAACCATGGAAGTTCAGGACTTCTAAAAGTGAAACATTAATGGAACCCCTGCCATATTCTAGTCACAGCTGATACTCAGAGGTTTTTTTAATATATGGTTATTATTATTTCCTCCTAGTCTCAATGGCCACCTCCATATTTGACCTTCTCGGGGTACATGACTGGCAGACCCCCCCCCCCCCACAAAGCCAATTCAGAATGCTTGCTTTTGTTTACCAGAAATAACAAGGCATGTACATTTTATTTACCCATTTATCAGTGATTTCTTAATCCAACAGACCTACTGTCAATCCACTCACAAATCTTAAGTTGTAGATAATCCTCTTTGAATATCGGTTAACAGATATGCCATTCAACATTTCCAATGTGCATGTACGGATCACACCACTATCTCATTCTGCATTGAACTTAATATTAATATCTTAAAAAATAAAAATATTTTCTGGATAAAACTGGCATACAAATCACACATGCTTCTATTCATTTGAGTTAGAGACATTGTTTTCAGTCTTGAAAACAAGTTGTTCTGTGGCACTTTTTTAAGCCTCGTGCTGTTAAAAAAGTCGTTCTGTGGCACTTTTTTGAGCCTCGTGCTGTTAAACAGGGGGATGACCTGGTCTGACCTAATAACATTGCATCACACCAAGAGTTTGTATGCTCTTTTGTCATTCAGGATATCAAAATAAAAACAAATATTTTGTTGTCTACTAGAGTACACAGATTTAAGTTTAAATCCATTAACTAGCCAATGGGTACATAGATTTAAATTAAATCCATCTATTAGTCAAAGGTGCATCTAAAAAATTTAGTACTCTATTTTTTTATTTCCCACCAGTAAACTGGTTCTCTGGCTGTAAAATAATTAGTTGTACCATACCTGTAACCAACCAATCCAAAACAAAAACTGCTAAAGTCTGTATAAAAATTGTGGATATTTTTAGAATAACTCAATTAAAGAACAGTTTACTTTCTCTGTGTGCTTATGCAAGCATATCCATCATTCTGAAAGACTATAGCGGTCTGTTTTCTAAATGTATGGCTACACGTAGTAACATGCACATTGGAAACCAGTGACAGACATTTTGAACAGCTTGCCTGTTTACCAGTATTCAATGATGATTATGTACAATGTACAATGGGATTGTGGGCAGAAAGTGACCCAGTTGGATTATGAAATGATAAATAGGCAAATAAAGTTTAAACACCTTGCAATAGCTGGCAAACAAAGGCAATCAGTCTGAATCAGCCACAATATGGAGACAGCCATTGAGACTCTGAGGGAATAATAATACAGTATGTGCAACAGTAACGGATCATCAACAGTAATGTATCATTTTCACGCTTGTTGCTGCTTTTCTTGATAATTACTAAATTGGCCAGGATATTATGTTGAAGTCATTTACTGTAATCA
Source organism: Margaritifera margaritifera (assembly GCA_029931535.1). Taxonomy (NCBI): domain Eukaryota; kingdom Metazoa; phylum Mollusca; class Bivalvia; order Unionida; family Margaritiferidae; genus Margaritifera; species Margaritifera margaritifera. The sequence goes on along the minus strand of JAQPZY010001499.1, from coordinate 1,293,744 downwards.
ATTACATAAATCCTAGCAAAAGTCTGACTTGCGAGGATGCTTCCAGTCTAATCTATGTCTATAAAATGAAAATGCATTCTTCTGTATTAAGTGGAATTTTAGCCTCTATCTGGAACAAACTTCAAAGAATTGCTGAAAAATCTGCATAATTGCCCAGGTAAAATGTATAAATCAGGTATTATTTTTAAAAACATTTTTTGGAATGAGATACGCTGTTGTTTATATAAAAAGCTGCAATAATAGTCTAGAAATTTACATATGAATGGAACTATGTGAATATGACAATAACGGATCAGTCGTGTTACATCAGCTGGTGAATGTGGGGAAATGTCAAAGTAATTTTTCTGTTGAAAACCAGTAAAAAAAAAAATTAACTATGGTAAAAAAAGGAAAAGATTGTACCAGTATTTAAACAGCTAAAATGAGCTGTTTTGAGATGACCTTCAAGTGTGCACCTTAACAAGTACTCACATGATCCAGTACTGTCATGTGCAATACCAAAATGTCTTAAAACAGCACTGATCAGAATCGATATTGCTCTCTTAACAATTCTATTTATTGAAGTTTTACAGCAAAAGGTAAGAGATCATTTTCATTCCAATCACGTATAAAGTAGTGTGTCCAAAATATTTCTTAAAGAAGCATGGTAACACCATTTATACAAACAGTGATCCGTTACTGTCACACACACTGTAGTCATATATTAAACAACCTTGGAGTCCCAGTCGAGATTATGTACGATATTCCTGAACTGATAATGCAAGATTTTGATAAACCATTCCTTGCACATGAACAATAAATATTTCTTAAGCCCTAATAAAAAAGAAAACGTTGTAAAGTAAATTATATCTACACTAAGGCATGATGTATTCTTTCAACACTAAATTTGACTGCACAACTTTGACCAGTCTCGAAAATAGGTTACACTTCACAAACTGTTATAAATCCCTTCTATTTGTGTTTACTTAAGGTTTGATTTACCCAGCCTGTCAAAACAGTGTATTACTGTACCTTTTTCAGCCATGTATTATATTTAAATACTGGTTTTCGAGAAAAGCAGCGAAGAAATTGTACTGTTGGAATATGTGCCATCTACACTTCGTATAGGATAAGACAAGAAGTTATCTCAAACGTACAATCCTGATCATTCAGACACTTGTTTGGTTGTTTTTGTTGTTGTTATTTGTTTGTGTTTGTAGTTTCCACCGTTATTTTATCGTTTTATCGATTTATTCGTAGTCTGAGTATAATTAATTAAAAAAAAAAAAAAAAGGCAAAAGTTGAATGAAACCGGTAAATTAACAATCTAGTCCTCTTTTGGGGTACCACTAGTTTCTGCTCAACATCCGTGGTTGGCCACTCTGAATTTTTTATTAGGATAAATAAAATGTAATTATGTTTGCTTAATCAGCTTAAATCATGAGATCATCGAAGACTAAGAAAGACTAAGAATACAAAAATACTTATCGACATTCGGCAAGATAGCTAATACCTATTAACACTCGACAAGTTACATATTGAAAATAAGTAGTAATGGGGGTTACTGTAGGGTCAAATGGGCCAGTATGGGGTCAATGGGAATTAAGCATTACACCTCCATTTTTACCACATACTGGCTCAGTCCAAGATACTACTCAAATAGGTGAAATCGGCCGGTATGGGGTCAATGGAAAAAATTAATTTTAAAAACGTTCAAAGGTTTAACATGATGAGCCTGTATGAGGTAATGGGAAAATTGTATGTAAACAACACGGACACCTACCAACCAACGCACAGAAAGACTGACTATCACCGACACCTAATGTCCAACACACGCCTTTACTGACCAACACCCACACCTACTGACCAACACCCATATTTACTGACAGCATGCAGTGTAAAAGCTGATGTAAAATAGGAGGTAGAGTATGGAAGAGTCACACCTAGAGCAAAGTTACATTTCACACTCACGCCATCATACATACATACATACATACATACATACATACATACATACATACATACATACATACACACACATACATACACACACATTCATACAGACATACATACATACAGACAGACAGACAAACATACGTACGTACAGACAGACAGAAAAACAGACAGACAGACACACAACCCCAAAATGGAGTGTAAGGAGAGAAAAGAGTGGGAATATTCACACATGCTCACAAACATACTTATATCTGCTCTGAACGAGAATCACGTGGTACTTTTCACTGAAAGAAAATGAAGGTCAAGGAGCCTGGTGAAACTTAGGTAAAAATAAAATCCCTGCATGGGCATCAGTAAATGTAAACTGGTAGACAGATTTTTCTTCTTGCGTTTGATGGTTATTTCATGATATTTCTCGTTTTTATAGGCTTAAAAAGTATGCTTTTTGACGTTGTTTTTCTTCTTGCGTTTGATTGCTGTTTCATGGTGTTTGTCGTTTTTACAGGCTATAAAAGTATGTATTTTGACGTTGTTTTTTTTTCTTGCGTTTGATGGCTTTTTCATGGTGTCTGCCGTTTTTACAGGCTATTCAAGTATGTATTTTGACGTTGTTTTTCTTCTTGCATTTGATGGCTATTTCGTGGTGTTTGTCGTTTTTACAGGCTATAAAAGTATGTATTTTTACGTTGTTTTTCTTCTAGCGTTTGATGGCTATTTCATGGTGTTTGTCGTTTTTAGGGTCTATACAAGTATGCTTTTAGACGTTGTTTTTCTTCTTGCGTTTGATGACTATTTCATGGTGTTTGTCGTTTTTAGGGTCTATAAAAGTATGCTTTTTGACATGTTACTGTCTTTATAACATAACATTTATAGTGTTTAGAGCCTCTTGATTTAATATGCTTTTAGGACATGCTCTTGATGGTATTTATGCGTTTTAGAGGTTCATGAATGAATATGTTTTTATGTGCGCTTGGTGTTTTTTTTGCGTTTCAGAGGCTCGCGGTGAATATGCTTTTTGAATGTGCGCTTTATGGTATTTGTTGTCCTGTAGAGGCTCACGGTGAATATGCCTTTAAGACATACTCTTTGGACATGCGTTCTCAACAATAAGGTATGTGTTACTTCTAGAATTAATGTCCTTCCATAATGGTTTCATCAGAAAAACAATATTTAGCATCTTATTTTATAATGCACGTAAGCATAAATATTATTTCCGGTCTTCCTGATAAATTTGTTTGTGTCCAGCGGCGACAGGCTGTTTGAATTATATTGTATAATCCCTGTTGTCAAGATGGCCGCTATCGCTTAACAGTCCTGAGGCAGCTGCTCCGGATTTTTGTGCCGTTTTTCATGATTTACGTGCTTATTGTCTGTCTTCGTCTACGTTATTTTGTTCATCATGCATTGGCTGTTCTGTTGGAACGTGTTTCTTCATCTTCTTGTTTTGGAAACGAGAACTATTAGACTTTTTCTCAACCGTCTTGCTCCACTGCTACAACTTCCTTTGTTGTTGAACATACCGCCATCACGTGATACTCGCCAGTACACCCGTTTATACTATGATGGACCCTCATTAATTGGTTTAAACTACCACTCCTTGGCTCTCCACACTACATTGTGCACTAGACTAAACGACCTGGGACTACATTCATCATTACTTAAATGTAAACGGAAGCGAAAAAAGAAACGTTGTTTCAAAGCTGGCCGGCGTAGAACAGGAAGAAGAATTCCAGTTATCTCCCTTTCGCCCTTTCCGGCACAGCAATTTGAAAACTCGGCCGTTAATTTAGATAACCTAATTCAAATTCCTGTTAAATCGTCCACCTTTGTGTCAACTATCCAAGAGATACCACTGCGCATCGCATTATTCAATGCCCAATCAGTAGGACCACCGGACAAGCGCACAGAAATAGTTAATTGTATCAACGATCAGAATATCGACGTCTTTTTCCTGACAGAAACATGGCTAAAAACATCAGGCGATGAGCCCAAGTGCGCGGATCTAACATCCCCCGGTTACTCCATCAAGGCGTTCCCCCGCCACTCCCGCGGAGGTGGAATTGCTGTTATCGCAACGAACTCCATGATCAACCGTCTTCATCACACTACAACCTTCAATTTCTACCACACATCGTTTGAACTAGTCCAAACCACACTCACACTGGAACAAAGGTCAGTCCATTATTTCTGCCTCTACCACCCTCCTCCTAGTATAAAAAACAAGCTGACTGAATCTCTCTTTTTGGAGCAGTTTCCGAATCTCTTGGAGTATGGAAATTCGATAGGTGGTAACCTGATTATTCTTGAAGATTTCAACTTTCACTTTGACTGTCCTTGAAACCCATACACATCAAAACTCCTAGATTCCATTCACGTTTTCAACCTCAAACAGTCAGTTAGCCAACCCACCCATAAACATGGTCACATTTTAGACTGTATTCTTTATAGACCTGATGATAATATTCCACAGTCCTCCCTGGTGTCCCACGAACTTGCATCAGATCACCTTTGCATTATATGCCATCTTGACGTATCAGTCCATAACTCTCCACCTTTATTTGCTACTAAGAGAAACCTCTGTATGATAAATAGAACCCAAATAATGCATGACATCCAAGCAATCCTAACAACTTTGCTACCTCCTACAGCAGAACAACTTGATAACTGCCTGCGTTCAATGCTTGACAAACATGCCCCAGCAACCAAATGCAGAGTATCAATTCAAAAGTGTTCTCCGTGGTATAGCAGTGTTAGGGACCAACTTCGCACTGCTAAAAGAGACCGCCGTAAGGCTGAGAGACTTTGGCTTTCCACCAGACTCACTATTCATAAGCAAATCTATGAAGCCACTAAGAAGAATGTCACAAACATAGTCCATGCAGGGAAATCAGCCCACTACAGTACTAAGATCACTGAAAGTTCCAGCTGCAAAGAGCTCTTCGAGATTACTAACAAGCTAATGCCAAGGAACAAATGTATTCCACTTCCAACTGCCTTCTTTCCAGTCGACCTTCCGGACCAGTTTGCAAATTTCTTCCGTGACAAAGTACAAACCATTAGAGATAAGCTTGACAACACAATTTCAATTGACTCGTCGTCACCATACAGTTGCGATACAGAATTTAAGCGGCAACCGTTAGCAGCATTTGAACCTGTCTCTATGGATTTAGTACGTACAGTCATGATGAGGAGTGCCCCAAAGTCATGTGAATTTGATCCGATTCCGACATCACTGCTGCTTGAGTGCTTAGATCCAATATTGCCTTCACTAACTGATGTTATTAATACTTCTCTCTCATCCGGGGAATTCCCATCATTTTTCAAAACTGCCATTGTAAAGCCTCTGCTGAAGAAACCAACACTTGACCATAACGATTTGAAGAACTACCGCCCAGTTTCTAACCTACCATCCATGTCAAAAATCTTAGACAAAGTTGTTCTATCCCAACTTGTATCTCATCTGAATTCAAACAGTCTTTTTAGCAATGTACATTCTGCATATCGCCCTCGCCACAGTACCGAAACTACCCTTCTGAAAGTAGTTAACTACCTTCTCTCTGCTTTGGATAGTGGAAGGATTACAGTCCTCACCCTCCTTGACTTGTCTGCAGCATTTGACACAATAGACCATGATATATTACTTCACCATCTCCATCATGTATTTGGCATTCACGATACAGCCTTACTATGGTTCAAGTCCTACTTGGTCAACATGACACAAATTGTGCTCGCAAATGGAAAACACTCCAGCCCAGTTGATCTATGTTTTGGTGTTCCACAGGGTTCTGTTCTTGGACCTGTTCTCTTCATTCTATACACTCAGCCGCTCTCAAGTGTCATTGATCGTCACTCAGTGTCTCACCAATTGTATGCTGATGACACCCAAATATACAAATCTAGCCACCCAACTGAAGTTGATGCTACCATCCAAGGTGTAGAGAGGTGCATTTCCGATGTGAAATCATAGATGACATGTAACAAGCTGCAGATGAATGATGATAAAACTCAAGCCATTCTGATTACAACACAAAGACTTTCTCATTCACATCCTTTACCTCAAACAATAAATATCAGCAACACCAACATTAAATTCACACAGTCAGTACGAAACCTAGGTGTTACTCTAGACAGTACTCTCTCATTGCACCAGCATGTCATGAACATATGCAAGGCTGCATATCTTGAGCTGAGTCGCATCAGATCCATGCGCAATTATCTTTCAGTTGATGCCACTAAAACACTTGTGTGTTCCTTAGTACTTTCAAGACTAGCCTATTGTAACTCAATTCTGTCCGGTTCGTCTCAGTATCTACTCCAGAAACTTCAAAAAGTTCAAAACACAGCTGCTCGGATCATTCTTAGAGTACCACGAACAGAGCACACCTTCCCCCTGCTCTGTACCCTACACTGGCTACCTATTAGATCCAGAATCAAACACAAAATTTGTTCTCTGTGCTACGTTTCATTGACTGGCACCAGTCCAACATACCTATCTCACCTTACCCATGTGTACATACCAACAAGATACTTACGCTCCTCTTCCGACACTCGTATTCTCATTATTCCCACTATCAAAATGAAGTCATACGGAGGTTCTTTTGTATAACAGGCCCCAGTAACGTCGAACGAATTGCCCACTGAACTTAGACGCAAAAATACAGTGATCTCATTCAAGAGTGCTCTTAAAACTCACCTATTTCGATTGCAAGAATAGCCTAAAGACTTAATGTTTCCTTAACTATTTGCAGCATGTTTTTTGTTTTCTAATTTCATGGTGTTTGTTTTTCGTAATCATATCATTATATATGTTTTGTTTTTTTTTTTTGTTTTTTTTTTGGGGGGGGGGGTTGGGTGTTATCTAATGTAAAGTTCTTAGAGCTTCTAAAGATTAGGCGCTATACAAAGTCCTCATTATTATTATTATTATTATTATTATTATTATTATTATTATTATTATGTGGTGGTTTCACTCTTTATGTAGTGCATTTCATGTTTCATGTAAATGTTTTCAAATAATGATATTTTTTTATAAAGCTCATTATTTATTCTTTTTTAACAATTGACCTTGATACTCCCTTTGACTTATGAATGTGGTTGCTGTTAGCAGTAATGATGGAATACATTTTCGGCTAAGCCCAACAAATTCGTTTATTAGTTTTCCATTGCACTTGTCTTTGAATTTCCATACTACTTTGTAATTTACAGTACTGAAAAGCAATATTATTAGCAGGATAACCACTTCTGTCATAATACGAGCTATTCTTTTTCATGTATATACTGTTTGTTTTAAATTCCATCAGAAACTATATGTGTCTGTGTAAAACAAATTCATATTCTGGCCATATTCCTTTTTAATCTGATTATAATAAACGTCACACATTAAGAACTTATATAGGTATAATAGGTATAAATGGGCCAATTTAGCATTAATTTTGAATTTACAAAATTAATTACTACCAAGTCATCATCAAATATTTGTCTCGATACAAATCCTAGATTTGCTACCTGTCTTCTGATCTTTTTTTTTTCCGAAACCCTAACCAGTTTATCATTAACCCTATTTATCAGGTTTCCATGGTTTTGCCGAATACAGAATTGTTCATCAGTTTGAATAAATCTTTTTCAAATTTGTTTTTGGATTTGGTACTCAGGGCAGTGTTAAACTGTATGTATGTTGCCATCCATTTTGACTGGTTAAACTGCAAAACCCTATGAACTTTGGTTATCTTCATCCCCAGATCCAAATATAATTTTAGATTGTGGACCACGTTTGTTTTTCTTGTTCACTAAATTCGCCTTAAGCTTATCACATTTAATAAACGTGCTGTCTTATTCATTGGATACTACTATCTAGTATTCACTCAGCCCCTTTTCCTAGACCTGCATCCTCTCAGGGGCCAACGGATTATCGCTGTGGATGTCATTAAATTCATCTGAATACTCCAGATCAACTTCCAAAATATATCATGCCTCACAATCACCATCCATTAAATATTGGACACTATGAACGAGAGTCCATGTGTTATTGACTAATTACATTACAGCATCCGCATAATTTGCCGATGGATCTGCATTTGTTTTTAATCTACATTGGATCTCAATAAAAATCTTAAATGCATATCTTTATCCATTATTATTACTATCACAATGAAGGTATTCACCATATTCAAATTTCCTTATTGATTCATAAGTTGGATCATCTTCGAAAATATTAAAATTTGGCGATACAAAATTTGTCATGTATATATACAACCATAGATTAAATCTGATAAGAGTTCTCTGGAATGTTGGTTCAATCAATTATTTGATATATCTCTTAAGACCTCTTTCCATTTCCATTTGATAATTCCATTTGATAATTTCCATTTGATAATTCTTATTATTGTTTCCTTTATTTCTTGTGTTAATTTTGGTTGTTGTACTTTTTCAATTATTTTTTCAATAGCTTTTTCTCCAAGATTTTTTGGTCGAATCTCAACCTGGCTTTGTATGCCATCTGATTCTTTAGAATAAGTTTTATATGCTAGTTGTTTCATGATAACTTTATTTATTGTTGGCAATTCGCTTGCTAATATCTTTGTTCCACTTATATATGCATATACATATATGCATATATTTGGTATATTATATTTGTTCTTTATTGATAAATAGTATGTCACATTATTTAAATTTACTTCTGCATTATCTTGTTATGTTACACGCATTTTGACTGGTAATATTTGGCACATCTTATTTACTGCTACATAAATTAATTTATTTGACAGTGTATTTAATAGAGTACACGGGAGACTGTTCCTAAAATATTATGTATACTATTTGGAATTGTAAAATCAACCTTGCAGGGCTCAGGAAAAGCACTCGTTCACTCGTCCTGACCGGGTAAAAATTAATTGGCTCTGCCGAGTAAAACGTTTACTACGTACTCGTCCCTGGGCCGAGTAAATGCAGAATCGCACATTGGAAAAAAATCTGAATGCATTTTCTACCCATAACAAGCTCCGAAGTTCAACATCGCTGAACATTTGGCGTGCTTAAGTTATAAATAACTTATGCCTAATCTGCCTACTAGTTGCCAGTCTAGAACATGTTGCCATGAAAGGGACTTCTTTTTTTTTTTTTTACACAGGTACCCAATGTAAGCTTGGTACTAAAAATGGGTAAATACTATGAACATGTTATATTGCTGCCTTGCACTTAGCCCTCCATTTCTTTTTGGTGTTTGCATTTACTGTGACACTTTTGCAATAATTTAGGCGTCATTTTGATGTGGAGAAAGATTCACGTTCAATAAGCTATCACACATCTGTATGAGTCTGACCTCTGCAAAGTTAAGAGATAAAAAATACTAAACTTTGTGTAATTTTTCGTCTGGACAGGCAATGTTACCCTTGCTGCAGGCCACTGGTATTTTCAAGACTGAAGTTTTATTGATACATTGCCATGCCAAAGGGAAGATGCCAACATATATTTCTATGCGCATGTAATTACTATTCACAAGATAAATGTTGCCAACTTACATACGAAACAAGTATTTTAAGGGTCTCGGCCGATTCCCACCAACTTTCATACAATGCATGCAGTTGTAATCTATTTATAAAACAGGTAATGTGGAGACAACAGCCGATTTGTCGAAATCTAGTTGGGGTAATGACTTAGAAATGTTCCAATTCTTCTAGCCAATCAGCAATCTTCTTTTTATGCCGCCCGTGTGTAGCTCTCTAGTATGGAGGTTTGGCCAAAATGGATCATTTAGTACCAAAAATTGGTGGAAATTCAGACGGCTGGAATTCTTCTTTCAAATGCAAGTTACTGACATCTGTCTTGTGAACAGTAATAACATAGTTATATAAATATATGCTGGTGTCTTTAGTTTGGCGTGGAAGTGTATTAACAAAGCCACGCAGTCTTGAAAATACTGGTGATCTGAGGCAAGTACAACAATGTCTGACCAGACGAAAATCATAAAATGTTTACATTCTCTGTTTCTTAACTTCTCCCATATCTAACGCATAAAGATGTGCGATATCTCATTGAAAAGGAAAAATATGACACCTAGAATACTGACAGATCTCACTGTAAACGCGAATACCGCTATGAAATTAGGAGCTAAATGTGCAACTGCAATTTCTAGAGTCACAAACCTTGTGTTTTATTATATCTACGAAGCCGTGTATTAGAACATAATATTATCATGATTTTAACCCATTTTAGTATCAAGCTTGAATCAGATATCTGTGCTTCTTTAGTAAAAGCATAAGTAGTGTAGTCGAGAAGTTAACCTGTTGAGTATAATGAGGATATTAACTCTTGCAACTCACTCGTCCCAGAGACGAATGCTTTTGAAATATTTTCCTATGCCCTGCCTTGTAATTATTTTCAAATGTTATCTTGCATATTAGTGTGTTTTAGTCTGATTCAGTTGTTATGTTATTTGATGCCAAGTCAAGCAATTGTTTAACTACGTGGCTAATATCAATAATATTATATGATCCAGGTGGTATAATTAATGTATCCTATTTCTTACCATCATAATGCATGACGAAAATATGAAATCAGCTATACCAAATTTCTGAACTGATCAATGATATTTTATATTTTTTCTTAATATCCCAAATAAATGGGGATGAAAACTCTGCTTTACAATTGTGTGATGTGCCATAATTCCCATTTTCACTATTAAAGAATAATGTTGTTTGGAATACCATTTATGTAATAAATGATTACATGTAATTTCAAATATTGTTTTTTATATTACTTTTTTATTAACTATTTTATCATCATATAATTTATTAGTTATATCTGTGATACCGTTATCAATATTTTTTTATTTATTTAAATTTTGCGTGCTTTTTTACACATAATAATTGCAATCTTTGTACCAATTCATTCTGACCTGTATAATATTTATTATTGTTGTAATTTATCCTTTTAAATTTCTTCAATCTCTCACTTCGTGGATATCCTGCTAATTGAATAAGCTTTCCAAATGTTTTTAACGAACTATCTCTGTAATATTTTTTTTTTAAATTTTCATTGGTTGTGTGCAGTAAATTTGATTGTGGTCAAATCGATAAACCACAATCTATATTCCGCGACAAAACACGTTCATTATCACGATAAGCGTCTAATTTTAACTGTGCTAATTCTTCGGGATCAACATAAAGCTTGTCAAAAATGATTTAGGTATTTATTTGCATGATTTTATTGGTAATTTGATTTGGATATCTGAGTCATTATCGTGTTCTAGTTCAATGTCCATACCACGTCCTTTTTTGTAACTAGAAAAGATTTTTTGCTGCCACCAAAGATCTTAGTTTCTCCATATAAAAACCTAATTGAGCTTTTGGTTCGTTTCTGCCTTTGCTTGCATTTATAGCTTTCAATAAATATTTATTTACCAATTTTTACCAGAATCTATTAATTTACATAGCGCGACTAACTTAAATGTATCTAAAATAGTTTTATCTAGGCCCGAGTCCATTACCACATCATAACCATACCGTTCTTCTTGAGGAGGACTCATGATTTGTGGTGGTTCGCTGTTCTTTTGCTTTTTTTATTTTTTTTAATTTTTTATTGTTTTCTCAAAGACTTTCTCAAAACTATTCTTATATACTATTATTTTATCTAATAAAGTATAATGTAAATTAATGAAAAATAATGTAAAATAATGAAACATAATTTACAATAATTTAGAGATATAAATATATAGGTATATTATATAATGAGTTATAATACAAAACAACTGGAAATATGTTTTGCTGAAAAAATAGAAATGCCTCTACCAGATAAAAATATTTGTTATTTTTTTTTGTTAAAAATGATGATTTTTTAAAACAAATACCAGATAATGATTTATGTTGCCCAAACCTAGATATACAGTTAATTAATGTTTTTTATCTGTGCTTAAATTGTGCATCTCACCATGGTTATATTCGAGATTATTATGATGAATAGAGCAAAGGAAAAAATTCAAGAAAAAGCGTTTATCAATATAAATATTACATTAGTCAATTATTATATAATTATGATACAAGCAATAAATACATATTCGGACAAAAAACTAGAACAGAATTAATAAACCTGTACGACAAAGCAGTTAAGCTTATCGAAGCCGAATTACCAAGAAAGAAAACACTTAAGTCTAATTGCCTATTCCAAAAATTAGTTGACATGTTTCAAATGACTACTCAAACAAACATTCTCAGAATAAAAAAGGTAATACAAGAATATGACCTGATATGGGGAAAAATACAACCTAAACTTCATATTTTTTAATCCCGTGCGCAAAACATCTGTTTTATTGTTTCTCTTTGTACGAAACATGCTGTATGTTTTGTGCACTGTAACATTACCATATTAAATTTTTTTCACACCATCGTTTTCTATTGCTACAAATAGAAATAGTCATCAAAACATTATCATTACCCTCTATCTATTACAGTTAATTTTATATTATGATCTTTATTTGAATCATCATATAACTTTTAGAACCTTTTCTTCTTTTGGTAATTTTACTTTGTGTATACTAGTACTCAATATTTCTTCCATATATTTTATATAATTATATAATATAAAGGGCTATGGAATTTTTTTAACATTAACATACAGCACTGGTAATGCAGAATTGGAATATACTAAATATGCAACAAGAAATGAAAAAATAAATATTAAAAATGGATTGGATGAATACGTTCACCGTGGAGTTGGGCTGCGACAAGAGTCATCGGAAATGTTACAAAATCTAAATATGAGCAACAATAAGATTGTAAAATTACGACAGCCTGTTAGTGCAATCGATGCGGTAACAAAACAGCATATAGATGAAAATGTCAGCACTCTCATAACAAATTTCATTGATAACTAATTCCAAAGAGTTGATGAACAATTACAGAAGTTAGATGATATTTATTTGATAAAAACTGATGATGTGATGACTGGTGATCTTGTGTTAAAAACAGACACCGACGGCTCAAGAATTCTTGGCTGTGATGATATTACAACAGGAAATTTTTTTACATTGAAATTAGGTAACAATCAAACTATAATAAAATATGATAATAAAAAATTAAAAGAAATTATGTGAATATCACAACATGCAATGGTTTATAGATCGAGACAAATGGTGACAATATATTAAGATTTGAAACGAGTGAGGGGACAACAACGAGATTTTTGAACCAAATCAATATGAATGAGAATTTTATTAAAATATCAAAGAGCCTGTTGATATTAAAGACTGTCAATAACATCTATTTAGACGAAGGAGATGTTTAAAATTATCAATATCGCCAAGACACATATTTTTTTTTAAAAATGGGGACGTAATGATGGACAACTTAGACATATTACAAAGTGTAGACATGGGCAATTATCATATTAAAAATATCAAATACCCAGTTGATGATAAAGATTCTGACAATAATCGTTATGCAGATATTATTAATACCAATAATCGTTATGCAGATATTATGAATACCAATAATCGTTATGCAGATATTATTAATACCAATAATCGAAATTTCAACAATACAATTTTTTTAATGAAAGCTGGTGATACAAGGAAAGGCATATTGGATATGAGTGAAAATAAAATCACAACAAGGTATAAAGCTACTTATGACGTTGACTTGATAAATAAAAAATATGCTGATGATAAAATAGCTGATATTATTATCGAAATAAAAATGAAGAAGGTTACATAGAATTAGCACTGGCTAATTCTATGATACATAATATACATATATTACACTATAAACCATATACAATTTCAATAGGGTTTACAATCTCAAAGTATGAAGGGAAATATGTTATTCAACTGGTCGAAAAAGGACTATATTTTTTAACTGAAGTCGAAGCAACTATGAAAACAACAGTTCGTGTGTGTGCGGGGCGAAATTAGTTTCTAAATCGAAAATATATTTCTACTGGGGAAAAAGCAGAACTTGATCCTTTAAAAAACAGACAAACTGGTCATGCTCGGCTTTGTAATGATCCATGGATCAAAATCACACGAAGTATTTTTGTATAAAAGAGGTGATTATCTTTAAATTAAATTACCAGAATTAAAATAAAATTTTCAAAAAGGTACTGCGCTAGTATTGTTTGGTGTATCATCTGCTGAGGAAGGTATATATTTTGATGCTGCAGGCGTATGCAATCTTGTCGATCTGAAAATGAAAGTTAAAGAGTTAGTTGATGATAAAACATATCTTGAACAGAAAATAAATAACATAACAACACCATAATTTTTTTTTTACTCAAATAAAGTCTCAAAATATAAATTTGAGGAAACCAAAGGTGCTGTAAAATAAAAAGTAACACTCAAGCCTTGGTTGGAGTGTGCAAAAAAGCAACGATATTTAATTGCAAATGTCAACAATACCTGTAGTAGAAAATCTAAACTCAGGTTATTCTAACATTAAATTATTACACATACACAATACAGTTCGTATTAAGGAAATCAGAAAATCTACACCATGTATTAAGGAAATCAGAAATCTACACCCTGTATAATATTTTCTGGATATTTTTTGTTTTATTATGACGGAAGGGATTTCAGTACTTGGCAAATCTGTAACACAGATATATGGAAAGCGTTGTCGGAATCCTCTTTAATAAATAATATATGGACTGATAGTTTTGAAGAAACGACGATAATTAGAATTGTAACTAATGCTAAATTTTTAATTTTGATGCTTTCATCTCAATATTCAGGTTTCCAATTTAATATAACATAATAATATAAGTGTTAATTAATACAACAAATGACATTAGAGAATTACATGATTATTTAACACGACTGTGTTCTGCCAACTTCTGCGTATAGGAAAAGTTATAAATTATATGGAAATATGTATAAATCAACTATGCCAATAACAACTATTGTCGCTGGTACAGCTTCTATAGTGGTGATACCGGTAATTCGATTTTTTTGGGTAATATTGAGTATTATCCCTGTGATAGCAACGTCAATAAACTGGATGATAAAAGATCAAAATTAAAATGCAATCACCGATTTTTATGAGATTATTGATGCAAGTAAAATCCTATTTCGATAGTGATGAAAAACAAACCATAACATATGTGATTGAAGAAGTAAAAAATTACAAACGATTGAAAACTATGAAGAGCCCTTCGAAAAATATCACAAATTGTACAAACTTAATAGCTATGAGAAACATACTTGGTTTTATATAACTAATTATTATAATAGAAATAATTAATTTTGATGTTCATAAAAAGTAAATGATACCAAACACCACTTCTTGCTGCCTGACTGCCATTATATGTTGGTTGGCGCAACTGGAAATGGTCAAACAAACTTATTACTAATTGTATTATTAAAATATTTGAAATATGACACAGTAACTATCTACACACTCAATGATGCCCAGCCAACGTATCATATTCTGAGAGAATTAGTTGATGTATTAGAAAAAGAAACTGGTAGCAAGCTTTAGGATCTCATTTCGACAGCAAATGTTATATCAGCTGAGGAGTTAGATAATGATACCAATAAAATAATTATATTTAATTATATTAAAATTGATAACAATAATATGAATAAAATAAAAGAACATTTTTCACTATAGCCAAATAAAAGCTGTAATTGTATGTATCTAACCCAATCGTATTATAATGTACCAAAATATATTCGAAGAAAATGTACAAAATGATTTCTTTTAATTAATTAGTTGGATAATAAGGATATCAAGCAAATAGCCGATGATCATTGTTCTGAAAATATCAACAAACTACTATTTACAAATATTTATAATAAATGCACAACGGAGCCATATTCTTGTAAGGTCTTTGATGAAATAACTTTAAATATACCACGCGATATAGAAAGGGATTTTTTTCTGCCATTAAATATTTGCATCCTCTGATTAATGCCCTTAGACTGTCCCTGACAATTCATTACATTTACCTGCGGTCAGTTGTGTGGGTTGTTGCCTCCACTGATCATAATTAGGTGTTTGAATTCAACCCTAATGGAGTTTCTAGGGACTAAATGCTAGAAATTCCAGAGGTATATTAAACCATACATAACAGTTCCCCCAGAGGATAAAGTGTATGCAATCAGTTTCGACTCATGACCTGCATCACAATCAACTTTCATACTAGGAAATGAATTGACAGTTAAAAAAAGACTTCAGCCTGGATGTGGGCCCGACCGCACAGTAGACTGTATGCCTTAGATATGGCTAGGTTTTCCATCGCTTACGCTAAAACAGCTAACAAACCACTGAATATTAACCTGTATTAATTTTTAACAAGATCTGTCTGTCTGTATCATCCATCAATGCTGGTATAGAGAAACCTCTGATTTGAAACGTTATGTTCTCCACGGCCGGGAGAAGACCTACTTTCTTTACAGTTAATGTTCAAGTACATATAGCCATATCCCTCTACTATGTACTCCATTTGACTAGAATGTATTCGGATACCCCCGTTTTTAGACCAGAATGATACAGACAACGCTAAGTTTCTCTAGTGTTAGCAATCCTTATAAAGGGAATATAGTGCGCAGTTGTGTGTAAATGGTGTCAGCCGATTTGTGTGTGCCCATGATTTTACCAAAAATCTTTTAAATACATGCATGCTGTTTCTAAATTTTAGCACATAGTAAATATTTAAAACATACAAAATGTGTTATTATTTAACAGATAGCCTTAATTGCATAATGTTTACCTATTATACCGCCGGTAGGTCAGCTTAAATGTTTAGTCAATGAATCACTATGTTTAGTAAAACGTATTTGCCTATAACAATCAATAAATTATGAAATGAGGACGTTTTCAAAGATATTATACTGTTTCCGACTTAACTCAGTGAAGTGTAGTTTTCCAAGCATTTCACTGTACCAAGATACAAACATGACAACACGAACGAGTCCATTTTAATATCCAAAACTGTAATTAAAGCCACCGATACTTTACACATAGCGAACCAGGAAATGTGTATACGGGTAATAATTACTACTAGGTTTTAATACACATACATAAGACGCTTATCACATATCCTAAAAGCATATTCGCCGCGAGCCTCTAAAACGCGAAAATACCATCAAGCGCACATCCAAAAAACATATTCGTCCACCAAAAACTAAAGCGCACAAGTGCCATCAAGAGTATGTCCTAAAAGCATATTAATCGCGAGCCTCTACAACACAAAAATACCATCAAGCGTACATCAAACACAACATATTTATTCACGAACCTCTAAAACGCATAAATACCAACCAGAGCTAGAAGCATATTAAATCAAGAGGCTCTAAACACTATACATTTATCTTATAAAGACAGTACCATGTCAAAAGGCATACTTTTATAGCCCCTAAAAAGAACAAACATCATGAAATAGCTTTTAAACGCGAAACAAAATCTTTGAATCGACATTTTACATCTACTGGCATAAGTTTAACGCTAGAGTCTAGAGGTTAAGGGTAATCGGAGATAAACCTGCATATGAGATTTTTTGATAACGCAGAAAGACAACGTGTTAAGTGTAAAGTATGCTCTTGATGTTTTATACCGTTTTAAATGGCTTGTTGATAACGCAGAAAGACAACGTGTTAAGTGCAAAGTATGCTCTTGATGTTTTATACCGTTTTAAATGGCTTGTTGATAACGCATAAAGACAACGTGTTAAGTGTAAAGTATGCTCTTGATGTTTTATACTGTTTTAAATGGCTGATAAAGAACATTATGAAAGTTCAGTTTCTTACACAACAATCAAACAATTGTGGGAAGAAATTTAACGAGACAAAAAGATAATAAAACATGCTGAATTTAAAGAATGGTTAAATCAACAATCTATCTACACATTACAGAAGCAATCGCGAAAAAGCTTTACATTCCGAAGAGTCTATGTTACTCACGTGGATGACCCCCGGCAAACGGATATTATTGACATTTATGTTTATGAAATGTACATCGACGGTTACAAATACATCTTGAAAGTAATCGATACATTTTCAAAATATTCATGGGCTCAGAGAGTAAAAACAAAAAGTGAGATGATATACTCGATGCTTTGAGAGAAATGTTTTAAGAAAAAAGTCTGAAAAAAATTGTTTGATAAGGGAAAAGAGTTATGAAGAAGGAAAGTTAAGGATTTTCTGGAAAATTAAGACACGGAGTACTTCGGAATTTATTCTAAATTTCTATTAAGTCAGACCTATGTCACATATCACCATGCTATCGGGTAGAATATAGTCTGTTCCAAGTAAGACATTTAAAAGCTGAACAGACAAGTTGAACTGAATTATATGCTGTTCGCGTTAAATGATGATGATCGATTATTCTTTTTGGAGACAGATTTATGCATGAACGTGGTTATAATAATAATAAACTCGTACAGTCGTTCTTATGAAAGAATTAAATGTATAACGAAGTAGGTCCGTATGCACGTGCAATACAGGGCTTAGAAATTGCAATTGTAGCTGTTGTCGAACTCAGTGGCGTTTTGTAATCCGGATACTGAGGTCATTGGTGAAGATGGTCATCGGGACGATATTGGTTAACTCTGTGTTATGAGCCAAAGGTTCTGGACCAATGGGTCTGCGGGATAGGAGGATTTTGAAGGATTCTTCGACAGTTTAGGAGGAGCGGACCATACAAGGTAGTTCCTTAACTATTTGTCAGGAGCTATATTAGGTTTTGAACCTTAAAGTCAATATTATTATATGTGTGACAATCTAATGCACCATCATACTTGTTGATGAACAAACCATTGATCATATGTGTTGATAACTCCATACATTGATCACATTTTTTGATAAGTCCATACATTGATTATATTTGTAGATATGGATTTGTCATATCTGTTGATAAATCCATATATCAATCATATTTGTTGATAAAATCCAAGCATTGATCCTATCCGGTGGAAACGATATAATTTGTAATAATTTGTTGAAAATGAGGAACGATGTAATTGTGTTATATCCGTTGTTGAACTTGTTGCACATGAGTAGGGTGGGGTTTTCAGTTGCTATAGTTCAGTTTTGTAGAGGTGAAAGTAAGGGTGTCAGCTGGGGTATCAGGGATTCAATCATCATTAATTTGCAGTATAAATAAACATCTCATTCACGTGCTTGTGTTAAGTGTAGGGTGGGGTTTTCAGTTGCTATAGTTCAGTTTTGTAGAGGTGAAAGTAAGGGTGTCAGCTGGGGTATCAGGGATTCAATCATCATTAATTTGCAGTATAAATAAACATCTCATTCACGTGCTTGTGTTAAGTGTTTAAGCTGGATCCAATCCCACCCAGTTTCATCCTGTTACACTTATTGGAAAGGTTTAACAGAATACTAAAGACTGCAATATCTAGCATTTCACTCAAAATGAAACCAGAAAATGGGTTGACTGTTTACCAACATTAATTGATAAATACATTAACACTCATAAGACATCAACAAACCCCGATCAAAACAAGAAAGGAAGGAAATTGGTCAAAAGTATCGATCAATCTATTCGGTTATTTGACAACTGATATATTTGGAACTCCAAAAGTAAAAATTGGTGAAACAGTTAGAATTTCCAAATACAAAACAATATTTGCAAAGTGATACCTCCCTAAATTTCCCGGGCAAATATCCAAAATCAGGTAAGTAATAATAGGCGACCTTGTTTACAAACTGGAAGACTTGAGGGGAAAGAATACTGAGATGTTTTACGAGCAAGAGCTATCTCTGTACGACAAACAGGATGATGTGTATAAAGTCGAAAAGATTTGAAGATCATGGAATGAAAGACAGAAGGTATTTACTTGTCAAATGAAAGGGATATGATGAATCGTTTACCAATTGGGAGCCAACAGAAAACATTGTTTAGTTAAAATAAATGTTTCAATCACAATACATATATATCAGTATCAAGGAGCTCGAAAACTTTGAGTTTTCAAAGATAACCGATTTCTGGAATCTGACAGAAGTGGCAACCATTACAAAACGAACGAGATAAAACATTCACGTCATTCGAATTTGTGTTGATCACAAAACTATAGGAGAAAAAGAAACCATATCCAAAGACGTCACAGCTAAACAACAAAATGGTGCACATGAAAAACGTGATAGGCGACTATAATGTAGACAATCCCCTAACACGGTAATAAATGACATTACAGAAGAAAATAAAGTGACAGCATTTGAGAATATCAAGTTGATTAAAACTACATCCCAAACAAACTGAAAAACAAATACAACATTACAGTCTGGTCTACGACATTGGTAACATTATATTAGGCAAAGAAAATGACATGGACGTTGATTCGGTAATCAGGATATTTAAACTGATTTCAAATTTCATTCACGGCAAGGTTATGACATAGACTAAAAACATCATAGTAGAATTCCAGGAATGCATAACAGATTCAAAAGGGAAATCCGATTATGCTGTTGGTGGTAACGGTATTTTTTTATTACCGAATGACAAGGTAATGAAGAGGGATAGAATGGTTCGACACAACAACATTTTTGCTGAAATCCAGTAACTCGTTTAAACCAAGGTCAAACCCTACCATCAATACCGAGGCAACAAAGAGAAGTATTCCAAAGGCTGATAATCAATATGTGACAATACGACAAGGACAAAAAAGAAGACAAAGTGGGTAAAAATTATGTCAAGAAGATGAGATTTATATGAAGAAAGGTTTGTCCAGGTTTTCTGTTTTTCATTCGGAACTTATTGCCTTTGGCAAAGAGTCTCTGACGTCTCCTTGGAACAAGGATGTTCCTACTTTTAGGTCTGTCGTCGAACCTTCAGCAAGTCGTCTGTACCTCCAGTACACGTTTAATCTGACATGATGGTACGTTGCAATCACGAAGTTTTGAAAAAAGGACGCAAAGCGTACGTGTGACAGAGTCAAATTTAGAAACGACAAAAGCCATATTGATCATAAAATAAACAAATAATCCTTTATTTGTATTCCAGTCGTTTTGGAGGCTGCTGTAGTTGGATTTTTTAAACAGGTTAAGAACCTCCAACTATTCTAGGTGATTTGATTATACCCTCGACCAAACATGCTACTAACAAATATAGTAATGCCAATACAAGTAACTAAACGTGTTCAACAAGGAAAGAAACAATCGGTATGGTGTTTTAGGGCACAGCAACACAAGTAAATTATTTGGTCCAAAGGCAATTGGAGTTAGGTTTCTTCCCCCTGGACACACAGCGGTAGCCGACCTGGGCTGATCGAATGGTAAGATTCGAATCCGCACCCTTTGGTTACGAGTCAGTCATACTAACCAATGAGCCACTGCGGCTCCTTAAAGAAATAATTTGTCCAGCACTCTTGAATAACCAACTAATCACACCACCAATAATTTAAAGTAATACTTTTCTGGCTAAAAAAACAAATAATCAGCACACTTTTTGAAGCCATTGTTTACTTTGTCAAAACATTATATATCTCGAGTAAATGGAGCTGAGGAAGAATGTGGAGATGTGGAGTTGGAGAAATAGGTGGAGTTGGAAAAGGAAAAAAGTCACTTGTTACCAAATTTGCTATGAATAGAGCAACTGTTCATATAGCCAATGGAATCACTGTAACAATAGCAGCAATTGTACGTACTTTACTTTGAATAATACTTCCAGTCTTCCCCCATAGGAAGTTTGCTTCCGAGCAATTTCTCTATTTTCTTTTTTTTTTTCTTTTTTTCTGCACTTGTGAATATTTATAATTTCTGTATATTTTCAACTATTTCTGACTTCATAATTTTAACTTTCTTTAGTTCATTTTGGAATGCATTTTTGCTCTTAATTGTTTCTTCTTCAATTTTATTTGTCATTATGTCTGAGTCCTATACTAAAAGCTTATATTTTTAGCCTGCAATTGCAATAACTTATTCCTATATTCTCATTTATCTCTCTTCTTGTTGTGTAAATCTTCAGACAATTCGTTCTTCTTCGTCTTCGGTCATCTCAATCGTCTATTTGATAATTTATTTCATCGAATCCAGTATATATAACTACCCTGCATAATTTTTTCGCATCATTCAAATTTATACCATTAATTATATACCTCTAGTATACTGTATTGGTTGCCTTTGTCCAACAACAGTAGATTCAATCGGATATTTAGGTTGCGTTTCTTCTGTTTTTGTATGTCTATTATAACACTCTCAAAACTGATATATTATTGTGGAAGTAGGATCTTGTCTGTTTGAAAAATCCGCACTGCTGAATGCTTTCGTAAAATTAAACCTTCCTTAACTAGCTGGTAATGTTTTGCACTACCAATTTCAATGATCCTTATATTAACCGCATTACCCTATCTTCCTCTGGATTTGATTCATAATTCACTCTTACTATCCCTATGAATATGTCTTGCGTATTGTCTTACGAAGATCGTGCTTTCAATCTAACCATAATATCTTAATAGTTCCTTCAATTTATTTTCGCTTTGTTCTTGTTGAGACAGCTTACCTGTTACCTCATAAAAAATCACTCGCAAGAATTACAGTATCATCAAGGTGTATCTACCACACCAGCATCATCTTCATGTGCAGGATTTTCAAATTCTTTCACCTCATTAAAAATCTTCACCTTCTTCAACCCTTCTTAATTTATTTAAATAGCGAGGAACGTATAAGTCAAGACACGAAGAAGAATTTTAATTCACCTCAAGTGACATTGTTCCTTCGGGGACAACACTTGCCCCGTAAGAGCGTTGACGTTTCGCGATTTATCGACGACAAAAATAACTACATTTAGCCATAAATTGAAGAGTACAAACAAGAATTGAACGTAGTAATTTCAAATGGAACATACATAAGATATAACTGGAACGGGAAAAAATGGACTAGAAACAAGTCAAAAGACGGATGAAAGTTTGGAACAAACCTAGAACTGTTAAAATTTCTAAATCATTGTAAGGTGTTGTAATCTATAGAGTGTCATTGTTGATTAGAAGATTCCTTCCCATTGGCAACTTTGAAAGTTTACAAAATTGAACTCAAAGATGGCTACATGACATCAAAATGGAATTAGATACTTCGATGAACTTTTATTTAAGTTAGGTTTACCTCTATCTGCACTGATGCTAATCTGATAAACATTTAAAGTTTAACACGACGACAGAAGGCATATATGAAAGAATGCTTGACAAATAAAATAGCGTAACGTATGGCTTCTATCGATAGGTAAATAGCATCTCCAAAGCAGAATTGCCTATGACATCTCTGTTGCGCATGTGGAGTACATTGTCGGCAGAGCCGACAACGAAGGGCAATTTGTACTGTTTGTTTTGTTGTTGTTACAATAGTTCCCTATGCAGGAGTAACTGATTACCATGCAGGAAAGCTAGATTAGACAATACTATCGAAGATCTCCTCAAAGATAAAGTTAGAGATCTTGAATGATTTAACTTCCTTCTGGTGATCTTCTATCTCTGTACCCAAAGGAATTTGGTCTTTTTCTGATCTGTTTTGCTGGATATCATGTATCTAGTATTTGTCCAGGTGAAACGTCTCCTTGATTGTTCAGGATTAGATAAATCAAAAGAGGCACAGAAAAGAAGAACAGAGGTCTACACAGTCACAAGATGCTGAAATCACACTACGTGTAAGAAATGAAAGAAACACAAACAACACAATCTAATATTTGATAGGTGGTAGTGTTGTTGTTTGAACCATTTTGCACATTTGGACAAAACGCACGTCACAGATTATTCGTCACCTTAGGCGAGTTGTTTCAGATGAACAACAGCATACATGGGGCAATGAACAATCAACCAAAGCACAGCGGTAATGTCTGTACGAAGTATAAGAACAAGTCAAAGCCATGTTAGTATCAACAGCTGTTCAGGTAATAAGTAACAATATGTCTAGTGAGAAGAAAACAAAACAAAGCAAACATTATCAACTCTGTTTACTATGTAGCACCTAAATCTGCTCTCACAATTACATACAGCTTGCTTTTGAAGAAAACTGATTAGGATGTCAACAGTTTCACCATCAAAAATGGACATTGAAGAAACTGCAAAGCTAATCACTCCATTTTTATATAGGCACTTCACAATCGACTGCATATAATAGCACATGGACTTGTACCTGACACAATAGTCAACAGCGTACATTGAGTGTAAAATCATGCTAATATTTCCCGGTAATAAATAAAATGTAAATTGAAACAAAACATTATGAACACAATTTACCACACGAAATTAAGCTCTGCTCTTCCTGTTGCCTATAGAATGCTTTTGAAATAGCTATTGAGATTTACAACTGGTCCTCTGTCAAGAATGGATATTGAAGAAGTTTTCAAGCCTATCATTCCAGTGTCTTTTTCCCAACTCGCAATCGACTGAATGATACCTAGCGAACCTTTAGCTGGCAAAACTGTTGTACAATACATATGATGATGAGCGAATAGGCAACACAACAACGTCTGCGGAAAGTTAACGAGATTGAAAATAATTTGATCAAAGAGAGTGAAAACTAGAAAGGCATGAGAAAAATACAAAACAATATACAAAGCTTTGTAAGGGTTAGAGAAAAGTTTAGAAACAGTTTCACCTAGTGTAGGTAGTTCAACAGCTGTATTGTGTTTATCGGGAATAGTTACTGGTATATTTTTTCAATTAGCAATTACAAGATTTAGCACTGATATTAAATGACTTGCTTCAAAAGCTCCGAAAGAAAAAGATCATTAGCAACAAAGTTTTAAAACATAATGAAATAGCCACGTCAGTCATCGTTAAGTTGAACAGTCTCGACAAAGATGTTCCAAAGAAACAAGACTCATCACGAAGTGGCGACATGATAGAAGAAGCAATCACTGAGAATAATGTATTCTTATTGCAAGCTGTGGTGACGTTGTTTCAGAGATGCAAGGCTCCCCCGAAGGGACGATGACATGGTCTCCATAGTGGAGAACAGTATACGTTGTTCGGTACTGTTGCTCTGCCGTCGTCCCTTGAAAACGGGATCAGCAATGAGGTGTTCATGTTAATTCTCAATTCATGAAAACAATTAAGGTAAAAAACTGAAATACAAATTTTCAAGAAAGCTACTTGAAAAGAAAAGCACATATACAAATGAACTGTTCAGATCAAACGAGCTATATTGAACTGACCGACTTCCTAAAAACGAAATATTTTTTCCAACCCAGTTGATAAGAGAAATGGCAACCTATCCATTTCGTTGCATATAGTCGGTTTTGTTGTTGGGTGTTACAACATTTCTAAAGAACTGGTAAACAACATATTCGCTTACAATAATGACACTATTGGAGTTGATGTTTATTATAACCTCGCAATGTACAGGAAACATGTCATAGAGGGAATAACTGCAAATGGTGACATTGAAGAAAGTCGAATGTTTGAAACACAACTCAATGTTAAAATCACTCCTAGTAACAATTGCGTTGTGATAATCAAAGTTTACAATTCTATGTTGCTAGAAACTATGCACATGGATCTACTGAATATGATACATTTTATGGTTTTTTGAAACAACAAAAATCTGTACATGTTCCTAGGCCAAATCAACATTAATGGCTATTATTGGCGCTTACTTGAGCCTTTGCCAGGTACACAAAAATGTGTTTCACGGTGATCTTGTGTCATACAATGTTAATGGTTATTACAAACAGTTACAAAGGGTTGTGATTACCAGATTTAGTATCAGCATTAGAGATGAAGATAGAAGAGTGACACATTTTCACGGCATGCAAGTAATGTATGTTTTCCATGTTAAGCAAATTCGATGACTGGAGAGATATCGCTTAAAAGGTCTATGTGAGCTTTTAAACAGTAAAACAAAAACGGATGAAAAAGAAACTACACTAGGTCAAACAATTAACATTCACTGAAACCTCTACGATAAAATTATCTCCAATTTACGTGACCCAGAAAAATTGAATGATGCAACAAATAAAATGTTTATAGTGAAGAGAGTTGATACCCAAATGTTAACACATTTAATGAAAACAATTTAAAGACACCAAGACGTAAAGAGAACAAGCTGACAATACATTAAATGCTACTGAACAGAATAGTAATGCAAAAGCTGGCAAAGTTTCCTAACTGCAGAAACAGAACAAAAATATTTTAGAAGACCAAGACTTGTTCAAACAGAGATTCAAAACATTATATTCTGATATTCAAGCCATAATCAGTAAAAGAAGAAGCAGACGATTTACCTAACGTTGGACAATATTTACTACTGATAGAACAGAGAATAAACAGTGAGATGTGAGATAGATGCCTTAGAGAGTAACATGGACAAAATTAACATATGTCTGGAAAACCATTTTATTTTCCATCTGAACTTGAACTATTACAGAGATATTTGAATAACAAAATCAGACAGAACGATCAAGACATCAAACTCTGATGAATGTTTTCAACATAAAATTACTGGCCTGAACAACAGGTGTAGCAGAGAAAGAATAATTTAACAGAGATGACGAAAAAGATCGAGGATGTCATAAAATTAACATGAGTGAAAGCACGATTGGATCAGTGAAAACAACAGGCGATCTATCCCTTTCAGATGTAAATGATAAAATCAAGATGGTACAAGATGTTAATTCACCGAGTTTTACAACAAATTATAAGATGAGATTCAACGATCTAAAACAGATACAAAATAGTGAATTGATCGAGATGTGGTCAATACCATAGGTGTGGTGCAAAGTAGCATTGACGAAGATGATGAAAGAATGAAACGAACGAAAAAAGGATTTCGATAATTTGGAACTAAGGCTTTACAACAGATATTGATGCATTCAAAGCTGAAATAAACATAATAACTCGCGTTAAATGCTAGCGGATATAGAGTTAACACTGAATTAAACGAAATCATAGAGACATTCAAAACCAAATTGAACTGAGAAATTAGCATTCAGAGTATTGCATTTGGAGTTAGAATGAAAAAGATATCGATACAAAAAGGAGTTTGAGGAAAGAAAAACTAAACATATGCCGGGATGTACACCTCTCAACAAATTCTGCATTGTAGCGAGTGGCTAGTGGCCTGATGGCATTACATTAATTCAGTTTCCTCATACAATGATTTTATTCCGTAAAGGAGATGATTAATTTCAATATACAAAAGGTTTATTTGATATTTGTAAAAAAAAAAAAGAAACTACACCACATACCTTTTGGTTAACAGTTATGGATTTGATTCTTCCTTCGACACGTTTTGCTAAATACAAATTACACAAGATAGATGGAGAACAGCATTGTTTTTAAAACTGACAAATCTTGCTTGTACACAATTTTGTCCGCTTGCATATTGAACCCCCACTTATAAGTTATTTGGACGTTTAAGTTGATTTTTACACTGCATTAGAAGTAAAATCAAGCAACGTTGTTCTTACTCATTAGACATTAAACAAGCACCTATGCCTAATTTGTACTTGATGGTTTCTTGGTGTCATTTGACACGAAGGTAAAAAGTGATGTTAAGAATGTGGTGGTAAAGATTTTGGGAAGAACATAACCATGGCCTATGGTAATGATGATCTTTTCAAGCTAAATGACTGCAACCTATTCCTGACATACAAAGATTTGTGGTTACCTATAATGGTTATAGCAAACAGTATTAAACTAGACGTCATGAATGCAAAAATTGAGAAAGTTGAGATCAGGGACAGGTAACGAGCAACAAGACTGGTATAGATTTTATGCTCCATACAAAATAGTTTAGAATACCACTCGACTTCCAAATTCTAACAGATCATTGTCCACTGTATCCATGTGCTCTTCCTCATTATTTTAGCTTTAACATTGGATTCGCAAAATTAGCTGAAGTGATTGAAGGTTGCTGTCATTACTACGAACTCGAAAACATTTCTTTGCAAGACAGTACCATTACTTCTGAATCAATCGCAAAATCAGTAAATAACAAGTACAGAGATGTACTCACTTCATTTCACGACTACCTCATTAGGGACAGGATGATATACATAACAGCCACTACACCTTTAACAAACCTTATTCTTTATTCTCCCAGAATGAGCAAGAAGGGTGTATTGATATTGTTAAAAAGACTGAAGAAAGTGATCCTAAAAGGTTTTGCATCTCGGCAATATATAAATTCTCAGTGACAATAGAAGGTCTTAAAAACGTGGTTTATTCCCAATCATTTCAATCAATGCAACAGTTGACACAAGTTGACACAAGTCACAAATTAATAACATAAGTAATAACATTTTATTGCACTGATATGCATTGCATCTGGCTGGATTTGAGAAGTACCTACGATAAAAGACTTACATGGCATATAAACCTCCTAACATACAACAAGCTATACATCTTTAATTCAACAGGAAAGAAAATGTAGATTCACACAAAATGTATGTCTCTTTCATTTATGATGGTCAATTTCACATTCAAAACAATCAATTGAAATCAATTTCCTTTTAAGCCTCAATAAAAGACTTGCACATCGTAGAAAGAACCGCATAATATAATTATTTGTGGAGTGACTACTTGTTGCAATACATTGATTGCACTAATTCTTATAGAGACTGAATACGAACACTTGATCGATTGCATTTTTATCATCTGTCCAACCTTTCTGTGCAACAAGCTATACGACAGAAAATGGTTATTCAACGATGAAATGTGATCGTGATTGATCTAGGGCAGGGTGGTCCAGCATCTTCAACACCGTGGGCCACATGGACCAACAATGCAAAGTTCGTAGGGCATACATGATAATTCTATCTTTTACCATTACACTCATATAACCTTATATGGTCTTATAAAAGCTCAATGAAAAATGGATAAAAAAATATAAAGGATAAAAAATAAAAAATTTAAAATGGCAATGAGACATTGAATCTCGATTGAAATAATGCTAGTTTTATTCTTACCTACTAATGGGAGGTCTGGTGGCGAGATTTTTCTTTTACCAGTGTCTCCATATCAATATCAATGTTGGTTGTAGAGAGTCGAAGACATGCTTCCATTGTTTCATTTCCCATTTGGTTTCGGGCTTTTGATTTCACTTGCTTCATCACAGAAAATATGCTTTCACATATATGAGTACATGCCAAACATTGAACATATCTTGAGTGCAAAGTCTCTCAGCTTGGGTACCAACTTCCAGAAACTATCATGACTTTCATTTTTGTTTTTGTTTGTAACAGTGGGTCAGATTGCAGTTCACACAATTCAAGCTGAAGATCTGGTGGCTGCGTCTCCACTGTAGCTTCCATCGGATTGTTAAACAACTGAAGACTGGGCTTTAGTTTGTCAAAGTCTGCAAATCTCTTGTCAAACTCACCAGATATAGTTTCAATTTTTTTCTGCAAAGCTTGAAAATTCTGCCCAGATATCATCTGTCCTCAGTTCACAACAAGAAACAAAGTGTGCAAGATCATTCTTCCTTAAACACACACTGAATAGTTGCAGCTTGTTTTGGAAAGCTTCAATGTGTCCAACTAGCTGTAAAATATTCTGCTGCTCACCTTGTAAGCTCAGGTTCTGCACATTCAAGTGACTTGTCAGGAATGCTAGGGAGCGAAGAAAGTTTTAATCTTGCAGTTGATTTTGATATTCATGTGTGTTGCCAATTTGCTCATTCTGTAGAAAGTAAAGGATGAGCTAAGAAATGCCGAAGAGTCTTCTCAGTACTCAACTACCTGATATTTGAATGCAGTTGTATGTCACTATATTCTGTATTAAGTTCGTTAAGAAAAGAAATGAATTTCCTATCTTTCTGAGATTTGTTGCCTCCTCTAATTAGGTTCACTATGCTGACAACACTGTGCATTACATAACTCATCTGCAATATTTTGCCACATAATCCTTCTTGGTGAATAATGCATTGTAGTGTGATACAATCCACTCCATTTTCCTTCAGCAAACCAACTAACCCCAATGTACTGCTATTCATAGCTCTTGTACCTTCAGTTACAATGAGGAACACTTATGACACCCTCCATTTTCACTGACTGCAGGATCAAGAGCTGCATAAATGTCTGAACCCTTTGTATTACCATCCAAGGGTCGCATCTTGATTAGTTCTTCATGTACCATGAAATCCTCATCTACAATACGTGTGCATATGAGCATGTGGCGTATGTCACTGAAGTTTGTACTTTCATCCAAAGCCAATGAAAAGTATTTACAATGCCTCATTATATCTTTCAGCTTGAAAGAAACATGCTCGTTAAGTCCACTTACTCTTTTTGAAACCGTTTGATGATACAATGACACACTTTCAAATTTTCAACGTGAAAGTCAAGGAACAGCTGATATAGGTTCCATTGCTGTATTGAAACTAAGGACCCGACTACAGACCGAACGGTTTCGGACGCTGAACGAATGCTTTTCGCCAGGCGTTATCGGCCAGTAAAGGATTATCATAACCTCCCCAATTATATATATATATATATTATAGTAATTATACTAAAATTATAGAATTGACTTTTATATAAGCACAGGCCACAAAAAATGACCCGCGGTCCACATTTGACCCGCGAGTCTGTAGTTGGACCACTCTGCATTAGACTGTAGGTATGAGTGTTCATCATCATGCCATAGCATATCATACCTCATACTTAGTTTGTAAAGATACGTGTTGGATTGTAAGAATGTGCTTTGGTCCGTAAAAGTGAGTGTTTCTCCTCCATTAGATATGTGTTTGTCCGTTTTTTCCTCTTATTAAAATTCCCATAGAGGACTATACCAGCCAATCATTTTCAATTCTCTTAGAAAGTTATGGTCACATTCATAATGTTAAAATCCACCAAGAGGACTATACCATATCACAATTTTCAATTCCCTAAGAAAGTTGTAGTCACATCCATAATGATAAAAATCTTATAAAAGGCTATGCCATCCCATCATTTTCAACTTAGATAGAGCCCCTTGTTGGCCTATAGTGTTAAATTTCCATACCGACCTAAAATGATTAATTTCCAGTGACATCCCGTTGTCAAACTTCCATAGGGTCCCATAGTGACATCTGTATTGATATAATTTCCATAGGACTCCATACCGACCCATCCATGTTCAAATTCTATAGATGGCCATAGTGGCCCATTCTCTTTAATTTTCCATACACTCAACAGTAACCCATCCATATTCACTTGCAATAAAATTAAATGTTTTGAAACGGTCCCTTCAAGTACGAAACACTGGGCAAAAACAACAAACGGACTGAAGCAACTATCTATTTGCCACACCTGACGAAAATAAAAAAAAATATTTTTAAAAAATAAAACAGGGCAACAGCCTGAAATATCCCGGTTCATACTCATTTAATAGCTAATGTAGTGCAATGTCGGCATTTAAATTATGCAGACTTATCTTCAACATTATGTCAACTTATCTGGGCAATGCTAGTGGTCTAAGACAGATTGCATAAGTAGGAATTAACACGACTTATGGTCAACTTATCCTGTTATTAAGTCGACATAGAAAAACGTTTATGTCGCTCAAACATTTAAATTAGTCGACTTATTTCTCATCTTAAGATGACTTATTTACAGCTACGTCGGCAAATTTGAATGAATAAGTCAACATATCTAAAAGGAAAAGTGGCAAGTTGATGGCAGAAATATGCCATAATACAATTCATACACAGGATCATAGACGATGTCCGAAAAAATTATGGACATGGTGATTAAGATAATACAAATTTATAGGTCCTGGGTACTGTGGAAAAAAATAACAATTTTTTTGTTTTTAATGTATATTTAATAAAATAATAATAAAAGTAATAAGAAAGAACAACAACAACAACAACAATAATAACTAGGTTGAAAATAACCTATACTTCCATCTATCATATGGAGTAATGGGCTTAGTATTACCTGCATACTTGTAAAGTGCACTGTAGTAATATTCTTGTGCTTCAAAAGATATTGAAACATTTACCTTCCGTTTGTGCCGACTTATCCCGAATGTAAATCTTGGTACCTGCGAGGTTGCCCCAAATAGGAACACTTCGTGTCTTTTCTACAAAATTCCATATCGGAAATACTTCGATGGAGTGATACAGAGTAGAAAAGGGAACTCGCCGAAAAATGGCGTGAACTCAGTCACACGCTTGAGTACGCTTGACAAAATAGAACCATGTCAAAAGCATTATGATAACTTTATTGAATTATTTGTACAATTTCAGTAAAAGAAAGTTCCCTACTAAGGTCATGCATCGAAAAAAAATGGGAATGTTTCGGCAAAAAATAAGTCATCTTAGTCGAATGGTTCGTAATGAACGCTGCAATGGCGGCTACTGTAGTATTTCCGATGTTTTTTTACTATCATTGGCGGAAACCCCTGAGTGTGTTTCCTTTGGGTTGCCCCTGGCGCATTCAGATAAAATTCAACAAACCAGCACGTGTGCAGCGGCGGAGCTCCCGGCGGGGGGGTGGGGGGGGTGGGGTTAGTGGGAGAAGGGGAAATTGCCCCCGGGCGCCAGGTAATGGGGGAGGTGCGTCGTCTGGAGCTTCTTTTTTGTAGCTATAACCTGGGCGTAGATGGGGGTTGGGCTGAAGATTGGCAACTGACATAAAAACTGTCCTCTGTGGCAAACTAGGGGCGCCACTAAAGATCATTGCCCCCGGGCGCCTCTAACCCTCGCGCCGCCACTGCACGTCTGTCCATAAAACGAGCAATGCTAGCGTTTTGCCTGTGATCAGAAGCATATAAACTGATTTTATTACCTGGAAAGGAGCCGTTTAGATTGATATTAAACTACATACTATAATCACCATGTACATTTCCCCAGCTTATAGTGAAGATAACACAGATCGCGTGCACTATATAGGTAAGTAGTCAACCCAACCGTTCTCAAGGCTACACTTGCTGCATATCAGTCTTGTTAATTTCTTTCTGAGTGTACCTGGAGCTAATACATATGTATCAACAGTTACAGTCACATGAGTCGAGACAAATGTCAGTTACTTTTTCGGTCTCAACGGGTAGATTTTTTTTCATCTTTTCAACACCAAATATTTGCCGTGAGGCACTTTATAATTGTATAATTATCAGATAGTTCATATCTTTATCGTACCTATTCAAAACCAACATGTCTTCCATCGAACTTACTGGCAAAATACTTTTTAATACGTGAATAGTCCCTTTAGGTATTACCTCAAAATACGTATAACTGAGAAAATATCTGCAATAAGAATAGACCATATGGTGAAACAGGCATAAAAAAATATAGTACAAACAAATTTGGTTGTGGTATACATGTTTTGTAATTTCTATTTACCAATCTCACGATTTTAACATTGTATAATTGGTCAGTGCTTTCTGGAACAGTGTTTTGAAATATGCTTGAAAGTTCGTTAAAAAGTCTATTTAGTTCATAACTGTCATTGATTGACAACAATAAATGAGATAAGTTCTACATTAGACAATTATAAAAGTTCACATTTAGGTGAAAGTAAAGGTTATTTACGACGGCCAGAAGTTCATTGCTCTAACATCGGATCATCAGGTTTTAGTAGTTATCAAAGTGCCGAGGTCAGCAGACTGGTCAGCATTTTAGTATGAGCCTACTGCTCTTTTTCCTAGAGTTCACAGTACCGACAGTAGTGAGGACAGTCACTGTAAGCTGCGGGACTATACTAGCTTGGTAACTTGCCTGTCTGTAGATGATGATGATGATGATGACAATGATTATGATGATACTTAAGATAATGATATTTATGATGGCAGTATGCACCTGTTGCAATGTTATTAATAATAATTATGGTGGTGGTAGTGGAGAAGAAGAAGAAAGTAAAATAAAAATAACGAAATAAGGAAAATAATAGATTTGCACCAAGTCTCCTTTTCAAGATTTTGTTTATCAAACTATTGTGTTCCTAATACTTTCTTTACTTCAATAAGGGCTGCGCATGGCCCTTCTTTTTCAAGTGTTACTGAAAAGAGGCATTTTAGGTCCCGTAGAGACATATGCTGAATTTGATATAAAATTGCATATGAGAAAATTCATTGAACAGGGGGCTTGATGGAAATCAAGAAGAGTTGGTTGGTTGTTATGGGTTTGACGCCATTTTTCAGCACATGATAGGATATACACGGCGGCCAGTATATTTGGTGGAAGAAGAACCCGGGAAGAACCAATGACCCACGGGAAGCTACTGGCAAGCTTTCTCACATACCCACATTGGCTGAGCCCGAGACTCGAACCCACGCTGACAGAGGTGAAATGTCAGTGATCTGTAAAGCGAGCCCCTTAGACCACTCGGCCACCCGGGGCCCCCTAAAGAAGAGTAAATCGAAGATAAATTCTAAAGGAGAAAAAGAAACCAAAGTCACAGCTGACAAAATTTAAAAGTTCTACCATTTTTAAATTGTATATGCGACGTACATATACATGCACGTGTAGTCTGTTTACGTGTTAATTTGGTTTTGGTTTTGTGTGGTTTAACGCCATTATTCAGCACATAAATGGCGGCCAGTATATTTGGTGGAAGAAGAACCCGGGAAGAACCTCCGACCCACGGAATGCTACTGCCAATCTTTCTCACATACCCACGTTGGTCGAGCCGAGCATGGAACTCAAGCGGACAGAGTTGAAATGTGCGAGTGATCAGTAAAGGGGCCCCTGTTTACGTGTGAAAGTGAGGTACAATAACAGTAATATGAGTTTTATATATCCTATTTTCCAATGTGCACTGCTTCAAAGATCACGCCATATAATTAAATGCTTTTCAAGTCAACCTATCCACTAGTCAACGATTCAATGTCTAATTGCTTTTTGAAGTTTTTTAATTATCTCTATCAACTAGACTTTAATTATATTTCCGTACTAGAATGTCATCTAATTTTTTCCAGAAGAGCACACAAATTCTTTAAAATAATCTACAGCTATGCTACGTAGTGTATGAACCATTGAGACATATCACTAGGTTTGCCCACCTTCCTCTTCTACCATATATACTCGTGTATAAGTCGAATCCAACTCCATGCTGCATAGACCCAGATATGTCGTTACATAATGCATCGGCATATTTGCCTCTATGCAGTGTGTTAGAATTAATCAGTAGGGGAAAAAAATAGACCCTGATCTGCCGGCGCATTATATGACGTTGTTTGCAGATGAACCGGATTTATACGCGAGTACATATGTTACATTGACTTTGCTCCAGTGACTCACAAATTGACTAAGGAAGGGCACACCTAATTGGGTGATGAAAGTGCCCGATACCAGATTTTTGCGATGAGGTATTGTGAAATAATCGCTTGGTTTTAAAAGAAATATCTTTAATTAAGTAATTATAAGACCTCGCTTGGGTTATTTTAAATATGTTCAGTGTCCGAAACATCTCTATATCCAAAAGCTCTCGTTTCTCATCTAAGAAAACTGTGGGTGATACAGGCCGTGCATGTTCGACTCATAGCCGAAGCAGATATTTTACAGTGCTCTATTTCATACTTACTTAAAAGAGGTAAGTACTGTGTTGTATCTTGACTTTGTCAAAGAGTTTTAAGAAATAGTACCAGGATTTTGAATTACACTGGAATATTGGCATTCTTCAACGAAATCAGTAAGTAAGACCCTATTGGAATGTTTATGTTTATTTTACAGTATGTATGACTTCCACTTTTAAAAGGAAATAATGTATTTCCTCAAAACCTAATATGACATTTGCTATAGAACTCTTATATTTTACGTTTCAAAATCTTGTTAAAATACATGTACATGTATCCTCGTATTGTCAATGGCACCTTTATTTAATACATCGCTGTCGAATTTTTGTATAACTTTAGAACACGTGCATATAGTATGACAGTAGAGTTGGAACTGATATATCGCACGATAGCAACAAAAATAGTACCTAATAAAACTGACTTATCTTTCACCTGTATCTACATACCGATTGAGTATGAGATACTTAGAAAATAAAAACCGAAGACAATGATGTGAAATTTAAACTATTTTTTTTTAGCCGTCGCACCGCGTATGCAGTACTTGCTTATTACGCCTTTGAACTCCACAAGAAAGATGGTATCACACAAAACACTTGCGATCAATAAATTTATCTTTTAATGGCAAGATATGTCGATTTAAAGATTACTGTAGTAGTAGAGTACTTTTAAACGAATTAATTTACTTAAATTCTTTCATTTTACAAGATTTATGAAGCATGAATTATTTTGAAACAAAATGAGCTTTTTTTGTTTTAAACTTTCCTTGAATATTGGAATTAAAAAAAAGAGTTGATCCAATTTATTGAAAAAGTTCAATTTGCCATCTAAGTCGTAAAGATTTAGCCCGACACATAACGTGAATCTGAATCTAAAATCCAGACAGTCGTCTTCGTTGCACTAAACATTACAGAGGTTAATTGAATATCGTCGTCAAAGCTGTTTACATTTTTTTTTTAACGGCACTTTTAACACATTATTGGTTATATCATGTCGAGAAAATTAGAGCTAAGTGTCAACACACCGATTTACCTATGATGATAGTCGCAGTTAAATGATAAGGAAATAATAGTATACAAATTTATCGCATATTTGATTTGAATATTGAGTTATCGTGTATGAGGTCCTTAACAGTAAATCGCCCATGTTCAACAAAGACCATGTTCAAACAAACTTCTATGATGAAGAATGTTAAGAAAAATATGCTCACTTTCGTTTGTTACTGAAATATGTAATTACATTGCATGTATGTCACTTTATAAGCAATAGCTGAAACATACCACTAAATTGTATTTAAAGTTCCTTTGAATCACAATTCCTACTGTTAATATGTTTTTTCTTCCTCCTCCTTCTTCTTCACGCCCTGCTAAAGAATCATAAAAATGCATGAACTGTTAGGAATAATAATAATAATAATAATAATAATAATAATAATAATCTTTATTTAACGAGGATAACACATTTAGTCATGAAAAATCCATCTGCCATGTGCTCCTCAATTTTGTAACAAGTTATGTTATATAAAAAAAGACACATACACACACTCAGGTATGCTGGCACACGTACTCACACATTTAAAATGGATTGATTTGATTTTGGGATTAACGACGTGTGCAACCATTCGGCCATGTACGTCAGACAATTTAAAATGGATTGAAATATGTAACTGTAGTGGTGAACAGGTACATATATAAATAATATGCTATACACAGGTATAAACATTTCAGCATGTCAGCAGTCATATATAAATATAATACTGCGGTTTTAAACGAAGCAAGGCAATTCGAATTACTTATCTTCAGGGGTAAGGAATTCCAAAAGGTAGGTGCTGATACAGGAAAAGAGCTTTTGAAATGGTTGGTTTTTGACCACGGAATCTGAAGTTCGTTGTTGATTCGAGATTATGCTCAGTATTTTATGATCTTAGTTCAATTAGGTTAGATATATAATCTGGAGAAAGATCATTTAGAGACTTATATGTCATGATTCCTTTAAAATAAAGAATACGTTTTTGTATAGGTAGCCATTGTAGACGTGAAAACAAAACATTCGCGGGAGTCGTAATATGAAGTTTCAAAATTGTTCGGGTGGCCCTTTTCTGGAGTTTCTTAATTCTGGATAGACTATAATTGGATGTGGTTTCCCATATGGTACAGCCATTGTCAATAATTGGTAGTATATATGGTACAGCCATTGTCTATAATTGGTAGTATATATAGTACAGCCATTGTCTATAATTGGTAGTATATATGGTACAGCCATTGTCTATAATTGGTAGTATATATAGTACAGCCATTGTCTATAATTGGTAGTATATCTATAATTGGTAGTATATATGGTACAGCCATTGTCTATAATTGGTAGTATATATAGTACAGCCATTGTCTATAATTGGTAGTATATATAGTACAGCCATTGTCTATAATTGGTAGTATATATAGTACAGCTATTGTCTATAATTGGTAGTATATATAGTACAGCCATTGTCTATAATTGGTAGTGTATATATAGTACAGCCATTGTCTATAAGTGGTAGTATATATAGTACAGCCATTGTCTATAATTGGTAGTATATATCTATAATTGGTAGTATATATCTATAATTGGTAGTATATATCCCGAAAAATAAAGTTCAAGCGACTGGAGACGTATAAATATCGACAGTAATTTTTAGAGATTTATTCTTTTGACGACCGTTGCACATATGTGATCGATATGTGTATTCCAGCAGAGGTGTTGATCAATGTAGATACCTACAAGTTTTTGATTTTTAACACTATACACGTCTAAGCCATTTAGAGTTAGAAGTAAATCCATGTTTGTGGATAGGCGCTGCCTTGTTCCGATTGTCATACATTTCGTTTTAGATGCATTAGTATGCAATCTGTTTTGTTGACACCAAACTGATAAATTGATGAGGTCGATTTGAAGTATATTTTCAATGGAGTCAAGCTATTCACACATGCATGCATACATATATTGTATTATAGTATATCATAATATATGATATGAGAGAGAGAGAGAGTAAAACCCCGCTTTGCGACCGCGGTCTTAAGACCACCCGCTAAAACGATCGCAAATTCAAAGAACCGAAGTTGAATTTCAGTATTTATCGAATCTTATTACAAAGACCATCCTGGTAGAAAGACCACTTTTCTCAAGTCACGCAAGTGGTCTTATTAGCGAGGTTTTACTATATATATATCTATATATTCATATTCATCTCAAGTAACGCGTGATAGAAAAAAATAGACCATTATAATATAACAATGCCAAGCCCAGTGACAAGTGAAAGGCGTTACGGATGTTTGAGTCACACTCTTGATACATACCTGACCACTGATTACAGATTGTATCTCCAGGGAAATTAATGAAAAAAAAAAATACATTAAAAGCGGTGTAGGTATATTTCATCCCATATGAAATCTTATTATATCTACACATTTTGGCAAAAGTGACAAGGGCAAACTTAAAGAT
Organism: Margaritifera margaritifera; assembly: GCA_029931535.1. Taxonomy (NCBI): domain Eukaryota; kingdom Metazoa; phylum Mollusca; class Bivalvia; order Unionida; family Margaritiferidae; genus Margaritifera; species Margaritifera margaritifera. The sequence continues at coordinate 1,254,972 of JAQPZY010001499.1, read as the reverse complement.
TAAATTGCTTGCATCAACCTTTTAAATAATTAGGTTATAGTTTTAAATAATTTGTTTCTGATAAGAACTTGTTTTTGTACATACATTCATGTTTTTATACACACATTCATGCATAAGTAAGTAAAATGACAGCAGCTCCATGACTCTGTCAAATGTATGTATGCCGTCTTAGAATATTAAACTTTTTCTTCTGTCCGTTGATACATTTATCGCTATTTATGGTCGACATAGCTTTTATGTACATATTCAAACTTATTTAATTCCGTTCATTTATCAGTCCTTCCATCCCTTCCATCCCTAGGTTAGTGCATGCGTATTCTCGCAATACATATGGATATTGATAATTCAAATATACGTGTATGTGCATTCATGCATCTGATTAATGAATCATGTCTGTTCCCACGCCATCGATCCACGTTACTGTCCGAGAACGTTGGTCACGCTGACTAAACGTATAAATCCGAATTTGTTTTGATCCATTCCCACTATATTTATAAAATCATTTGGAAAGCATACAAAGGGGTATGCAATAAATACAAAACCGCATGCATGTTTTGTTCCATATCAGGGGAAAAAAAACTCAAACTCATTTGATATTGCGTATGAATACGTATCGTCTAGAAGGCCTCAACATATGCCTACGTCATAGCAGAGTTGCTCTTCCCGACGACTCCGAACAAAACACGTACGTAATTTTGTGTATATCCTCTGCCCTTCCCAATCTCTGCTATACATTCCTCTTGACTAGCTATACGATAGGTTGTAGACAATACCTGATTGTGCTTTTAAAACCTTTCAGACACAGTAATGCAATGACAGCAAAGGAAGAATCATCTCGCTTTTGGCAAAGACGGAGCAGAAACGAAGATGTGGTCGACAGGTTGAACCACGTGTGGACATTCCTCTTTCTGATAATTGCTGCCTTAATAATCGCTTGGCGGATACAGCAGAGTGACCGCATCCAGTGCTGGTTAGTCCAAGGACTGGTTGCTGATACCATGGACATGGTCCAATCCGTGTGCTGGGGGGCCAACAGGTTGGTTCCTTCATATGGACCGTCACCAAACAATATCCACAGTATTCCTACAGTGCGCAAGTTCCCTCATTCGGACCCCAGAATAGCTTCAGAGGAGAGAACTACGATGTATCAGTGGATTCCGGTGCTATTGTGTTTGCAGGCTCTTTTGTTCAAACTTCCTGACATTGTATTTACGATGATCGACAGTTACTCCAACCTTTCCTGTAGACAAATTGTCGCCTTGGTAAATGGATACAAATACCTCAGTATTGCAGACAGAGAAGTTCTGGTGCGCAGAGTGGCAATTTTCTTGCATGAAAGATTAAGATCCTCCTTCTTGCCTTGCTCATCATGGGGTTTCTTGTCCTTTCAGTTTTTGTTGTTGAAACTGATGTACTGTATAAACGCTATTTGTCAAATTGTATTTATTGACTCTATCCTTGTCCCACATAAAAATGCTCCAGCAAACTCCTATGGGGACATTGTCTTTGGAAACCTAAGACAAACGAAGTCAAACTTTTGGAAACACTCGCCGAGCTTTCCCCAATCTGTGATATGTAACTTTACAAATGGATCATCCCCTTCGAGTTTGACTTTCTCAACACAGTGTGAGATTCACGTTAATCAGTTCAGCGAACAAGTCCTGATTGTTGTTTGGCTATGGTTGCTCTTTGTAAACATTGTGACATGTCTTGGTTTCGTGTCTTGGTTTGTCGGAAGCGTCGTCCCGATATTCCGCAGCAGGTAATGCATTTAAATGAGTTAGTGCTTTTTACCGTTACTATGGGTCACAAGTTAGTTTATATACGTATTAGTATCATCATATGATGTTGTTTTATTGCTAGAGCGTACAAAAACCTGTGTATTTTAATTTACCGATCAGTCTGAATTTCCGACGAACAAACTTCTAAAGAAATACTGAGTATGCATAACTGTAGTTCTTGCCAATAAAGAACGATACTTAATGTTATCTTGGTTTACTATCAGCGTACCAGACAAGATACTACTTTAAAATAAGTTGGATTTTAAAATAGTTTTTAGGATCTTATAGTGGCACGTGATCTGTATAAATAACAAAAGTATGTTTAAACCATGACGTATGGGTTATGTCAAGTAGAGGATTTTATAAAGTTCACAAATCACTCAAAACAAGCATTTTATAGTCTCGCGCTCAAAACGAGCATTTTGTAGTCTCTCACTCTAAATACGGATTTTGTAGTCTCGCACTCAAAACAAGCATTTTGTAGTCTCGCACTCAAAACAAGCATTTTATAATCTCGCACTCAACACAAGCATTTTACAGTCCCGCACTCAAAACAAATATTTTATAGCCTAGCATTCAAAACAAGCATTTTATAGTCTAGCATTCAAAACAAGCATTTTATAGTCTCGCACTTAAAGTCATATTTCAATTTGCTTCAAAATAAAGATCAGACACCCTGCAAATTATATCTAACGATAAAAAAGCTGGTGAAAACTTCGCAAAAGGAAATATTCAGTGAACATGAATGTAGAAAGTATAATAAGATATACATGCAGTGCACATTTATATAATCATTTTAAGTAATCACGATCTTGATGGTATACATACTTTACCTCTTTGATGCATAATAATTAGTGCATATCTATCGCTAACGTTACCCTTTTAGTAAATTCAAATGTTTTGTTACTCGAAATTGCTTTTATACCCACTCAAGAGCCGAGTTACTACGTAATTCAATAAGAATTCTGTCCACAATTGGACTGACAACGAAAGCGCTATACATGCTTCGGTATTTCAAATCAATTTCAATACTTTTTTATTCGTTTAAGGTTTTATTGACATACGTTAAATGACACATACATGTAATACATTATATATTGGGACAGTCTTTCTACCATTTCAACCATTTTCAATAAGACAAAATATGTAGGCAGTTCTAGAAAATTATTTTGTGTCACTTTAAGATGAAAGAAAAGACGTTAAGGAGAGAGAGAGAGAGAGAGAGAGAGAGAGAGAGAGAGAGAGAGAGAGAGAGATAAAGAGAGAGTTTACATATATTTTTTAAGATAACATACCTATATATATATATATATATATATATATATATATATATATATATATATATATATATATATATATATATATAGAAAGTATTGGCATTTCTACAAACAAATATCAGAGCATCCATATATAGGTATACTCATTCACAAAAATCACCACCAATGTATCAAAATAATTGGTGAGTATATACAGATACATATACATACACACACACAATTGTAGGTTATGACTTTGTTTTGGAAATCTGTCATCATCAGTTATCTTTAATAATTTGAACTAGTACTTAAGAATCCCACTATATCTTACTACTTGCATTGATATTCTACCTAACTCATTATAGACAAATGCCAATAATAAATTTATAAAATGAAGTATGCACAGTTTCAATGTCATTTGCTTTGTAAAACCCCAAACTCTTCTGATCCATAATTTACAATTAGTGCTATTTGAGTATCAACTATTTGGAATATAGTTTTTGTAGACAGTTTACCAAAACGATTAAGTCTAGTCTTCAAACTATAAAGTGCCTTTGCTGCTTGTGCTGCTAGCGTTTTTTTGACACATATACCATGGTATTTATAATAAGATACCGTCTCTATCAGGCAATTACCAAAATACCAACTTCCATATCCTCTCACATATCCATCTTTGGGAAGAACTGCAATTGTAGGTTTTCTTGTAGGTTTCTTTTTCGTTTCCAGATGTTGCAGTATTCTTTTAGTTTATTTAGAATTCTTTGAAGTTAACAATTTCGCCAGAGGCAACTAAGTCATCTGCATACAACAGTGCAACTAACTTAGCAAATTCTAATGTTACATCGTTATGCTGGTCAGAAACGTGTCTCTTTAAATCATTTAGAAATAATTAAAATAAAATAGGTGGTAAAACACAAACTTGCCTTACCGCTGCCAGGCACTTAAATGATTCTGCCACGCCATTTGACATTTGCATGTATGGCTTTCAGTGTCATAAGCGTTTGACTGCATTGATAGGAGCTTACTGTATCATAAATTAGTATATATATATATATATATATATATATATATATATAGAGAGAGAGAGAGAGAGAGAGAGAGAGAGAGAGAGAGAGAGAGAGATAACGAATAAACGGGACGTTTTATTTATATAAGAAATCTGAAACCAAACAGACCAGGCCTTAACACTACCTTAAGAATTTACATGGCCACGCGTACATTTCTATTTCCCGCATAAGTTTGAGAAACATTTTAAAAATATGTCCTTTTGATACCTTAACGTTCGTTCATTTTAAATACGTAAACATCCCATAATATAGGAAAATCTTGTATATAAATTTATATGTACATTGTTACAGATAGAAAGTTGCCTAGCAATATGTATAAGATTTCATCCTTTCTGACATCGAATCTACGTTAGAAAAGATGTTGGATTGCCAGTGGTAATTTAGGCAACAGTTATTGGGAAATGCAAAGGCCTAAATATAGAGTAAACAAAATACTCTATGAATGTATTAACTGTTTGTATAATAATCATCTACTGACAAACTTTTCCCACTTACAACTTCTATAAGCACTATCGTTTTGTTTATTAAAATTAAAAGCAACAATCTTTTTGAACTGACACAAAAAGGGCATGTCTTTATTAAATTTACATGTATAAATATATTGTTTGGCATATAGAATCATTAAATTAATTACATCATCAGCCTGAATTTTGCATTTAATCCCAAAGACAATATTTATGTCTATGAATTACAAATTATTATGTCACTACACTAAATTTGTATCCATGGTAAAATATAATTTAGAACAGACTTAGTTTTGTGACAAAATCCCACAAAATATGTGATATTGTCTTTGCATGTAACACAGAAAACGAATAGAGCGCGTTTGAATTCAAATTCAAATTCTTTTGAGAAATGCATTTGTAGACGACGTTCTATGTAATTTGTTTTTAAAGCTGCAACCATCAGTAGTAATGGGGGATACCATAGCCTCAAAAGTGATCGTCAGGCCTAAATTTGAATTAAAATTACGGCCTCCATGACGAAATTATGACCCTCTGGGCTCAATGGGCATTTAATATTAGTTCATATGTTTAGCATTAGTATATCCCTCAGGAGTCAAGAGGAATGGCAATGTTAAAAATGGCCCTTAAGTTGAATAGGATGCGACGGTCTGGCCTCACGGGAAAATGTTTTGAAGAAAAAAAGGTCCACAGGATAAACATTATTGGACGGCCTGGGGTCAAGGAGAATTGAACATGATACTGGATACTGACTAACACTCACACCTGCTGATCAATACCTACATCTACTGACCAATACACGGTGTTACTTATCATCACCCATATTTACTGACTAAAACCCACAACTACTGACAAACACCCCCTCTACTGACCAACACGCGTCTCTTCTGACCCACGTCAAGATCCACTCGCATTCAATCCACTCTACTGATTACCACTCGCAACTTTTGAACAGCACCAACATATACTAACCAACACGCCCTCTACTGACCAAACTCACACCTACAGGCCTATGGGAATAACACTCATAAAAAAACAATCAGACACTTGACCATTATTAATTACACAAGATTTGCTGTTTGGATAAACTAGTTTGATCCAATCTGTTATTGGTTCTTAATGCATAATTTTATCAAACATCGGAGTCAAATGCTTTTTCAAAATTATTCAATAGAAGCAAACCAGGAATATTGTTTTTTTTTTTTTTTTTTTTTTTTTTTGGTGTAAAACATTAAATCATATAGGCTTCTTACGTTTTCTCCAATTTATCGTCCTTTTAGAAACCCTGTTTGAGCCTTATGCGTAATTATGGGGAGCATGGTTTTAATCCTACTTTTTAATACATGCATTAGCAGCTTTGTATGATACATTTAGAAGTGAAATGGGTCTCCAATTTGAATATACTGCTTATAGTTATCACCTTATGGTATACACATAATAACTCCTTCCTTCTGTGTGAAAGGTAATTAACCAAGTTCATACCCAAAGTTAATAGACCTCACAAGAAACTGTCCAATATCTTTCCAAGCAGATTTATAAACTTCTACCGTATTTCCGTCAATTCCTGGGCTTTTTTCTGCTAGTGGTGATCAGGTATACAGACCCAAAAGGTGCCGCATAAAGAATAAGAAAATCATGAGAATTATAGCTTTCATATTGACGGGTAAAAAGAACAATGAAAGAAAACAAACAAACAAATAAACAACACCACAAAAACAGAAACAAAACAAACAAAAAGCTAACGTCTGAGGTTCACTGTAGGCCAAGTGCCTCCTTACAAAATAGATGACAGACTTCGGTGCATCGGGGTTTACAAAATAATTTTAAAAATATAGAAAATCTGTTGTGTGTTTTTCGGGCATTAGTACCGGAAAATAAAAAAAAATGTTACAAATGTTATATTGTAATTGCATGCATTATAATCTACCTATATAATATTTGTGAACACATACGTACGGCAAAACAAAATTATCTTGGACCGAAAGGTACGCAAGAAAAAATAAAAGACAAGAGTAAACTAGTGAGACAAAACATGACAAGCAGAACTATATATCGATTACAAGAAGAGGGATATAATAAAATACAATACAGTACAGATAGTCAGAGGCAAGTCACACCTCTATAAAACTATCGTATAAAGGAGTTGTTGGTATGTAATATGCAATATTCTAGCTTAGCTTTTAAATTGCAATGATTTTGATATACATCTAATGTATATTGTGTAGAGTCAATGGACCTTATAATATAGACACATTAGCAATAAATAGCAATGTATATTGTGTAGATTCAATGGGCCTTTCAATATAGACAAATTAGCAATAAATAGCAAGTTACATCATTCATACTTAAACAGGTATCTACCCTTGAATAACAACGTGCCACTACCTATATTTTACGATATGGCACCACCTGCTGCATACAGGTCTTCTAGTCTAGTCTATAGATAGATATATTTGCATGTTTTCTATATGTTACCACGTATACAAGAGATAAAATCACATTCAACGTGCTTCTTCAAACCAACACATATATTTGTAAGCAATACTCAGGCATGTAACCAGGTGATAAGATAAAAAAATGAATACTGTGAAACAATGAGCGAAATTCCCATTTTATACTATACTGAAGCAGTTTTTTTGTCTGGACCAAACAAGACTAATTAGCTGAGCATTTCCATGTCTGAATACTTAAGGTTAGTTTTATATACTGGCGTTAGGAAAACCAGTTTTCTATCCTAACCTACTGATAAGAGTTATTATTTCCCTTGTATTAAAAAAAAATTATGGGTACTAGTTGGAGTTCAAGACTGACCTTTAAGACTATTTTGCGCATCGAGGAAAAGGGCCAGAAAAAATGAAGTGAAAAGAAAAAGAAAACATTTACCACATAATTAATTGTTGTCGAAACTTAGTTTCTAGTTTATTCCAACTTTTATCAGATTATTCATTAATATAGTGTTATTTCATTTTACCATATAGGTTGGCACGAGTTTTATGATAAGTAATCCCCAAAAAGGAAGAACATTTATATGATTTCAAGGCCTCAAGAGAAAAACGTATTTCAAAAAAGAAGAAAGAATAAAGTACCGTATTTGTAAACGTTCATTAACCAGTTTTCTTTGAAACCATTTTTGTCTCCCTCTTCACAGGAAGTATTGATGCTTGAGCGTAAATAAAGAGAATGACTTAGTAATGCTAGTTTAATATAGGAGCAGACGAACCTGGTTACTCTCCTGATCTGTGCAATGATGACACCAACCCCCGTCTGACTTGCAAACAACTTGAAAACAAAATGTAAACACGACGACTTCAACTTTGACAACGTCCCTGATACTGTCGCCTAATGATCCCTATATACCTAATGATACCTATATACCCCTATGCTTATCTATCAATGAGACTCGAGTATTCTTATTCTTTATATGTCTACAGATATATGTATTTTGCGTCTCCCTTTGAATGCCATGACAAGTCTATATGTATGACGCAGGCAGTTAAAATATGAGCTACAGCTTTGCGTTACTTCTCTCAAAAAGGAAAATGTACCTTTTTATTACTGTACAAGACGAATAGTAAGTTATGACTAAACGCGAACTTCCTAAGTCCCTCAAGACACTCGTGTACCGACAGGTGTAAGATTGTACGCTTTGAGTTACACTCTGCATACACTCTACGTGACGAGCCACACTTATTCCTGCAAAGAGTGTCAACATTTCTTGTTTGAGGTTTATTGTAGGATGCTTAGCATTATAAACCATCAAAAGATATATAGTGTATTTTTTTACTACTCATCAATTAAACGTCCCAATGCCTGAGTATTCCTGCCTACTGGATCGTTATTACCTTACGAGATATAAGAGATATAATGTATTTTTTAGTTCTGAAGAACGTACGTACGTATATATATATATATATATATATATATATATATATATATATATATATATATATATATATATATATATATATATATATATATATGTGTATATATGTATACATACTGCACGTGGTTAAGTGGTTCTTTTAAATTAGTTTAATTTATGAGACGGCAACTTCTTTTCTTGTTCCCTTTTTATTAAATTAAATCTTACATTTCGAACAGCGTGCTTACACGTGGCATACAGTTATTTGTGTTTTTGTTAACGTGTGCGAATTTAGGTAAGCAGAGTTGAATGTCTTTTTATGTCTTCCACTGAAACAAAACAAAAAAGAGATTGCGAATACAATCTCTATCTATGTATGTATATATATATATATATATATATATATATATATATATATATATATATATATATATAAGTTTGTTTTAAAGAAAAAAGCGAGTAAGCTAAACTAGAGTTGAAAGTACTCCCAGTATATAACTGATGGTATATAGTTTTGCCATTCTATATCATTTTCCAACACTATAAAGTCCACGCAAAAAAGAAAAATGGGATTATTTAGTATCTTTCTTTGTCCATGACTCAGCACATCCACTTACTTGAAAGCAATTTAGGTAATTTAACATTTTATCAACAGATTTTAATCATTTCAAACTAGACGTTATTATTATATCACAGTGCGTCAATGAATTTTGTAAACGTATTCGGTTACCGGAACATTGCAGGCGATAATTACATCAACTCCTTAAACTTGGAATTTACTATTATCGCCGATTCAGCTATGCATTGGCGGAACTAAGTACCAAAGAAAAAAAGGTTCCTTTAGAACATTTTTTTTTTAAAACTTTGACTCATGCTTGAAGTGTTTTGGGTTTTCGACTAATTTATGATCAAACCCTAAATTTGACATACACACCTAAGACTAACTTTGTGAAAATATAATGTGTACAATTCCTCATAGAAATTAAACATATCAGTAAACCATAAATTTTTAAAAAAATCTCTCAGACTCTATTTTTGTTAAAGAATTTTTCAATCAAGCAGTTTTGTGTCCTACTTATTGGGGGAAATAATGCGAGATTTCAACTACTATTCTAACAAGGGTAATTCTTTATATATTTTTAAAAATCTAATTATTTATTCCATGATTCACTTTGATATCTTTATATATTTTTAAAAAATCTAATTATTTCTCACATGTGTCACTTTAATGTCTTAATATATTTTTTAAAAATCTCATTATTTCATACATGGGTCACTTTAATGTCTTTATATATTTTTTTTAACAAAATCCCATTATTTCATACATGGGTGACTTTTATGTCTTTATATATTTTTAAAAAATCTCATTATTTCTTACAGGGGTCACTTTAATGTCTTTATCTTTTTTTAAAAATCTCATTATTTCTTACATGGGTCACTTTAATGTCTTTATATATTTTTTTTTAAAAAAAACTCATTTTTTCATACATGGGTCACTTTAATGTCTTTATATATTTTTTAAAAATCTCATTATTTCTTACAGGAGTCACTTTAATGTCTTTATAAAATTTGTTTAAAATCTCATTATTTCTTACAGGAATCACTTTCATGTCTTTATATAGCTTCGAGTAACCACCTTCCGTGGACTTAATGTGAATTTTAACGCGTTCGTTATAATATTATGATAATCTATTCAAATAAACCATAATAAGTGTTCAACTATATCTACTTCATTTAATCAGCGTGAAAAAAAATTGGCATTCATGTACATTAGTTAATAATTACCGTTTCTCCGAGCGTGTGTATGTTTACTTATTCCGGAAGTGACATCCATGGTTTGTGACACTCACTAAAAAGTAACGTGGCATATGACCGGACCGTGCTTGTTAGACCAAGGTATGGATATTATTAGTTTATAGCGTCTCCGTGTTTATGAAATTAAAAAAATTAAATTTAAAAATGATTAATTTTTTCTGTTAATTCTATATGCAGTTTGTGCACTAACATTACTGCTTGCTTGTTCTTTACCATATAGATACATGACTCAATAGGCTGAGAGAGAGACAGACAGACATACAGAGAGACAAATTGAGAGAGAAATTTAAAAATGGACACTGGTGAATGGATACACATTTTATTATAATAGATTCAATGTCTTTTGATGTAAAATATATGTTTATTATGAAATAATACTGAAACGAAAAAGTCCGTAGTGAATATACATTTCGAGTGTAAATTTTTCTTACGTTGTATAAGAACCCCACATGATTAAAACCAAATATTTACATTGGCTATCCAGTTGTAGAAATTCCCAAAGTGGATTATCCTGTTCAAAATATGTAAACAAAGCCAACATGTGATCGACGGCGCTATTTTTAGCATATAATAGAAACTTCAAGGCCAAAATGTCTGACATAAAAAAGGCATTAGTGAAAACATAGATTTTCATTATGATTTTTTTAAATTAACTGAAATTACCTTTTTAAATCTCATTTTTTGAGATTTTACTGTTTAATTAATTCCGGTCACTCATTAAGAACGCTGGTGACACCGCTGATGACGTCACTATCTCGAAACAAGCGCGTTATATCGCGAGAAACATGGCGCACGATTGAAGGAGTCGACCTACAACTGGCCGTTCGATGATATTTTTTGAAAATCGCATTATTTCTTACATGGGTCACTTTAATGTATTTATATATTTTTTTAAAAATCTCATTATTTCTTACATGGGTCACTTTAATGTCTTTATATATCTTTTTAAAAATCTCATTATTTCTTACATGGGTCACATTAATGTCTTTATATATTTTTAAAAAAATCTCGTTATTTCTTACATGGGTCACTTTAATGTCCTTATAAATTTTAAAACATCTCATTATTTCTTACATGGATCACTTTGATGTCTTTATATATTTTTAAAATTTCATTATTTCTTACATGGGTCACAATAATGTCTTTATATATTAAAAAAATCTCATTATTTCTCACACGGGTCACTGTAATGTCTTTATATATTTTAAACAAATCTTATTATTTCTTTCTTCATCCTTTGCCTTTTGTTTGCACTGGACTAAACTATTTTTACATGTATAGACGCATTCAAAAAAGACACCGGAGTTGTATTACCTTGTGAATTTTTATTATCTAGGCTTGTGTTTGTTACGTTTTTTTTGTTTTTGTTTTGTTTTGTTGTTCTTGTTTTGTTTTTTTTTTTTAATTTATTTATTTTCTTGTCCAGATACATGGAACATTGTGCTTCGCCTAATGAGCTTTAAGAATTTAAGTTTGTCCACTTTTTCATCTCCACAGGTTTGTACAACGTTATATGGACTTGGACAACGTAATTCATATCAAAAGACGTCTCATGCGAGATCTCGCGAGATTTACAGACTCTCATCTCGGTCAGGATGGGATTATTATCATCCAGCTGATTGGACGCAATTCGTCTGAGGTATTTGTGAAGCACCTTATTCGGCATATGTTCAATCTTCAGCAGGACTTTCTGCGACGCAGCAGAAGATCCCGAATGACCATGTTGGAACCAGAAAAGGCGGAAAGATCTGTTGATATTGACTTGAACAAAATGGAGAGATCTGTCGACTTTGACCTGGATAATATAGAAAAATTAGATAAAACAGAGTCTTCGATTTCTCACGATAACCAATGACTAATAATATACAACTATTTAATTTAGCTACAGATATAATGTAAAATGGTGTGATGTATGGTATGAATGTATTAGTATTTAACGGTACCACAGGCAGTAGTGGTTAGATGGTGCCAACTAAATGCAGTTATAAAAATGTAACAAATGAAAAACTACACAACAGCTTTAGGAAGATAAAATCCTTCCAAACAAAGGTAAACACGAAGTACCATAAAAATAAAATATAAAAGTTGCTACAGACTCAATGACCTTTTAGAAATCCACTCAACGCTAGACATGGCTATAAACTTTACTTTTCTAAAAAATGTGTTTACAAATGTATGTATACGGAAGCAGAACATTACATCACTTGAATACCATGATAGCCTGCCTATGTATGTATGTATGTATGTATGTATGTATGTATGTATGTATGTATGTATGTATGTATGTATGTATGTATGTATGTATGCATGTATTTAATTAGTATAAGAGTAGGTACATAGGTGTGAATGCCCATAAATATACATCCCTTTGTACATGTGAGTGAATGAATGGGTGAAATGGGGGATAGATATATGGATCAATATATCCAGGATTGCAAGCATGTGTCTGTAAGTGATTGTATGTGTGTGTGCATTTATGTATACGTGTACGCATATGTGTAAGGGATTTTATGCATGTATGTATGCAGGTACGTATGTACGTATATGTGTATGCAAGTGATTGTATGTAAGTATGTATATATGCATATGTGTATGTAAGTGGATGTATGTATGTATGTATGTATGTATGTATGTATGTATGTATGTATGTATGTATGTATGTATGTATGTATGTATGCATGTATACTAATGTGCGTTATATTAGTTTTAAAGATGGACTGAAATATCTCATAAATGTATGTCTTAAAGTAATTAAATAAAACTTAAATTATGCTGAATAAGGTCGAAATCTATTTATAAAGTTCAAGTATAACAATCAGCTGAAATTTAGACGGCTCATATGTTATATATGTATCTATTGTTACGTCGTTAGCATTTGTTGGGGAATATACGAGTTGGACAATTACCGATAATCAAAGGGAACTCGGGTTATCGCATTATCTCGCTGATCGAAAAGCAAAGCCTAATTGTATGGCTTTATGTATGCGTACTAAAGGCAATGGTGGATTATTACAGCCGAACAGCTTACTTAGATCTGTTATGGGACAATAATGGTCCTTATTCGAGAGAAAACCTTTAATATCAGATGAAAAATAAAAATACCAAAAAGAGCCTGAGGATAAATGCATTCTAATACGTAGATATTAGGCTCTTGATCCCTGTCACAGGATGAAGCCGGGTTGGGACTGGATTAGTGAAGACACCGAAAGCAACTGCGTTAATAAGATGTTTATTTATAAACGCAATTTAAAGATGAACAAATCTGACACCATTATAACAAAAAGATAAGGAAAATTATAAAGTTCTTAACATGGAACTATCAACAACAAGTAACTCAACGAGAAAAATCAAAGATGGATTTAACAAATGGAATTTTAAACAAACGTGAATAGCATCCTATCACCAATCGACAAATAAGAGTATATGATTCACACCCCAATATAACCAAGGCCTTATTAAGTACCAAGGGTGACCAAAGCATGTGATTTATGCACTTATCAATAGAATACTCATTTATCCATCAATCTGTTAACTCGTCAATTTATCAATTTAACAAGCGATGTTGGAATATGAATTTATGAATCCGTCGTTCATATAACGATATTGAAATGGGGATGTATGAAATTATGAATATGTCGTTCATATAACGATATTGAAATGGGGATGTATGAAATTATGAATATGTCGTTCATATAACGATATTGAAATGGGAATGAATGTAATTTTGAATCTATCACGCATATAGCGATATTGAAATGGGAATGAATGTAATTTTGCACAGATAGCAATATTGAGATAACAATCAAATGGAACACGCAATAAATATAACTATCGTGGCGTCCGTTTGACTACCAAGATGTATCTACGGTTCCACCCGCTCTAGTCCATGGTCAAGGAGCCACCACGCATGGTCCACCCCTCCCAGTCTGTTGAAGGATCCCTCGAGAGCCTTCACATTAACACAGACCCGTTGATCGAGAAGCCTTGGTCCCTCGCATCGAGAAAACCAGTACACTCTTCCGAAACAACGTCACCAGACACAGCGTACACGTCACACGAAACCACACAGAGTTCTGTGACTTCACACACCACCAAACCATACATATGGAACAGCTAAAAGTATAACAACTAAACCGTGTAGTACATATGACACGGTTAGTACTTTTGTATTGATATATGTTGCGCATGCGCGCACATGAATTACGCCTCGTTACACATTACATTAATCATTCAATGCATGCCGCGTATAATTAAATAATACCCGTCTGTTCAGTTACAACAAATAGCTAACTTGAACCAGCCTATAGGATTTCTAATATCATGGCGTTGTATGACCTAGGTATTGACTCTCTGTAGAATTTAGAATAAATTCTAAAACATCTAATATATGAAACAATTATGTCATATAAAACGAATAGTGATAAAGAATACAATCTTAAATTTCACATACCTCTACAGCTGAAGTTTTGCTCCCGTAAAGAGGTAAGCTTTCTGACAAGACTCATCGTAGTGTAATTTGTTTATAGAGAATTCGCTCTATATGTACTCTAGCTGTGACAGATATGCGCAGCAGCTAGGCACGTGAGTTTTCACTGCAGGCAATTCGCGCGTGCAGCATGGGGTGAATCGCGCTCAGTATTTCAAAATAACTAGAGCCGAAAAAAATAAACAACCCCCGAGTAACGCTCTAGTCGGAAACGAAACCCGAATACATTTTTGATCACATATACATATTGATATAAACCATACAATTCCGTGACAATCCCATCCTTGTGACTAACAACTCCAGTGAGTGTGACTTTACATCATCCATGCGGCCAACAACTCAAGTGAGTGTGACTTGACCTCATCCATACTGCCAACAACTCGAATGAGTGTGACATGATCCCATCCATGCGACCAACAACTCGAGTTAGTGTGACTTGATTCCATCCATGCGGCCATCTATTCAAGTGAGTGTGACGTGATCCGATCCATGCGGCCAACAACTCGAATGAATGTGACATGATCCCATCTATGCGGTCAGCAACTGAAATGGGCGCAACCTACACCGTCACTGACTGTCATGCGAAGTAATCAGTTTGTGGACAAACAAATTTATTAAAAAACCGCTACAGGCTGGAATAACAGAGACGAGAAAATTGTGCGTACAAAAACAGTGGAAGAGTTCAAACACGAAATATCTAATGGACGGGTGATTTTTAAAAGACATGCACCGTACCGAAACAAAAGCAAAGTAACAGTCAGTGTAACGTGTATCTCGCTTTGTTGAAACGATTGTAAGCATTTCCTTTGTTTCGACAGGTGATTTCAAAACTAATGTAAGCCCATCAGATAGTTTTCTTAAATTTCATTGATTAATACAATTTACAAAATATTTTCTAAACTTCTGACTGATAGACTTGCTAACTGGGCTAAAAGAAATAGCAATATAGATGAAATCGACGCTGGTTTTCCATGAAGTTATTCAGCCGTCGATAATATTTTCTCACTACAAGCAATGTCACAGACATATCTGTCACCAAGAGGGTAGTTTCTTTTGTCTATATATTTACTTTTGCAAGGTCTTTGATAAAGTTAACAACTTACTCCAAAAAATATTCAATAACGCGTGCATGGGAATTGTACAAAACAGAGAAATACATGACTGATTTCTTTACCGGTAAAATCGGAACGTGACAAGGGGGCATAAGCAGCCTGATACAGTTCTCCTTACTTATGTTAGATTTATGCACCCTGTTGAGCGACTGTTGTGGGTCAGGTGTCTTTATCACTAATGTAATACCGGACATATTATGTTTATTATTTGCTGACGATGTTGCAAACTGTACCGAAACTGCAATAAAACTTTAAAATCAACTATATGATATAAAATAATGTTGCTATAACACAGGCATGATTGTGAACTGAAAGAAAGCATCAATCGTTGTTTTTCGAAATGTTAATTTGTAGACACGTGAATTTGTTTTTATTTGGTACGATATAGCTTGAGATAGTTATTTTAACATGACATTTGTCAAACGCAGATTAGATTTTTTTTTTCCTTAAATATATCACGCTTGAAATTGTAACGCGGAAATCTACTCAATATGTCTTTGATATTCAAAATTGTCATTATGTGCCCAAAAGATGAGAATAATCTCTTACATTTATTTGTGTATCATTAGACACGTATCATTTAATCAAGTTGTTTTGTTTTAGAATGCGAATACGTAATTTCGAAATTTTCAAGCATTTTTTAATACTAATTACTAGTATTAGGATAGCTGTAAGACACGCATGATTATACTGCTTGAAAGGTCATTAAAGTTGTTTATCTCCTCAAACCTGGATTTTAAAAAAATGCATTAAATGTGTATAAATTATAAGTACTCAATAATATCTTTATGTCAGTAAGTTCAGTGGCGGACCCAGAAATATCTTTCAGGGAAAGCGTAAGGGGGGTGGGGGGGGGGACAGACGTAAACAATTATTAGAGGGATCTTTGGTAACCTCAGTTGGGGGTCCAGGGGGCGAAGAAAACGGTTTTCTCGCTCTCATTGTTAGAACAGGGACGAGGCCGCCGCCCCCCCCCCCCTCCGATCTGCTCCTGAAGTTCCACCCAAACTACGTTCGAAAATACATTATAGGAATTATAAGAGTAAAAATGGCACTGGACATGTAGACTATGCGCATGTGTCAGTGTGTCAGTCTCTATGAAGATGGACCGGTAGACTATGCGCATATCGATATACTGTGTGTCAGTGCGTCAGTTTCTATGAAGATGGACATGGAGAGGATAATCGCTTTTGCTCTAAAATTTTACCAATATAATATAGGTTATCATAAACGAATATCAAAATTAAATATTAAATGTTCGTAATGAAATGTCTTTTAGAGAACGTGATCAACAGGTATTTTCGCAGTTGTATTGTGTTAAGTCATCAGGTGTTGGAGCATTGTTGAAGGTCCTTTCACTCAGATGAAACAGGGGTCTTCTCCATCTTTTCTTAATTTCATAATTTAAAAACATGTTTGGTCTTTATAAACAACTGTTTGAATATGTATCTTAAGAGAATATTCCAACCCACACTCGGACTTTCCATGTATTTTCTTACAACACAGATGAATACGCTGATTTCTGTGGTGTTCCATGTTTTTATATTATTTTTTTATATCTTTTCCGTGGTTGCTACAAATCACGAATTCAAAGACCAAACGAGCAACTATCTGTCTCTGAACATAATAAGAAACCTCCACTACTATTGAATTTAAGTACCTACAAAAATGTCATCTTCCGTGCAAAACAACCAAAATTGATAGCCACGAAAATAAACGAATTCCCAGTACAATCCCTACAAAAATAGTTTCAATGAAGAACAGCATATGGAAGCAAGGCCCGATTAAAGGCGGAGCAAATGGAGCAGTTCCTCCAGCCCCTCCGCCCCCCCCCCCCGCGACTTAGTGAAATAGTAATTAAAATATATTCAGCTGGAGGAGGGGGAGCTTTTTGAATTTGCTCCAGGGCCCCCAACCACCTTAATCCGACCTTGTATAGAAGGAAATACATTTGCGCTGGTTTGTTTTGCTTTTTTTTTTTTTTTTTGGAGGATGGGGGGTGGTGGGTGCTCGATTTCTTAAGGTGACTCGGTTATAAAGAAAAAAGCATACAGGCACTTATATGCATCTTTTTACGGCAACAAAAAAGAGAACGAAAGTCCCATAAGTGGCAACGATAAGCCCGTTAAATAAAATTATTTGCCCTTGCTTAATTTCCCAGGGTGAATAGCTGGTGAGAAAATATTCTAGAATACACTCATTTGGAGATTTTTTTTTTTCCCCAATTCATCTCTAAAATATTGATTCTTGGTTTGACAAAGATTCATTCTTTCATTATTTTTGATGTATTGGCCAGGTTCCTGGATTGGTTATTCATACATTCTTGTATAGATGGGGTCAATTTGAAATAGAGCCAATCAATTTGAAAACAGTCCTCCATTCAGCTGAGAGGGAATAGCTCTTGAATGTATTTACTAAAAATACAACTCCTGTACAAACTTTCCAGATCGTTGTTTGCAGACCGAACTAAACCAGCGTCGGTGTGATTATTAGAAATACTATATGGATAGCAGGTTCTAATTATCGCGGAATGGTCCTGATAAACCTCTAGTGTATCAGATCCAAAGTTACAACCATTTTTAATTCTTGTTTCTTTTTTCCTCAACAAAAGGACTGAGATAGATTTTTAAGCAAAAATTCCCATACATTTTTGTTTTGTGCGAAAATTTAAATTTCTTGAGTCCATTTCGAAATCAGTATCTTGATAGATTTGGCAAACTTGACAAGCTTACAGCAATGAATATGTACTTTTTGCAAAAATCATTTCGAAATTTTTCGGATACCTTTAGCTGTTGTTCACATTGTGGCGAAGGGTTCTGAACACATTTTAATTAATTCAGAACGTATCAATACAATTTCACTTAAAAATTGCCACATGTGACGAATCTTACGGTTAAAAAGTTACATTTCAATACGTTAAAAGTTTGCTAGTTCAACCATTTATTCCGAAGATAAATGTACACACCTTTATACCAGACACACATGTACATCAACACCCACGTCATAAGTTTTTTGCTGCTTTAAGAAGCAACAAAACGCACGGAACCAGCCATTGAACGATCAATCAGTTCCAATCTTGTCGATAAATTTAGTTATTTATTCTTTGAAAATTGCTGTGGAATTTAACAAACGACATATCGTTCACTTACATATAAAGACAGAGGGAAAAAAGTCTTACTAGAAATGTATAATATATAACAATGTGATATTCGCCAAACTCGGCTAATGACATAATTCTTTTTACCTTGCTCCTGGCAAACGAACGGTGACGTAGGATGATCACGTTTGCGCTCATTCGGAATAGATGCAACTTTAAATAAGCTAAGTTC
Organism: Margaritifera margaritifera; assembly: GCA_029931535.1. Lineage (NCBI taxonomy): Eukaryota > Metazoa > Mollusca > Bivalvia > Unionida > Margaritiferidae > Margaritifera > Margaritifera margaritifera. Next base: position 1,235,800 of record JAQPZY010001499.1, on the reverse strand, counting down.
TGTCTAGCTATGTAAACAAACATGTCAGACAATTAAATAACAATCTATACAGTATGCATGGTTTTAATTTCTTGCATATGATTTCTGTTTCGTTTTCTCATAGAAAGATGTTTACCGCATTTGACTGGAATCCTGTAGTTTGTTATCAGCTGCACTAGTAAATTGCCCGAGGTAATGATCTTCTGAAATTGCCTATACTCAAGACCTTTCTGGCGAAAAGTTCTTAAATGTTTACCTCTCCCTGGCCACCACGTGTCACTTAGTCTGCCATTAAGGTACTGTTTAAGGGTACTGATTATATGTGTACCTGACCAAATAAAGAATGGTGACACCGAAAACACTAAACAGTTCCGAATGTCTTTATTACTATTAATGAATCTTTGTTCCGCAGAAGATACTCTCAGATACTAGAGAAAACAGTAACAAAAGAGTATTAGTGAGAAGAAAATAAATACAGATTACCCAGGACACTTACGTTTGCTAAAATATATTGTCCGTATTAATTTTGAAAAGTCGTAGTGCATGAAAATTTAGGAATGAAAAACTTTAAAATTTAACTTATGGAGAAATTCTGAAATTTGACAAATTATCTGTTAAAAAAAACGAGACAAATAAGCCCAAGGTACTGGAAAAAAAGCAAGTTGAATCACTTTATGATTTCATTTTACCAAGTTGATATATCATCATAAACTAGAAATAAATCTGCACATAAGCATCATCATTACGTTCCTCCTGTTCTTAAAAATTGGAATAAATGCACTCGTTATAATACAGTATTTGGGGGGGGGGGGAACTCTTTGAAATATTGGCTAATTTTTTTATTTTGCCATTCAAGTAATTTTTATAAAGAAATAGTCTTCTTCTTTTATGTTGTTTACGAAAAGTAGTTCTAAATCACGAGCTTTATTAATACAAAAAGTAGTTCCAAATCACGAGCTTCATTAATACAAAAAGTAGGTCTAAATCACGAGCTTCATTAATACAAAAAGTAGTTCCAAATCACGAGCTTTGCTAATACAAAAAGTAGGTCCAAATCACAAGCTTTATTAATGCAAAAAGTAGGTCCACATCACGAACTTTACTAATACAAAAAGTAAGTCCAAATCACGAGCTTCATTAATACAAAAAGTAGTTCCAAATCACGAGCTTGACTAATACAAAAAGTAGGTCCAAATCACGAGCTTTACTAATACAAAAAGTAGGACCAAATCACAAGCTTTATTAATACAAAAAGTAGGTCCAAATCACGAGCTTTATTAATACAAAAAGTAGGTCCAAATCACGAGCTTTACTAATACTAGTTCAACAGATTAATTCGATGTAAAATGAGCAAAATAATCATATAGATGTTGTAGTCACACGTGTTTTCGTTATCTGCTTTTCTTTTTCTTTTTCCTTTTTTTTTTTTTCTTCTACTTTTTTAATTTAATTGTAACAAACGCTATTGTTTATATTAAAAATGTCGAAACATACTGAAATTTAGTCATAATGAATATAAGATTTATTTATTAATTTATTTCCTTATGAGATAAAATAGTTTCTGAGATATTGCAAGCATACTGTGTATAAACTACTAGTTTTGATTGCCCAAAAAGTCTTTAGTTCATTCTACAATTTGACATTCATCGTGTACTGAACACGGTTTTATTTATTGATCAATTAATTCTTGCAATTATTTGTTTAATTGCTCGTTAAATTAACTAATTATTTTGTGAGTTATTTTTTATAATCAAAACTTAACATAATTAGTGAAGGAAAGAAATATGTGAACGAAAGTGAAGTTACGAAAATTATGACCTATTCTAGCTGGCATGCTCCACGAGGTAAAAACCTTTAATGAAAATATTTCTTTTGATGAAATTAGTTAAATAAATTAAATTTAGAACTATGACATAAATAACTGAGGAAAAGAAAAATCATCCATTTAATTAATATGGCTTTTCAAAAAGAACTAATAAAAAAAAACATTTACAAGAAGAGGCAATAATTATATCAACTATCAAACGTTATGGTACCTAATTTAGCAAATATTGTTTCTCTTTCCATTAATATTACTGTTTTATCTTAGATTCTTGACTTTAGTCATTCACATAAAGAGCCGAATAGATTCGGAACAAGTAGAAAGATTTTGCTCCTATCAGCCATATACAGTTCTGAGGTGGCACCCTTATATCAGCTCTGTGCCCCTTTTGATGTGCTCTCGTGTTTTGTGTACGTGTGGGTGTATGTGTGTGCGCGTGTGTCTCTGTGTTTTAAGATGAGCCGTTTTTTTTCCTTAATAATAATTAATACCAGGTAATTACATACCTTTTTTGCAATATTAAATTTTTCTGTTGTTATTGTTATTAGTATCCTTAATTATTTAATGGCAGTGGACCTGCACGTTATTACTGTGCGATATAATCTTCCTAATGGTGTGGTATATTTTGTGTCTCCTGTGTTGAAACATTTGGAGTTTTCCTTGCCTACATACCCACCACCCCACCCAAGCCTTCTTTCGTACATACTGGTTTCTGCGGCTTGCTACGGAAAGTTCACCTTGCTTCACATAGTTTGATCCTCACTCAGAAAAGGTGCCCTTAAGTTTTAATCTAGCAATATAGGCAAACCCACGAGTGAAAATACAGAGCAGCCTCATAGTCTGCAGTAATTTATGCCATATGATTTATATCTCGTTGTCTAATGGAATGTAGTTTAATACATTTTTATAGAATTCTGGATTTGTTTTGTTTGCGTTGTTTTGTTTTGACCCTCGTGCATTTCAAGGGGGTAATCATTTTCCTATTTAATACCAAACCTATGAAAGATGACATGAAGTAGTAATTCATATTTTGGCCTGCTATCATATATATACAATTTAAATCCTTGAGTATATTCAGAAGGTATTCTAAACTTCACATGTGCAGTCATAAGCAACTCTGCAGAAAACACACTTTGTTTTGTAATCTTTAATTGCAGGCCTACAGCGTTTTTTGGACAAAGATCGAATAGAAGAACTGAGTCTGTGCCAAATTTACAATTTGAGTCGCGCCAAAAAGTATATATCCTTCACGAAGCAGAGCGACTGAATACAATGTGATGAGAGAGTTATCCAGGATATGATGTCTTTGCTAATTTCCTTCTCTGACTCAAACTGTCCGAATTTCACTTGGCTGAAAACTTACAACTTTTTGTTTTATTCAGGCGCCTACATTCTGGATTTGTTCATAGCGACTAGATTAAAAAAAAGTAAGTACAAGTTAAAGATTTTCAAAAAGGATGAAAAGCGTAATTGAAAGTTTTTTCATGCGGTGAAACCTACCAAATCCGCCCACAGGTCACTTTGAATTCTCGTCAAATCCAAGTTACCAACGTCACTACTACTAATACTGCTACTAGTACTACTGCTGCTACTGATACTACTACTACTGTTTTGTTTCTATATAACAATATTGTCGAGGTCTTATGCACACTACTAGGCATTTTTGTTTCACTAAAATGTACTCTTTTTAAAGATAATTTAGTCATTTGACAGTTTTGATGTTAGAATCTGAAATTCAGATTTATGTCTGCGCCAATTTATGTATTTTTTATGCCCAGACCAACATGGGTAAAATGCCGTTATGTGGCTCTGTGAATCCTGCCTTGACCAATACGGGTCAAATGCCGTAATGTGTCTCTGGGCAGAGTTGAATCCAATCCAGACCAACACGGGTCAAATGCCGTAGTGTGTCTCTGTGAATTCTGCAGAGACCAACACGGGCCAAATGCCGTAGTGTGTCTATGGGCAGAGTTGAATCCTGCCCAGACCAACACAGGTCAAATGCCGTAGTGTGTCTCTTGACAGAGTTGAATCCTGTCCAGACCAGCACGGGTCAAACGCCGTAGTGTGTCTCTGGACAGAGTTGAATCTTGTCCAGACCAGCACGGGTCAAATACCGTAGTGTGTCTCTGTGAACCCTGTCCAGACCAACACGGATCAAATGCCATAGTGTGTCTCTGGTCAGAGTTCAGTCCTATCCAGATCAACACGGGTCAAATGCCGTATTGTGTTTCTGTCAATCCTATCCAGACACACACGATTCAAATGCTGTAGTGTGTTCTGTGAATCCTGAACATACTAGCATGGGTCAAATGATGCAGTGAGTCTCTGGGCAGATCCTGCCCGGACCAACACGGGTCAACGGCCATAGTGTGTCTCTGTCAATCCTATCCAGACCAACACGGTTCAAATGCTGTAGTGTGTCTCTGTGCATCCTGCATATACCAGCATGGGTCAAATGCTGTAGTGTGTCTCTGGGCAGATCCTGCCCGGACCAACACATGTCAAATGCCGTAGTGTGTCTCGGTTAATCCTGCACAGACCAGCATGGGTCAAATGCTGTAGTGCGTCTCTGGGCAGATCCCGCCCGGACCAACATGGGTCAAATGCCGTTGTGTGTCTCTGTTAATCCTGCACAGACCAACACGGGTCAAATGCCGTAGTGTGTCTCTGGGCAGAGTACTTTACTCCAATTGTCTCCTCATTCAATAATATTTCTTGTGCTAATGTAATGTCAAACACAAATTAACCAATCAATCAATCATCTGATTTGATAATTTCACTCAGCTCAGCCGATTTCTTAGTTTTGTAGAACTATGTTCATACTTCTATGTATAGATTTCTTTTGCACTGGGACCCTAGGTGGTATCAGTGGGATGCAGCACAAGTATTAGTTCTCCAAATGCAATTCTAGGACAAGTCACTCTTCTAATTCCTGCTCCACTATCTGGTCATGAAGCAGACAGTTTTCTAAGCCATTTGAAAAAAGAACTCTGAGGGGTTATTGATGGATGAGCTGACTCAAAATAGAGATAAGAATCAAGGCCCAAAATGTTGTACTATCGAAACTTCAATCACTTCAGATGTTAAGTAACTTTCCAAAAATATGGTTATTTTTGATGTTTGGTCATTTGAGAGTGAACGTGCACAATCGCAGAATTGTTTTATTTTCGTGATACATCTTTCTAAAAATGGCTGGTGATTTATTTCTTTTGTGTCCAATGCATGCAGATTGGAGTATGCAAGATTACGTTCCACCGATTCCATTTTTATTAAAGATTGCTGGAATTTTCATATTTTTTTTTCTTCTTTCTATTTTGTGTATCATTTCACACATACGTATTATTTCCTATTTGGAAAAATTTCAACTAATAACAAAATACAAATATTTCCACCAAGTAGCATCTGTTCTACCAAGCTGTAATTATATTCATACATCAATTCATATATACATACATTCTTACTTACTCATGTGTCCAGAAAAAAATAATTATCTGCAGTTGATTTTTGTTGTTTGGGGTTATTTTTTTATTTTTGTTAAACTTGAAGAAGTGGTGTTTCTTAATATGATTTCGAATTACTGTGGTTTTCTCAGTGAATTATTAAGAAACCCGTGCGACTCATTTCTTCTTCTTCTTCTTTTTTTTTTTTTTTCTTTCTTTCTTATTTTGTGTAAAGAGATAGCAGTCAGCAAGTTTGAGTAAATTTTACATCATAGGATTTTGCTTTTAGTTGATGCTAGCAACGGGGTGGGAACAAACTCTGTTTATTCTGTTTCCTTCTAGCCGACTATAGAACACCGTTACCCATTCGTTAGAAATATTTTAGTTAAACTGATCTACTTTAAGGCAAATATTAGAAAGTAATATTGATAACACTCTTGACTCATAATTCAATTCGGTATTTGATATTATCTCAGTAAACAGAATCATTCATATATATGATGATGTTAACCTTGCAACGATTTGTTGAAAATTGGCATTAAACAAATTAGGTTTAAGATTTGATATGTATGTGTTCTGAAAACCTAAAACAGCAAGATATACAACATAAGTATGTATGAATTAATTCCTTTGATAATCAAAGTTAAATTTGTTATACTTGATGTAAATTAAAGAAGTTTTTATTTATTTATTTATTTACATATTTTATATAGATCTCTTTCCTTCTGCAGTATTTCCCGAATCTCAAGGTGTTTGTCAGATCTCACACAAGAAGATCGCAGCCTGATTCTAACAAACTTTGGAAGAATCATCAAAAAAATATATAAGTATGATCGCTGTTCTTTTAAAGAATATCAGAATACTTGAAAATGCGGCATGAGAAGTAAATGTTTCTATTCAAGCTTTCTGGAACGGCTAAAATTCAAAAGGAAGTTGATGGGCAATTGTATTGTTATCGTGATAGAATAGAGTAGATCAAGAAGTTGATGGGCAATTGTATTGTTATCGTGATAGAATAGAGTAGATCAAGAAGTTGATGGGCAATTGTATTGTTATCGTGATAGAATAGAGTAGATCAATAAGTTGATGGGCAATTGTATTGTTATTGTGATAGAATAGAGTGGATCAAGAAGTTGATGGGCAATTGTATTGTTATTGTGATAGAATAGAGTAGATCAAGAAGTTGATGGGCAATTGTATTGTTATCGTGATAGAATAGAGTAGATCAAGAAGTTGATGGGCAATTATATTGTTATTGTGATAGAACAGAGTAGATCAATAAGTTGATGGGCAATTGTATTGTTATCGTGATAGAATAGAGTAGATCAAGAAGTTGATGGGCAATTGTATTGTTATCGTGATAGAATAGAGTAGATCAAGAAGTTGATTGATCAATTGTATTGTTAACGTGATAGAATAGAGTAGATCAAAGGAGAAAGAATTCTCATATAATTATCCATGGTCTATTCTAATTCACTCACGGTCGTCACTGTCTAGGTAAAAATAGAAAGAAAAAAAGAACACGAGACTTGTACACTTTCGCAAGTCTCAATAGTTTAAAGAAGCTACTTGACTTTACAGATACCCATCAAGTGGGTGACATTAAGCTAAAAAAACTACTTCCTATAGTTCAATGGTTAGCTTCTCTAAGTAACATGCATTTTTGTATTAGACTTACGTTCTTGCTGATCGATAAAGAAATAGCTGTCAGCACAAAGGAATTTGCAAGAGAGCAGAACATAAAAAAGACATGTTGAATCATTCATTTAGATCGAGCGCAATATTAAAACTGCTTCTTGCCTATAATACAATAGCCAAATTAGATGGAATAATCTTCCTGTCAAAATGTAGACTTATTACAAATGTGTTTCCTTGCGAGTGCCTCTCATTTGATCGCAAACAATGGTTGGTCCTTCCTCTTTTCCTTAGTGTAAACTGATTCTCATCGTTAATGAGGCTAGAAACCTCAAGCAAATATGCCTGAAGAGTTGTTGAACCAGACTGTTAGTTTCCGACGACTACTGCGGTTGGTATTTCTCCGCCAGTAAGACTAAAGGCACGTTGCATAAGCTGTTACATTCGACAATAATTAGGAAGGGACAATTGAACTTGTAAAATATACGATTTATGAATTGAAGATAAATCGCACGCATGTACGATAGCGTTTAAAGCAATTACTAAATCGCACCCAAGTACGATAACGTTTAAAGTAATTATTGAATTTGTTCGTGTTTGTTTCGTCCCCTCTAACGCATATATGACGAATAGATCCCTAGGTACTATATATTTTCGTTTGGTAATTCCAACCAAAAATCACCGACATTGTCAGCCAAATGCTTGTCAAAAAGACAACAGCAGAATTGTAGTTCTCACCTTTTGTCCTTTCTACTCTCCGCTCTTCGCAGAAGGCACAACATTTGGTTACACCCGCTTCTTGTTGGGATGCGGGACCATGAGGGGAGCACAAAACATAAAATTTACAAATGCAACTTTCAAACACGGGGCAATTCTTCTAATTCTTGTTAATGTAAATTTGTAAATAGAAGTCTTAAAGAAAGACATATGTGATGCATTCTGAGATATCATCTCTGGAATGTGGCCTTATGTTCTGAAGTAAACGATGCGTATGAAAAGCCGAATGAATTCAACTTCACCCATGATGCATCTAAAAGAAACGTTGTTATGAATAACATTGAGACCTTGTTTTTACTGGCTATCTCAAATGAATGTGCAAGCGTGGACATTTTCAGTGGCTTACGATAACATTTGATTTGGTAACTAATATAGTGATCAGGGAAGGATCAAGAAAGAGACACATTATCTTGAATCGATAACATTTAATTGAGTAACATGATTTTGATTTTGATTTATATGATATGGCATATTATGTGAGACTATGAACTATATAATTGACGAATCCCAAATCAGAGACAACCATATCTACTAATTAGCACAGTATTGTCTGAAAATCAAAGATTTTCTTCAAAACATTTACCACTTTATTAGAGAGTAGTTTTTGGATCATAGCGAAAATGTTTTAAAAAATGGGCGAAGTAAATGCAGTTTAAATTTGTACGTGTGATGTTATAAAACTGGCCAGTGTAACTGACCATCAGTTAACCAGGCCGCTGTATAGTTAGAAATGCTTAGCACCTCAGTCGTTTTTCATAATAAATAAATCACAGCCTGGACTGAAAGAGAGGGCATTGGTCCATTGGAATGTTGAATACACAACGCTTGACTGACAACTGGTATTAGGTAGGTGGAGATTGGTAGGGCTTGACTGACAGTTGGTGTTAGGTAGGTGGACCATGGTGGGGCTCGAATGACAGCTGGTATTAAGTATTTGGAGCTTAGTGGAGCTTGACTGACATTTAATATTAGGTGGTAGGTGCAGCTTGGGATTCGTCAATTAACATGTATTATCATATAATGATTTAGGAATATAAAATGTACATACAGTACTCTTGTTTCTTAATACTTATAACTCAAATTTGCATCGCTAATAATTTTAAACCCGTCTTTCGAAACAACATGAACAAAAACAACGATGAGTTAACGTGACTAAGTGCTTTAGCAGCTATGTTAGCGCCACATTAGTCTCAAACTTTTTTTCTGCAAGGGAATTAGCTCAAACTGATGCCATTATTGGTACCAAGGAAAACAAAAATAAAGATTCGAGCAGGGCAAATGGTCAAATTTTTGAAAAAGAAACATACGCAGTACATAATAATAAGGAATAAGCCACTATGTGGTTTCAATAATCAAGTTAAACTGGTGACATTTTTCTTGCCAATCTCTACATCGACAACTTAAATTTTTTGTTGAATGTACCTTGTTCTGACAGAGTAAATAGTTACACATTCTATTTCAGACATATTTCTGATAAGTGCTTAAAGACTGCTAGTGTGACAAATTATAAAACGTGCATTATTTGTAGATTTGACATATAATCATGGAAATACACATGTAATGTTAATATCTAATGATTTTATTCTTAGACTATAAAAATGTATATCTACATCTTCCAAATTCGATGGGTAACATATGTATATAAATTAATGCATAGTTGCTGATATACTTAAATAGTGTGATTTATGTGATTCATTGTAGTTAATACATACAAATAATTTCAAATATAGTTTGAAATCTGTCTTAGTGGACAGCGCCATATGCAGGACACATACTCACAAGGATCAACCGTACAAACTCCTTAATTTCATTTTCATATTTAACCTCCTGTAACGGATATGTTTAATCTGTTTATAGTGTACAAAAATGTATGGTCATTTCAGTGTCCTTTCGAAATAGGTTGCAGTGTAGATTGTACTGATTCGACTTCCGTTCTTTGAATATACATATACATGAACTTCAAAAACGTGAAAGAGTATGGATATATTGTGCAAAATATGAAATAATAGTAACTGTAGTTTGTTTGTTTGTTGTTGTTGTTTGGGTTTTTTTGTTGTTGTTGTTGTTTGTTTGTTTTGTTTGGTTGTTTGTTTTTTTTTAATTTGTTGTTTTGTTTTTTTTTTATCACATGAGTGTAAGAAAACGGTTGCACATGAATAATACAATAAAATCAGATTTGTCTATGGCGCAAATGTCCACAGATAAAAAGTTCAACCATCGATGACCACTTAAAAGAGTGCATCTTTCGGAATAGCAAAATTATGTCATCTAGTTAATACTTATACCATCTCATAAATTTCGAAATAAGATATAATTTGCATATTGAATTGAAATTTCTCTCCTTCGTACATAATTACACATGTATAAAAATGCAAGTGTCACAATAATACATGTTACTTAACATGTACATTGTATAATAGTGATGAAGAGTGCATATATTTTTTTTTAAACATGATACCATCACAAAGGTTGGAACATGTTTCGGGGTACCATAACATTAATAGTGGTACAATGGAACTATAACAGATATAAAATGGCGGCGAGGTGAGTACATATTATTGAAACTGTCTCACACAGGTACATGTTTCATGAAACTGTCTCACACAGGTACATATTTCATGAAACTGTCTCACACAGGTACATGTTTCATGAAACTGTCTCACACAGGTACATGTTTCATGAAACTGTCTCACACAGGTACATGCTTCATGAAACTCTCACACAGGTACATGCTTCATGAAACTGTCTCACACAGGTACATGTTTCATGAAACAAAACAATAGAAATATCAGTATATTGTCATAGATCAATCAAGTAAAAGGTGCATATACATCTTTAGAAACAAAGATTTCAACATCTGAATTGTAAAACGTTGCTTATTGGTAGGTCAGATAAAAAGATCACAATGTAGAAAAACGTCACACAGCAGCATATTGTTCTGTTAATTAGTTGGAAATTGTAACAAACTGGATAAAGGACAATTTAAAATACTGGAACTTGCTACCTCTTAGTCTTTGATGCAATGTAATACCTTTCTACTTGGTAAAGCCCTACAAGTCCACATAGTCTGTATTTCAGCCTGTCGAGAAACTCCTTTGCCGTATAATTATGGTTCAGCCCCTCCTCGCATTCACACAATACCACAAAAGTAAAGGAGTCGGAGGGGTGGGTAGCCTTTAGGAATGTAATTCTTCTAAGATTCAAGGGAAGGGGGCATTTCCACAAAATATAATCCGCCCCGCTCCAACTTTTCCATGTTCTTTCCAATCTGTCAACGTGGCCATCTGTGCAAAAAGCAGATAGGAAATATACGCTGTCTTTGCTGACGGGTGTCCTTGGTAACGCTTTGACGTCATTGCGAATGATGTATTCTAATTCATCGTACAGACCTAGAAAATATGAACAGTATATTAATATATGTGCTTTGGATTAAAACTGATGTCTAAAGTGAATACTTCATTTCGTGGTATCCAAACAACAATAGGAGGATCTAGATATCAAGATAATATTGTAATTTGCATTTTATTGCAGAACATTCAAAACAACATAGCACCAGACAATATTGATTGCAAGGCGCCTCCCAGATTAAAAAGTCAAGTCTCCAAGAAACCATGATATTTTTCAGTCAGTCTAAATTACTGTAATAAATCTTGACACACGCACTAATTTTAAATATCAATTAACTGAGAAGCAAATAAAAGTCTCTAAATTATTTTTTCTTTCTCTTCTTTTACAGGGTCGAACTAGTATATTGTATTGTGTTCAATGAGTCCTTCCTCTCTCATTGCGAAAAAATAATTTGTCCGTAGATATATGTGCAACAACATCTTAATTTATATGTAAATCGCCTTGATTGTCAATTTTGTAATATATATATATATATATATATATATATATATATATATATATATATATATATATATGTTCGCACTTCTAAAAATAAAACAGCTAACTACTTATGGATCGAATTAGTAGCGATATATGTGGTATAGGTTCACGAGCATATACCAGTTGAGCACAATGACTACTTAATTTTGAAATCGTAGAATCACAAAATAAATGTATCAACTCTCTTGACACATGATCTTTACATGGGCATAGAAAAGACTTGACAAATACATCGCGCCTATGTGAAGGTGATGCACAATGCCTTCGATGAGAAATACAAGCATTTAAAAACAATTTCCAATAAATCATTCAGATGGAAAGACACTGATCTACTTATGTTTTGATTCAAATACAGTAGACATATCCACCAAAAGAAATAGTTGTATATGATCACTCTGGTTTAAACTATTTCGAAATGTGCGATTTTTTTTACGTCTGCGGTGCATGAGATTTGCACGTGCTGCTTCAGTTTAAAAAAGAAAAAAAAAGAAAAATAAAGAAACACTAGAAAACAAAAACAAAACATCTTTTTACATGAATTTTGGTAACTGATTAAGTAAGAATAACAATGTTTCACGGTTTGCTCTTTCAATCGGAAAAATAATACGAGGTCAAAAACTCTTCCCAGGTGATCTGGAAAACATTTGCACACAGTGAACCATGTGTTATACCTATATTCCATACTTTGCCGTTAGTATCCGAACGGAAATATGTGAAGCATATAGATGTAAGTAAAAGCGACACATCGTTCAACATTATTACAAGAAATGTTGTAAACATTATTAACTTACTTCCACCCCATCATATTATCTGCAGTAAGAAACCAAGTAAGCACAACCCTATTTTTTTGTGTATGCCTGAATTTGTACACTCCCCATATTTATTTGCCTATGTGCGTGTATTTAAAAGAGCACGGGTGGGCTAGGCAGACAAATGAACTGATGCATAAACAAACAAGCAACACACATACATGTACCTTGTTCCTGTCGCGATTTCACCTGTAAACTATTTCGCTGTGAAGAGTTGCCACAGGTAAGTCTAGTGCTGCCATGACGTTGATTGGAATTCTTACGTAATAGGGAATTGTGTTGCTGTGGAATGTGGTTTTCCCCTGCTTGAGATTCTACAGTGTAGTCTTCATCTGTGTGATTGTCCGTAGTTTGGTTTTCATGTGGTTGATCTTCCTCCGAGTGGTTTTCAGCCATGTGGTTAACAGCAACGCTGCTTCCCAATCTACTGCAGAACACGGCATAATCCACAAATGGATGAGGATCTGCAACCAGAAGAAGATATATAATGACGTAATTTTGTAAATTACTCATCTATATAGTTGTGTCATTTTTATACCAGGTTCATTTATATTTTTGAGGTTGCATCAATGGATATGTTATATATCCCACCACAATTATGAGGGTAATACATTTATGTGTGTTGCCATTTCCGATATTTGGATAAAATCGACAGAAGCAGAATGAGTTCAGCCTCAAAGCGTGAAACAAAAGATTGATGCATTGTGATTGTACTCTCCCATGCAACTTTGCTGGTAACTATATCTATATGTTGTACAGGCAATGTGCCAGATCTTGAGCCATAAGATCCAATGCTATGGACGCTTCTGTGCCAAGAATAAAGTCTTTCTAGTTCAGATGGGTAATTCGGCTGACATAGACGATACAAGCTGCTTCTTTCTTTACAGAGCAAACGATTTCAGATAGCGAGGCATGCGTGTAAGGCACTAACGGATCGATGGTGCCAAATGTATTTGCGTGTAGGGCACTAACGGATCGATGGTGCCAAATGTATAATAAAGTCAAATACTTTTCCTATGGTGTCTAAAAGTAAATTAATACGGAGACGGAGTCATCTATATTCCCCGCCTACCCAATGGAGTTAAGGTCCGGAAAAGAAAGTGTGAATAATAAATGCATGGATGGACAGATGAATACAAACATTGAAAATTTTGAAAAGGAAGAATTCCAAAAAACAGAAGGCATGAATCTGAGATGTTTTTAAGTTTGATAGGTATAGCTTGAACAGTTTTGGACTTTTGGTCCAGAAACGAAAGTGTATATGATAAATTGATTGATGGTCAGACAAATGGAAAAAAACTTAAATGTAATAAAGCTGACGATTTCCCAATAGAAAGGGACACTTAGACCACTAGTCTTATATATACTGACAAAAAAGTTGATAAACGGTGCGGGAAAACAGATAATATTTGTGCTGTTGGTTTGACTGAACGGTTTAGTAGTTTTGCTCCGGAAAAGAAAAATGTAATTGATGGATGGATGTACAGACCGATAAACAAAAAAGGCCTAAAAAAACTTATTGCAACTGAAGAATTAGTAATGACGAAAGACAGATCAAGACCACTAGTCTAATATCTGTATAAAGTTTTAAAGAGATATTTTGCACGATTTTGGAGTTTGCTCCGGAAATCAGACTAATGGATGGATGGATAAACAGAAAACGGATGAAAACGTTCAACATACTGAAACGGAATAAATGTGAACAGCAAAGGGCAGATCTACACCACTATTATACTATTTGTAGAGATAGGTTAAACGGGTTTAGAATTTTTCCCCAGAAATTAAAGAGTGGATAATAGATGGATGGATTGATAGATAGACAGACAAACGGACAAAAACATACACAAAGCATGAAATGAAGAGTTGTTAATATCAAAAGGCACATATTGACAACTAGTTTAGTATGCGCACCGAGATTCATATATATATATATATATATATATATATATATATATATATATATATATATATATATATATATATATATATATATATATATTGAACGGTTAAGGAGATATCTTGCAGAAACGTAATTGTGACGGAGGCCCCCCCCCCCCAAACTATGGCTGGGGATAATAATAAGCAAAACAACAAATATCAGAGCTTCATGTGAGATACGTTAGATACATATTTATCACTCAAATAAAACAAATATACCTTTTATTAATGAAAACAGTAGAAGATCTGAAATGTAGTTATTCCCCGAAGTGATTTAGATTTGCAAACGCTCCATGAAGGAAACATCTGAGGTGGAGCTTTAAGAATATCAGTGTAGGATCAGCTCGGGAGCTTTGACTCATTTATTGTACACTCAGATCAGTTTCGTCATCGTCGCCTTTATTATTCATAACAAACGAAAATGTCAATTATATGTGTAAATGTACATTATAAATGGAATATCGAAGTCTCTGCGGTGGCTTTTACACATCAGCCATGAGACTTTAGGAGCGTTTCATAAAGAATTATTTATACAACAACAGAGACTGACTATCTAGACTCGCAGGGTACTTCTATGAAAACATACGAATACTCTGAGTAGAAAGGGCTTGACAATTACATTACCTTAAGGCCGTAGCTTTATTAATTCAAAATGCAACTGACCTTTATCTCTCAGCACAAGCCTGAATGTTAACGCCATCAGGTGCTGGTGTGACTTCTTCACACAATTCACACAACCAGGCTTGGAAATCAAAAAACTCTTGAGCTCGAGTTTGAACTTGAGATTTTCGTTCGACCAGTCACAAACGATATTACTTCTGAAAGGTTGTTTTTGATTGACTGATTGTGGAAACTCAATCTCAAATGCAAGCTCAGATATGTTTTGATCTCCGGGCCAGATGGGTTTTTTTCCCTTTCAGCCCCATGCGGGTTCGGGGATGTAGAATAGGCCTGATACGTCCTCCTGTTGTCGTAATGAGCGACTGAACGGAGAAAACTCGTGTGCCGTGGGTTGCGTCTAGTGTAGTTCAAGGAGAGGATCCTGGTAGTTCAGTACAGGAGAGGCCGATGGTTGCCACTCCGATACAACACACTACTTTGGCCTCAACTTCAGCTAGACGTGAGGTCAAAAGGGAATGGTCTGATCAATCGGATAATCACGCCAAACTTCCAGGGCTATGTTAAAGATATCAATTTTCACTGATCTACATACTTTTTAAAGGTCGTATTTATGATCAAAGCAACATAGTGTTGTTCTTTAAACTTTACAAAGGATATTGTCTCTAAGGTCGGTGGCAGGGATCAATTGAGTAAAGTTTCTTATATCACCCTGTGTAGCCCTGACATAAGAAACGCAATATTAAACGAGTGTAGACCTCTGTCCCCTTGTGAGGCTCTGAGGCTGGTGGGGAATACATTTGATGAAATAATAATCTTACGCTATGGAACAAACAACCAAAACTTCAACCAGTAGTGTGAAACCGGGCCTCAAAAGGACCGGGAATAATTAAACCAGCGACTCTGATGAGGAAACTCGTCCGAGTCAGGGAAACTGACTAAGATTTTTCATCACTGAATCCAAGGATGAGAATTAAAAACCAACCAAGCTATCGCCTTTTTAATAGTTAAAACATTTTATGACCTGGCTGGAGAGCCAAGAAGTGGAAAAAACTTAGTTCGAGGCAACTACTTATAGTGTGTAGATGCCAAGCTCACTCTGACAATTTGCTTGCTCACTCTGACAATTTGCTTGCTCACTCTGACAATTTGCTTGCTCACTCTGACAATTTGCTTGCTCACTCTGACAATTTGCTTCGCTCAAAGCGGTTTGTTGAGATACCCATTAATGTATTTCCACACAAATCTCTCAACTCGTCAGGAGGTGTTGTTCAATCTAGAGATTTGGGTGGCTACAGTGAGGCTGCGATGCTTAAAAATCTCAGCTCTCAGAACGTTTCACAAGTGAAATGATTCAATATTCGCCGTAACGGGAAGTTGCTTCCCTCAATCGCTTACATTCTCAAATACTACTGCTCCACTTTGCCTATATCGATCAAAGCCGGGTTCTTAAATATCCTTGTCGATCCTTTCATTCCTAATCCTTTGCAGCGTTTCAACTGTAGAAATATGGCCACCACAAGGATGGTTGCAAGAGGAAACCAGTCTGTCTCAGATGCGGACAGGAGGATGACGATGGATTGTCCTGTTCAGGAAACATATCTTGTGCGAATTTCCAAGCAGAATATTTATAATACTCTAGAGATTACATAAGTAGAAACTCGAGAAGGAGATACTACATTTGAAACAAGAGGAATACATGAGTTTTCCCGAGGCCAGAAAATATGTGGAAAGCACAGCTGCGCTTAACACAGTTGGCAAATTCTACGCCAGCGCAGCTAAGTGGAGAAGAAATCTGACACAAATAATGTCTGTACCCAGACAGACATATCATGGCCAGAAGGTCAAACCAACTTCACAGTCTTAACGCCACAAAATCCCGTGCTAGCAGCCACCCAAACCGAAACCGAAGTATATAATTAAAGTCATCAGTGTGACAGCATAACAATTAGGAAACCTAATGCTACAAACGAAAAACCACTTAAATCCAACCTACAGAAAAGAGTAACAAACCACTGGCCCCACGGTAAAAAAAATCATTGTATCACATAAGATCCCGAACTCTGCTATCGAGAATCCGGTTAGATCCGGCTCACTAAAAGAGCAGCAGACCGCTGGTGCCAGAGGAAATGCATGTTCTAAACTAAATAAAGAGAGGAATAAAGAATCTACTAGACTTCCGAAAAGATCTGACGATCGTATCAAACTCTTTATATTAATATGTCGAGAGAGTATAGATACTGGAAAGACCATTTATTACGCACCAGGGAAAAAACTCCCAGAAGTTCCGTACTTCCACCACTTCAGTAAATATCTAACACCACAATGCAAAATGGAACTGCCGAGGATTAAAGGCGAATATTGATTAAAATAGTCTTCTACTTAAAGTATATGCACCAATAGCTGTTTGCTTTCAGGAGACTCAAAGAAAACGATAGAGTTAATCTTAAACACTACACACCGTACAACAACATTTCAATAAATGCTGATTAGTCTGCTTGAGGAGTATCTATCAACATAAACAACAAAACTCATCACAACCAAATTAATCACAATACTACTTACAGGCTATAGCCGTTCGTGTATCCATATACAAAACTCTTACACTTTGATGTATATACCTTCCTCCAAGCATTCCAATCAATCAATCTGATCTCGACCATCTTATTGAACAGTTGTCAACACCTTTTGTTGCGGACTTTAACGACCACCGTGCACACTGGGGCTGTAAAGATTTCAACGAGAGAGGGAAGAAAATAGAAGACTTTGTTTCAAAACACAATCTTTGCCTTTTTAAAGATAAGTCGTATACCCACCTGTATCCTGCCCATGATCCTACTCGTCCTTAGATCTGACTATCTGTAATCCATCTGTTACTTGACTTTTCTTGGGAAGTTGGTGCCGACCTATGTGGTAGTAACCACTTTTCAATATACTTAAAAAGTAATACTCCCTAACCTCAAGGGCTATGAAATAGATGGTAATTAAATTGGACAGGTTTCAATCGTTTTAGGAATCAAATTTGACTGCTGATCATATTGACAACGTAGTGGATCCACTACCAATATTTACAAAGATATTCCAGGATGTTGCTGAGGATACAATATTAAAAACTTCAGATATTCCTAAACTTCTCAACAAACCATGGTTTGATGAAGGATGCAAAGACGCCATCTGGGAACGGAAAAAGTTCATTAAACATTTCAATGCCAATCCAAGAACTAAACATATGAATAAATACCATATATACCGAGCTAAAGCTCGTCGTACCACTAGAGACAGCAAGAGGAAAACATGGACATCCTATGCCACTAGGTTGAACTCTCTCTCCTCTATAAAGTCAGCATGGAATATGGTACGACAAATCATTGGTAAAAATTAAAGCATCTGTATCAAACACCTAAAGAAATCTGATGAAATGGTCACAACCGTACGAGAAATCTCATGAAATGGTCACAACCGTACGAGAAATCTCATGAAATGGTCACGACCGTACGAGAAATCTGATGAAATGGTCACGACCGTACGAGAAATCTGATGAAATGGTCACGACCATACGAGAAATCTCAAATACACTTTCCAAAACATTCTCAAAAACTCCTCACAAGATAGTTTTTTTTGAAAATTTCTGCCGTGTGAAAAACCTCAAAGAAAAGGTTCCTCAAAATTTCAAATCTGCTAATGCTGAAAATTAAATATACCTTTCGCTCTCAGAGAGTTTCAAGACTCTCTGGATCTATCCCATGACACTTCAACAGGACCAGATGATATCCAGTATCAACTTTTGAAACATTTGCCTGATACAGCTCTTAATACACTGCCAAACATTTTAAATAAAATTTGGCACACTGGCGACTTCCCACAGTCTTGGCAAGAAGATACCAGTATCTAAACCTGGAAAGATCCATACCGACACTTCCAAACATAGTCCTATATCATTAACGATACTTAATCCGATACACAATCAGGGACTTAGAATTTGTCTGGATGCATTTAGAACTTCCCCTTCAGAAAGCATCTATATGACGGCAAACGAACCATCACTGTATCGCAAACGAACGAAATTGGCTTTTCAGTATACTACCAAACTATTTTCTAATCCATCTGATAAAACAAATGACGTAGACTTTAGGTCCAAATACCAAACCTTGGTCGCTCAGAATCCAAACTTCATTCCACTTTTTGGGATACCATTTCGTCTTCACAGCAAACGTCAATGTCGGAAGTACTACAAAATTATGTGTTCCAAACCATCACCGTGGTTATCAACACTCCTAACAATTATATTTGATCTTTGCCAATTAAAAAAATCCTGAAGAAATCCTCTCCTTTTTCAGAATAAGTTAAATCAAAGCAGAGACTTCTATCGTAGCCATACGTCACTGTACACAGACGGTTTCCAAAGATGGAGACAAAGTTGGAGCTGCCATTGCAACACCCCATGGCACCATCTCGAAGCGGTTACCAGATAAAGCTTCAAATTTTACTGCAGAAATTACAGCCATGCTAAAAGCTTTGAATTACATTGAAACCTCTCAAAACAAATGTCATCATCTTTTCGGATTTCCTTTCAACATTGAAAACCTCGCAAAATCTTAAATCTGACAATCCGCTAATATCCCAGATATTACAGAAACCTGCTGCATCATACAATCTGGGAAATATATTACGTACGGATGGCTACCTAGTCAATTTGGCATGAAAGGTTATAAAGAGGCAGATAAAGAAGCCAAAGTTGCCCTGTAGTCACCTGTTTGCGAATGGAAGATTCCATATACTGACATCCAACATTGTATAAATAAGCATGTATGTGCAATGAAAACTCAACAAACAAACTTCAGAAAATCAAACCCACTATTGGAAATCGAGCTCCCTCGTGTATAACAATTTACAGAGATGAGGTGGTATTGTGCCGATCGCGCGTATCAGACACACATACCTGACTCGTGCATTGCTGCTCCTGAAGAGTGAACTTGGACCAGAGTGCATACCATGCCAGTGTCCGCTGACAGTGGAACACATTCTTGTCGAGTGTGTCGACCTCAACTCTGTGAGACAGAAGTATTTTGATGTGAAATGGATGAAGAAACTGTATGATGCTGTACCACCCGATAAAAATCTTGGACTTTTTGAGGGAATGAGATTTATATAACAAATTTTGACCGAATGTTTTGCGGATTTTACATGTGTTACCATATTATTTTACAGAAGTTCTACATCTTTACGTTTCATATTGTGTCTTCTTGTACTTCATGCTTACATTTATTTGAAAGGGTTTATGTTCCTAAATTTTTGTGCAATTCTTCATTTTTACATTTCTCGAACTTTACCTTTAGTTGGCACCATGTAGCCACTATTAGGCTGAGCTGTTGTAACAAGCTACTACATACATACATACATACATACATACATACTTTTTCTTTTTCAACTCTGTACGCAGAATCATTGGTAGTAGTACACACATGGGCCATTCAAGGTTATTCAATATATCAATTTTAATCGGAAATACGAATAACGTACAACGTTTCGGCTCTCTGATTTTCGCTGTTAATAACAGTATCAGATACAAATTCAAATATCGTGTTAGTGGATATTTCTCATTTGATTTGATTGCGGGCTGGAGAAGATTGAGCCGCCATATCTAGAGCGTAAGAGACAATTGCTGTTTCCAGAGAAGATTGCTTGTGATCTTTAATTCTTGCAAAGTGCTCATGTTCGTTTAGAAAGCCAGAACCAAACAGTTTCTCATACTTAACGTGGAAGATACAGGTTTACATGTGTTAAAATACAACGCGGATTTGTTTCTAAAGCATTAAGCCTAGTTATATAATTGTATCTTCGCAAAGAAATCAAAAATTAAAAAGAAAAAAACATTTTTTAGACTTTGATTGAAATAACACCTTGATATGCAACTCATTTAATTGAGTCACGTTATTTTTCATATCGGTTTCTACTTCAGCATAGAGGTAATTTATTCGGTGTTCATATGGTTTCAGAATTCCCGCACTAACATGAAATCCGCACACGCATTTGCAGACCTCTCGACTTATATCATCTATACTTGTTTTTTCTTCTCATTAGGATAGTCTTCGGATATGAACAATTAGTGTCAATTATCGGCACGGCCTACATTGACATTGCATTCAAAATTGTAAGAAAATATTGTAAAAGCGTGTGCATGCAAGCAACGGTTAGATATAATTTCTATAGTTACATTTGTAAAACGCACAAATATATTTACCATGCACTTTTCACTGATGCTTGTGATGATCACAAAGCAGCTAATAAGTTATTTTAGGCAGATTTAAACGCTGAGGGTGTACATTTTAATTCAGTGGTTCCCAAATTCCGGATCGCGACCCAAATGAGGGTAGCAAAGACCCATGCGACCCTATACTGGTACTGCATTTTGGGTCGCAAAAGATGGTATTTAGGGTCGCGATCAAAAAAATTTGGGAACCACTGTTTTAATGGATGTTTTTAACCTACCGTATATGCTCGCGTATAATGGTGTCCAACTGCAAACAACATATATCCTGATCTGCCGTCGCATAATGCACCGGCAGATCAGGGTCTAAGTTTCTTGTTCTACTGATTAGCTCTCAACAAACTGCATAGATCCAGACCTGCCGGCGCATTATGCGACGACAGATATGGGTCTATACAAGTTTGAGTTGGATCTGACTTATACGCGAGTACAGACGGTACCTCTGTACAAACGCTATAAAAAGGACAGATTGATTAACGACAAAAGGACTTAAATTAGACTTAAAGACGTCCATCTGCAAAAATATGTCGCTTAAATTAGACTTAAAGACCTCCATTTACGAAACTAATGTCGTTAAATAAAATTTGTCAAAGTATTACCAACATGATATTTACGCGTGCGATTGAGTCATATGTAATAACAACCTAAACGTAGATCAATAAATTATAGATTTTGCCCTCTTTTCATCATTTCAGTAGACACCACTTATATCATTTTTGACCATTCTCCTTGTAGATATTGGTTTTTATTAGGAAATTCTATCAAATACTAGATAATTAAATTCTGTTTAATGACAAACTCCACTTGTTAAAGTTACACCAAACAAATTCTGCATAATTTAAAAATTCTCAAAAAGATATTAGACTTTCTAAACTCTCAAGTCTGAATCTGTTATTTTTTAAAAATATAATATACAAGCTCTTTGATTTAATTCAGGTTGTATCAGAGTGTGGCACAGGTTGTATCAGAGTGTGGTACAGGTTGTATCAGACTGTATCACAACAAATGTTATGACCTACGGGACGTTATATATGAATCATTTCATGAAAATTCTCAAGCTGTGATTTTATTCTGTTCGACAGCATGCTACCTAGAACATACTGGATTGTTGTTGAACTCTGATATAGTTTAATCTGAATGAAAATTGTAAATATCAAGCATTATATCGCATGAGGAATTTCCTCCTTTGTTCTATAATCTCTGCAATAGCAGAGACGTCAATTATTGGAATGATCAGTATCTTCGAGCTTTGAGTGCATAACAAACTTATTTAGGGATATAAGTCAAATGCTATAATTTCAAGAATAATGCGCATCCTTTTGATGTAACAAATGTAACTAAGTATCGTAATAATATAAAATGTAACTATCTTAATAATATAAAATGTACCTAAGTATCTTAATAATATAAAATGTAACTAAGTATCCTAATAGTATAAAATGTAACTAAGTATCTTAATAATGTAAAATGTAACTAAGTATCTCAATGATATAAAACGTAACTAAGTATCCTAATAATATAAAATGTAACTAAGTATCCTAATAATATAAAATGTAACTAAGTATCTTAATAATATAAAACGTAACTAAGTATCCTAATAATATAAAATGTAACTAAGTATCCTAATAATATAAAATGTAACTAAGTATCCTAATAATATAAAATGTAACTAAGTATCTTAATAATATAAAATGTAACTATGTATCCTAATAATATAAAACGTAACTAAGTATCCTAATAATATAAAATGTAGCACAAATCCACCAGAAGAATGATTGCATGACAATAATCTCATATCTCAATAACGCACACACAAGGAGCTTTACGAGACAGCGCTAACATCGAACAATAATCTACCGGCGTTCACTTAGTAGTTCACATCAATAAAACAAATATTATTTCACTTTCAAAATTAACTTTCATTTTATTGTCAATAGTTTAACAGAAAAATTAATTTACCTCATCATGTAAAAGAAACTACTGCCTAAACTGTTCCATCGCGAACAGCTTGCCGTTTATGCTGTTACTAAAATAGCCTGATAGGAGCAGTAGTCCTCGATATGGTGAATGAGTTCTCGTCATCCACCTTTACGGTGCTGTAAAATGTTTCATTTCAAGATGCACATTTTATATAAAAATGGCATAGCAACTTGCATCAATGGATCTCCATATTTTCCCAACAGTCGACGTTAAATAGTTGTGAAATAAGAGTTTTGCCTCCGCTCCCCCTCCTCCCCAACCCCCTGGGAGCTTTAGGATAAAGACTACACTACCCCCGGCTTTCCACCCCACCCCCACCCCCCTTGAGCAATCCGGGGGTAGTCCACGAGGCAGGTGTGGGTGACGCGATAAATCGGCCGGCCCAAACTGGGTGTTTTACAGTAAGGTCCCGCCGCTAACTATAAAATGACTTATCATGTTGTTATCTACTCAACCACAATATTGATTATACATTACCCTGATGTAATTTTTCAACCAGTCTGCCCAGAGCATTCTATTAAACTACTGACAAATCGCTTTACTATAAATAGCGACTCGCTTGTCTAAACGCATTCTTATGTATACTGAATTTATAATGTCTCCACGAGATAGTTGTACTTTAGTCAGATTATGGTCATTTTGTAAACAACATATTTACAGCATTTGAGTTCAAGGTCAGTCTTGTTTATATAACATTTAACAATTATATTGGAATTCTCCGTGTCATGATGTGACAAAAGTCATGTAGCCAGATATTTTTCCATTTGTATTACCCATGTTCTGATGTGAGATTTGTCATGTACACCTTTTCTATATATACAGGTTTGGTAAGCAAGAGACAATTCCTATGATAACTATCAGTCTTTAAGGAATTTGGTTTAATAATCAGATGTTTATCGTTGTGTTGTGAACATCAGAGTAAATTCAAAGACAGGAATTATTTATTTGAAATATTCACTGGAATTACTAAAATTGCTTATTCTCATTTTGGATTAATACTTAACTTTGGGATTTATGTGAATTTATTCAAAGATATTCTGGATTACATCATTCGGGCACATCATGACATTCAAGACTACTGGCACATCAAGACATTCAAGAGTACTGGCACATCAGGACATTCAAAGCTACTGGAATTCATTCTAAACATTCTATATCTCGGACTTGTGATTAGGACACTTAGGCTTATTTGGACTTTAATTCACGTATTGTAAGTGTCTTTTGAATTTTCAGTTTAATTGTCTAGAAATAAATTGCTTGTTGATTTTACTTACATTGTTGGTTTCACTTTCTTTCTGTTACATTATTTTAAGACCTAGAGTCGTAACAGCATAATATTTAAACATTGTATAATTTAGGCTGTCTGCTAAGTAATGAATACGCAGGTAAGTATTTAAATATTTTTGTGTGCTAAAACTTTAAAACCAACATGCAGATATTTAAAAAATTTCAGACGAAATACAGGGCACATCTAAATCGGCTGACACTATTCACGCACAAACTGCGCACTGTAACCAGTTTATAAAGAATCTTAGCTCTAGATATAGTAAGCTCTGTCTGTGTCATTCCGGTCTAAGGGCAGCTGGTTTTCGATACATTATATAGTTAAATGGTATGCACCAGAGGTATTTGACTATATATTGTCTTGACATTTCACTGTAAAGAAATTAGACCTTCTCCCGAACGTGGTGAATATATGGGTTAAAATTTGATAATTATCCACAACGGAACGGACGACTGACACAGACAGAAAGACTTTGTTAAAAAATAATATTTAGTTTTTTGTTACAAATAATAATATAGGTAAATTTTAAGTGGCTTGCTAGTCGAGACAGCTTTTGTTAAAAATCAATACAGGTACATAGTAAGTGAGTTGCTTGTAGTGACATTTTAGGCGTTGGAAACTGGATCTAAGGCATACAACCTACTGTGTGGTCGAGCCCCACACCCATACTGAAGTCTTTTTTTTATTTAGTTGCAGACGCCTGAAAGCTCCTATTAATTCGTTCGGGGGTGGGGGTGGGGGTAAATTCAAACACATGATTGCGTGTATAGTTTGAATTACCTCGAAAGTCCTAGCGTTTCGCTTTGCTTTATGAACTTCATGTGGTTGAATTCAGACACGTATGTAATTAGCGGAGGCAACAACCTACACAATAAGCCGGAAGAAAACGGAATGAATTATGTCCGGGGCGATCTAAGTGCATTAACCAGATGAGGACGGCCCTAGGATTAACAAGGGTTAGCAGATATCATTTTGCCCATTTTTGAATAAGAGCGATAGCGTGTGAGGTGGCAAGCGTTCCTTCAAACGTGCTTAAAAAGCTGGGAGTAGGCCTCGAGTCAAAATGTTGTTTCAACGGTTTTGTAACCTTTGTTCTTTGCGCTGTTCCTGTCATCCCGACTGCCAAAATACAGCTTATTACGGATTTCCAGCGATATTGGTCATGATCTCTTCGTGTGCTTCGGCTTTTCCACGTGTTATTAATTCGTTTAATGCCACTTCGTCAATTACAACCGAAGTGTAGGCCTTGTGTGTGCTAGATCGCACTTATGCTCATCAAGTATGAGCTTAAAAACTCCTTCGGGAAGATGGCATTATCTGCCTTCGCCTTCGATATGTGGTCTGCAATCGTATTAGGCCACAGCTCAAAGCAGTGAACTCAAGGACAATCGCAATAGGAGCGGCAATAATGGTGGACAGAATCCCGATGTCCGACACACCGGTGCCCAGAAAACACGTCTGTCAGTGTGGTGTCAAAACGATCAACTGCGCGCCGGTACTTCTTGTAGAGACAACGTCGACGTTTAGCCTCTGCACGTGGGCCATTTTCAACATTTGAGATCTTTTTCAGGAGAAATCGTGTGAGTCTTGAATCTTTGGATATAGCGACTTTACTATAATTCTTATATAAGAAGCGTGATATGAAAGTTGAATTGATATGGGGAGGTAGGGTGGAGTAGCTCATCTGCGGGCACACACCTCTAGCCTTTCGCCGTGGTGTACTGGCAAGACGGCGAGGATTTTAAAGAAAATGTCGATCCAGAAATGACAGGGGTCTCCAACACGCTCGCCAAGAGTGACAACCAGCGTGCCTTCTGTAAGCAGTTTTAGCGTCTGTTTGTTAGTCTGGACTATTACTGTGATGCGACAGTGCCTACAAATCGTGTGGAAGCCGCGTGCTACCGACACGACCTTGCGTACTCACAGTGACATTCACGACCGCCAAAAGGCCGACGTGGACCTAATACACGACCTAAACAACATCCAGTGCCTAAAACGAGGCGAACGCAGAGGCCGCTGGTTTGTCAAAGGTGGCATGAAATCTAAGCAAGTGGTTGGCGGGCGGAATTGCTTGCACAAGTGCCAACTGTGCAATTTTCAGCTTTTCAAAAATGGTAGTCGTTTGCAATACAAACAGTAAGCATACATGATAATAAACTTGCGGTAATATATTACAGACCGCGAGGTTACTGGAAGGGCGAGGCAGCAGACAAGAAGTTGGCAGAAGCCGCCAAAGTCTCACAAAATGTTGTCATGGCGTGGCTCGAAAAGTAGGCATTGTGGGAGATTTATTTACCTGCACCGAGAAAAATCATGAGACCACAGTTTATTGTTTCAGCCCCTAACAAGAAGCACCAGGCCGACCTATTGTTTCTTCCGCACGACAAGGTTGGGCGATACATGTAAGAGTATGCGCTGACCGTGGTCGATGTCTCCAGTCGTTACGAGGAGGCCGAGCTCTTGACCACAAAGGAGGCTTCAAAAGTCGCCGACGCGCTTGCACGTATGTACAAGCGGGGATCGCTAAAGTGACCCAAACTGCTTCAGGTTGACCCCAACCGGAAATTTATGGACGCCGTGTCGTAACTCTTGATCAAGCACGGCGTGCGTATAAGGCGGGGCGAGGCCGACGTCCACAATAAGTAAGGCATTGTGAAGAGGTTCAACCGTACTCTCGCAGAGCGACTTTTTGGGAACCGGTACGCCCAGGAGATGTTGCTAGAGTGAACCGCGGAAAGTGAATCTGCAAAGCGTATTATTGAGTGGGTTCGGCTGTTGCCTGTTGTTGTGACGGTCCTAAACGGTGAGGTAACACGGCTCACAGGTACAAGAAATCTACTGATGCCGTTCGTGCTACATTTGCGCGGTCAGCGACTCTGCCTCTTGGCCGGAAAGAGCACAACTGCCCTAAAATTCCATGGTGCGGTACATATATACACCTGGAAAGTAGTAAGGTGGGCAGCGCAGTGCTACCGACCCTGTGTGGTCTCTCGGGGTGTACACTCTGGCTGATAGATTTGACATCCCAGGCCAGTCATCTACATACCATCTTTCTGGGAGTGATTCTCTGCGTTGAAGCTTCGTTCGTGAGGAACTACAGATTGTACTGAAGGTTTTCATCTACCAACTAAGGGCATTCTTGGACCAGGCCAAATACTCCGTTGAGGTTTTCCTCCTCTGTGGCATGGACGCCATATGAATATGTATGGCTACAACGTTTTGCAGACCTGGTATAGCCAGTTAGCTAGCGATGGAAATCGAAGAGTGGAGTCTGTTGCACCATCTTGTCTTTGCCGCCACCACCGATAAGACGAACGGGCCGCTGCGAAGCCTTGGCAACATTGCTAACAGGTGCCTCGAAGAGTGGCGGCAAAACAACAAGCTTCTGGGGCCGTTTGACCTGAGGCTTTAATCTGCGCCTAGGGGCCGGAACTGGAGAGTAAACCCTGCAACTTGGTGCCGAAACTGATCGTTGGGCCGACTGATGATCTCTAGTCGCCAGTAGTGCGTCCAGAGCGTTATCATATTCACTTTGGGTTATCTGCCGTCTTCGGAGCAGCTCGTTCAAGCGAGTGATGGTGGACATATTGATGTGATTACGTCAAGATTTATATAAAGCATTCACAGTTCTCTAAAATAACGTCATTATATAAGCAGTCCCTTTTTTGCTTATAGCTCACGTATCACTTTATTAAAATGTCTCCTTGCTCTTCTCTCTACTCTCTTCATTTATCTTGCCGCATTATTACTACCACAACCGACACATATGATGTAATCTCCATGTTCTAATAACTCACTTCCAGACTTAATATCCTCTTCTAAACTCCGCCATATGCATGCCACAATACTCACCAACAGTTTTTCTCACACACCTCTTTACTTCCTATTTAAACCAAGTGCACAAGTTTTTGCCACTAAACACCATCCTCAAGGTGTATACTCTTTTGCCTATATTTATTTTAAAAAATAAGTTAGTTTGCGTTGGTCGGTTGAGCGCGTCACCGACTCCTGCCTCGTGCACTACCCTCGGCTTACTCGGGGGATTTTGGCAAGCCGGTGGTAGTCCAAGCTTCATCCTAAAAGCTCCCGGGGTGGGGTGGGGGTTGAGGCAAAGTCTTTATTTCACTACTACTCCTAATCTATGGAATAAATGCAGTTACTATACATAATCTATCGCTCATTTAATTCTTAACTACATCTATTTACTAAGCTGTGAACGAGATATAACTGTAAATAATATAATGGTCCGTGATTATATCTCTTTTTGGTCTCCTATTGCGCATGTGCGAACTTAGCGCGTGCTTCTCCCTTATATGCAATTGTAAACAAGATGGATTCATTGAAATTTAGGTTCACTTTTTAAATAAACGCGCTTACAAATCAGTGTTGATTATTGCTCTTTAAACTTATTTCAAAAGTGACTAAAAGCTAACAAAAAAACAAAAAACAAAAAAAAATAAAAACAACAGAAGTAATTCAAATTTCATAATCTTTGCTTTAATTTGAAGGACAGTAGTAGAGATAATAAAACTGTACCAACCTTATTTTGCACATTTTAAAAGGCAATAATATTACGCAACAGTCGCCCCCACGTAACAGATAATACGTTGTCGATTTACATTGTCATTGTTGAACATTTCATCCTTTTCAAAGAAATTAGAATGGTTTCTGGGATTGACGGGATAGTTTAGCACGTGATTTAGATGGGGGCAGCACATGAAACTGAGATACAAGAACTTAGAATTAAACTATACTTATTTTAGAAGTTATGGATCACAAATTATCGACCAGGTTCCATATTCATCAATACCAACTACAAGTGATTTTGCATTCATCCATCGTGGGCAAAGCTGGATTTCTGCCACGAGTAGACGGCAACAGACACGCTTTATATAAACGTGAGATGGGGAAGAAAAATGTTCAAAATATATTGACGACTGCATTGTTGTGTGACTTAAAGATGAACCTAGGACCTTTTATGAACTAACTTTGTAACACAAACCATCCAACATCTATATGATAACTGCAGGAATTATTTTGACAGCTAGAATATCTTGAATGGGAACAGGTTTCTGGCTTGAATAGCAATTATATGCATTGTACACCAGTGTGAATAGCACGCCACGAAAGGAACCAATCAAAATTGATTGCTTTAAATTACCGACCTTCCGTACTTAAAAACCACTAGAAGATGAGTAAGTGACGCTAAATTTAATGTATTCATTCATTTCATTATTTGGTTTCATAGATTTCACTAACTGGCACACTTGTGTAATGCTGCTTGTTTCCGATAATAAGATAAAAGTAATAGAAAAAAGAACGTGTAAGAACATGCGAAATTTAAAATATATCTTCTTGAGAAAAAGTCTACCAATCTGTACCCACTGTAATCTAAAGGATGAATGCATTAATAATCTTCAGCACAAAAAAGTAGCAATATAAAACGACAAACATCAGGAAAAACTAATATGGGAATGATAATATTTTCCATGAAAAGCGGTTAAAAGAAAACGTAAAGTAAAAAGAAACAAAGAAAAAAACAACAACAATAAATTACTTAAATAAGGACACTTCTTAATAGGGAATTACTATGTTGGGCTCACTGCTTGAGTTACTGTACATTATTTCCCCTCTTACGTTTAAATGAAAAAATCTGTGACCGATCTTTGTGGAATATTTTGAAACAGTTGAAAAGCTGACAGTTTAATATTGCATATCAATTTTGAAGAATACGATCTTTTCATTACGTTGTTTCATTTTGGTTAGATTTGTATACCATACTGATGATAATGGATTTTTATATTGCAAGATTGCGTGCCATCGCTCAGATTAGGATTCATGTGGTATACTCATTACTAAGTCGATTGTGTTAAATGTTAATATAAAGTCCACATACCTCTACTGTACAGATGGCGTTAGACAGATGATCATCAAATGTATCCACTTGGTAAGTCAGAGTTCTTTTCCAAACCTTTGTTCTCTGCTTTCAATATTGGACTGTTTACGTCCTTTTAAAGAACTTTTACATAGGAAGTAAGATGAAAAACATGTTAGCTTGAAATAGGTCCGATAATGTTACAAACTTTCGGCGAATGTAATTATTGATGCATGACTATTAACTCTGGGGGTGCACAAATAGAAATGAATAGGACCGATATGCCACGCGTGGAACTTGACAGCAATAGACCATATGCCAAACTCAGCAGCCATAGGGGTATAAGGTTACATGCGGAGACCAAATAAAGTTTCAGTCCTATGCTTACTACACTATACATACATGCATATATCATTACACGTACACCATACATACACGTATATATCATTACATTACAGTATACATACATGCATATATCATTACACGTACACCATACATACACGTATATATCATTACATTACAGTATACATACATGCATATATCATTACACGTACACCATACATACACGTATATATCATTACATTACAGTATACATACATGCATATATCATTACACGTACACCATACATACACGTATATATCATTACATTACAGTATACATACATGCATATATCATTACACGTACACCATACATACACGTATATATCATTACACTACAGTATACATACATGCATATATCATTACACTAAAACACAGTTACATCTTATACTGTAATCGAATGACTTCAAAATTAATTAGAAGTCCAATAGAAAGAGACCCACAGAGATGCACAGTACTACGAGAGGAGTTATTACACAACAAAGACAAGAAGAATTGATTCAATTATGTATTTTAACCAAGGAGCTAAATGTTGATGTAGATCCAAAATTGGGATTTGTTGAAGCTTGATTATATATGATTCCAAATTTATTCACAATTAAATATACAAATACCTCCCAAACATGAGTTTTTGATAATTGCTAAAGTGATTTCTCTGTTATCATAAAGTCTGGGTTAATGCTTGCTTTGTATATTTGGTTGTATTTTAAGATTTCGTTATTGATCAGAAACAAATTTTATTGAGAAAAATGGAGCGAATGAAAAGAAATAAAAGAAAAACCAACAACTTTTCTTGAATGTTAAATTTGGGAAAATTATTATTCCATTCTTATTTGCGCTAAATTTTATTTTTTGTTTTTGTTTTTCGTTTATATTTTTTTCCTTCAGAAATACTGGAATTCTTTTAAAAGAAACATTTCTGGGAAAGAAAAATATCTATCAATAAATCATTTCGCACCATTCCAATTATTGTGTGTTTTCAAAACAAAAGCCCGTCTCTTTAAAGATGAGAGTGATTGTTGGGTCCAATTTAGCTCTTAAATAATTTTCTTTTTCAGTAGCTTTTTGTTACAGACATTATCAACATACAGAACTAAACAAATCGCTATTTTACAGAACCTTGTTAATAGAGCACAATAATAAAACAGTTTGAAATAATCGCTACTTTACAGAACCTTGTATATACAGTACAATACTGAAAACAGTTTGAAAAAATCGCTACTTTACAGAACCTTGTTAATACAGCACAATACTGAAAACAGTTTGAAATAATCGCTACTTTACAGAACCTTGTTAATACAGCACAATACTGAAAACAGTTTGAAATAATCGCTACTTTACAGAACCTTGTTAATACAGCACAATACTGAAAACAGTTTGAAATAATATTTTATACCTTTAACGAAAACACACGTATTATTAGAATAGTTTAACTATTTCTTAAATCTGTTTGTATTCTTTCCTGAAACATTTCAAAATAAATTATTTCCTAATTTTATAATATGTCCAAACATTTATCACATTTTAACACAGAACTTTCCTGGTGTGAATTATGTACGAAATATTTGGGAATTTAAGTTACAACAATTTCCAATAATTGGAGAAAAGGTATGTATTGCTATGTTATAATTAGTATATCAATATCATTGTTCCTTGAAATAACTTCAATAATATGATACATAACAGAAAATATTTATGGTAAACAATATCATTGCCTTGTCCAATATTTTGAGAATTAATACAGAATAAGCATTTTCTACTCGACTATCATTAAAGTTATATTTGTTATTAGGCTTTAGCAAGCACATTTTATTTACAAAACTGCTTTCCCTTCAATGTAAGGTTAGTAGCACATGTAATCACTTTTGCAGTGCACTTAGAGAACTTCTTGAGCTTGCCCATTTTAAAGACAAGTTACTTTTCAATTAATGCTGATAATAAATTCGTCAATAAAAGTCTGTAATAAATAGAAAGATAGCCCAGCATCCTGAACTAAGTTCTGTAACACGAGACCACTACAGCTGAGTTTATTCAAGTCTGTAACTCAAGACTACGGCTGCTGAATTTGGAAGGAAGCCTATTGGGTTGAACATTACCTGTATACTGCCAGCGATATGTATGTTATTTTCCACTGCCAGTGCAATTATTTTTTGTATACTTGTGATTTAATGTCCATGGAAATTACTATTTGCAAGGTAATAAACTCTGTTCATATGTTTCTGATAACGGTTAAACGCTAATTGCGTTTGTTTCTGGGTCGTTTATTTCTCTCTGACTGCGTCCAATGGCAACCACACGCACAAGCAACATTTACATTTAGCAGAAGTCACAACCAAAGCAGGTTACTTTTTTCATATCATCTAAGCACTAAAATTTTGGTACAGTGGACTTTACAAAGGTATAACTTAAAACAAAGCCTATCACTTTATATGATGTATGGAAAGGTATGTTGTTTTCAATCTAGTTTTCAATATCAAAATTTTTAAAAAATACCTAAACATTCCATTTAATAACATCGAATATAAACGATGATGACCTGCATTTAATATTACTCGGCGTAAGCTTATGCAATAATATCGATGAGTATTCTTCTTAAAAAATATATATTACGAAACATCAATAATCTTTGTGTACCATAAAATGGATACCAACAGCTATATGCCAATACGACGTGCTAAGCCTGGCACGCGAGTGGTGCAGTTTAACTATTTTGCAATATGCATAGCAGCCAATCAATTGCGGGCTAATAAATGCAGATTTCGGGATAAAGACTGACAGTTTATAGTGTTAAATCTGCATAGGCCAGAAATGCATTCTAGACCGTCTCAAATCATCATCTCAAGTTGGACAGAGTAATATGCTTTTGTGCATGTAGTAGTGTTTACGGCACATCAGCACAAAAGTGGCTATGTAGTGCCAACAAACTTCGGTAGCTATTGAACAGAATATGAGAAAACTGCAGGTAATTCTGTGCTTGATTTAAAATGTATAATTTTCTTTAGATGTGCTTCACTTACGAATAATTGACAATGAATCATCTGAAGTCGAGAAATACCAAATTAAATAAGCACGTGGCTAAGAAAACAATTTAAAACAGAGCCACATATAGTCTGCCTTAAATTCGTTCAGTCTATAATGTGGAGACGCTGGGGGGACGATCGGCTTCCTCAGGTCAGGGACGATGTGAATTTAATAAAATAGGGGTGGATGGGTGGGGTGGGGAGAAACCGGGTTGGCGGAGCCGTCGCAGGCCCCCCCCCCCCCCCTCCTAAAAATGAGCTGGAAAGTTCTGGAACGTTTCCTAGAGTAAATTTTCTTTTCAACTAGTTGGTTAAAAGTATGCCGTGGAAACGTCTAAAACGGAAAATCTTCTTGGGGCTTCGCCCCCTTAGCCCCCATCTGGGATTCCGTCCGACAGACCCCTGCATGCATTTTACGCCCCCCCCCCCCCTCCTCCGTCCTTACGTCCCCTAAACGTTATTTCTTCATTCGCCACTGTAAAAGATGTGTGTGTGTATATATATACAAACACACACACACACAAAGAGAGAGGAAGAGTTAGTGAGCGAGTAAGTTAGAGACAGAATTACATTTTTAAACGTATAATATTCTACAAAGGATTTCTTTGACAATATAATCAGGCACTTAATTCGACAATGATAAATTTATGGCAAAAATTAGCTAGTAGTATCAACAACCTTGTCATTTCACCCAAACTAAATGTACATGAAATATGCCACTGCCAGATAAACAGAGGATCTAAAAGCTGTTGGCTTGTGTGCATTGCGGCATAACTATAAATGGATAATATGGCAAAAGGAAGACTTTAGTAACATATAATCTGTGTCATTAATAGTAACATATAATCTGTGTCATTAATAGTAACATATAATCTGTGTCATTAATAGCCAACGTTATCCTGGAATAACATGCTTGGAAGAACGCGAATACGATTGGAATGTTTTTCAACGTGATCTTTATCATGGCCAAATATATGCGGTGTGAATAATCTTACAATATCTTTCTCCTAACTTAGATACAGAACTGAATATAAAATATGATACGAATTAGTTCAGTTTAGGTTAACAAGGCGAATATGCAATCACACGATTTTTAAACTATTATAAACGCCATATTTGTAATAAATGTTTGCGTTGATTAGTTCTTGCAATGACTGTTATGTTCTAAACTATTTATATAAAAAAAGAAAGAAGAAAAAAAATTGGAGATGATAATTGTTTTATGAATAAAAACTATTACCATCTAAATAATGCATACCATATTGGAATAGACTTCACAAATAAAGCTATTGGGTAAGAGAGAATAAAGAAGATGTCTAGTACCATGTTTGAACTTACTTTCTGCGTCAACGCTCTTTAGCAATATGCCCTCCAGAAAGGTCGATTCCTTAATATTTGTCTTGGCTTTATGTTGCCAGAGTTTCTTTTGCATTTCCTCTGCTGTGTAAAATCGTAACTTTATTTGGACTCCAAACATTCTATGACGGCTGGACATTTTTGTTTACAAATTTGAGAGAAACAGTTTGAAATCATAGTAAAAAATAGCACTTATTATCAGATTTGAATGTAAATCGCGTCCTCTTTGATTGAAACTGGCAACAACTGTCGATAATATCTAAAGATTGTTCCGTTGTTGACTTTCTTTTCATTGTACATGCCGCTCATGATATTTATTCTACGACCATCACAGAATTTTCCAATAATGTCCACACATTCTTCAATAACTCCTATCAACTGTTCAAGATAATCAGAATAAAATGCTGAATATCGTCCTTGTTATTATTTAGGTATTGATATTCTGGTAAATCGAATTAGTAAATATGATTCACTTGTATATTCCATTATAGAATCCGATTAATACCGCTTTTGGAAATAATTTTCATCAGCCATCGTTCTTGGTCCCATTGAGTATCAAAATCAATATCACTTTTAAGTGGATCACAAATATCTATGGAGAATGAATGTAATCATAGATTTATTTACCCAGATATGTCAGGCAATGTATTTACATTTCCGATATGATCTATTAACCCATCCCATTCCAGAATGTCCCTTATCGGGTAACACGTTTCCACCTTCGGAAAAAAGTTCACATGTTGGTGATGCCTGGTGTTTGGTTAGTCGCCTGACAAGTTGTACCACAGCTAAATATCCTTTATGCGTAATCACAAATCATTGTGGATAACTTACTCCAATCCAGTTCTTCTTGGTACCAGCTGGTAATTCACGACCCAGCTCGCTCTACTCGTTAATTGCTGAAGGATCTATTTTCGTACACAAATACTCCCCACCGCATGAACTCCGTAGACGTCATAGATAATGCATGTGTTCAATTTGCTTCTCTTTCCCAATCTTACTGTGCTGATGAATAAACATTTGTACTTCAGACTGAGAAATACCACTATCTACACTTGTGTGTGCAAGAAGAATTTTTGCACTTAGGCTTCAAAGTTTCCAATTGTTAAGGAAACAAGGTTGAAAAAACCCTCTTCGCCAGCTCTATGTTTGTGCTGTAGTCGTAATTTGGTATATGATTATGCAGTCAAATGCAATTAGGCGAACATACCGTGAAACAAGAAAAGGCACGGATCTAATCGATGAAACTGATTATAAAGATTTTCTCCAAAACAGATCAATAGAAACAGAGTCTTTTTCTAGGGTGACAAAGGACTTGCTGATTCTTAGATACAAAGTTAGATAAGTTCTGATTCCTATTTCGAAGCTCCCATTTAGATCAATACATGTTAAAAAAAATAATGATAAGGGATGTTATGGCATACAATCAACTACGCAAACAAGAATAACCGACATGTATAATTCAGTGCAGCACATTTTGGAAGCGTTCAGATAGTATGTCGGCAGTGGCGGTGCGAGGGTTTGAGGCGCCCGGGGGCAATGTTCTTCAGTGGCGCCCCTTCTTTGCCACAGAGAATAGTTTTATGTCAGTTGCCAACCTCCACACATACCCGTCTACGCCCCGGTTACAGCTAAAAAAAAAAAAAGGAAAGGCTACCGACGGCCCCTCCTCCCCCGCCCGGCCCCCGTGGGCAGTTGCCCCTTCCGACCCCACCCCCGTCGCGCCGCCACTCTATATCGGTGAGGATTGGTTCGTACTAGAAAGATGTGACCTAGATTTTCAAGAAACAATAAATATTTGCCAGAAATAATTTCCAAATATATTTACCATCGTTTCAGCTAATAGAGGATGAAAATTTCACGATCAATGTAAGCGGCTCCTCTAACCGATAGCATTATTGGATAGACGGAACGAATGGCGTGTTCGTTGCGCGATTTTCCAGATCATACTTAACGCAATAAAATTCGTTAGCTCTTTGAAGTTATTATATTGTTAAGCATATCAATATTATTCAGTACACTTACATTTTTCATACTTCATACAATGTCTGGAGCAAGTTTTATTGAGATGAATTTGTGAGAGAGGACTGTTAGACGATTGTCAAATATTTTCAACCCAATTGCCGTCGTTTTCGTCATTAAGTGAACTGTAAGTATTTTGTGAAAGAATTAGTAACTTCTGAAATTAGCGGAATGTAATTTTCATTTATTTAGACTGTAAAACCTTAAGTGGATGGAGATATACTAAACTATACTTTTGTAAATTTACATGTTTGTTGGGTGGTGGCGGTTATTATTACATTCGTAGCTACACATACAAAATGATTGATACTATATACTTAATATTAAGCGTCTTGTAGCGAGCTCCTAATTGATGTGCTTACTTGGTAGGGAAATTAAAGATATCGTGACCCTGTTTTTAAACGTGAAGTTCATTGGTTGATATTTCCTGTAATGTAACTTCATTACTGCGATTTACCCTTATCATAAACCCTTTGAAAACGATATCTT
Organism: Margaritifera margaritifera; assembly: GCA_029931535.1. Lineage (NCBI taxonomy): Eukaryota > Metazoa > Mollusca > Bivalvia > Unionida > Margaritiferidae > Margaritifera > Margaritifera margaritifera. The sequence goes on along the minus strand of JAQPZY010001499.1, from coordinate 1,198,219 downwards.
TGTTTATATCAATAAATGTGATAAATTTCCACATACAAACTGCAGAAAACGTTATAGATTGGGATTGCATTGTGACTTTTTGCATATCGATGATGCTCCTGGAAAATAAAATACAATTTAAATTTTATTTAAAATTGTCTTGAATGTCCCCCCCCCCAAAAAAAAAAAAACAAAAAAAAAAAAAAACAACAACAACAAAACGAAAGCATACATAAAAATCACAGTAATGGTCTCACAGATTGGAAAGTCACAAGATACTGATATTGGAAACGATCATTCCAACATTAATCTGTCATACACAATCTTGTATGAAATAGATCTATGAAAGTAACCACTGACATAAAGACTTTGAGCCAGATAAATAATTATTCTCTCATGAATCGAAAGATTTTGTCTCTGTTTGTCATTCACATAAATGGCTTCCTCCTTTCTCTAGCACATACATTTTTGAAGTGAAATTTGAAGAGTGTAACAAAAGGTATCTCAGATGTATTTCCGATCCTCCTCACTGACATAAAAATGTTTATTCCTTTCTAATTAAGTGCTAGCATTTGATTTAGATATTGCTTTGTTACATAATCATTTAATCTTACATGATTAATCTAGTGTTCGATACTGATGTTCAATCCGTACTTTTGTCTCAACATCCAGACTGGTACTATTTTGATGTCTTCAGTGAAGCCCGCCGTTAATATTCTTCGTAGCACCAAAACGAACTTCTATAAATTCCAATCTGCTTTGAATTCCATTAACAATTTATAGCGAACAATATTTGGAAAGCGTAAATAGGAAGAGATATGGAATAAATACAAGACCATGTTTTTTTTTTTCTCTCTCTTTTTTTGGTTTTGTTTTGTTCCGAGTCGGCAGAAAGAACTTGTGTGATATCGAGTATGAATACGTCTCGGCCTTAAGTTTCGACACGTCTCTGGGCCAATTTGAACTCTTTCTTCCATTTGGAACTAAATATGTATATAGTTTAGTGAGTTTTCTGTACCATATGAACATTACCCTGAGCATACTAAATGAACATTACCCTGAGCATACCAAATGAACATTACCCTGAGCATACCAAATGAACATTACCCTGAGCATACCAAATGAACATTATCCTGAGCATACCAAATGAACATTACCCTGAGCATACCAAATGAACATTATCCTGAGCATACCAAATGAACATTATCCTGAGCATACCAAATGAACATTACCCTGAGCATACCAAATGAACATTACCCTGAGCATACCAAATGAACATTATCCTGAGCATACCAAATGAACATTATCCTGAGCATACCAAATGAACATTACCCTGAGCATACCAAATGAACATTACAATGAGCATTGATCACTGTACATGGAAAATTAATCTCTTTAATTAGATGTTTACAACCGCATGCAAGTCTTAAATTTGATTGGTCACATCGGACGTTACAACAATTTTTCATAAGAAAATTTCGTACGATTAAAATACATTCGGACAACCTCGGCTATTTCTGTGAGATAAAAATATGCCTCGGATGTATGTCGGCACAGTAATTTACAGAAAAATCATACATTTTGTTCGCCAGAAATATCTCCACAAAAAAAGAAACCGCAGTCTATTCGGACCAGTTCGGCTACACAATCATGTGACAGAGACAACTCATTTACAATGACTAAAAACAATAGTGTACACTATACGTAAAACCAGTCGAGTCAGCAAGTCACATGTCGTGTACTGTTTATAGATGAACTGTATTAAGCCAGACTTATCCCTATTAATTATATACATTGATTAATTTAACATTCTGTTTTGACCAAATCCGTCCATAAGCACATAAAGGGTATAATAAAGTGTCTGGTTCCCATCATTTAACACTGAGAATTTACCAAAACACACATATTTCAAAGTAAATAATCTACAGGTTCAGTTTCTCACAGATCTTTAGCAGTTGTCAATTCATGCACTGTAGCGCCTGTAAAGGTCACAAACGCCAGTACTAGTACATGTGACAGTGACATTTACAGGTGACAGAGTATGCAATTTGAGCGGTTATTGGTACAAACTCGGGTAAACGCCATACTTAGAACTTGTGACACTGACTGGCAGTAGAGTACTTACAGTTTTTCCATTGTGCGCTACAGACCAATTAAATATTACAAATCTCCATAAATGTCACAAATGTCATCGAAGAGAGACTTTGAAGTCTAAAGACAAACGTTTTAAAAAAATCAGAGCTGAAGGGAAGAAATAGTCGTGGCCCGTCCGTTCGTTCGTATTTAGGACTTTTGAACATTTTATGGCCAGCTTTTGCAATTTGATTTTACTAAATTCTGAGGAAAACCTTCATTTTCGAAAAACCTCAGACGGTTTTAATGATGAGCATAATTGAATTCGTCCATAATGTCTCGAGTTATTGCATTTGATAAACTTAGGTTAGGCATTTATTAAGCTTGTATTCAGCTAAGATTTCAGACTAACATGACGATTTCTCAACATCAATCAATATTTTATTATCACTTTTACCCATTTCTTAAAAGCAGATGCATTAATTTTATAAATATAGTTGTAAATAAACTTGTTAGGATCATTACAAACTACTCGCATGATTGTCACTATATTTAATAAAATTCTGGAAAATGTTATAACATAAATACAAAACTGATCGACATTTGAAGCGCCTGTAAATGTCACAAATTCCCGACAGATAGATAGAGAAATGGGTGGATTAATAGATATGTAAGTGGATAGAAGGAGATATACTAATTATCCTTGTGAAATACCAAACGATAAATGTCACAGATTATTCCATTTACTGGCAAAGCAGCTTTCAGAGTCACTGGTAAATGTCACAATGTCGCAATAGGGCATTTACTGGCGTTTGTGACATTTACAGGCGCTACAATGCAGACATGGAAAAGAAATGGTACCGGTATATTTATTTAGTCTGATACGTTTCGATTGATAAAGAGGACGATTAAATATTGTCCAACATGGAAACGGAATAATAAAAGGACGCCTCCACGTAATATGTCTTCGTCTGAACTTTCTATGTTGCACTGACTATAACAACGCTGTTTGGGGCATTATAAATCGTGATAACAAACGATCAGTAAGATTTTTCTTTGATAATAGGTAATTGTATCCTCTAATCCAATATAAATGAAGGCAATAGATCCTACTGAATGATACTGGCGATGACTGTTTCTAATATATACATAGACTTTTTCTTCATTATGGTTCAAATTTTGTATAGATATTATTATGGGATAATGTAAATATCAAACGGAGCGCGGTTTCCCAAGAGAAGAAGAGAAAATCAAAATCTAAAAATGATATTTATGACAGGAAAAATCAACTGAACTCCAAATATTGGTAGAAGGAGTAAGTAATACACACACACACACACACACACACACACACACACACACAAAACAAAAGCGCTCCTTAATACCAAACAACATTATGAAACTATTAACGGTCATTCCAGTTAAATGGATTTTCCTGTGCGCCATCTAATTGGGAGATAACTGACTAATGATGCGTTAAGGCTGGTGAAGGACAAGTTATATTGGCTTCATCACATTACATTTACTGATTTGGAAATGATGAAGGTATTACATTTTAATTATCAATTGGCCATGATACGATTTTATGTATGTATGTCCTGACAAAGTTCATTAAAATTTTCTTAATTATAAAGGATTTAAATATATCCTGATCCATAAGCATTTCTTTTAGACAACTGATTTACTTTGACAAGCCAATCTCATTTAAGATTGTTCAATTATCCTATTCAGGAAATATAAAATACCTGGGTATTAATAATTGACTGCTAACTCTACTATTAAAACTACATCAACTATTGCTATCTGATTCATTACTTGTCTGTCCACGGAATAACTTTCGAATGAATAATTATGAAGTTATTGCTTAATCGGTTGGTTCGAAACACAAGAAACAGAGTTCTTGTATTAAAATAAAGTTAGATCAAATGACCTGATTTGATCTTTTCTGTTCCTAACGTCAACATTCTCACTTAATCCTTGTGTACCAGAAAAGAGCCACCTGTAGACAATAGTAAGAATATACCAAGTAAACACCATCTGGAGAGTAAATATGAAATATGATATACAGTGTTGTTCGTATTGATACAATACTCATAAGAAAAATAACACTTGCAAATTGTATATAGTAGTCAATTTCGCGCCAGGAGCCGCGGTGGATCAGCGATCAGACTCGCGTCCGAAAGGGTGCGAGTTTGAATCTTACCATTGGATTATCCGGGTCGGCTACCGTTTTGTGTCCTGGAGCAATGCACTTTACTTCATTTGCCTCGGAAATAAATAATCTACTTTTGTTACTGTGCCTTAAAAGACCAAACGAAACCAAACCAATTTCGCATCTAAACAGACACATATAGTTTTATCAATGCACTATCGATGACAGAGGTAGTGGGAACAAATTCGCTCATATTTAACGACGACGTATGTGTTTACTGGACAGGTAATACTAGATCTCTGAGGAATAAAAAATCTTTATATTTATCAAAGTTATGAATTACACTAATGTCGAATACATTTTTACCAACTAAAGCCTTTTCTTGACAATAACATAGGCTACAAAATAAGATAAGGCTTGGTTTCTAACAGTGGATTGTGACATTAGTGTTATATTGTGACATTAGTGTTACATTGTAACATTATTGTTATATTGTATGAGGTGAGGATAGTAGCATAAATATGTTACAAAAAAGGGATAGTCAGTGAATAGAAGCACGTGTCCCACCAGATGGTTGATCTATATTAATATCGTCATATGCCATGCCTTAGCATTGATTATTTGGGCAGTGGAAGAACTTTGATTTAAGTGTCCATTGACGTCTATAAAGTAATGGAGACTGCCACTAAGTCCCGATATGTATTGTTTTCGATCTGTAATGTAGAATGAGTCATAAGATGGTTTTCAAATCAAGTAGTTATATGTAAAGACGTCACACAGATATAGATTAAAATGAACTTCTGTGGTATAACTAGAGATAAAAATGAGTTCATGCGTTGTTAACATGACTTTGCTAAATAGCAATTTTATCTTTTTTATCCCTAAAAGTCCTTTAAATGTATTATAAGAGTCGTATATAAAATTGCACAATAAACAGACCTCACAATTTTCAGCCATTATTCTGTCATATTATTGCCCAACAATCGGTCAAGGTTATTTGATTTCTGCCAATTGTTTGTGACGTCTACGCTCTGACATCTTTTTTTTTATATACAAGAGCAAGGGCCAACGAAAGATCACAAATGCTTAGTGAAAAGAATAAATAAGTTTCTTTTGGCGTTTTACGGCACATCAACATACATATTTTATTTGGTGCCGAGGCAATTGAAGTAAAGTGCCTTGCCCAAAGAAACATCATAGTAACCGACACGAGTTTATCCTACGATAGGATACAAACCGGCTCTCTTAGCACTCTAACCACTGTGCCACTATGGATCATGCCTCCATCAGTCTCATCTTACGACATGTAGGAGAGCTCATCAGGCCTATGATGCATCCTTGAGTCCGCAGGAAATGAGAAATATACATAATGTATGTATGTATGTATGTATGTATGTATGTATGTATGTATGTATGTATGTATGTATGTATGTATGTATGTATGTATGTATGTATGTATGTATGTATGTATGTATGTATGTATGTATGTAGTGGTGTTTTACGGCACCTCAGCACAAAAGTGGTTATATAGTGCCAACTAATGGTAAAGTTCACAAAATGTCAAAATGAACTGAACACATTTTTAGGAAGATAAATCCTTCCAAATAAATGAAACATTAAGTACGACAAGATAAAATATAAAACGTACAAATGTTAAACTTCTGTAAAATGTACACGTAAATAACATACAAAGGTAACACATGCGAAATCCTTAAAACATGATTCAAATTTGTCGTACGAACCACATTCCCTTAAAAAGTCCAAAACCCTCTCGAATGGTACGTCGAATGGTACGTAGAATGGTACGTCGTCATACAGTTTCTTTAAGCAGTTTACGTCAAAATACGTAGAAGTATAAATAAACAGAATGTGTGACATGTAGAAATTCTCATGCAAATTTTCTTTGAGAACTTAAGTCTGCAACACTTGAGGGAGGGACCTTAATAATAATAAAGGTTGAATTCTGGCACCTCTTCCAATCGTTTGAGACTAGCATTACCAATGGCAACGTAGATTTTCACGTTCTTGACGGTGAAGAAAATTGTGAAACCAAGCATAATGCTTTACCAAATGAATAAATAATATCAACATTTTCAACCATCAAATAGATTGCATTTGGGCATAACTTTTGCTAAGGGACCCTCATTGTAATTGACAGTTGTCGAAGCACGATCAATGTGTACGTACCAAGGCATGTCATGACTCCCTAAAAAAAGCCATAGAAGAACCAAAATCCCGAAAAATAGAGTTTTTCCCCGATAATGATGGTATTATAGTTGTACATGGCAAATGGATTGGAGAGAAGTTCTCCACCTTACTTATTCCTCTACATTATACAAATGTAAATATGTTTGAAAGAGGAATGTATACAATAGTATTATCTACATATACAAATTAATAACAGACAGAGAAATGGTGATGAGAGGTATGGTCAGTCAGTTGCACTTATTATATATTATTACTGATTATTTTAACAGTATATAACGAAAAGAGTATTTGCATCTGAGATTAATTATACATTCAAACAACCAGGTATTAGTGAAGAGACTAATAATACATTCAAACAACCAGGTATTAGTGAAAAGACTAACACTACATTCATACAACCAGGTATTAGTAGAGACACTAAGTATACATTCAAACAACCAGATATTAGTGAAGAGACTAATCATTCATTCAAACAACCAGGTATTAGTGAAAAGACTAACACTACAGTCATACAACCATGTTTTAGTGAAGAGACTAACACTACATTCATACAACCTAGTATTAATGAAGAGACTGTTACGTCTAGAGGTTAGAAAATGTAACAAGAGAAAGAACGATTCAAACAAGCTGTCACAATTTCTAAAATATAAATTTAATTTCCTAAAATATAAAATATTTAAAACAAACAAAGTGAAAGAATTAAAAATAACTTACAGTTTAGAAATTCCTAAATAATCCTAAATGTCCTATTGAATTTTGATAATCCGGAAGTGTCCAAAGGTTATCCGAATGAAATCACTAAAGTGCTTATATGCCACAAGAAACACAGTTTTAAATCCAAATGTTATTAATCCCAGGTAAACTGTTGTGAATGTAGAATATTGTTAAGTTCCTTGAAGAATAGAACTTAAATCCAAAATGTACTAAGTAGATAATAGATTTTCAGCTGATTTTACAAACTACAATAATCTTCTTCAATAACCTTATAATTCTAAAGAACTGCTAAAGAATGAGGAACGCAGTGATTAAATCCTATTATATAGCCTCTTACGATGTAAAAGAGAATTTAAAACTCTAATACTACGACTTAGAATGAATTCTGTAAACAACCTTCTTTAACCAATCAGAAACTAGGTCGCATTGTTACTGTTAAAAGTGCCTTTGCACTACAACTAAAATACCTTATTTTAAGTCAACAAGATGTTGACATAGGATTCAGGTAATAATTCTGCACGCGCTAACCACGTGATTCACCTTTGTGGGTTAAGCTGACCGCCATAATTATTGATTTTCCCTGGACATAGCATGACTCATGTAAACATGTTGATGTACATTTGTACTTTAAAAATAGCGTAGGCTACTGAACTAAGTAATTATAATACAATGATTATAAACCCAAATGAAAACTATTATAATTTAAAGATTATGCATAATGCCGTAACAAGACTAATCACACATTCTAACAACAAGAATTGGCGATTACATATGAAGCGAACAGGCAGAAATGATCATACAGAGTCACATACGGTAGAGTGAAATTGTTTGTCTTGATAACAATGTTCTGTAATTCTTTCGAAATTCAATAGTATAAAATTCTTTTTGCACGCAAAAGAGTTGATAAGTCTAAATTGATGCTTAGAAAAGAGAATTTTTAAAAATTAATAAATGCTGATTCTCAGCATACAGTCTGCACTAAAACAATAAATAATATTTTTTTTCCGTTGGATATCCATATGAGCTTGATGGATCAGGAATTAAGTTAACTCGAAACAGATTGTAACTGAGAACACAGCATTTACGACTCAATCGAGCTAATAAAACAGAGGCTGACCAATTACTGTGCAGGCTAAATAGGGAGGTTCTAAAATATTACCTTTTATTTGCTGCTTTGAAAGATTTGATAGTTTACTCTTTCTTGTGGTTGAAGCAACTCATCCCAAGTGCTTATCATAGATGGGAATATTTTTTTTTCTTTTTTCTTGTTCTTTTTTTATAGTGCGATAACGATGTTGAACAAGGTTGTTATAATTTTGTTAATTGTAGGTCAAAAAAATTGTATCTCGCATACAAGATGGGAGTAAATCAGTTAAGTAGTCAAGGCATTTCTTCTTGGTAATTGTATAAAAGGTACAGAACTTCTTTGTATCCCTTCTTTCCCGAAGAGTACGCCAACCTGTTTTCAAAATAAAACGCTTCTCTACTAGCAATATCTCGTAAACCGGAAAGTATTCTAGCTGCCGCAAGTTGTGCTTTTTAAAGTATTTCAGTTAGTAATGCTGCATGATTATCACCCTCAGTCCCTAAAGCTACAGGATTACCACCCTCGAGATCTATATTCTAGTATTTCAGTCAGTAATGCTACATGGTTACCACCCTCCGACACGTTTTGATGCAGATTCGATAATATTATCTATATGGTTTTACCAAGATCCATTAAAAGTTAATTCCCAAATGACGGTGTCATGATACAAATTAAAATTTCTCTCCATGGGATTAATAATAATTATTCTCTCGGTTTGTACATAAAACTCCATCTTCTTTTCGATCAGTGGAGTAGCAAGAAATTCTGCACCATCCCCACTCCCTGCAAAACTTAATAATGGGGCCACCTCCGAATAAATCAAAAGTAGTTTGATGGGAATTTGCCCCCCCCCCCCCTCCCCCCGTTGCGGGGGTTGCTTGGGCGGTTGCTACGCCACTGTTTACTAGCCAACGATTAGCCAGTTCTGAGAGTTTTAGATGCTCATCACTTGGGATAAATAATGGGTCAGTAGAACTAGTTTGAAGCAAGAAGGTTTAGACCAGTGGTTCCCAAACTTTTTTTGATCACGACCCTAAATACCATCTTTTTCGACCCAAAATGCAGTACCGGTATAGGGTCGCGAAGGTGCTCCCGACCCTCATTTGGGTCGCGACTCGGGGTTTGGGAACCACTGGTTTAGACTATATGGGCTAGAAGAACTAGTTTGATGCGAGAAGTTTTAGAATATCAGCTATATCATTTATATAGACGCGAAATAGGAACGGACCAAAGATGGTGTTATCGAGTAAATAATTGTGGTTTAAGACGGAGTAACTTAATAAGAACATTTATGTAGTACAAGAATAACATATAGGGATATATTGCACAACAAATCAGAGTGACAAAAAAACAATTCACTGACAAAATATCACATTTGATATGAGCTGACGATATAGAAACACAATCTGAAGGGTCAGTAAACAGAAGGACCACTGGTAATCAAACTGAACAGATGAACCCAATGTGTATCGTATCGATTCCACCATCTGCAACTCACACATTAAAAAAAGAAAATTATGCCATCTTGATAAGACAATTATAAAATATTCTAAAATCCTGGCTGGAAACGGAAAGCACACTAAAATAGACAGCAATCGGGCGACAAATGTTTCGATGAATGTTCCATTTGTTTACCGTAAATACTCGCTTACAACTAATGTCCAATTGTAAACTGCACAGAACAGATCTGCCGTCGCATAAATAATAAGTAGAACAAACAACACAGACCCTGATCTTCCCGCGCATTATGCGCAGATCAGGGTCTATGTTGTTTGCAGTTGGACTCAACTTATGCGTTAGTATAGACGGTATATTTCTTTTCTGATTCTGCATTTACGCTTATATTTGTCTTTGAACTTACTGAAACAATATTATAAACATTATTCTTATTATAATTGCTACGGAAAATCTTAAAATATGCCACATATTATACTTACATGCCACGATGTTGTTAATCACACTTGCAAGGCTGTAGTGCACTAGTGTCATAATCTACTTAATGATAAATTCATCTACATTCTTAAAATATTAATATCAGACGCCACTCTCTGGAAATAAGTTCACATCAAATATTCTTACAGTTGTATGTCAAATAAATCCTTTGTTATTGTCCTATATGGGCAGTCGGTAACTCTAACTGCCCTATATGGGCAGTCGGTGACTCTGACTGTCCTCTATGGGCAGTCGGTAACTCTAATTGCCATATATGGGCATTCGGTAACTCTAACTGTCCTATATGGGCAGTTGGTGACTCTGTCTGCCATATATGGGTAGTCGGTAACTCTAACTGTCCTATATGGGCAGTCGGTAACTCTAACTACCCTATATGGGCAGTCGGTAACTATAACCGTCCTATATGGGCGGTCGGTAACTCTAACTCCCCTATATCAGCAGTCGGTAACTCTAATCACATCAATTATTCTTACAGTTTTATGTGAAATGAATCTTTTGTTACTGTCCTATATGGGCAGTCGATAACTCTAAACAAGACAGTTTTAAGAATATTACATTTTACTTTATCCAAAATATATGAATCGTTCAAAGAAATTCAAATTGTATTTTGAAACAAAGGCAAGCATGAGTAAGACGGAGTTTTAAAGCCAATTGTCAAAGGCTACATCTCAAATACCGTAAAGCCAATTTGAATAGGCTACATTTCATACTGGCTTATCGTTACCGTAAAGCCAATGTTCATAGGCCATATTTCATATTGGCTTATCGTTACCGTAAAGCCAATTACATCAACAGCTAGTTGAGAAGATATTGATGACTAATGTACTGGTCAATATGTATGAAAATCTAATTGGAGATTAAGATTAAGGTATTAGATATTGAAAGAGCTTTTACCCTGTGGGAGTCACTTTATAGGCGAACTATGCCATCTGCTTTTCTGTCACTTATAGCACGCTAAGCCATTTGAGGTTTTATTGATTTTGTTGACTCGGGTAAAATCCTGGTACCATTCTATTTACCATGTTGGACACGAAACTTTATTTGGCACATATTCCTTTCAATAATCTGTTATTAGTATAAAATGGTTTACAGTCTCATTGATGACGGAATACAACTTCATCATCATCATCATCATCATCATCATCATCATCATCAAAAACAACAGCAACAAGAAAAACAAGAACAACAGCAACAACAACAACAACAACAACAACAACAACAATAATAATAATAATAATAATAATAATTTGCTATAATGATGGTGATCACGATCACGTTGATTATGATGATGATGATGAAAATCTGGAGAAATATCTCAATCTAGCAGCCCGAAATTGGTACTGTTACGAGTTTAAAGGGATTTTGTACATATTTTATTTAATTTTGACATGGAAAATTATATAGAAAACAAACTGTCTCTCCATACACCATATAAAGAAATGGGCTTTGTATTAATTATCCTCTTTTAAAGTCCACTGTAGCAAATTTCTTGTGCTTAGATGAGGCAAAAAATGTAACGTACTTTTGTCCCGATTTATGACGAATGGAACTATTAGCGCGTGCGTGGTTACTCGGGCGCAGTCATAGACTAATGAACAAAACCGGCACGTGTATTCGTGAAAACAGACGACATTAGCGTTCACCTGTAATCAACATGTTTTATCACCCGGAGAAAAGTAATTTCGATGGATATTGAACCACGGGTATACAAAATATAATCATCGTGTACATTCCCTTAAATCAAAGTAGAAATAACATATAGATCGCTTGCACTTTAAAAATATGTGCTTAACCTAACTGTTCTCAATATTCCTCGTGATGAATATGGATCCTATTCATTTTTATCCAATTGCTCCTGAAGTTAATAAGCATGCTCAAAGTGGAGACAAATGTAAGTTACTTTTTCGGTCCGAACGAGTTAATTATTTCATCGTTTCAGTACCAGATCTTTCACATGATGCACTTTACAATTGTATAATTAACATAAAGTTCATACCTGTATGGGATCTATATAAAACTAACATGTTTTCCATCAAACATTTTATGTCAAAATTCTTATAAAAAAATACGTAAACAGTCCCTCTAAATTCATAGACTGTTTAAAGACGATTGTGTATCAAAATGTGTTACTTATGTCATCTTCTTTGGAGCAGCTGTTTCACCACGAGTACAAGGTTGGATGATACAAGTCTCAAGACATTTCTCTTAAACTTCTTTGTTTTATTCTCAGGACAAAACAATTTCTTGCATACTCAGATAATTACTATCTTTTTATAAAACTGTTCAACATGGTCAATTAGAAACACGAATGAAAAAGAAAGACTTGTTTTTAAGGAGAGTAAATTATATCATGACGTACTCGACCTACTTAGACGTAAAAAGCTGTCCTCTCAACGATTCCCTTCCTTACTGAGGTGCTACAAATTGAGCGTTGCAAGTTAAGAAACCCTCATTTACTATGAATAAAGTTGCCAGGGATGATACCTGTTGGTATTATAAATAAAGTTGCCAGGGATGATACCTGTTGGTATTATGAATAAAGTTGCCAGGGATGATACCCGTTGTTATTGGGAATAAAGTTGCCAGGTATGATACCTGTTGGTATAATGAATAAAGTTGCCAGGGATGACACCCGTTGGTATTATGAATAAAGTTGCCAGGGATGATACCAATTGTTATTAGAAATAAAGTTGCCAGGGATGATACCCGTTGTTATTAGGAATAAAGTTGCCAGGGATGATACCCGTTGGTATTATGAATAAAGTTGCCAGGGATGATACCTATTGTTATTAAAAATAAAGTTGCCAGGGATGATACTCATTGTTTTTAGGAATAAAGTTGCCAGGGATGATACCCGTTGTTATTAGGAATAAAGTTGCCAGGGATGATACCTGTTGGTATTATGAATAAAGTTGCCAGGGATGATACCCGTTGTTATTGGGAATAAAGTTGCCAGGGATGATACCCTTTGTAATTAGGAATAAAGTTGCCAGGGTTGATACCAGGTGCAATTGATTTTGCAATATCTTTGCAGTTAATAGAGGAGCATATACATATCTTTGTAGGTTTACTATTATTATCCGAAAATAGCAAAACGATGTTAATAGCAATGCTAGCCCAATCAGAAGCATCCGGTAATTCACGGGCAATTTAGTTCTCAATCAGTTTAATGGATTGGGACTAACTTTGTATGATATTGTACTATAGTGGCTCCCCCCCCCCCCCTCTTCGATGATAAATGCGTTTGTTTTTTGTTTTTACCTCTAGATGAGCCAAATTGACGCATAGATTGCTGCTGTGTTACATAGGGCTAAAAGTGTGTGCAATTGTATGTTATTCTCTCTTTTTCCACTAAGTTTATCCAATATAGTCAAGTCGAGCAATTAAAAAGCAGCAAACTTGTTCAAACCATAGTCAAACCTCAAAGATAGTTCCCGGTCTGTCAGTGTTATAAGCGTTGCATAATGCTGTATCGGCTTCAGCCTCGCAATTATAATGATGCGGACTTTGAGAAGACGCAAATAAAAAGTAAGTTTAAACTTTTAGTAACGAATACAACACGTAAGATTTTCGACAAAAATAGATCAAGAACGGATCAAAACGTTCTTCTTGCAGTCAACATTAGTTTCTGCTTCAGAGTATGGAACGATGAAGCGTGTATGCACAACTGCAAAGGTCAGAAAGCATTCATTGATGAAGAAAATATTGTAGCTCGGAGTCATACAATGGAAGCCTATGAAATAAATCTTCCATAAGCTAGAAAAAGGCAGCTGATTTTGTATTTTGTATTTTAGCATATATACATAATGCTCATTCATCCGAAATAAATAAATAAATAAGGATGCAATTTTACATCCATTGGCAGAATAGAGCCTAAATAAATATAGAGTCTAGGAAACTCTTGCCCTTACAGTGTGAGGGGTGAGGAAATTAAAAACAGTCCATGTATTGAAACAGTGCTACCGGGGAATAATTTAGTCTTTAGTGTTGAACGTTAAAGAATTATCATTTAACTTATGTCATTTTTTTTTTCTGAAATGATAAAGATCAATATTCTAATTAGCGCCTCTCTTTCTCTCTCTCTCTCTCTCTCTCTCTCTCTCTCTCTCTCTCTCTCTCTCTCTCTCTCTCTCTCTCTCTCTCTCTCTCCATATTTAACTGTAAAACTGCAATTTACTATGAATTGCCAATTAACCTGATATTTCCTATATAGATGATACATGGTCTACACTCATTTTATGAAATGACGCTCAGTTATGCATTTTTCATACGTCATCAACACTGAGTACAGTTTTCTATGGAGGTTGTAAGAAATCCCAACACTGGCTAAACGTCTTCTTTTGTTACATATTAAACAAATGATCTCCTTCTTTCGGAAAAAGTGGGTTATCGAATAAAGTAATTTCAGGACTACAATCAAACTACAGCTACACAACTAAATAGTGCTACGAGACAAGAAGAATTGTACGGAGATATTTGTTTTAATAAACAGTAAGAATTGTACGGACATATTTGTTTTAACAAACAGTAAACAGTAAGAATTGAAAGGATATATTTGTTTTAATAAACAGTAAAAATTGATTGGAGATATTTGTTTTCATTAACAGTAAGAATTGAAAGGATATATTTGTTTTAATAAACAGTAAAAATTGATCGGAGATATTTGCTTTCATAAACAGTAAGAATTGAAAGGATATATTTGTTTTAATAAACAGTAAGAATTGATTGGAGATATTTTTTTAATAAACAGTAAGAATTGATTGGAGATATTTGTTTTAATAAACAGTAAGAATTGATCGGAGATATTTGTTTTCATATAAAGCAAATACAATTATAAGGTATCCAAAATAGTACCTCACTAGATGTGTACATTTTCATCTCAACGATACACGAAATTACAGCGCTATTTAAAACTGAAAGTCGCTAACTCAGAAATGCATTTCTACGAACAGAAAACGCTGTCGTTACTGATCTTACTTAAAGTTGATTTAATACCTTTAATGTAATAGATGAAAAAGAAACATTTTTGGGATTTATAACACAAATTAAGTAACATAAGCATTTTTCTGATTAGAAACAACAAGTTATTTACGGACTATTCAGATATTTAGGGGTTAACTGCTACATAGACGAGTACATTTGAAGGTAAAGACTCCCATATCTACATTAAGACGTGTCCCAAAGATGAAACGTGTAATAATTGTGTCCTCACCTCTGACTAGGCTGCAATGACGAATACGCTATTGTTGCGTCAGAGTGCACTGCGTATATATGCACTGAGGTGTTATTCTCTTTTTTTTTTTCGCACGAATGTTATCACGCATGTAATGGTTAAATGATAAATAATACTAAACATGTTCATGCAAGAGTAATGGGTTATAGATTGCATCGAAACTATATAGCTACTGAGCACGCCATTTGGGTTTTAGGAGCACTTCTGCATTTCTTCCTCCAACTTAAGCATCAACGTCTAAAATTTAAGAAAGTTTTTAACAAAACTGGATTTAAAATTCACGATCTCTTTCGCTTATTTATAATTCGAAAGAAAACAAAAACAAATATAGCGATTGAAGACTGTGTTGGAGGAGGGGGGGGGGGCAGCCCTTCGTGCGAGGTTCTACGAGTTGTTTAAGGGAAACAAGAGGCGTCTTTTTTAACTGCTATGTTCAGGCTGGAATAGATGGTACAAATTGATTGTCGATTTGTATTCGGCAACACCCAATCAACAATAGACGTGTTACAAGGATTATAGCAGCTTTCGTATCAATCCTGTAAAATACGTTTTATATGGGCGGGGAAAAAACTCAGCAACTTCTTGATGTTGGCATTCAATGTTCTCTCATCCGAAATAGAAAAAAAAGCATATCATTTACACAATGACTGGCAGAATAGAGCATAATAAATGCAGACAGATTTCGAGAAATCTAAAATTCCAGCACTAGTAGAATTGTAGAAAACGATTTATTCATTGTCCTGGGACTATGCCACCAGGAAGGCCTAATGTTCCATTTTAAACAACAGGATCGATCATATTGTGCCATGTCAATATCATAATGGCATATAGAGCTCTATATAGTGTACTCCACAATTCAACTGTATTATCCATCTCCCCTATTCTGTGTTGAACGTCTCAAGAATTTATGAAGGCAATATAGTCCTTAAGAAGATAATATACGCGGAATAATTAATCGAAATGTTAAAACATGTTGTATAATGTCTACTCTCGTGTAGAATCAATATTTTTAGAACCATTGCCAGCATTTGTTTCTCGAGTCAACCAGAATTTCCCTAGCATCAAATTGAAGCATGAAGTACTGTATGTACTCGCGTATAATACGATACCAATTGCAAACTGCAGAGACCTAGATCTGCCGTCGCATAATGCGCCGGCAGATCTGGGTCTATGCAGTTTGTAATGATTTACCAGTAGAATCTGTCTCAATTTTAAAGAAGCAATAATTAGATGCTTTCGCACATTAATTATTTGATGAGTGTTTGTATTTTCGGTAGAGAACTGGCAAAGACAAATATAATGCCCGTTATTTTTATTATATGGTCATATGTATGGATATGTGAATGTTAGAACCATTATTTTTATTATATGGTCATATGTATGGATATGTGAATGTTAGAACCATTAGTTTTATGATATGGTCATATGTATGGATATGTGAATGTTAGAACCATTATTTTTATTATATGGTCATATGTATGGATATGTGAATGTTAGAACCATTATTTTTATTATATGGTCATATGTATGGATATGTGAATGTTAGAACCATTAGTTTTATTATATGGTCATATGTATGGATATGTGAATGTTAGAACCATTAGTTTTATTATATGGTCATATGTATGGATATGTGAATGTTAGAACCATTAGTTTTATTATATGGTCATATGTATGGATATGTGAATGTTAGAACCATTAGTTTTATTACAAGTTAAATCTAATGACAAATATTGTCCTTATCTCTCACTCTCCAAAGACACCTCGTCAGGAATATTTTCTATAAGTCATCGATTCGCATTTTATTAAAGGTGTTTGGCTGGCAGGGTGGAGTGGGGGACTTGCCAAATTGTGATTTTATTTGAGTTTCAAAAGGAAAATCGAAAACCTATTGTCACTCCGTCAAACCAGCCTGAACTGACCCGATCACGTGTAAGAAAATATGTTATTAGACGAGAAATGTATGTCTACATCAGAATGATAGTTAGTTTAAACATATTTTATTGTCAAAAGAAGAAAACAATGTGACTGGGCACAGGTTCTAACATATTAGAGAGAGATTATCAAATTATTATTAAGAATTTAGACTAATTTACTTATCAACGAAATCTTTCAGCATCATTGATGTATTTCCGAACATGTTCAAATATTATAGAGTTTTCTTGCGAATTTCAATTATTAAAGGATATCGGATCTAATGTCACGGCTATTTTATATACGAAAAGCATATTTGTTAACAACTCATTTCTCTGTACGTTATATTTTGTTTAATACATAAAAAGACGTAACCTGGTTGATATACCTCCACGTGAGCAAAACGGTCTATCAACAATTTCAACCCTGTAAAGATCAGCATTCAGTGTACGTGCAGTATGACGTAGAGAGATATTTGAAAACTTCTGAATATAATGTTATAACTATTTTATTTCTTTGAACCTGTCAAAAAATGTAATGCCGATAGATAGACGTATTAACATTCTATATAATGATCCGCAACTACACGTGCAACACGGCGGATACATGTAGATACATAGGTAAATGACAGTGATGTAAAAATGTTGAAGAAGGAGAACAATTCTACTACTGAGCAAAAAGCTTACTGTAAAATCCGGGCGTTCTTAGGGTATTCACTGACAGATATCAAAGCCGACTTAGATAAAATTTACAAATGTAATTCTCTGTCATATTCTACAATATTGAGTTGGTTTCGTCGTTATGAAGATGGTCGCGAATCCATGGAAGATGGTCGACGTTCTGGAAGACCGTTGTCTGCGATTGGTGAGAGGGATGGTGTGGCTACTGTGAAGGGGGCAATTTTAAAATACCCCTCGTCATTTGGTGTGAACTATATCCAACATTCGATTTTTACATTTAGGCTTTATAGTGGATGTTTTGCTTGAAGACAAAGCAGCTTGTTTGAAAGCACAAAGAGAACGACTGCTTTGGATTGCCGATTTAAGATTATTTCATAGTCATATGGTTCAAGGGATCAAAGATAAGTTTGTACTTCATAGTCTAAAATCAATGATAATTATGTCACTGTATAGAACGTTGAAAATTGTATATGCCACAGACTCTGACATCTGAGGTGGAGTAAATTGGTCAGGTATTCAGAGTTACCTCATTTTTAATCTTTTAAAGAGTCAATACTTTTTGTGGTTTCCATCTAATTTACGAAGTTTTCTATCCAGTTTCAAATTGATTGCCTGCTATGCATATCGTGGAAGGTTTATACCTATTTTTGCTGTTTGCGTTTAACTGGAAATTTTCAAATTTTGGAAATCCATCAACGAGCATCCATCCTAAACAACACTTGCATATTCCATCTGTATATCTAATATCAATTATGTACAACTTTGATAGAGTCTGTTTATTTAGCTGATATTTTAAATCTATTAGATAGATACTATCAATATAGCAAATCCTTTTAGTGTTTACTGAAAGTTACACTCCAAGATGACGATCAACTTGTACATATTGACATTCAGTATTTAAAAAAACAGTTCTGGCATTATTTAAAGTTTCTTAGCTGTGAAAAGCAAAGCAAAAGTTGCTGGTTTTTGTTATTTATAATTTAGAAGTCATTGCTTGGACCAGCTCTGCAATTCAAATTACCATTGTTCATTACTAGTTCTCTTTCAGCACATAAAGGAGATACATATTTTGAGGAAGAATCATTGGCAAAAGAAGAACAAATAAGACAACTCATACCTTCTGCAATATCATTCACGTATTGTTAAAAATAAAGGACCAAGTACAGAGCCCTGAGGCACTACCGAATTTATAATACATTCCTGTGAATAAATGTCATTTAACAATATTTGCTGTTTTCTATTACTCAAGTTATTTTCAAACCATTTTAGCAGATTATCTGAAATTCCATATTATTTCAACTTAATGATCAAACCCTATCAAAAGCTTTTAAGAGAGCACAAAATACAATACAAAATGTTTTAGAGATTTCCAGTAACATGGATATACAGTGATACAATTCAAAAAGTTGAAAAACGGTCAAATGATTAGGTGGGAACCCTGAGTGGTACTTGTACTTTTTGTATAAAAATAGCTGTAAACATGTTTAAAAACGTATCTTTTAAGTATCTTTCTAACAGAAATGAACGAGAGGTATAGGTCTGCAGTTAGAAACTTTATGTATATTCTTTTTCTTATATAGAGAAAGAACATTGGCAAGTTTTCATCTACCTGGAAACATTTTATCCTTCAATGACAAATTAAAAAGAATTTTCAGTGCACTTGACTAAGATCATATACATCGAGATATTTCCTGAAAGTTGATATAGCATACCTTTTCATGTTGTTGATTTTATTCCTGAATTATTTATATTTATCACAGTATTAATCTAATTAGTTACCTTTTCTAAGTGCAATTTTATATCCCTTTAGGCATTATATCCCTTTTTCTATTTATACATCGTAGTTGAGAATCGAACCAGGATTATCATTTGGACGGATAGTGACAATTTTAGAGGGAATACATAAACGGCCAATTGGAGAAAATTAAAAGTAAATTGTTCTGTTACTGCGTTATTGTCGTTAGCGAATTGCAAAAGAGCCGGTCAATTAGTCCTTATAAAGTCATTCAATTGTTTGAAATCAGTTTTGTTGTAAAGCTTAGGGGCCTACACCTATAGGTCATTTTTTAGGTTCACATTTACAGACATGACAATATTAGAAGCATCATCATCACTTATAGAGCATCATGATCGCTTACAGAGCGTCATTATCACTTATAGAGCATCATGATCACTTATAGAGCATCATGATCCCTTATAGAGCATCATGATCGCTTATAGAGCATCATGATCCCTTATAGAGCATCATGATCGCTTACAGAGCGTCATTATCACTTTTAGAGCATCATGATCAATTACAGAGCGTCATTATCGCTTACAGAGCGTCATTATCACTTATAGAGCATCATGATCACTTACAGAGGATCATGATCACTTACAGAGGATCATGATCACTTACAGAGCATCGAACTTAAGATGATGGTCAATTAGACGATTATTACAGGTAAAAAATGTGTTTGATACATATATCACAACTCCTCCTCCATGACAACTTCTATATTTTCTAAACGATTTGTTGAATCCATCAAGTCTTAATTCATCTGTATCCACATTAGAGTCGAGATGTTCTTCTTTGAGATATGAACAAGTGAAAGCTTCTGCAATATTTTCTCAATACTCTATCTGCTCTCAATTGCTTCTAGTATTGAGGTAAAGTAAAGAAATCTCATTATTGTGGGTTTAGTTCAGGGTTTAGTTCTATATCCAGACTTGGACTCAGTTTAATAAAAAAGAGAAGGTTAAATTGAATATATGCAATAAATATCAAAACAAAGTACATATTCAGATATTTGACTAACTAGCTATGTAATTGATTTGACATCTGTCAGTCTTATATTCTTTATTCCAGTCTATAAGTGTTGAAGATCACAATATGGACTCTATAATATATAAACCATTACACATTATCAAAAGGGTTAATATTTTTCTCAGATGCAGATTATCCTCTTGGACTATTCAATGAGAAGAATTCTACAGTGAATATATACTATTGTCATGTAGACACAGCTATTTGACGCTGTCATTGTGTCCAGAAGAAGAGAAAGAGATCAAGTATATAGAGAAAAAGAATCTCAGCGAAAAACAACATACTTACAAGATATACAAGAGTTGTCAAAATTAAGAGTGACATCTTGTTTGGTAATACAAGTTTAAGAATGCATGGAATATAATATTTACTTACACAACAAGATACAATGTTAAAAAATACAAAATCGACACTTGCCAAGTAATTGCGTTAGTAAACGAGAAAAAACACAAGAACTCGAAGACTTGGAAAGTACTGTGTCTATTATTTGATAATGGCAGAGCAAAAACATTCTGGCGTTGGAAAACTGCATTAAAAAACCAATTTTGTTAACAAGATGATCGAAGCCTGCATATGGTCAAAACTTATATATATATATATCAGTCCTTAACAGTACCTAATAATTTATCCAAATTCAACTTTTAATAAGGTATGATATCTTCTTAAGACCAAATTAAATTAAATTATGTATGGAATCCTTCTCACGCGAGTCTTCACACAAGTCATCAATTGTCAGGGTTAAACTGAAGTAGTCACAAAGCCTCAAGATAATCGGGGCATAAACTGAACTGATTGTAATGTGGTGACATCACGTGAAAAGATATATTTTGGACCGACAAATGTGTTGCATACCAGGATGATACTCAGGAACATGAAACTAAGTCCTCCATTTGTCAATCATTATATTGTGGATACCCAGAATTCATCCATTTGTCAAATGATGCTTATACATAA
The DNA here is from genome assembly GCA_029931535.1 of Margaritifera margaritifera. Classification (NCBI taxonomy): domain Eukaryota; kingdom Metazoa; phylum Mollusca; class Bivalvia; order Unionida; family Margaritiferidae; genus Margaritifera; species Margaritifera margaritifera. Next base: position 1,176,466 of record JAQPZY010001499.1, on the reverse strand, counting down.
TCATTGTATTGTGGATACCCAGAATCCATTTGTCAAATGATGCTTATACATAATCATTGTATTGTGGATACCCAGAATCCATTTGTCAAATGATGCTTATACATAATCATTATATTGTGGATACCCAGAAGTCGTCCATTTGTCAAATGATGCTTATACATAATCATTGTATTGTGGATACCCGGAAGTCATCCATTTGTCAAATGATGCTTATACATAATCATTATATTGTGGATACCCAGAAGTCGTCCATTTGTCAAATGATGCTTATACATAATCATTATATTGTGGATACCCAGAAGTCATCCATTTGTCAAATGATGCTTATACATAATCATTATATTGTGGATACCCAGAAGTCGTCCATTTGTCAAATGATGCTTATACATAATCATTGTATTGTGGATACCCAGAATCCATTTGTCAAATGATGCTTATACATAATCATTATATTGTGGATACCCAGAAGTCGTCCATTTGTCAAATGATGCTTATACATAATCATTGTATTGTGGATACCCGGAAGTCATCCATTTGTCAAATGATGCTTCTACATAATCATTGTATCCTGTTTAATACTGTCAGATATAGAGCAGGCAGTGTTGCTATCAACAACAGATACAAACTATTTTAATTTTGCTGTATCTGACAAGTTTGTTATAGTTTGTGTTTTCAATAGTAGCACTTATCCATCAACCAAAGAATGGCTGCTTTCTTTACCTTCAACAGTATAAACCGAGTGAGTGATTTTAACCTCTTCTTGATATAATTTTTAACAAGTACTTGTGTGAAAAATTGACGCTTGTAGAAGAAAGGTCGCTCGTGTATTTGTATCAACGCATTGCTATTTGTGTGAGATTGTCATGCAAGGTATTTTTAGAACGAACAATATTGTTTCAATACTAATTAGAATAATGCTATTTTTTTACAGATCATTAGTAAGTACCGCCTTACAGATCACTAGTAAGTACCGCCTTACAGATCACTAGTAGGTACCGCCTTACAGATCACTTTGGTTGACAGAAAAACGGTGCATTCGACATTCTAATAGCAGAATTGCTTCCTTAGGCACCATTAAGGAAAATATAGTAAAATAGAACGAGAATATTATCATCAAAGTTCAGCATTATCGATAACAAATATAGACTATCCAAACAAGTAAAATCATAAGAATATTTACGGACGTTTGGAAAAAAATATTAAAATAACTACTAATAACAAATATATAGGCCCACATAAAATAACTACTAATAACAAATATATAGGTTCGCAGAGTTAAAATTATGTAACACAAAAAGACGATTCAGCTTGTGTATTTTGAAATGTAAACGACGCGTGCAAATCATTAACTACCCGTGGCCACGAACTTGATATAGTGTTACGATCTGTTACGATAATATTAACTGTTTGCGAATCTAAAACTTATCCCTTTAGCGCTATAAGTGCAAATCTCAGCGGCATCATTATTTCTGACAAAAGAACAATATCCGTGGTCCGGTGAAGAAATGATAGATCTTCCGCACTCCTACCAGAGGAGATACAGAAGACATAGTGTAGAAATCTGTTTTGTCATTTAACTTTATTTAACTTTTACTACAACTTATAGCTTTCCAGATATGAAAAAAGTCGGATGAAGACAGAGAAGGTAACTTTGCACACATATTATTATCAATATTGTGTCCCTATATGCCCACGTGCATGTGACCTAAGGGAATTGTTTTTCTTGTTTTTAGAAGAAAGAAAATAAAAGTTATGTTTCATTCTGCCTTATTCTGAGGAGTAATTTTGAATCGCAAATGCCAAATATGAGCTAGTATACTATGAGAAGAAAACAACTGGAAATAAATATTACATAATACCAATGACCAACATCGTATGGAGACGGATAAGCCTCTCTGATTCAAACTTAGATTAACACGTATGGGCACGTTAATAATAAAACTACCATTTTGACCATGTCAGACATGCATGTTGAGCCAATATTAAATAACATTGAAACTAAATGAGAGACACACAAAAGCAGTCCTACGTTTTGAATAAATTATATACCGACTGTGTGAGTTGTAATGATACACAAAAACAGTCCTACATTTTGAATAAATTACATACAGACTGTGTGACTTGAAAGGATTAGTCAATAAATGCATCCTTGAATAATAGATTGGTTGGAGAAAGGATCATTAGTAATGACTGGCATAACAGCGGTGTTATATTTATTGAAATTAATCAACTCATTGATCTCGCATCTGTATGCGTAGCCGTGATACATGTTGATTTCCAGATTACAAAGCTTGCGATACACATATGCAGGCACGGCGTTCCTTGGATTTAACATCGTCCATTAAAGAATCATGACAAATTAATTTCAATTGATTAAATTATTCGTAAAATTGCAGCAATTATATTTTCTTGGAGTCTTGAACTTTAAGTCTAAACAAGTTTGTAGAATAGGAATTTCCAGTAAAATGTAGTTTATGTAAAGGCAGGCATGCATAGTTTGTTTGGTTTTCTAGGAGGTGGAAATAGGAAATTCCAAATAAGTCATTATATTTTGTATTTCACTCACATATTGTACACGATAACAATCTTGAAGGTTAGAGTTTATTTTGACTACTAAATTTACTAAAAAAGCAAAACATTCAGACTCTATGATATACAATATTAATAGCATTTCTACTATAGTAAGGACAGCATTTCCAATATTGTATTTGAGCAGGTCATTTTCTTTGCTAATGGATGGTATCGTTACAAAGAATAATAGGTATTCATTCTAAATATGTCTTTACATTAGTTCGTACATACTCATAAAACAAGAAAATAAAAAGGTGACAAAAATTGGGTATATTGGCACATGACTGTGGTTCTTTGAACGATTTAGGAAAATGTCAATGATGCGTAACAATTTTTGCAATTGCCAATATGTAGAAATTTAAACTGCTGAAGTTTGTAATATATTCTACAACGTATATTTGTGAGATCGCCATCGGCCGTATCGTCCGGAACCGCTAAATTGGCACCATGAGCCAGCTAGCAGAAGTTGATCAGACAGTATATTTGCTGAGGATAGATGGTGAGGGGTTTCAATAACACAGATAGATTTAAGTCTAGAAGACGCTTGCTTTTTCGTATTTGACATTAATGGAAACACCTGCCTGATGCACAATTCAATCTCAGTCTAAGAGAACCATAAATGTTCGGTCTCTTTACTTTCGCACCCAGTCGATCACGATCAAAAGTGGTAATTCGGTTCCAGCAACGAAGAGAGGACAGCAGAAGCTGTTAGACAAATAGCTAAATAAAAAAAGTAAACTGGCTTCCAAAAAATTATGCAGTACGGAGATGGTGGTTGGGGTTGCGTTATGAAACAGAGATTAAATAAAACAGACCAGCGGATGCTTACGTATACAATATACAAATGGTAACAGACGATTGACATGTCAAACGTTTTACTTACAGTTTGACTGAAATACAACATATAAAAGCACACGATGGACATAAAATACAACATGAATATTACACACATGCTGTGACATATAAAATATACAGCAATTCTTTTAGTAACGAATGTGTAATTTATTTATAGGTAAAAGTTTCAACACATATACATTACATAGATAAACCATGTTGGGACAGTCTTCTCTTCTGCTCATTTTGATTATTTTGTTGTTGATTATAGATTATGAAATGTTATAAAACCTCAGTTTTGCTTATCTTCTTGAATCTTAGTATTCTACATATAGTACCTGGCAACTGCATTTTCTCCACCACCCTAACATGGAAACCAGATATTAGCCTTCACCGACAATCATTGCATTAAATCACATTCAGATGAAATCAATAATAAATAAATGAATACTTTTTTTTCCAGAAAATCGTCCCTTGCTTCTTTTTCAGATTTTGTATTTATTTTATCAGTTAAAACATATTCATTTCAAACCAATTTCACAGGAGAGACAATTTAAATTAAATTCATACAACCACACCATTTCAGCTGGTGGTGGTGGTGGTGGGTATCGCCCGTCTTGACCCCACACCAGTGGCGTTGCCCGCCGGACCCCATGCGCATAGCATTGCTCCCCTCACCCATAGGCTGCTATTTTTCCAATTTAGCCTGCTACTTTGTTTCTTGTTGAAACCACTGCAAGGTTACACACAACACTACTCTATTATACATAGAGGACATGTACTTTTTTGAGTAGATATACGAAAAAATTTCACGAGTGAAGTGGAAACATTGTATTATCAAGAAAGGAGAAGTCACGAATGACAATACAAAATGTTTCCACTTTACGAGTGAAATATTTTCTTATATCAACTGAAGAAAAACGTAGATTTTTCTTTTAATGATATATTTTTAAGGCAAAAACCGTCGATGTACGTTCATTTGTTGCTCCATTCTGTTCCAATGCGATTAACGGTTGGATCGATAAAAAAGAAGTTCCGAAATTTTACAATAATTTAAGGACAATAACTTTTTACAAACTTTGTTTGTATATATAATGTTTCATATTGCGTGTATTTTGTGAAATTAATAACCGTTTTCATACGAAAATGAAGAGATTTTATTTTCGTTGAGACATTTCTTGCGCAAATTGATATAGTGAACATTGTTGTGGTGGGAGTACTATAAAAATATCACAGAGTGGTCGTATCCGACCGACTTCAGAGCGCAACATCTTTAAACAAAAGAGTTTAAGAATTGTGTCTACTTGAAAGGATTTTGATTCTTTACTTTGTTTACTTCTGCATTCAAACGTGAATTTTTGTGTGGCCTTGGCAAGCTAGCAGTCTAGTTAAGTACGTGAATTTTTGTGTGGCCTTGGCAAGATAGCAGTCTAGTTAAGTACGTGATTTTTTTTGTGTGGCCTTGGCAAGCTTGCAGTCTAGTTAAGTACGTGAATGTTTGTGTGGCCTTGACAAGCTAGCAGTCTAGTTAAGTATGTGAATTTTTGTGTGGCCTTGGCAAGATAGCAGTCTAGTTAAGTACGTGAATTTTTGTGTGGCCTTGGCAAGATAGCAGTCTAATTACGTACGTGAATGTTTGTGAGGCTTTGGCAAGCAAGCAGTCTAGTTAAGTATGTGAATTTTTGTGTGGCCTTGGCAAGCTAGCAGTCTAGTTAAGTACGTGAATTTTTGTGTGGCCTTGGCAAGCTAGCAGTCTAGTTAAGTATGTGAATTGATGTGTGGACTTTGCAAGCTAGCAGTCTAGTTGAGTATGTGAATTTATGTGTGGCTTTGACAAATTTGCAGTCTAGTTAAATACGTGAATTTTTGTGTGGCCTTGGCAAGATAGCAGTCTAGTTAAGTAACAGAGCCTGCACCTAAATTTTGATTGTCACTTAATTTCGGTTTGTAATCAACACTCATCAATGCCCGATTTCTGCGTCGTTTTCAAACATGATTATGATTGCGATGAGAGTTAAAATCGCTACTTCAACAATTGTAATGCTGTATTTAATCAAGAGGGTTTTTTGTTTTTGGGGGGTGTTTTTGTTTTTTAGGGGGGGGGTCCTAAAAATATGTACCGTTTGGATATACGATACTGTTTGGGTGACACAGAATGGCGAATAGCAACATGTCATGTAAGTTCAGTAACTGCCAATTTGCATGATTCATGTGGAAGTTATTATAAAAAAAGTTAGTAATTGAAGGCTACTTTTTGTCGTTTGGAGTTCCATTTTAGGCATTTGTTGATGGTGCCTCCTCGTTGATTACATTCGAGTATACTACAGGGTCTACAATCTTGTAACATTTTTAGATGGGGGGGGGGGGGGATAAGGAGCAGCAGAAGAAGAAAACCGAAATAGGCCTAAAGCTGGAAATATAGGTTTTAATAACATTCGTAATGGTAGATATATTACCTAAATGGGAAAAGAAAGTAGTTCCAAAAGTGATACCGCCGCTGTGGCGATAACAGTAATGTCAGGTGTGGTTAGGTTCAAACGAGTTTCTTAGCTCTGTCGGATATAGGGAACGAGTTAACACATCTCAAACACAAGCAAAGCGTAAACTGTGCCTTAGTGTTTGAACAAGAGTGTGGGAGCGTCGCTGGTTTTTGAGGTAGAACAAGTAGTCGTTGTACGACCAAAATATTGATAGATTCGTAGAAATCGACTTAACCAAATTCATGGACTTATTTCAGCATTTATGTGAGGCTTGGTTCGATTTTTGCATCTTCAATTTACAATTACGATATTTATCTAGACCTGTGCTGAGGATTGTAATACAATAACGTATTCACGAGTGAGGGAAAAGTTGATAGTTCATTTTCCATTTAATAAAACAAACCGTATTCAATATCAGAAAAAAATGTATTTGTAGATATTTGTATGATGTTGTTTGTTTACAATGATTATGATCAGGACATATCTAACATTGTGTTTGTTTAGAATGATTACGATCAGGACATATCTAACATGGTGTCATCTAACATATTTACTGTTCCATCTTAAAGGTTCCCACGTCTTTGCTGTTAGGAATTAAACGTTGCTTATTCTGAACCGTGTTGTTGTTGTAGAGGGGTTTATTTTTGCTTGTTTTGTCAAAACCAGCAGTTGTCAATGTGTATCCTACACCTTTTAATTTACATCTTCTTGATGGAAGGTGAAAAATAAATACAATTCTTGTTAATATTTGTATAAGATTCGAGAAATAGCTAAAACGGGCTAACTAAAATATTATTTAAATCAGAAAAAGATAAATACAGGATTATATCTGTAAGTAGAGTGCTGCAAGAATATCTTCATACGCCAATGTTTTTATTACTACCATCACGCGAGTAGAAAATGGGATTTTTGTAACATTTGGCTATGATGTATTATATTTAAAATGTTGCTGCATTAGATATGCTTCACGTATGTAATCAACTTTCATTCTCTTCTAGCGATGATTCTGAAGCACCTAACATCGAAAGTCTAGCGACAGGTAACGAATCTGTTCATCGCGTGACGAAATGTAAGCAGTAACAACGTTTATCTCATCGGTATACGAATGTGTTGTGTACACACCCTTGTATTGGATTTGCCCACTCCTACTTCCTGATCCGAATTATGTGAAAGTAAACAACAATAAAAAAAAGAAAAAAAAACAAACCAAGTAACAACAAAAACAACAACAAAATAACCAAACAAACAACAGTTTCGAAATTAATTTACGACGTTTATCGTTGGCATTGAAAAAAAAACATTGATCAAGGAAAGAAAAGTGGTTTTATACCGTAATACAGTGTTCTAACTGATAAAAGCAGGAACAGATAAGCTTGTGTGTGAGGAACAGATAAACTTGTGTGTGAGGAACAGATAAGCTTGTGTGTGAGGAACAGATAAGATGTTGGCAAAGTTCATATAAATTCGGATCATAGGAAATGAATATTCTCTGTGCTGGAAAAGGGCGGCCAATCCTTGATTTCATCAGATCAAGTTCTTTCATCTAAAGGAAACCATGATATCAGTTTTCAACATTTGTCGCAGAAAGAAAATAGCATAAATGCATACAAAGGCCTGGAAATCATTCGTCTGTAAGATTAGCGCTTTTTAGCTCTTATCTATGTTATTAATCTATATCGGCACACTTAATATAATTTACATTTAGGATGCACATTTGGTTCAGCTTTCTTTCTTTTTTTATGCTTCTTTTATGTTCATGCCTGATCCACGTGAATTTGAACTGTTCTGTTATTTACCTTTAATTTCTGTAAAAGATTGAATCGATTAAAATAATCATATTATTGGGACTCAATGTGCAAGATAAATTGCAGTGTTCGAATGCAATGATAACAAACACATTACTGTAATTGGAGCTATGTGGACAAATTGCAAAGCAAAGAGACTGCAGCAAAACTGAGCAACATGGTCAGTTGGGACAATGACCGTAAAGGAGAGGTTTATTGATACATACATGTTGCGTATCAGAGAAGGCTGGTAACTAACCTGTTTGCAAGCAACGTTAAAATCAGTGACAGGGTAAATGTACCCACACAGTTTATTATTGGCAGTAGAACCGAAACTCTGTTTGCTTTCGCCACATAACTCATGCGAATTCAAGCTCATAAACTCCCGATACTTAAAGCAATGTTTACTCAATTTCTTATTCGTACTCAAAATTCTCTAAAATTATACGGAATCGTGTAGATAAAGGTTTGAATTTATAGAAAATAAAAGATAATTGAAGTGACTGTGTACAAAAAGAGATAAATTTTATTTAGAAATATGCGATTAGTTTATTTAAATTTAATCCATTCCACTCAGTTCAAAAAGTACCATCAATGTGAAAGTCAAACATGTAAAGAAAAAGTCGATAGGATGATAAATGTGTCACTAAAAATGTAAAATGAATAAGATGAAAAATATCTCAGATAAGATGTAACATGAATAAGATGAAAAATATCTCAGATAAAATGTAACATGAATAAGATGAAAAATATCTCAGATAAAATGTAACATGAATAAGATGAAAAATATCTCAGATAAAATGAAACATGAATAAGATGAAAAATATCTCAGATAAAATGTAACATGAATAAGATGAAAAATATCTCAGATAAAATGTAACATGAATAAGATGAAAAATATCTCAGATAAAACGTAACATGAATACAGAATCTTGCGTTGATCACAAACACAAAACTATTTGTTCATTATCTCAGCTGCTCTTAGCCATATACACTGTTACAAAGCATCAGGCTATCGTTCTGAAAAGTGAAATGTGTAGGAAAATCAATGCCGAAACAATGCAAGAGGAAATGAAAGGTACATGAAATGGACATTTCTGTAGGATCTGAAAGATTCTATATGTTATGCTAATAATTGGCTTCAAGGTCCAGCTTGGCAGCTTTTATTCCCAGTATGAGTTTTTTTTTATCATTTAGCCAACTATTCTCCCCTCATTTGGAGACAAAATCTGCAATCTATACGATCTTCATTTACACGCTCTTTTTTGCAATTTGTTTTACAATGCGATACTTAAAGCTAAGAAAAAGAGTTAATCAACATACAATGTGTTTTTCCTTTAAATTTCAAGGCAAAGTACCTCTTGCACATGAAGACTGAATTAACCCGTCAGGTTTCTACAGAGCTTACAGCTTCCTCATGCATATTCCCTTGGCTGAAAATGTTGGAAAACTCCAATAACAAGATATATATATATATATATATATATATATATATATATATATATATATATATATATATATATATAAATAAATAAAAGAAGCATATAGTCACCTTTGTCCGTCTTTCCTTCCGTGTGGTCAGTGTGTCATGCACATTTGTCTGCAGGATCATGCAATTTTGTATGTGGGTATCTCTTAGTGTGTACAACATATAGCATTTATCCAAGAGTTGGTGGTTGTGCCTAATTTGGTTAAGAATTGCCTGCAAGTCAGTTTTCGAGTGCACTGTTAGTTGCAAGGTGACGAAACTTCGTGTATGGGTCTGTATTGATTAGTACCACACTCTCCTCGCAAAAGAGTAGTTGAAGGGCGCATTCAGGTTCTACGGACATGTCACGGAATATTTTCAGAACGATTTCGCACTTTCTTAAATTACTTCAATTAATCAATCAAGCTGCTCAGCACGGTCGGTTGAAATAAAGAAAGGTCCACGGTCACAATAGTGGATATGATCATAACGAATCCAAGATAGTATCATATCACGTGTCATATATATTTCTCAAGGTTCACTCACTTCTGCACTGCTGCAAACAGAGCATCTTTAATTAGGAAACATGCTATTTTCGACAGGAAAATATGCCTTGTGGTTATCATATTTGCTTTTGATTCAATCAATTAGCGGACGATGCTTTCTTGAATGAAATTTTTGCGTAATTAGCAAACTACCTATTAAACCCTCAGTGAATAGTCTAGTTTGCAAAATGGTTGCCTAACTAAGTTACAGTTCTACTTGCGTCGTAGATGATATGTTTATTGTCACATACGACAGAGTTATACTAATGTAGAAACTGTGTCTTTAAACGCGCAGTATTCTCTCCCCTCACACGTAGCCAGCAACAAATCTTAAAGCCAAGCAGTAATCAAGCAGAAAATGTGTCAGACGATGGTCACTTGCTGATGATAGCTCCCCATTGATGCGTGTATTTTTAGGATTCTACTGTAGACGTACTTCAGTTTCAGTTTTGGCCCCTCAAGTAGTATAATGCCAATTGTGAATAAAGTATATAATAAAATGAGATGTTAAAATCCAATGACGCTTTAAAGTTACTTTTCTGTGGTTTTTATTCAGTTCTGACATACTATAAAAAGTATTGACATATACGGATTTTTTGTGCAAAGAAAAGTTATGAACTTTAACTTTTTTTGCACATTTTTTTAGTCCACAGGAATCACAGCGCACAGGATAATTAGATTGTTTTAAAAATCGTGTATGTCTCGACTTTATTCAACGGGTCATTACCCACACCTTTCTGATATTGACTGATACGTGACACACGTGATCAAAACAAATATATTTTTAGTAAACAAAAGTCATGTGCCTTAGGATGCACTGGCGATGTAATATAACAGTAATCTTCTACTAGGAATGGTCCATCTGACAGAAATGAGGGTGCAAACGTATCAGGTACTAAATTCTCCTATTATGAATGGTACTAATTGATACTTCCGTTGTTATATATTTATGGTTAAGTATCTGAAACGTAATGCTTAAGATGGCAAGTCAACGTGATTTAAGATCGAGTCAAGCTGGTATCAACGAATCTCCACCGATATGAACGATGGTAGGGTTAATCCATGCCCTGTCACATTGTGCGCGGACTGTACACTCCTTTCCATTTTCACATTGGGGGGGGGGGGAGTCACCACGAGACTAACTTCGACACTTCAAGGCAGGCTATAATTTTGACTATTCATTAGCAAACAGAGAGACACTGAAAATCAATCACTTTTAAACAGGTCAAAAGGCTGGAAATTGGACAATAAGGCAGGGCTTCTCCGGGTAAGATATCGAAAGATAAAAGTTTCAATTTTATATACTTATTACGTGTGGACAAAATAACACCATTTATTGGATATATAACTTTAAACTGGATGGATTTCTGACAAGAAAAGATAGTGCAGAGGATGGGGTTAGAGTGTCCTATTTTGCATTGTTACATGGGTGCATTATTCTAAGATATGAGAACCTATAAGCGTGTGCGATAAAATGCAGTAATAGTGGATATCGATTGCCGATGGAGATGCAGGAGAACAAATCACAACTGTACAAAGAATAAAGGAAAGTATCGAGTTTCATATCAGTCCTGAGAAATTAATCTTCGACTTTACCAGGAAAAGGAGGATGAATCTTGATTTGGTAAATAATGTTCTTATCTCCAAAGTAAACCAGTATATAATTTTACATTATTGGCAGGATGGAGCCATAGTAAATAGAGAATCCAGGATGCCAATGAAAAACCTAGCCTCCGGCAAAGAATACTTAATGGAATATATATTATTGCTTGTCCTGTGACTTTCCTACCTAAGAAATCAATTGAGTTCTTGAAGATATCTTTTGGAAAAGTATCATTCGTCATCCTGTGTCATATATTTCTTTAACTGAACTATAATCAGCTTAAACTTAACTGATTTTTCTGTTAATGTAAATTTTTAATTAAGTCTTAATAGGTTATGAACAAACCTTGCTTTTGGGTCAGGCTTTTTTGGAAGTTCGATACATTTTTCACGAGTGAGGAAGAACAACTTAAAAAGAGGGCTAATTGATTGGTTGATTAATTAATTGATTGACTTTTTGTGTTTAACGGACACATACACACCGGTAAGGTTATGTTGTGTCGAGGCACTTGGGGTAAATTATCCTGCCCAAAGTCACACCGCGGCGACCGACCTGGCCTTGTCTGAGAAGAATTCGAACCCACACCTTTATGTCGCGAGTTCGGCACGCTTACCACGGCCAGGTCAGTCTTTCGAACGTAAGCGGTCTGATAAATATGGGAATGAATAAGGCCGTCAGAGGGAGAATGAGCCCCAACAAAACCTATCCACGAATATTTTCATCTAATCGAAAATATTTTTGCAACCTATTTAATTGAAGCTGAGTGATTTTCTTTTAATATCTTGAAAGTTTTAGCTTTACCTGTCTTTATAGAGATTTTTCAAAAAAGGGGGACAATAATTAACAATGTGTACCGAAAATAATATTTTTTTCGAACTTCATCGAAATTTTATCAAAATTTAAGCTTCCTATGGTACAACCAAATTTCTTCTATGATCTATACTTCACAGACTCGTGAAGAAAACAAATCTGTAGCGTTTTCAAGGAAGAAAATTCAATTGCTTTCTACATAACTTGAAGCTAAACGTTAGCGTTCTCCCTGGGGAAATTACCTCTAGTTAGGTCTAGGACACATAACATGTGCGATTTCGTTGAACCGATGGATTTGAGACTTGTGAGACCAGTAATGGATATGAAATATGTAAAGCCAGTAATCGTAATGAAATCTAATCACGTTATAATGGAGCATAGGGACGACTACTCTCCTTCCCTGTCACTCTCCAATTACATCTCATCAGCATAGGGACGACTACTATCCTTTCCTGTCATTCTCCTATTACATCTCATCAGCATAGGGACGACTACTCTCCTTTCCTGTCACTCTCCTATTACATCTCATCAGCATAGGGACGACTACTCTCCTTTCCTGTCACTCTCCTATTACATCTCATCAGCATAGGGACGACTACTCTCCTTTCCTGTCACTCTCCTATTACATCTCATCAGCATAGGGACGACTACTCTCCTTTCCTGTCACTCTCCTATTACATCTCATCAGCATATGGACGACTACTCTCCTTTCCTGTCACTCTCCCATTACATCTCATCAGCACAGAGACGACTACTCTCCTTCCCTGTCACTCTCCTATTACATCTCATCAGCATAGGGACGACTACTCTCCTTCCCTGTCACTCTCCTATTACATCTCATCAGCACAGGGACGACCACTCTCCTTCCCTTTCATACGTCTCATCATAAATTTTAAGCAGCTTGATTCATGTGCTAATATCGACGTAAACAAACTTTGATTTTTGTAGCTGTTTGTACTCCGGCTAGGGAAAATCGTACATAGATTGTCACGTATTTTTCTTATTTGAAAGAAAATATCATACTGGCACATGTTTTCAAACGACCATACAGGAATGATCATAATTGGGATCTCAAAAGTCGGTAGCACACTCTACAATCGGGGCACCATAATTATATATAATGGCCTTTCTACTTGTATGTTTGTGTCTATTTTGTGTCTTGTCTGTGAACTGTTTTATGTCCGTCATATAGATGTTACAATAGATGAGTGTCCTATTCACAATAACCTTTACCAGTCTGGGATCGACTTGCAAAGTAAAAAATATTTGAAACAGGAGAATCAACATCGACACATCGAGAACACAAAAAGGGTCTTCCACTTTGGTCAAAATTATGTGAAGGTTTTTTTTTTTAATTCTTTCCTTCATTTAATATTCAAATTGATACACCGAGAAATTGATGAAAACAATCGAAATAGTTTTTTTTTTAGCAGTATTAAAAAATCCTCCAGGATATTTTACTTTTACAGCATCACCGGAAGTAGTCAATGTTATGATATATATTCAATCCACGTTACTTTCACAAAAACCATATCAGGACTGGTTGTGCTCGGTCTAAAATTCATCATCAACATCAAAAATCATCATGATGCGTATATGTCGCACAAGCAGAAAATACTATTTTATATACGCTTTTTTCTTGTTATTTTTGTGTGTGTGTTTTTTTTGACATATTTTGCATGAAATGTTTCGTTAATGCTGTAAAATTAGAAATAGTAATGAAGAAACAAATTCTTTGTTTGCGAGTAAATGGATAGATGATTTTGTGAGGATACAATTTCGTTGAACCTCGTTGCTTACCATATAAGCCAGACAAGATACTATTTTTCGTAGTGGATTTAATTTCTTGGTTATTCGTGACAATCTGTCTCTCTCTCTCTTTAAAATCGTAGCGTTTATCAATCAACCTGAAACGGCAATTTTATTTTCCCGGCCTTTCGAGAAGAATAATTTACACCCATATTTTAATTTGGAAGTAATCTTCAATCCACTTTCTTTATAGTATATATTTTTATATTACATTAATGCAAGTAGATGATAAACAGAGGTCAGTATAATGGAAAAAAATATAAGAAAATAAAATAAATGAACTTTCGTTGATCATAAACGCAGAACAGTTTCCTAATTAATGCAGACACTCTGAACTGTTTACACACTGACCTAAATTGATTCATCTTTGTGTATTAAAAGTCCAGTTTCTTTGAAATTAGATAAGAATAAATTAAGGTCATGTGTTTAAGATACCAAGTTCTGGTAATTCTTCAATTCTAATTTTTAACACAGTTATGAAAGCTATCGTAGAATCATCGAGAGAAATGAGTATCAGGATGGGATTTCGGTACATACAACAAAATGAACAGCAAATAATCCGAACAAAAAAGTGTGATTCCATAGCCATTAGAAGAGATTCACATCAATGTCTGAAAAAAAACTTTTAGAGTTTAAAAGCTTACCCACACACACACACACACACACACACACACACACACACACACACACACACACATGTCTTTTGAATTATTAAGTTTCTGATGTTGTTTCATACATTGGACCATTCATGTAACTCAATTTTCATACCAAAATTTATTAACCTTACATTTCGGACAACCAGTCTAATCCTATTAACAATGAGTGATGACAGAATATATATATATATATATATATATATATATATATATATATATATAGATATATATATATATATATATATATATATATATAGATAGATAGATATATATATATATATATATATATATATATATATAGATAGATAGATAGATAGATAGATAGATAGATAGATAGATAGATAGATAGATAGAGATAGATAGATCGACAATTCAAGACTTGGAAAAGCAACAAAGGAACGTTGATCGTCCCTCTCCTGTACTTAATGTAAACATTTAAAATTATCTCGATAAATATCACTTATTCTAAATTTGTTGGAAATATGTGATAATTATCAGTAACTAAGAATTTCTTATCACCAACCATGTAGATACAATATAAGAAAAAATTGGTACATTAGTAAAAACAAAAAGGCTCTTTGCTCATTATTTTGGACTCGGAAAGTTCTCTCCATGTAAATTAAACAAAGAAACGGTTCGTCCGTTTTGCTAGCTTTTCAGTGGATAGCTTATTTCCTTTTCCTTAAAACTCTTAAAAGTTGCTCTACTAATAACGCTGCCAGCTTCCACAGTTGACAACCCTTGACGTCTGGATTATACATCTACTAATACCTTCCAAGGAATCAACTTGTGTAAAGTGTTTCAATGTTACTCCTTAGTCGGTTGACTTGATTGATTTTACTTGTCTATATGTTAGTGTTTTGTCGCCCGTGTCAGATGGATAGACAAAACAGGAAGGAAAAGTGGTTATAATGTGGAATTATGTCAGTATACTGGCAGCTTATGGTATTTGAACTGCACGTCTTTGGTTGCCTTGTAGCACAAGGAATAAGCGTATGGTGTCATTTTACTTGTTCAACGCAGATTGTCCTCATGGGGCAATAGTTTATAGGTGTACATTTATAACTCGAGTAAAGTGGGTGAAGAATATGTAAATGAGGGGTATAAACAGGGCCGGATTAACCCATAGGCCATGTGAGACATGGACCCTAACAGCAGAATTAGAGAGAAGAATCCATGCCTTAGAGACGAGATGTTATCGAAGGATCCTGAAAATCTCATACTTAGACCACGTCTCCAATGCGGAGGTGCGCACTAAAATCCAAGGTGCAATTGGACCTTATGAAGATCTGCTCACCACTGTAAAGAAACGCAAACTAAGATGGTATGGTCAAGTCTCACACTCAACTGGCCTGTCAAAGACAATCCTACAGGGCACAGTGAGAGGAAAGAGAAAACGAGGCAGACAGAAGAAGAGATGGGAAGACAACATCAAAGAGTGGACAGGCATGGACTTTGCAAAGTCCCAAAGAGCAGTGGAGAACAGGGCGAAATGGAGAGAGATTGTTGCAAAGTCATCAGTGGCGCCCCTACGACCAGCAAGGTTACGGGAGAAATGAAATGAAAAATGAATAAGGCTATAACATTAGGCCATCATATTTTGTTGCCCCCCCCCCCCTTTTTATAACATATTACAACTTAAATCTTGTAAGAGAAAAGTAACACGTGGTTGATGACAAGAATATGAACACTATTTTTGAAGTCAATCTTAAAACAATATCATTATATGATATGATCCAGCCATGACACATAACGTCATTTTCTGACCAAATTAGCTTCTCCATTGTATGGATTACAAGAATTGATGGATCCTTTTCAAGCAAACCCGTTGAAACTGGAAAATCAGTGAATTTATGTCTGGACCTTTTTCATAATAGAAGGTATTTTTTTTAATCAAACTCTACGCTTTTCCGAGGGAAAGGGAACACTAGCGTAACAAGTATAACGATTTAGATTAAAGAGCGTAACATGATATTTAAGTCCTTTAAGTGATAAATTTGAGCTTAATGATATTGCATTAATTGTGTATTATAGAAGAAAAATAATAAAACTTTTAATGTGGCGAAATCAGAGCTTAATGCTATTGCATTAATTGTGTATTATAGTAGAAAAGTAATAAATATTTTAATGTAGTGAAATTTGAGCTTAATGATATTGCATTAATTGTGTATTATAGTAGAAAAGTAATAAAAATGTTAATGTAGTGAAATTTGAACTTAATGATAATGCATTAATTGTGTATTAAAGTAGAAAAGTAATACAAATGTTAATGTAGTGAAATTTGAACTTAATGATATTGCATTAATTGTGTATTATAGTTGAAAAGTAATAAAAATTTTAATGTGGCGAAATCAGAGCTTAATGATATTGCATTAATTATGTATTATAGTAGAAAAGTAAAAAAACTTTTAATGTAGTGAACTTTGAGCTTAATGATACTGCATTAATTGTGTATTAAAGTAGAAAAGTAATGAAAATGTTAATGCAGTGAAATTTGAACTTAATGATAGTGCATTAATTGTGTATTATAGTAGAAAAGTAATAACAAATTTAATGTAGTGAAATTTGAGCTTAATGATATTCCATTAACTGTGTATTATTGTTGAAAAGGAATAAAACTTTTAATGTAGTGAAATTTGAGCTTAATGGTATTCCATTAACTGTGTATTATAGTAGAAAAGGAATAAAAATTTTAATGTAGTGAAATTTGAGCTTAATGATATTATATTAACTGTGTATTATAGTAGAAAAGGATTAATATTTTAATATTTTATATTTCAGAAATATTGTTAAAAATTATCTTCTTTTACATCGAATTAAGTGAGAATAAAAATAAGCTTAATGATATTGCATTAATTGTGTATTATAGTAGAAAAGGAATACATCTTTTAATGTAGTGAAATTTGAGCTTAATGATATTGCATTAATTGTGTATTATAGTAGAAAAGGAATACATCTTTTAAGTTAGTGAAATTTGAGCTTAATGATATTGCATTAACTGTGTAATATAGTATCAAAGTAATAAAACGTTTAATGTAGTGAAATTTGAGCTTAATGATATTGCATTAATTGTGTATTATAGTAGAAAAGGATTAATATTTTAATGTGTGAAATTTGAGCTTAATGATATTGCATTAATTGTGTATTATAGTAGAAAAGGATTAATATTTTAATGTGTGAAATTTGAGCTTAATGATATTGCATTAATTGTGCATTATAGTAGAAAAGGATTAATATTTAAATGTAGTGAAATTTGAGCTTAATGATATTGCATTAACTGTGCATTATAGTAGAAAAGGATTAATATTTGAATGTAGTGAAATTTGAGCTTAATGATATTGCATTAATTGTGCATTATAGTAGAAAGGATTAATATTTTAATGTAGTGAAATGTGAGCTTAATGATATTGCATTAATCGTGTATTATAGTACAAAAGGATTAAAATCAACGCTTTCTGCACAGAAAAAATGATATGATCATTGCATTAAGACGTTATCGAGATGACATCTCCCTTTACCGAAGTGTATTGTAGCCTTATACACTTTGTGAGAGAATGAATGTAAAATGACGTGGTTGCGTCATTTGTCTATTATTAAATAATGAAACTGAAAATTTCTTACACAATTTTACTAATTGCAATCATAATTATGTAAAAGAAAATGATAAAGTCAAGGAAAAATATTCAAGAGCTTTGGATATCTTTAGAGATTTACGACCTGACGTAAATGGACAGCACAGTTTCTGTTGCGGAAACCAATTTTTTATTTTGTTTTCATTCATCTATTATTTTATGCACAATCAGTGAAGTGGTAGATTTTTGCATATTTTTCTATGCAATGATCCTTTTTTGTGGATAGGTATTCAACTAGCTCAAGAAAATGGACACCAGTCTGTAATGTTTGTAGTGATTGTGGATTGCTTGGACCCTTGGATACGTAAACATATCAATTTTTAAGTAAGTTAAATACTCCAACATGTCACAAGCAATATTCCTTGAATTGATTACAACAGATATATGATTGAATACATTGTCAACAGACACGTTAAATTTTGTATATGTCAGGCATGCAATACAGGCATAATTGTTGGAAAACTCGAATAAAATAATGTGTCATCCCTTTGTTCTTACATGATTATGCAGGTGTTGGAAGCTGAAAGGATTAAATACTCGACGTGTGCATGAATTATAGATTATTTTGTTACAAATGTATTGGTAATGACAAAAGCATATGGCTGATAGGCTAATAATGATATTGATCAATGAACAGTACCGTATCTTTTCAAATCTAACTTCACATTTCAAATAACACTTGCACGTAGAATGTTCTTTTAATAACGAGCAAGACTTTGGTGAAATAAATACAAATTAAGAGAATCACTTCAAAACGTTTGCACCAATTATATAATGTTAACCTTTTATATTTGATTTGACAGCGAAAATGATTTTCCTACGAATTTACGAATATCAACCAAGTAAAGGCACAAATTCAGATTTGCTATTTAGTTGCAGGAAATAGGAATTTGCGTACAATTCTATAGACTCTGTATGTTATACGCCTAAATAAAGCAGGCATCAAACGTGAAATTGTTTGCATTCAATTTAAGCGTTTTATCCCTTCGGCACTTCTGTCCAATTATGAATGCCAAGATTAATGGCCTATCTGAGTATGTATGGCAATTCGATTTAGATGACCTCTCATAGCTAGGTGAAACAAATGCGTTTCTGAGGATAGCGTAGTTTACTAAAATGTATATGTGTATACTTATTATTATTATTATTATTATTATTAAAGGCTTGAACGATCTATACTGTATGTAATAGATAGGTACCAGAAACGGATCCAGAAATATCGTTTAGAATTGTTTTAGGGGGAGCGTAAAGAAATAGGAAGCTCCGGAAGCTTCTGCATTTTAAGCGTGTCCAGGTCAAAATTTTAACCATATAACGGTAAAGATAACTTATTGTAGGAAACGTTCCTGTTGTTTCGCGCTTTGGGGGGGGGGGGTATGCGCGTCGGCTCGGTCCACGCGGATCCACCTCTGGGTACTGTTTTCATGTACTTCTCTGCATAAAAAAACTTAAACAAAGAGCAGGAAGAAAACAAAAGTTGTCAAGAACAACCTAATCGACCTGTGTATGTAATTCTGTGGCTGAGTCAGAAATATTGTTAAAAATTATCTTCTTATACATCGAATTAAGTGAGAATTTTGAAACCTACATAATTATACATGAATTTCAATTTTTTCTGAATGATACTGTTTTCAGCTAAGTTCACCAGTTACATTTCAATCGGTTTCTTTCTCTGAATATTGTTGGATTTCAGTTAGTGGTCATTTAGTACAAACTTAGCCTTACTTTCTATTGGTAATCAATGTGTACGTCTATATAAATACCACTAAATGTATGACATACAATGTATAATTGTCCTGTGCATGGTTAAGCTAATGGCTGATCAATGACAACGACTATGGTGATATTAGCTGTAGTTGACGATTTCTCTTACAAAATATTATATGATATGAATAATTATCGGCACTAATGACGCACTGGGATAACAGGACGTAACCACAATATCAGCTAATGTTTACATTGACTAATATTATGTGAGATTAGTAGAAACTAGTTTTATAACTATGTGATGAACGGGTCAAAACATTGACAGATGTATACTATTTGCACAGATCCCTGATCTGATCACTACTTTCAAGCCACGAAGACAGTCATTTTCTCAAAGGAATCTCAAAGAAGATGAAAAATTGTTGATGTGATGGCATATTATTCGCCATCTAAGAAATGTTATTTCTCCCTACTGGAAGGAATGTTTCAGACTTCATATAATCGTAAAGCAAGAATAACATCAACATTTCAAAACAAGGAAATCTATGACATTAAGAGAAACTTTTCCGATTTGCAGCCGTCGGGTAGCCTTAAGGCGTGAGCTTGTGATTAGATTTTCACGTTAAAGCAGTTTCCATTCTGTAGGACTGTGTGAGGCTGGTTTTCGTGTTGAGCATCGAAAAATAAAATAACATTGCGATATATATATATATATATATATATATATATATATATATATATATATATATATATATATATATATATATATATATGTAAAGAAACAGAATTTCCCAGGTTTTCCTCACTGGTTATCCTGGCTATTTAAAAAAAGACCTTGTATATCTTAGGTATTATTAAAAGAACTTATAATTCTCTTTATTTTGGTGTATGATTGATGGGTGCAATTTGGGCTATAGAGTATACAGCTTGGTCTTACTTTAGATTTTGCATTTATAAAAAAAAAAACAAAAAAAAACTGCTAGCTCCGCTTGGTCCTTTTCACTTCCTGGACTTCAAAGGTAAATTGTAAAAAAAAAGAGCCGATAACTTTCTTTACTTTTCATATATTTTATAATTAATTCATAGTATTTTCAGAAGCTGGTATTGCCTACTCTGGCAAACTTTGTTTTCCCTATTTTAATAACTGATAAAAATAGTGTTCTTTGGACTAATTCAGGCTGATTTTTCGAGCACATGGGGGTAGCCATATTTGTCATCTGTTTGCTTAGATCATATACAGTTTCCACAAGTACAATATGTAAAAAAAATTCATCCACAGTACGTGAAAATAGGATAGAGGTATGCCAACATTGTCTTCATTGTGCACGTTGCAAATTCAAACAACTTCACCTTACACCTGTCACTCTCTCAGAAGTAAAGAATATCTGTAGAGCGCCTCCGTATATATATGAAAAAGTGAATAGGTCCACGTGCCGGTTCATACATATCAGGATATCAGTCATTTTCATCCTTTATTATATTATCCTTTATTTCAGTATATATATATATATATATATATATATATATATATATATATATATATATATATATATATATATATATATATATATATATACTGCATTATTTTCTACCCTGTTATGAATATACATTATTGTTGCAGTGTACAATAAAAAGTAGATGATCATTTATCATGTGATAAATCAATCAGTATCCAATATTCGATATTTATGTGCACGACAAGCATAGCCTTGCTACCCCTAAAAAAAAATAAAAAAGTCACAACACCTCCAAGATGCCATAACTGTATTCAAACCTCAAAACAACCAGTATCACGTGTACCACACACTGTTGCAAAACTATCTTAGCGTAACATTCGATGATGATTCTTTTTTGTTATTTCAACCTGAGGTTTCTCGAAGTAGATATTATCTTTAAAATTAACTTCTTTTTTCAAAGTAAGCAGCTCTTCGTGTAAGAAGGTCTTTTAAAGCAAAATGCGATATTATTTTCAATTTTAACAGAGCTTCATCAAGAATTATGTTATCACATATTTACAGTTGACTTTCAAAAAAGAAGATGAATAAATTCAAAAGCAAGCAATTGACCAGCCCATCCATTGTTTCAAGCATACAACCTTTTCTTGAATCGAAACGTATGCATTTTATTATTAAAATATGACTGGTGATCTACAGACCATTACATATCTTAGACTATATGGACATTACTCTTTCGACGTGAAAAGGAGAGAGAGAGAGAGAGAGAGAGAGAGAGAGAGAGAGAGAGAGAGAGAGAGAGAGAGAGAGAGAAATTTCTCGCTATTAGCAAGGGTATGGGGAATTTTTTTTTATCTGTATGCATGATATGCAAAATATGCAAAAGCTATTGATGATTTGGCATTTAGGAGACAAAATATAGCCATATTTGTAAAAGGAACATAGCTCTTATTCTAAACTTATCGTCCAAGGTTAATTTTGATAAGAATCTGCTTTGTTGGCGACTGTAAAGAAGATGATTGGTATAGAGTTTGTTAATCTTTTAAAGTTGGTGATGCCCTTAGAAGTAATTTACATGGATAGAGAGACAAACATACACACAAACAGACAATGAAAGTTTTAATTATATTCTTACTTACTTTCTGGGTCCAAGCTTTTTAGCAGGATGCCCTCAAGAAATGTCGTCTGCTTGATGTTGTTTTTTGCCCTTTGCCTCCATTCTTTTTTAAGAGTTTCTTCATCGGTGTAGAAGTGCAGTTTAGCCTGGATTTCGAACATATTATGATATCCAGACATTTTCCCTGTAATGTTTTGCTGTATTAATATATTATCTACGATTTTCTATCCCATTGTTAATGTTCATTAATTCTGTACTAATATGAATAATACTCATAATTCCCTTGTTTTATATCCTCGGATCTGTCATAGAAGGAAGATATAATAATGATCCTTTGAACATAGCATGACACACGTATGTCTTTATATCCCTCAAAATATCCTCTCCCTTGTCATGTCGTGTCACTTCACTAGATATACACAAATTTAATATGATACTAAAGTTTATGATGAAAATTTGATATGCACTCGCTTATTCGATTTCATGAAATAATAAAATACTCCACAAGATCCTCATGATGAATCCATCTAAACGATGGACTGAATACGGTGAAGTTTTTTTAGCATCAACAGCTATTGAAAGAATTGCCTGCTCTATCTTCCCGTTGCTTTAGAATGTGTATCTTTTTGAGAAAATATCCAAACCACCTAAATCCTGAATACGTCATAGATACGTTTTCTTCACCTGAGATAAAGCTGCCATGAAACACAAGTATCTCTGAATCTAATCTTGCTGTTATTGTGTTTTAATCTCCACCGGTAGCTCGTCTCACACTTAGTATTCAAGCATATGTTAGGAGTGATACATTGGTTATTAACATAGTTACGGATGTATACATTTATCCATCTATCCCGCTGGCATTTAAGTCATATTTGTAGACACTTCGATACCAGTCTAGTCTGCTTGGGCATCATGAACCCTCAAATAGTGACTCGGTAAAGAAAACAGCGCAGTATACAACTTGTGTTCGTATTTGATTATCGGGATTTCATACAAAAACAGATCGATATGGGTAGAGACGGTTATTCTTTCAGTGCGATAGTATACTTCCTAATTCAGGAATGAGGGAACTGAAGCGCGAGTCACATTCCGGAGCTCCGGCCGGGGTTAATTATTCTTGTCAATAATGGAGCACTACCAAATCACGATCGTAAACAAAAATAAACACAATGTCCAGATCCCTTTCGCCCAATAAATCTTTGGATTTTTCCCATAGATCCAAGTCATTAAATATCTGTAAAGAATTGCCTATTGTACATGGGTTGAGTTTTTCTAATTAGTATCATAATTTTAATGCGAAGTGAATCCATCCATCTTACTAAATCCTCCGTTACTTCGGTTATAAACATACTATACGTCGTAACCTTGTTTGAACATAAATACCAAATAAATCAAACAGGATACTAGGACCCCTTTACTTTGTGTACACTATGTAGATATCAAGACAACAGACAATATACAATGATTGTTCCACTCAGGTCACGAATGTGACAAATGAATACAAAGTAAATCAAAAGTAGAAAAACTGTAATAAAAATGGTGTTGTAGAAAATAGAGCTTAAAAAGAGAGAGAAAATCTGTATTCATTCCAACCATTCGAACGGACTGTGTTGATAAATTTTCAATTAATTTAGTTGAAATTATTTATAGTACAATAAGCAACAAGGTATTATCATCTATGTTGTAAAATATACGAAGAAATAATAGTAAGATACGCAATTACATATACATGCAAATATCTCCGTAGGGAGAAAGAGATATCCATATTATTAAGGGTAATAATATGAAGATACAATCAGATATTAGTAATTCAAATTTATATTTAAGCAATGGTCAAGCAATGGTCAAGCAAAAACATTTACAAGATGACTGAAAATATGACGTTTTTTTATATACTTTAAAGCTTTATAAATATAAGTAGCTAAATTATTAATAATTCTAGTATTGTGGGTATTTATAAGTTCTTGAAATTTAAATATATTTGGTCTTTTTCTGAAATATTTCTCTATATATTTGACTCATAGATCTTTATACAATAATCATTCAAATATAAAATGATATTCATCTATAAGGAGGTTACAAATATAGCAAAGGCCTCCATGAATTGGTTTATACGGTCTCGCCCATCTACCGGATTTAACTTCGAGTCTTTGAGAGGATACTCTAAATTTAGCAAGTAATTTTCTATATTTAAAGGAATAGATTCTGTCAAAGTAAATCTTTGTTTCGAAATTTGCAATATTTACATAAAAATATTGTTCGATTACTGTTCTTAACAAGATCCATCCAATTTTGAATAAAAATTGTCCCATACGCCCTAATTTAAAAACTATATCAGAGTTACCGACCCCTTTATTAACCCAAACTTCATAGAATCCTAATCTTGACAATAAATCTTAAACTAAATATGCCCAATATACATTACTGGGTAGAGCTTCTAAATCGTTCAACATCATTTATATATTTGTCCCCGTTTGTGTCTAATATCTTAAACCAACACTTCACAATATGATAAATAAAGTATGTACTATCATTGTCGTACGCCTCAACTCCCGATAAAAAATCATTTTGTGTTGCCTTCTTCACCCTAATATCTTTGTGCAAAAATGTAAGTGCACTCTTTCAATGCATTTAGCAGGAATAAAGCTCCAAACTTGACCACAATAATTTCAGATAAGTTTTATCAGTCTGTCCAAAAGATTAACGACATGCCTTGTTTTTAAAGGTGTAAATTTATAAAGGTATATTTCAAGTAAAAATATAATCTTTTCTTTAGCTTGCCCCGCCAGTGTCGTCTGTGTTTCGCTAAAGGAACCACCAGATGTTATAACAAGTCCAAGATACGTAAACATTTTTACAATTTCAAGAGTTTTTCATCACCGTAAGTGAATTCCATATATCTAGGTAAAGTACCTCCTTTTCTAAAAATCATAACTTTTGTTTGTGAGAAGTTAACCACAAGTTTCGACTTAGCACAAACATCTTGTAAATAATTTAGCCCGGTCTGAAAGCCTTTGGGTGAATCTGAAATGACGATAGTATCATCTACGTATAAAAGAATAAAAAGGTGTAACATGCCAATATCGATACCTTCAATACCATGCATGACAAACCCTTCATTTACACCATTTACAAAGATTGAAAATAGAAATGACGATAAACATTCACCTTCCCGGACACCAAGAATACAAGAGAATTCATCACTTAACATCTTATCGTATTTAACTCTTGACCTTACATTACTGTTCATCGATTTGATTATATTAAGAATATTTCCTCTTAAACCAAGTTTTATCAATGTATACTTAACGTTATCCGTTATTATGTAATCAAAATCTTTAGTGAAAGCAATAAACACACAAACTATTTTTTTTAAATTGTATAATATTATTTGAGATAAGTCCATACAAAATAAAAAATATTGTCAACTGTACTCATATTTTTTCTAAATCCTGATTGTGCTTTGATAAAGACAAGGTAGGTTTTTGCCAAGTCATTAGGTCTATTTTTAAGTTTACGTGTGAATAATTTACCTACGAAATTCAGAAGTCTTATACCTATATAATTATTGACATCATCTAAATTGACCTTTCTATGCAACGGTATAACTAGACATTCAGACCACATTACTGGAAAATATCCACTTTTAAATACAGCATTAAATAAACTACAGAATGTGTTTAAAAGAATATCTTTACAATAGTAAAGGAATTCATTAATAACCAGGTCTGGACAAGAACTGCGGCCTAAATTTATTTGATGCAAAGCCTTTTCTTCCACTTGAAGGGTAATATCTATGTTTAGTTCATTGAAAATGGTATTAAACTCTCCTTTTACATATCTTTCATTAAAGTGTAAAACACTTTGGTTTGGTTTTGTGGGTTTAAAAGCTATTTTTCAGCACATAATCGGCTATACATGGTGGCCAGTATATTTGGTGGAGGAATAGCCCGTGAAGACCACGAGAAGAACCAACGCCCACGGGAAACTACTAGCACGCTTTCTTACATACCCACGTTGGTCGAGCCGAGACTCGAATCCACGCGGACAGAGGTGAGGTATCAGTTATCTATAAAGGCGATCTTCATCTGGTATAAATAGTGATCATTATTGTTGTTTACAGATTTAAAATTATTGTTCAAAAGAATCCATTGTACTATTTGAAGACACTTCGCTTTTTCAAATTCCAATGTTTTCAGTTCATCATATTCATGTCTCTATTTTCGTAGAATATTTTTATAGTCTGATCTTGCACGTGTCATTTCTTTTCTTATTTCTGGTGTTTTACAACGACACCGTTACGAAATTTTAATACTAAGACAAATTGTGCAACAAAAAAATTAACACGGCTAGCAAAACACAAGCACATGAGCACTTGCTAATATTATAATTTACATAAATTGTATCGGCCTTTGATTCTGTCGGATGTTTCCTCCTCATTTGTAGTTATCCGCTCTTGTCATACATACATGCATACGTATATACATACATACATAAGTATGATACGTTGCATTTTTGAAATTATTTTCCTGTAAAAGAAGCATATTCATTACATTCACTGCATCATTTTGCTAGAAAGTACCTACAAATCGTTAGGTCATGGTATGTATACTTGTTAATATTACATAACCTGTCTGGTCATATATTCACACTCAAATAGAAAAAATGCATATTACTTTATGTTAAAAAATATATAATTATTAAGATGTTATGAACATAATATCCAATTTGACCAACATATTGAGGTAATATCTTGACAAACCTAGTGATTTTTAAACATCAGTTCTTTCCAGTTCAGGTATGAAATATGTAGATGCACATTAAGTTTAATCTGTTTAGTCATGATGAAATCACAGATAGAGACTCGGTATACAAAACAGTGCAGTGTTAAACTTGTACACGTATTCTAGACATTCCGTTTGTTTTCGTTGACATCAATTCCAATAGAATTGACAACATATTACATGAGGGCAATTATAAATGGATTTGACGATTTCTTCGTGCGTATGTTTGCGTGTATCTATCTTTCTGTCTGCTCGTGTTTGTCCTTTATCATTTTGCATCTTAGGCTATCAATTTTTAATTTAAATTACTGAAAACATCAGTGGTCGATGAAAGATGTTAACGTGCGTATCTTTATATATCCATCAGAAATATACGTCAATAGGAAGAACATGGCATAGCTTCAAGGTTTATGATCAAAAACAACATAAACATAAAGCGATAGAACGTCGGGGTGCTACATTTTGCAATATAGTCAATGGGATTATCCGAAATGAAATTGACCACATGTCTTCTGGCTCTTTCGTTAATTGCACGCAAATCTCAAGGGGTATTTTCTCATTAATTTAAGTGGATTTCACTATGCCTATTTACCCTGCGTCCATGGCATCTTTGTCAACGGAACGACCCAGTTAAGATTACACATAGACAAATAATTCACCAGTTTCAATTTTACTTTGGTGAATTTCTTGTCATGTGTAATTTTAACATATTTAAATTTTATTTATGTTTATCTTGTCGATTTCAAAGTTAAGGTTTCTGTTCCGACTATAAGTGAGTTTGGTAGAAAGGCCTAAAATCATTTTCAAGCCGAAAGTAAAACCATTCTGCATAGGTCTACAAGGAAGATACTCGGGGGACAGGCAAGCAAACGATTCCGATGAAATGTTGAATTTCATTCAATTTAGTACGTGTTCTAGCTGGAAGCATGGGGACAGTAAATTATAATTACGTATACCAATTATAACACAACAAGAATCAGTGTGGTACAATGGGACGATATCTGATGTTTCCAACTTGGAATCGATAAAAAGAAAAATAAGGTAACCGATTTCCCCGTTTAAGTTGTTCCGGAAAGTACTTTTGCAAACAACTGCTAATCAGAAAGTATTATTGGAGAGAGGAGTGCGGATCTTCCATTCGCTTAATGTGATACAAGTTTCGATTCAATCAGCATTTAGATCTTCGTTATTCTTGTATGAAACTAATGACCTTTATGAAGCAAATGTACTCTCTGTAATCATAGCATTAAATCTTTTTTTTCAGAGATGGAACTCGTGGTGAAGGCTAGCGTAAGAGAAAAGTGTCATTCAAGCCTAACATTCGAAACAGGTTTGCGTATGCTACTGAGGGTTCACGAGAGTTCTGCTGAGGGAGCACGAGCGTTTAACTGAGGGAGAACAAGCGATACATCAACCTTGATCCTCTTTGAGACCTAAAATAAAAAGAAGAAAAAAAAATGAGTGTATTTTCGATGACTTTTAATTGTCGCGCGTTTCCATCTCTAGCGCAATCACGAATCTCTCGTTATCAAGGATCGTTTTTTTCTAGGGTGAGTTCATGAAGTGACAAAAAAGTTTAAATTGCAGAAAAACAGCGCAACACAAAAATGTGTCAGAATCATCCTAGATACTGTGATTATAAATTACAGCATCTACAAAAGTTTAAAATTGTCCTGATTTGTATTGCAGACTGCGTAGTGATTTTTGTCGCGTTACAATATCGTCTCTTCTTTAGAAAACTAAAGAAGGAATTTGAATGGTGAATGATAAAGCCTACTTCAAAGCACCACCTACTGGAAACAATTATGCTCTAATGATGAAGATCCATTGTTTAAACTGTATTTAGAATGGAAATCATGTGTTGTCCAAACAGTTTGTCAATGAAATGAATGTTAAAGACATATTATTCATATTTGCACATTAATTCAAAAGTATTGACTTCTACGTATGAACAGTATATAGAAAACAACATTGCTTTCATCTAGAATCTCTATTACACAAACAATATTATGCATGGAAACCATGACAGTTTGATGAAACAATTTCTCAATTAAACAAATTGGAACGACCAATAATTTATATCTGCACACCAAATAAACAAAACAAAGTTGACTCGGAACTACTGCTTCATTTATTAGTCTTACAATACCATTTAATCAAGCTGAGACGATGGTGCGTCAACAATTCCACCATGCAGTAAATATCTATAAACAGTGCGAGACCAGTGAAGCTAAAAGAGAATTTGAGAACTTCTTTGAGTCAAACTTTGAAAAAAAAAAAATTGTCTTTGAGATCGGGGGGGGGGGGGGCGGCGTAGGGATATAATGCAAAATTTGATGTGAAGCATGAATAAAGAATTATGGAATTACTGAACTGTAACGAAACTTAAATACACTAAGTATTTTTACGAAGTATTAGCTTTATACAAACAGAATAATTATCCATCTACTAAGTCCCATCACATGACAAACACAATAATTACCCCTCTACTAAGTCCCATCACATGACAAACAGAATAATTATCCCTCTACTAAGTCCCATCACATGACAAACACTATAATTATCCCTCTACTAAGTCCAATCACACGACAAACAGAATAATTATCGATCTACTCAGTCCAATCACATGACAAGCAGAATAATTATCCATCTACTAAGTCCCATCACATGACAAACACAATAATTACCCCTCTACTAAGTCCAATCACATGACAAACAGAATAATTATCCATCTACTAAGTCCAATCACATGACAAACACAATAATTACCCCTCTACTAAGTCCCATCACATGACATACAGAATAATTATCCATCTACTAAGTCCAATCACATGACAAACAGAATAATTATCCATCTACTAAGTCCCATCACATGACAAACAGAATAATTATCCATCTACTAAATCCAATCACATGACAAACAGAATAATTATTCATCTACTAAGTCCAATCACATAAAAAACACAATAATTATCCATCTACTAAGTCCCATCACATGACAAACTGAATAATTATCCATCTACTAAGTCCCATCACATGACAAACACAATAATTATCCATCTACTAAATCCAATCACATGACAAACGCAATAATTACCCACCTACTAAGTCCAATCACATGACAAACACAATAATTACCCATCTACTAAGTCCAATCACATTATGTGCAGAATAATTACCCCTCCACTAAGTCCAATCAAATGACAAACACAATAATTACCCTTATACTAAGTCCCATCACATGACAAACAGAATAATTACCCATCTACTAAGTCCAATCACATTATGTGCAGAATAATTACTCCTCCACTAAGTCCCATCACATGACATACAGAATAATTACCCCTCCACCAAGTCCCATCACATGACATACCGATTAATTACCCTTCCACTAATTCCGATTGCAGGACATACATAATAATTACGCCTCCACTAAGTCCCATCACATGACATACAAAATAATTACCCCTCAAATAAGTCACATCATTTGGCATACAGAATAGTTACAACTCGTCTAAGTCCCATCACAAGGCATTACAAAATATTTACTCCTCAATCAAGTCCCATCACATGGCATACAGAATATTTACCCCTGCACTAAGTCCTCTCACATGACATATATAATAATTACCCATCTTTTCAGTCCCTTTGCATGACACATATAATAATAACCCCTCCACTAAGTTCCATTCCATGCCATATAGAATACATACCTCTGCACTAAGTCCTATCACATGACATACAGAATAATTACCCATCTACTAAGTCCCTTGACATGACACACATAATAATTACCCCTCCACTAAATCCTATCACATGACATACATAATAATTACCCTTCCACTAAGTCCTATCACATGACATACATAATAATTACCCATCTACTAAGTCCTTTGACATGACATTCATAATAATTACCCATCCACTAAGTCCCATCACATGACATACAATATATTTTAAACAAGAAGACAGCATTTAGTAGTAGTGATAGTAACTACCGTCACCGCGGCCCCTGTAATGCTGGGGTGGGGTGGGACGAGGATCATTCAAGACGAACTTTAAGAAAAAAATTGACGTTTATAAATTAGCATGAAACGAAAAGTAACTGAAATCAGCCAGATCTGACGATTTGCTGGAAATAAACAAATTCATCCTAAATAATGGAACAATTGAACTGGGCTTAAAAATGTAAGTATCGTTTAGTCACGAGTATCAAACTACTCGAACAAGGAAAATCTTTACTCCATTTACCATCTTGTGCTTCATGTTAATGGTTCTGAGTTCGATAAGCATTTAGCTGCGTTTGCTCCATGAACAGTATGAATTAAATTCCAACTGCAGTACAATACAACAGTCATATCAAATGTTAAAAAGGTGAACCTTCTTCCCAAATCATTCTAGACTCCGAAAAATCTATTAAACATTAAATTGGATATTTGGATTGCATTTTGTTATTCGTGTTACTGCATTCCCAAGCCAGAATTGCTAAAATTTTGTAGTCTTATAGGAATTTTACAATATATTTCTTAGAATCTTCAATTACGAGGATTCTAAAATTAAAATGGATCTATTGACTCTTTAACTGGAACTATCTGTTTTCATTCAATATCCCGACAATCAAATATGAACATGGGTTTTGTATTATGTCATGATGTATAATGTGTCATAATCACTAACATTATGATTTCCCAGTTGAAACATCTGGGAGTAGAGTTCGAACATACCGCTACAAAATAAAACCACTATGGATAAGAAGCCGAACTTATTCGCCTTAATGTATTGCTCTCTACCGTTTCCGTTTTTGAAAAGTGCAAATTTTTCTGTGAGAAAGGCATACACATGTTTACATTGGCACTCAGAATGACATTTCGCGCACTTCTATATAATGCACTTGCGTCCAAGGTTGCAGACTTACCACTGGATTATAGATCTCAACCTCTGTAATAAATTCAACATTTAGATATGGCAAACCATTTATATTGAAGCTTCAGACATATTCTACGGCACTTTTTGCCGCCATGTATATTGAGTATCTGTTGAGCAATAAAGTTATGTGTTGTCAATGTGCTCTTTAGGTTTTTGCATCTGCTGTTATTACAAAATTTCAGTGATAACGTCACTTTCCCACAATGTAAGTAATTATTTCTGAAAATGTTACTCTTTAGAAAAATAAGGATAATACATTCATAAACATAGGAAAAAGAATGTGTACAAAAATCAACACATAGACATTTCTGATATCCTACCCCAAAGGACTCTCTCTCTCTCTCTCTCTCTCTCTCTCTCTCTCTCTCTCTCTCTCTCTCAGTTGACACTGAAATAGAAATAAAACAATATTATATCTTTTAAACTTCCGTTGTCACTTTAGTCTGCTCATGTCACTTCAACACTGGTTATATTCAATTCACTTTAAGTTGAATAGTAAACGATGGAATATATATACACAGTTCCTCAAAATGCAATTGCTTCACTAAACAATTTATTTTATACGAGTAGGAATGATTATCACCTGACTCGTCTTCTCTTCCTTTCTGTATGACCATAATTAACGATCCCTACCACATACTTTGGAGATGGAGTGGGTTATCGTCCTTCACACATTATCCATACCACACACTTTGGAGGGGGAGGGGGTTATCGTCCTCCACACATTATCAATACCACATACTTTGGAGGGGAAGAAAGGTTATCGTCCTCCACATATTATCCATACCACATACTTTGGAGGGGGAGGGGGGTTAATGTCCTCCACACATTATCCATACCACACACTTTGGAGGGGAGGGGGTTATCGCCCTCCACACATTATCAATACCACACACTTTGAAGGGGAAAAAGGTTATTGTCCTCCACAAGTGGTAATCCTTTTGTACATAATGGGGATATTGATGAAATAAGGTGCCAATAACTTCATAAATTCATTAAGACAATTGGTTATGGCAAGTATATATTAAACATTATAGTATACATATACCTGGAAATCTAGAAATAGGATGAAAAGCATATACATCGTTATCGATCTACATTTGCATTATTCAATAGAGAGTACTTTAAGTGTAACATGTATTTTTGTTAAAAATGTTCGCATCAACAGAGTTATTTATAATAATTTTCAGGGAAAGTTACATCATTCAACTATATATATATATATATATATATATATATATATATATATATATATATATATAGTTATAGTTATAGTTAAATTATGTAAATTTCACAGAAAATTATTATTGATAATTACTTTTAATACGTATATTTTTAACATTTGTATGTAGTATATATATATATCTATATATATATATATATATATATATATATATATATATATATATATATATATATATAGAGAGAGAGAGAGAGAGAGAGAGAGAGAGAGAGAGAGAGAGAGAGAGAGATTAAAAATAACATGGCTGTTAAAGTGTTTGTATAAAGCAATTTTATATAGCAACGCTGTTGGTATATCAAATTGTGATCCGCCCATGGCCGAAGAATACGCAAATATAAACATGGCTTCAACAGTAGGTTATTGCTTCTATACTCTCTAGATGAATTTCCACTTATTGATCATTATCGACATAAGAAAATAAAGAGAAAAATATTAATAATCCCCGTCTTCTAAATGAATACATGGCACACAATTTCTTTGAAATCCCCCCCCCTTGCGTTCCCTTTTACTTTTATCGCTCTCTCTCTCTCTCTCTCTCTCTCTCTCTCTCTCTCTCTCTCTCTCTCTCTCTCTCTCTCTCTCTCTCTCTCTCTCATGCATACGGGACAACAATACGTGGAAATCCGTAGAGAGAGAGAGAGAGAGAGAGAGAGAGAGAGAGATGCATGAAACCCTTCAACTTGAACTTACACCGAGTAACCTACAAGAACATAGGTGGTCGTAATGGTACGTGTACACTTTCCATGGAATTTATGTACAGTATTCACAATACAAATGATACAAAGTTGCAATAGCCTGTCGAGACTGTACGGTAAATTTCTTGGTTAGGAGGCACACACATACTGTAATCTATTTAGTGCTTTTTTATATTATTTAAAACCTATATTAGAGTTCTAAAAACAGATTATTTTTGAATATTAAAATGTCCGAAGGCAGCTCTCCCTCTCTCTCTTCCTCTCTTACTGTGTTGGTTGGTCAAGCAACAGACCAACAGAGAAACATAGGAATGGACAATAAAAAACCCCAAACCTATGCTAAGTCTCACCAAATCCCAACCCACCTCTCTCTCTCTGTTGGTTGGTAAGTCAGCATATCAGTTTTACCACAGTCTCTCTCTCTCTCTCTCTCTCTCTCTCTCTCTCTCTCTCTCTCTCTCTCTCTCTCTCTCTCTGTGCGTTACCGAATTAGCGTTGAATTCTTTTCGGTGTATTATTTTTCCACTAAAATCAGTTTCCTTGCACCAGGAAACAAAATAAACTAGTCACTAACATAATAAGACAAACATTAAATATCTCCTATTAGATTCCTATTTTGCACGTTCTGATGAAACCTTTATCTTTGTCTGTTAGTCCCATATTTGTAAAATTTATGCAATACTTAAGTACAAGAGATCAATTGACTTCACCCATTGAAGCTGTCAGAATTAATTATTATGCTTCGATTCACTATTTATATCGACATTTTCATCGACCGGTGATAATGGCTTTGAATTGTATGGCCAACATGTCAACATTATTTGAATTGTGAGAAACACCAATGGTTTTGAATCGTATGGCCAACATGTCAACATCATTTGAATTGTGAGAAACACCAATGGTTTTGAATCGTATGGCCAACATGTCAACATCATTTGAATTGTGAGAAACACCAATAGTTTTGAATCGTATGGCCAACATGTCAACATCATTTGAATTGTGAGAAACACCAATGGTTTTGAATCGTATGGCCAACATGTCAACATCATTTGAATTGTGAGAAACACCAATGGTTTTGAATCGTATGGCCAACATGTCAACATCATTTGAATTGTGAGAAACACCAATGGTTTTGGACAGAACGCCTATACTCAGACAATGTGTAGACTGTAGAGTATGGACTTCCTGAGTGCGTTTCGAACAAATATTTCCATGAGGTAACGGCTATAGCTCATATGTACACAGTAATAACAACTAAGAATCCCATAGGTCCCTTTAATAGCTTCCAAAATGTCAAACGTTCATAGTGCGACAATTCTCTGATAGCAAGTTCAACCGAAAACAATTCATGAACAGTGTGAGACAAAGAGTGGTAGTAATTAGAGGACCATGTCGTGTCAAACTAGAGGAGTTATTAAAATATAGTGTTTTTACGATGTATTATGGATTGTATTTTAATACAAAGGTTATATTTTGCGAGAAAAGATCCATTAAACATCAAGACATTCCGTCCTGAAATGTTTTACATTTTCATTAAAAAAGTTTATTTTACTTCATATATTGCTAAAACTGTCGGTTATTCAACTTTAAAAGACATATCAAATTATATTAAACTATCCTGGATTAATGGTTTACTATGTTAAATATTTTTCTTCGTTGTTGAAGTATAGTACTACTGCACTTTCTTCCCTTAACTAGGTCTTCCAACAAGATTGAAAGGAAAAACAAAATGCAAATCTGCGTTAGCATGCCTGTTCTCTCACTCGGTATGTAGTCATAATGCAAACTACACTGACTACGATATCATGCCTGTTTTCTCACACGCTATGTAGTCATAATGCAAACTACACTGACTACGATATCATGCCTGTTTTCTCATACGCTATGTAGTCATAATTCAAACTACACTGACTACGATATCATGCCTGTTTTCTCACACGCTATGTAGTCATAATGCAAACTACACTGACTACGATGTCATGCATGTTTTCCCACACGCTATGTAGTCATAATGCAAACTACACTGACTACGATATCATGCCTGTTTTCTTACACGCTATGTAGTCATAATGCAAACTACACTGACTACGATATCATGCCTGTTTTCTTACACGCTATGTAGTCATAATGCAAACTACACTGACTACGATATCATGCCTGTTTTCTCACACGCTATGTAGTCATAATGCAAACTACACTGACCACGATATCATGCCTGTTTTCTCACACGCTATGTAATCATTGACTACGATATCATGCCTGTTCTCTCACACGCTATGTAGTCATAATGCAAACTACACTGACTACGATATCATGCATGTTTTCTCACACGCTATGTAAACATAATGCAAACTACACTGACTGAATATGAACAGATCATATAATCGCTGATGATTCTCCATATTAGAACTAAATGTACGACTTAAGTAAGATTAGACGCATTCTCCATGTTAGAACTAAATGTACAACTTAAGTAAGATTAGACACAATCTCCATGTTAGAACTAAATGTACGACTTAAGTAAGTTTAGACACATTGTTTTGTTTTTTTTTAATATGCACAGTAAGATAATTAGTACTCAGACAGTAAAATGAAGTTTTCTTTATCAGATGAAAGGTTGAATAATCATTCCAACGAACGTTCCCTAATCAGATAAAAGGTTGTATAAAGTATTCTATTTAAAGAATAGGTTGCTGAAAATGAAGACTTAAGCTTTGCCTTAGAGGTAGTATATCCCAAGTTATGTCTTAGAGGTACTATATCACAGTGTGGTAGTATGAAGTATGAACAAATCTTGGTGACTTTTGCCGGTATATTGAACATGTCCTAATGAGGCTTTGGTATCACCACCTGTCTGCCGGGGAGTATCCAAGCTAATCCAACTCTTTCCACCTTGTTTAAAATACAAGGTAAAACCTGAAAGGATATAACATATGTTTCTTTAATCTCAAAGATCACTAAGATTTAGGCAAATGAAGTGAAATTGGGCTAGATATGGGGATTTCAAAATGACATATATCACATGAAAACATTAGAACGTGAAGCATGTAATAAAGTGACTATTCATCCCCAGAATATATGAGATTTCCAGAAGTATGTTTGTCAGGGTAAGTTCACCCATTCACAGGTTAAATAGCTAATGAGAAACACCAGTTATCATAAAGTTTAGAACAATGGGAAAGGGGGAGGGTTTTTGATTTGCGCAAGAATTAGTACATACCAATATACAAGAAGGCTGAGTGGTAAAGTACTAAATTAAATGATATTACCATAAGTAAGATAATGAATTATTAAAATAACATTTGTTGATATTTAGAGATAATACAGCTTATTTTGAACCTGACAGATCAGATATAGATACAGTTAGATCCTATATCGTCAACTAAATGCGAAAGTCTGACCAAACAAAGAGTCCAAACAAGGATGGGCATTTATTCATATTATACATGTAAACATGTACTTATTAAGATCAGTTGTCAGTAGTAATAGCTGCTGATCATGGGATTAATTGGTCGATATGGGGACAATGGTAATTAACATTACGACCTCCATTTTGAAGTGGGTCAATATGAGGACAAAAAGAATTTAACATTAGTCCAGAAGTTTAACATTACGGGTTGGTATGGGCACAGGGGGATTTTACCATTAGTCCTTAAGATGACATATCCCATTGTCCCCATAATTCCCATTCGACAGGCTTAACATTATGAATCTGTATAGAGACAATGCTATTTGAATGACCAAAACAAACTTATACTAAACATCATACCGTTGGAGTGACCGACACCCACATTTACTAACCAACAAAAGGAGTGGGAATGTACATAAACACTATACCATCAACACGCCGTTTGAGTGACCAAAACCCACACTTACTAACCAACGAAAAGGGTAGGAATATAGACACACAATATAAACTGAAGCACACTTATATACTATCACACACCAGGGTAGGATGTAAGAGAAGGGGGGTGGGGTGAAATCACACTATCACACACAAGAGGGTTGGAGTGCTAACACACATACTATATTTACATGCACAGAAACTTACTATCACACTGGGGTGGGGGTTTAAGTTTTAGCGATGAATAGACAAAAGAGAAAGACGAGACACACACAAAGATAAAACACATAGATTGGCAATGATTGAAAAGTATATTTTTCTAAGCGAACTTTTAGCCCCGAGAAGGGTTGGGGTGTTTTTTGCCACACTTACCTTTAGTAGCTAAATCTCCCTGACCAGGCTCTACATTCTTTCCAATATTGTTGCTCCTTCCTTTCCCATAACCTCTGCTGAACTTTCAACCAGTTTTTGTTTAGGCGTTCCTGCAGCTGTTCTCTCTTTATTCTTTCCTTCTCCCTTTTATCATCGTCTCAAGCTCTCTTTAATTTAATTATCTCCACCTCTTTCACTTCTTTAATCAAATCAAGGGCTGCTCAATCCACATCCCTTTCTTTCATCCGGTCCAGGAGATGCCCACTTTACAAGGTTGTGTCATGTTGACGAGTTGACGATAAATGCCACAAGAGGCAAAACGCACATCTATATATAGTCTACGGACGGATCGAAACTGATTGTGTGAGGTTCCACAAATCAAAACGCGTGTAACATATTTCAGTTATGGCGTCTTTTTGAGGAGGTATGATGTCATTTTCAAATCAGAACGCTGGAGGACATGCTACGTAACTTTTAGAGCCAGTGACTGCTCTTACACAATCCTACACCGACAGACAATCACACAAAATAAAATAGTAGAGGATAGGGGCTTAAGTTATAGTTGTGAATAGACAAAGACACACACACAAATATAAAAGCATATTCATTTTTTCACTAATTGAGTAGTATCTCTTGTCTGAGAGATATGTATGGCCCTTAAAATGGCGGCTTTCTTTTTCTTTCAGCCACCACTCTTCATTAGTGACCACATCTCCCGGACCGGACTCTGCCTCTAAATTCCAATTCTTCACTTGAAGGACTAGGAGTTGCTCTGGCCAAAGATACAATTGTTGATGCTGCTCTATCTCCAGTTGAATATCCCAGTATTCTTGCTGACTCTTTCCCGCTGTTGGGATCTTCGATACTATTGCTGCTGCTGCTGCTGTTTTCTTCTTCCTTCTGCCTTTTCTCTTCCTTCACTCCCTCTTCTCTCTTTCTGACTTTTTGTTCATGACGTACTTTATGAGGTCTTTTGCCATCTTGTAGTAAATTAGTGTTCTTTTAACTAATCTTCTATGGAGAAAGAAGATATCCATGTCTTGAACCCGGTCCAGGAAGTTTCTGACCTTGTCGAGGTCATTCGTAGTTCCAGAAGTCCTCCATTAATACTAGAACTCATTTTGTTTCTTTGTCGAATTGACGATGAATGGCAAGACTGGTAAATGCACCACTTTATATACTTTAAGCGCAGACATGAAGGAAAACATTCCTCAAAAGTTGAGATGCGGACGTGAAAGAAAACATCCCTTTTTTACAAATTCAAAGATCGACAGAGGGAAAGTGAAAGACCATGTCACAAGAATTTTGTTTTTCTTTAAAAACACAATTTTTTAAAATAAGCCCCACTAACTCAAACATCAACAAATGAAGAGGGATGATTAGAGCTGGTCCCTTCCTCTTCATGTACAAAAAACTGTTAAACATAAACTTATTTACAAAGTTGACAACGTTGTTGAGTAAGACCAGACTTTCAATGATCTTGTACAGTGTTATTTTGCCTTCGATGCACACTACGTTTCTGATCTTAAAAAGAATAGATATCCATAATGTTCACAAAACCACATTTCTATTTTGGCATCATTTCCAGAGCAATCATTTCCAAAACAAGTCAGTTCATGTTCTACTGGGAATCCAAGACTGCTTGATGAAGACAATGTACACAATATTGTTCACACACTATCGAATCCGATCCTTGTAATTGTGACTTCTACTTCTTTTTATAGTCGATGACTTGTGAAGCAGCAATCCGAGAATCGAAACTGGGTCGATTTCCTTTCCTTCGGACTTTAACTTCCTGGATACGGTGTTTTCCCACACTACGTGTTCTTCGATAGAGAATGCTTTCGATATCGTACGTGTCGTCGTCACTTTCTTGTTCACTCGTTGTAACTTGGACCTGTAAAAGTTTCCTTTTAACACTTTCAATTTATAGACATGGGGATTACGTCCATAAATTTGTCCTGTGACACGAAACAATTCTGTCGTCCAGTTTGGTAATAGCCTTTGTCAAAATTATATTTTGTTTTTTCAGTGTGAACCCAATCTCCAGTGTTTAACACTTCTTTCTTTTCTCTGGTCAACCAGTCAATCAAACACGGTCACTTCGTTTTGAGGTGTCACTTCTTCTGGAGCATATCCTATGCTACGATGGCACGATTGATTGCAAGCTTTGACTAGACGTACACATCAATGTATCTGAGAGCATGTTGATGTGTAAAATATTTCCATATACGTTCTTTCAAAATTCTTTGAAAACGTTCCACCACACTGGCTTTAGTTTCTGTATTTTCAGTTCTAAAACAATGAATGTGTCTTTTTTTCAATTCTGTTTGTAATGCTTGGTTAAGACATTCAATAGCTTTGTCTGTTTGCTACCGCAGAGGGTGTCGGCCACTTTGTTTGAAGATACGTTTTAAAACTAGCTCGGAACTTGTTTTAGAAATTAAAGGAACTATTACAGCCGATTTTAAGAACGCATCAATGACACAAAAGATACATTTGTAACCTCGATTTTACGAAACTAAATGAGAGAAATCGGCTAAATTAGCTTGCTATTTATGATCAATTCCTGTTACTTTAGTCTGACTTGAAAATATTTGTAGAATGGGTTTGTGTAACGTGTACGTCGATTGTTCTTGTAACCGTTGTAATACATCTTGCAGATGTAGACTTTTGAGTTTGGTTTTCGTTGCACGATATAATTTTAGAATTCCTCCGTAGCCAGCTGCATAGGCATGATTGTAGTAAATGCCGGTTGCAAGTGTATACATGTTGTTGCTGCTCAGTAAGTCAACCAACTTCCGATGCTCATTTCTTCTTGTGATATTCTTGGGGGGGGGGGGGGTACTTTCAATGCTTTACGTGTCCGACGGACAATAGGAGTAAAGTATGCATGAACAGGGTGACCAGTTCTAGTTTGACTTCTTTCTTCGCTCTTTTATTCTTTTCTTCTGCTGGCAAGGGTGTTGAGATTATCATTTTCATCCAACCAATTCTTCATGTAGGTGTCAAGTTGGCTATTGTATCAGGTGGAGTTTGAAACTCTTCGAAGTCTTATCCTTTCTCTTTTACTTCCATTCCCGTGGGCCGTGTCTGTCATCATCTTTTTAGCTGCTACTTTTATTTTTGCTCTCAGATTTGTCTCGTCTAAAACGTTCTGATGAAACAGTTGAAAACGTTTTAATAATTGTCTATACTGTTGCGATGTTTCTGTTTCTGACAAATCTGTTCTTGTTGTAAGTGTGTCATCTCGGAGAGATTAGAATTAGCTGGTAAGGGAGGTATCCCTTGTTCATACCAGAGACGAAGTTCCATCCACCGTTTGTATGGACCTAAATTTAATGTTAGTCCTTCCATAAGATCCAAGGATAAAAGTGTGATGTCTTTCAAGAAAGGTTTGTCCTCTTTATTTTCACCTCATCACTCCTCATAAAAGAGGTCCAGCAATCAATCCTAACAAAGGAGAGCGACTTTTGAAACGGTCCAATCAGCATGGGTAGAAATCCTCCTCGTTGAACGAGCATTGTTTTTGTTGTTGATTAATGGGTATTTTCTTTTTCACCATTTGGAGAAGAACGTGACGATGTCGTCCTAATCGCTGTTTCTGTGTTTTGGTCAAAGGAACCGTTTCGTTCAAGACGTCCAAACAGCATTCACACACCGGATCAATGATTTTTTTAGGTGCTTTTTGAATGATTTTTTTTTATCGGGGCATTTGATTTGGTAAGTACTGAGAATACATTCCAATATTTAGCTAAACGAGAAGGGATAGCTTTCTTCTCCATTTTTTAAGGCCTCTTTGGACATCAACGGTGGTAAGAACTTTGAGAGAAAGACGTCTTTGTTTATATAAACTAAAGTGAATCTTATCCAACACTTCTATTTCTTCTTTTATAATGACATTCGTCTCCACTGATTGCCGCGACGTCGTACCAACGTGACTTTAGGTACTACTGGTGTTTTCAATGGACTAAATTGTATCTGTACTTGTTTGGACAAATCCAGCACACTTTGTAACATGCCTGTTCTGTCTTACACTTTTTCTTAGAGGATGCTATGTTTTTGGCAGCAGCAGCAGCAGCAGCAGCAGCAGCTAGAGCAGTAGAAGACGTCGACGGAGAAGAAATAGAAGTCTTTAGAGATGGGTTTCCATTTTTTCATCAAATGAGGAAAACTTGTCTTAAATCAGGTTTGGCAGGCATCATCAATAACGGAAGAGGAGTATGAGAAGAAGAAGAGGAAAAGGATACGGTCACAATTTGAGTATTTTTTTTAGTACGTGCGTGTTCTACCTGCATTACCTCTCTTTCTTGGAGTGATCGTTTTCTCTTAGGAGATAATTTAGAGTGTGAACTCATTACCTCTCTCTTCTTTTTTTTTTTTTTGGTCTGTCTTTCCGATTTAGAATT
This sequence comes from Margaritifera margaritifera, assembly GCA_029931535.1. Taxonomy (NCBI): domain Eukaryota; kingdom Metazoa; phylum Mollusca; class Bivalvia; order Unionida; family Margaritiferidae; genus Margaritifera; species Margaritifera margaritifera. The sequence goes on along the minus strand of JAQPZY010001499.1, from coordinate 1,133,723 downwards.
TGCTTTATTAGCTGCAGCATTAATATCTCATCGTAGAAGTGAACGAAAAATGACGCCACATAGATAGTTCGCCATGCATGAGTAGTACGATAAAATGTACCTACGGCACCAGAGTTTGGAAAGTCAATGATAATAAACTGTTTAAAAAGTGGAACCACGACTAAGATCCACGTTTCAAAACAGATTCAGAATTTTGAATCATCTTCGAAGATTACAATGTGGCGGACATCGTGACCTTTGAATCCACGCGATAGTTTGTCTGGAGGACGGACCAATACTACACGCTTGCTGTACGAAGTCGACGAATCTCAAGGAGAACGAATCAAATATATGGACGTGTGTTCGTTGCATCCTTGGGTGTGCCCGATTCCCCGCCAGTCATCCTGAAATTTTTACAGAATACATTGACGTGCAACACATTCACCAGTACAAAGGTTTGATCAGATATTAAGTTCTTCTACCGACAAACTTGTACTATCTTGTCTTATCTCATCATTATCGCGGAAGACTGATTTTTTCTTTATCTCGTCGACGACAAAGGAAAACTCATTAAGCACGTAGAAATCATACATAAAGATTGGATCTTGGTGAATTACGAAGAAGTCCTGGTGTTTGCTCCACCGGACGAGTTTGACAATGTCACCGTTGCTGCTTACGTGACAGTCAATGCCTGTTTAAAATTGTATTCGGTCTTGGAACCTTCAGGAGCCTGAGTTCATTACTTTGACACAGATAGTTGCATGTACATCGATCGCCATTCTACTCAAAAGCATAGCCAAATAATAATGGAATTTAAAACTTGCACTTTTCCCACTTTCATGTAAATGTCTTTGGCTCTATTCTTGGTGCCTTATGGAAATTTGGTTCTGAATAATATTTTTTAAAAAATTGTCCGTCGTATCCCGAGAAATTGTGAGCAATCTCCACAATGATTATGTTGCTCCCGATTGTTCAATCCTTGGTCACATTTGCCAGAATAGTATATGTATCGGAGAAATCCTGTAGTACTAATAATAGCATCTAAATGATTTTGGTAAAGATAAATGTCAATGTATTTTCCCTCTGGAAAATTAGATCCTCAAAACATGAGATCGCCACGAATGACTTGAGGGTACACTTTCAATGTATGACGAGTTACGAGCACGTCTTGAAGTTTCTGCATTTCAGGAAACCCACACACAATTTCTTTCGAAATTCCTGCTTGCTCCAAATGGATTTCCGCTTCTCTCTGTTGTTTGGCTCTGTCCGATTTTCTGATGCTTGACCATAATAGTTTCCATTCTGGTGCATCGTTTTTCTTTGCAAAAGTTTGAGCCACCACAATGGCCAGATGCTGAACACATCTGAACTCGATGGTTGATAATCTAGAAGATACTTGGTTTGCTACTGGAAAACTGATCCACAACTAAAACTTGCGTCATATCAAGAGTGGTTTTTCCATCAATCATGCCAGACTCATTATTCGATTGTTGAAAGTGTTGAATTTTGTTTAAGATTTTGGAAGAAGTTAATTTCGCTGGTATAACAAATTCGATCTGAACAGGAGATTTCAAAATGTCGTAAGTGATGGATAGTCTCAAACGATCTTGATCTTTAGCTTGGCGCTGTCGTTTTAATTCGTTTTAACATAGACTAGAATAAGACCGTAATGAAGACAGCCGGTTCCTCTGGCTGGACTTGAGATTTGAACTATTTAAATTTGACCGTGTAAGTGTAAGCAGTCGTTCTAAATTTTCTAGCAGTCACTTTGTAGGCAGCTCAAATGCGAAAATAATCTTCAGGGGCTACCGTATGACTTTCTTCCTTGGTCGATTGTAACTCTCTCGGTTTTTGGTGATGGATAAAAATCGATCAAGTCCTCTTCAAAATGACTAGGATGAACTTCTTCCAAAACTTATTGAAGAGTGTTGGGTGACAAATAACGTCGTCTCCGTTTGGCTTCTGGTTTCTCATGGAAAAGTGTGATCATTTCATGACGATAGATGATTTAAGTTTGATTTCACTATGTCATCTCTTCCTCCTTATATATATAACCCCCATCTACCTAAGAGAATACACTCATTCAGTGTCAATCTGTGGAGATGGTAGAACCAGAAGAGATCACACTTCTCGTCAGAGATTACAGAGAGTCTTTTGAAGATACACCTCGAACAAGACTTCTTACTACTCCTCACGAGATAAAAGCGAAAATGCCTGCTATGACTGTCAGGAGAAAGGACATTGGGCTACAGAATGTCCACAACATCAAAGAAAAGAAACCTATAAGACAGGAGAAAAGAGAAACAAACGTAAAGATACCTGTTATCATTGTTAGGAAAAAGGACATTGGTCTTCAGAGTGTTCCTAGAAAATTAAAAAAGAGAACAAGGAGACTAGTGAGTGTTCCTAGAAAATTAAAAAAGAGAACAAGGAGGAAGGTTCAGAAGAAACAAAAGCAGAACCCATTCCAGTAAAGAATTTCAAAAAAGTGAGACAAGCAGAAGAAACAGAAAAAGAACCCATGCCAGTGAAGAAATTGAAAAAAAAAATAAAGACAGTAAAATAAAGAAAAATAGACTTTTGTGATGTATTTTGAAATTTCATTGTGAGAATATACCAAAAACATAAGTGTATCTATGTCTTGATTTGTTTTTTTTTTGTATGGAAAAGATTTTCAAACACAAACACAAACACACATCTTATAACGGAGGAATTTGATTCTTGTTTCATTGAGCAATCATTTGAGTAGTATCTCTTTCCTAAATGATCTGGATGGCCCTGAAAAGGATAATAGGGTTTTGAATTTAATATTTGTTTTAATTTTTATTTTTATTTTTAAATTATGGACCTGACAATATCAGCTGTAACTGTCTTAAAGCTTTTCAACGCCCAAGTCCTACTCCTGTTGCTGATGTAGTGGTAGTAGTGACTACTAAGACTGCTGGCGTCGATGTAATAATAGAAGGTTTATAATTCTTGGATTGTGAAGGTCTGGTTTACGTAGGTTTCGCCAAAAGTGTTTGATATATTTCTCTCAGGTGTTTTAACTCCGCCAAAATGTCTTGTAACACACTGAGTTTTTTTTTCTCTCACCCTCTTCCTTTCTTCTCAGTGCTCAAAGGTGTTCATCTTCTCTTGCTGCTTCCTATTTTCCACTTCTTGTTGTTGAACAAATATCTGTTCATCTTCTTTCTGCCATTGTCAAAAGAATGTCTCTAACTCTTATTTCTGTTTCTTTTTGAAATCATCATAGGCTGGTGTTTTCTTTATGCTTTATGTGTGTGTCTGTTTGTGTATGACTTTCACAAACTAAAACTTAAACCCTACCCCAGTGTGATAGTATATACGTATGTCTGTGGGTATATATAGTATGTGTAAAAACTTCTACCCTTGTGTGTGATATCATGTAAATATGTTTGTAAGTATACTGTGTATATATTCCTACCCTTTTCGTTGGTTAATAAGCGTGGGTGATGGTCACTCTAATGGCGTTTTGATGGTATAGTGTGTGTATATACCTACCCTTTTTCGTTGGTTAGTAAGTGTTGGAGTTGGTCACCCCAATGGTATGTTTGTTAGTATAAGTGGGTTTTGGTCACTCAACAGCGTTGTTCACATACAGACCCATAATGTTAAGCCTATGGAATGGGAATTTTGTGGACAATGGATTATACCATGTTAAGGACTAATGCTAAATTTCACTTGTCCGCATATCGACCCATAATGTTAAATCTGTAGACTAATAGTAAATTCCCATTGTTCCCATATCGACTCATTTCAAAAAAGAGGTCGTAATGTTAATTCCCATTGTTCCCATATCAGCCCCTATTACTACTGTTGTACAAAGCGAATTCAAATGATATTTTGGAATATTTCTGGTGTATATTTAGGAGTGTCGGCTAACAATAATTAAGTGGTTCATTAGAATGTGATATTAACTTATGCTACAGTGTCACACTCTGTTAATTAACGTTTCAGCCAAAATTAACAATAGAAAGGATTGTATTTTGTGTTGGACTTACTTCATTTCGATGTTTTCCTACACCCAAGTTAATAAGACCCAGGAAAAGTACATTGTATCCGTTTGACATATGTTTTTTGCCATTTTTCATTCGATGACAGTTTAAATGATTAGTAGATAGATTGAGTGGGCTGTACTGTAGAGTCTTCATCTCAATCCTCTCATTAAGTACCATGTAACTATGTTTATAAACAATTGTTGCAAGTGATATAAGCAGATACGTGTTACCAATATATCACCAGCTATACCAGTCTGATATAAATACAGCTATACCAGTCTGATATGAATACAGCTATACCAGTCAGATATAACCATCATAACCACATACATTAACTGATAGGAACCTTTATGACCCCGCATTCACAATATTAACCAATATGCTGTTTTTGTTTGCTTTGAATAAAGGTCCAATTCTGACATTTAACTGGGGAAATAATTAAAAATGAGGCTGCAAAAAGTGAGTTGAAATATAAAATATGTCATTTTACGCGATACTTATACATCTTAAATGATGCCAAGCAGGCAGAATTTCAAAGTTTAAAAATGTTTCACTTAAAACATTTTTCAAATTTAAAATTAAATTTTTCTACAAATATAAAAGTATACAAATTGTAAATTTGTAATGAAAAAATATTCAACAATTGTGGGAATATTTTTTTTAGGAATCACTGAGAAGACTCAGTACATGATTATTTTCCCAGTACATTTTCTACATTTGCTTATCAGTAATGAACTCTGTCAGTGTGTCCAAATACAAATCAATCAGATGTTAATGACTAGTATCTTGTTACACAGACTTGCATAGTGACAAGGGTACAAAATTGCACTTCCGGGACAGTATAAATGCCTGATTACTCAATATGCACTCTAGCCAGTACACACATAGAGAATCAACTCAATATGCACTCTAGCCAGTACACACATAGAGAATCAACTCAATATGCACTCTAGCCAGTACACACATAGAGAATCAACTCAATATGCATTCTAGCCAGTACACACACAGAGAATCAACTCAATATGCACTCTAGCCAGTACACACATAGAGAATCACATCATAATTCTCATATTCTAAAGAATAGGCAATTCTCTTTAGATCATTACCACGAATGCCTAAATCTAAGTCAAAGATCATCACACAAAGAATAGGCAATTCTCTTTAGATCATTACCACGAACGCCTAAATCTAAGTCAAAGATCATCACACGAAGAATAGGCAATTCTCTTTAGATCATTACCACGAACGCCTAAATCTAAGTCAAAGATCATCACACGAAGAATAGGCAATTCTCTTTAGATCATTACTACGAATGCCTAAATCTAAGTCAAAGATCATCACACAAAGAATGAGAGGAAAGATACTTTAAAAAATAGATAGGGGTCGGAAGTAGAAATTGTGATCTGAGTCCACTTAATAGGTTGCATAAAATGGCCCATTTTTATCACTTTAAATTGAAACCCCACATGTGGGCACGATTTCTTCCAGTCTCCACACAGGCGATTTATGGACGAAACCCAAATCGTATGTAACGGAAGCCATGGCTCCGTTTAGCCCTCATTTAATGGAGTACATCCGTCAAACCACAGCAACGCAGAAATGGGTCAAACACGGCCTTGAACCCACTTGGTTCAACATTGGTATTATCATTTTCGTTCAACGCATTAGATGGGGATAGGATATGACCGCCAACAAGATGCACCTGACAAGGCAAATGAAATACTTTGTGTCTACACAAGAAAAAACAACTCTTTATATCCGTAAGAGCTAAAACCATGAATGAAATACACACTGTAAAAACAAAAGCATATGTGAATTGTATGTACCTTGGACTGATTAAAATCTATGTCAGTCAAATACACACTGTAAACACGAAAGCATAGGTGAACTGTACGTATCTTGGACTGATTAAAAACGATGTCAGTCAAATACAGTGAGAATGCTATACACGTTAATCAGTTCAGTAAGAATTGCACTGGAACCAAGACAAATACAAAAGATAAAGCTTTCCCGAAATCATAGCGATTTCCCAAATTAATTCTTTTATGGCACCAGTCGATATTGTTTCTTTAAGTATGAACACGCGTACTGCATTTCGTTACCAAGACAACGATTTGGCGGGGAGAATTATCGGATAATAGTAGAAGTAACACGGTTTTCTATTGTGGATTTAATTTTAAGTTGATAGCAATCTACATTAATACCCTAAGCTCATTCCACGACCGATTCCAGGCAGTTCAGTGAAATGATATTTGCACATACCTGCACTTTCAAATGTGATAAGTGCAGCAAGTTTAGTTACAAAAAGAACGCCCCAAGGAGCAGAAATAGTTAAAAACCCTTATAATAGAATACATTTCCCTTTCAGAATTAGACTCTTCTAGCATAATTGAAAGGTTATCCAGACTCAAGGCTGACTTTCCCACTCCAAGATATAAGCGACATTACATTTGAATACAGACGCCTTTCAGTATTTAAAGACAAATTTTATTCAATTCCAATGAGATTTGAATGCGATGTTTTAGAGGAATAAAATTCATTATCTAAAAATGCAAACTTTAGACTTTTGGGGGGTTTTGTGGTAATAATTGGGACCAAAATCGATAAACAAACGAGCAAACAAATAAATAAACGCACAACGCTCATAGTTCTCGGTACGCCAAAGAAGATACAGTCAACTTTTATTACAACGACTAAGTTTGTTTCCAACCATTGTCGCGTTATAACGAATCTGTCGTTGTAAAGATCATGCTTTTAATTTCGAGGAGTTATCGTCCATGTCTTGTCATTGTCAAACACATGTATAAATGATAAGAATGTGTCAGAAATATAAATCCATATTTCATATGTAATATCATCACGATCTTTTTTAAAAAGTCCCATGCCTATGTTTCTACATTTAAAACTCATTGTTGTTTGCATACTAACCTCGAACATATTCTTTGCAAAAGTATATTCCCAAGGAATGACAAGGTCGTTGTAAAGAACAATATATAAAGGATATATGTATGTTTATGAACGGGCAATTACTGACTCATTTGGAGGCTGTGCATTCCTTTACAAAGATCAAGTGTATTATGGAACAAGTGTGTTTCAATCAATTTTCAGTCGGAAACCGAATGTTCCATTGTATTGAATGTTGTTGTAACGATTGTTGACCATACATATAGGTAGGTGGATGAGTAGGTAGATAAACCACTGTTTGGCTTAATTGTATGTTATGACTTTGTTGACTGTACATATAGGGAGGTGGATGAGTAGGTAGATAAACCACTGCTTGGCTTAATTGTATATTATGACTTTGTTGACTGTACATATAGGTAGGTGGATGAGTAGGTAGATAAACCACTGTTTGGCTTAATTGTATGTTATGACTTTGTTGACTGTACATGTAGGTAGGTGGATGAGTAGGTAGATGAACCACTGTTTGGCTTAATTGTATGTTATGACTTTGTTGACCGTACATATAGGTAGGTGGATGAGTAGGTAGATAAACCACTGTTTGGCTTAATTGTATGTTATGACTTTGTTGACTGTACATGTAGGTAGGTGGATGAGTAGGTAGATAAACCACTGTTTGGCTTAATTGTATGTTATGACTTTGTTGACTGCACATGAGGTAGATGGATGAGTAGGTAGATAAACCATTGTTTGGTTTAATTGTATGTTATGACTTTGTTGACTGTATGTAGGTAGATGGATGAGTAGGTAGATAAACCACTGTTTGGCTTAATTGTATGTTATGACTTTGTTGACTGCACATGTTGGTAGGTGGATGAGTAGGTAGATAAAACACATTTAGGATTTACTGTGTGTCTAACTGAGAGACTGTCCGTTTTATTCTGTCTGGTTTTCAGAAAGTTTACACAAACACACGCTCATATTCGCACATACTCTTTTGGACAGAATGGCCAAAGGATCTGACAACATCATTCATTGTTATCACTACATGACGAATAGACTGTAGTTTTCCTCAAGAAAAAGATTATAAATAATCCTATATAGAGCCGCAAAGAGCATAGAACTACATCTACCGCCATTAGTAGCCACATCATGAAGTTTCAGGTTGCAAAGGCTAGATCTTGCTTCAATTACACATATTTCTCTCGAATTAAATTATTTGGAGCCGCGGTGGCTTATTGATTAGCTTGGAGGACTTGTGACCACAACAGTACATACTGAATATTGCATAGACCAGGCCGGGTTGGACGCCGTGATGTATCTCTGGTCAAGACACATTATTCCAACTGCCTCGGCAATATAAATTGTATTGTGTCGTTATACACCAATCAATCAATCAATATTGTGTCGTTATACAATAATCAATCAATCAATCAGTATTACATTTTAGTCACGCGTGGACTTCAAAAACAGTGAGTATCGGCACCCGCACCGAGTCTTTTTTTCCCCAAACACAACGGTGCTGTGGAGATGTGCACAATTTTAAATTCTATCTCAGCTTAACGCATACACTGATTGTTTGCTATTTAGAGAGATTTCCCTCAGCCTGGTTTGGAATTCATACAACATGTCAAGTAAAAGATTAAGGCGTTTACTCAGAACTCAATTTGATATTAGTCAAATTTAGTCAATTTACTCAGAACTCAATTTGATATTAGTCAAATTTACAATCAAGAATAGGCTTTTAAACTTGGCAGACATAAATTTATACGATAAATTTAGCGAAAGCTGGAGTTAATAGCTTCAAAGAAATTAGACTGATCCTGAAGTTTGAAGTAAATTTTCTCCAAGTCTCCACAGATCTTGTGAATTCAAGGCATGGTCTGGAATTTATAAAACATTTTATGTAAAAGACTTGGACTTTTACTCAAAACTCAATAGTTATAAATCATAGGTTCTCAACAAGGAAAGCTTTAAACTTTGAAGAACTACTTTATACACGGAAATTAGCTAGTACTGAAATTACTGAAATGTTCAATCAAGTATCATCGTTTTTTGAAGAAGATATTTCAAATATGTCGAAGTGAGAGAGAGAGAGAGAGAGAGAGAGAGAGAGAGAGAGAGAGAGAGAGAGAGAGAGAGAGAGAGAGAGAGAGAACTCTAACGTAACACTATCCTTTACTCAATGAATTTCTCGCGGCTTGCGCCTATCTATTGCTGCTACTTTCTAATCTTGGATGTTTCAGCCATATCGATATAAATTCCAACTCTGGATCTGGAATCAATGGCTCAGTAAAGGTTTCATTTGAATGCTGATTCCGAGATTGTGAAAGCTGTCAGAGAAGAAACACTATTCAAGAAAATAGTTTGCCAAGTGGCAAGAGCAAAAAGACCGCCAGTAGAAGCGTCAGCATTGGGATTGTCACGTTATTAAACGCATTCAGCATCGAGTATTCTAATCTAAATGATAAGCTGGAGCATGTTATGATTTTGTGTCAAGGTTTATTTCATCAATCAAGTAAATACTGTAACAAACCTAGGGTACGTGCTATTTGTATTTACGTCTCCGTTTATGGCTTTGTTAGATTTTAGTGATTATTTGTTGATTATGGGGTGTCGGTATTGGGAAGATATTTCTCAACACGAGTAATTAGGCAATTTACATGAGCAGACGTTATAATGTACAGTATTCACGAGACTTTATGTTAGCATGGATTATAGTTTCGTAAAATAGACCCTCCGTAATTACTTAAGATAGGGAATTATCTGGATATTGATATGTAATCGTGTTTTGTAATTTGAGAAAGGAATAATTCTTTGTAATGGGTGTTTGGGTCGTGTTTTGTATTGCATGGCGTGAAGTACAATTATTCGGCTTGGAAAGGCTTACTGATGAGTCGAACAAACGTGCAACAAGAAAAACCATGCAAGTGTGAAATTATAGTTTCGGGATGTGTGGTCATTAGGTGATTAGAGGAAAATTATTGTAGTATTCACTCGTTTAAGAACCTTTCAGTTGACAGCGAATGCTGTCTTGAGTTCCTTGGAAATAGGGGAAACAATGGACATCAAAGATAGACTCACGCAGAAGTTGTTTGATTCGCTCGGTAGTGAGACACCTTGCGTGTAACAATACTTTAAAACTTAATGACACGGCTTCTCGAAGAATCAATTTATATTTATAGGACTTTTGTCATAGATACTGTATTTTGTTATATTTTACATGACACATGGTGGCAGTATCTAATAAACCGTGTCCGTAGTCCTTGTTATGTTGATCTAAAGTTATATAATCCTTACCTTATTATCTTTGATGTAAATCTTCAGATTTTGTTTTTAGGAGTATATGCTACAGTGTAGTACGTCATTCGAAATGTCATCCAAATCAACAGCTGTTGAACTAAGCAAGTCCAAACCTGTGAATCTTATATTAAAAGTGAAAAACATTTGGCCACGATCACATCTTATCGATTCATTATGATAAACTGGGCCTTATAATCTAGTATGTACGGATTAGCAGAGTGAACGAGTGTTCATGAAAGGAATCCATAATGGTACGACGGAAGCGAAAAGGGAGCATCACAAATTACGATTACGTGAGACACTTTCAGTTAGAACAAATTCCTTCCAAGACTACTTTACATTCTCTTCCGAAAACCGGGACCCATTGAAAATAATTTTGATTTCCAGACAAGGCCATCATTAATGCACTGGCGGGACAACTTCTCGCTCGTTGGTCAATAATTATAACTCATATGGCTCGTAGACTAGATAAAATAGCATGATTTTCACTATCATCGTGTGAATTCTAAACACAGAAAATTGTTTTTGATATTCTAGTACTGGAGGAAATACGTTGTTTGGAGAACATTGTAAACAATTATGCCAGCGGTAATCATTCATTGGTAAAGTGTACACAAAATGCATCAAATAGCTAAAACTGACTCGATGATAAAACCGTCGAGCAGCATTGGAAAGTGTATCCTTTCTGTGAGGAAAACAGCATCTCCTGAATACAAATGAATGACTTGTCAAGACTGAATACAAATGAATGACTTCTCAAGACTGAATACAAATGAATGACTTCTCAAGACTGAATACAAATGAATGACTTCTCAAGACTGAATACAAATGAATGACTTCTCAAGACTTTCATTGTGATTGAGAAAATAATCGTCGCTCGTAAAATCGGTCGACTTGAAATCGAGGAATGGTATTATTACAAGCTTTGTATTAAAAATATTGTAATCCAGACTTTTGATGTGAATTTTAGTGTGTTATAGAGGTGACAGAACACCATTATCGATTAAAATACCAGTGATGACTTAGTTTCATCAATAGGGAAACAACAATATCCGATCTACTTCATAAAAACAATATAAATAACTCATACATGTCTTATTGGTAATTTGATGGTAATATAACATAATATGATAATTTGCTGGTAATTTAACATAATAAGATAATTTGATGATATGTAACTTAATATAGTAATTTGATGATATGTAGCATAGTATGGCAATTTGATGGTAATGTAACATACTATGGCAATTTGATGGTAATGTAACCTACTATGGTAATTTGATGGTAATGTAACCTATTATGGTAATTTGATGATATGTAGCATGGTATGGCAATTTGATGGTAATGTAACATAATCTGGCAATTTGATGGCAATGTAACATAATATGGTAATTTGATAGTAATGTAACATAATATAGGAAAATCATCGTCACGATGAATAAGTCATTGTTAAAAATGACTAGTAAATACAATTGTTATTCTCAATACTTAATTGAATACATTTTTTTTACTTTCTTAGGATAACTATGTGTATTTTATCTTAGGAGGAATAGATAGCGGTACAAGATAAATGTGCTGAGAAAGAAAAATCTCTTCTTGCCGTTAGAATCCTAGAGCTATCGCTTGGGTTATTTTTTAAATAATATTTTTTATGCGGAATCATTCACTGTAATATACCTGTACGTAGATACAATATAAGGATTGGGAAACAAGCGTATGGTACATACATAGATCCATTAATATAGGTTATTTATTCTACCATCTAATAAAAATTATGGAATTCGAATAAAGCCCGCAGTGGACGAAATGTGTTGCAGTTTTAACAACTCAATGCTAGGGAAACTGAAAGGTAACTACGGAGCAACAAAAGTTTCATTGATCCATTATCCAATAGCAGAGCACACAACTTACGATAATTACTGTACACGTTGGTAAATTTTTTTTCACAAAAGCATTTTTGTTTTGGTTAATAGAGAATACAAATGGTTGAAACCATTCAGATGGTTGAAACTGTTCGATCTAGACAAAAGAACAGACAAGCATTGGGAAATCAAACTGAAGACATCAAATAATAGGAGTCGTGGATTCTTTATTGAAGTAGAAAACTTCACTTCGATGACTTATTTCCATAAACAATCAAATTCGAATTTCTGGGTGAAGCTATCTAAATAATATATAATATGATTCACGTAATACGGATGATGTTTACGAGCATGTATTTTCCTTTTATGTTGAATGAGTTTATCATTTTGTAAACATACTACTTAGATAAGGCGACGTATTTCCCTGTTCTATATTTTTTATATCTCTACCCCATCCCAAATCTTAATTCTGCTACATTTAGAGGTTTTCCTGTCGAATTAGAGTAAGTTTCCTTCTAGAAGATGTGGAATAGGCAATACAATTCAGACCTGTAGAATTGCTTTAATTCCCAGTTGACCATTTCCATGGCGTATCCCTTCCTTGAGGATTCATTCCAGTTGACCATTTCCACAGCGTAATCCTTCCATTTGAGGATTCGTTCCAATTGACCATTTCTATGGCATATCCCTTCATTGAGGATTCATTAATTTTTAATACGATACCATGTGGCTGTGATTATTTCTCATTTCCTGTAAATTATATTCTCATAAATTCGTGATATTTCCTTAAGAATATAATGCAAAGAATTATCTCTGTGACATGATGGCTTGTACATATTGGATCATTTTTCTAGAAACGAAGTCATTAGTTCTTTAATAATCAACTAAACTGACATAATTAATCCTGATACAAAAAATATCAATAATCTGGCATAATCACTAAGGAAGGAAATCCAGTGCCTAAGTTTTAGCGTCATGATGGCAATACTAACGCATCCCACTTGAATCACTTTGCGTTTTTACCTTTTAATGTTGCTTCTCTGCAAAACCTAACAACCTATACAACTTTGTTTCAAAGACACGTTTTGCAGAGCTATCAACCGAGGGGTTTCTATCGATCCTGGTTTCACTGCTGAGCCTGGTATTTCTATCGATCCTGATGACATTGCTGAGCATGGTATTTCGCTAAATGGAATCAGGGTCGAAATCTTGTAGCGTAAGTAAGAGATAGGATAGATAAGAAATCTTCACATCACCGAAGGTTCAATATGATTAATACCGTATGGCCCCTTATACTATTTTTAATACCGTATGACCCCTTATACTATTTTTAATACCGTATGACCCCTTATACTATTTTTAATACCGTATGACCCCTTATACTATTTTTAATACCGTATGGCCCCTTATACTTTTTTTAATACCGTATGACCCCTTATACTATTTTTAACACCTTATAGCCCCTTATACTATTTTTAATACCGTATGACCTCTTATACTATTTTTAATACCTTATGGACCCTTATACTATTTGTGATTAATACCGTATGGCCCCTTATGCTTTTTATACCTCTCTTTATAATTTACACAAGTTAGGGACACTTGTTATTCTTGTATTAAACCAATTACCTAGATGCGATAAACGCATTCTCTATAATCCTCGTCCTAAATCCCTTTTCTGTCGAGGTGGAATTCGTGATCCGGGCAGCTTTAGAGAAGTGTGTTATTCACGCCTTAAATTTTTAACAGGTTTGCTAATGCTACGGAAGGAGCACGAGCGATACTACTAATCATATACAAATGTACAAAATTTGCATTTGCGAGACATTTGAATTGCCGCCATCAAGGATCGTTTGTTCTAGGGTAAATTCATGAAGGGAGTAACAAATTGAATTAGAAGGAACAAATGCAACTGCAGAAATGTGTCAGAGTCATCATAGATACAGAAATTATAAATTACAGCAAAAAACGAATTTTAAGATGTGATTCTCATAGAAGTATATATGATTCGTCATAAGTAACGTTACATTATTGTCGATTCTTTAGAAGACATTAAAATGAATTTGAAGGTGAATGATAAAGCTAGTTCAAGTCTATGTACTGCAAATATGAATGCTTTCCTCGTGTTCTCTATTATAAAACAATATTATGCATGGAAATCATGAGTGTTGTTCAAATAGTTTGCCAGTTAAATAATGGTAACGACCTACAATTCACATTTGCTACACACACACACAATAAAAAAAGTTGACTCGAAAGTCCCATTGTACTTTTCACCTTCTCAATACAATATAATCAAGCTGAGACGATGGTGTGTCAACAATTTTACAATGAAGTAAATATCTATAAGCAGTGTGAGACCAGTGATGCTAAAAATTGAATTTGAGCAAAACACTAAAAAAATATTATCACAGCATAGTGTGCTGCCGTTCTTTTTGTATCATTATTCATTTATTCCCCTGCCGTCCCGGATATGTACAATAGTCTGGATGCTTGTCGTAAAAGGCGACTAATGGAGGCAGGGGCCGCAGGGTCTCAGTGGTTACCGTGCCAGACTCGCGACCGAAAGGGTGCGGATTAGAATTATACCGTCGAATCAGCCCGGGTCGGCTTCCGTTCTGTGTCTCTGCGCAATGAACTTATTCTAACTGACTCGGCACTCAATGACCTAGTTGATATGTCCTAAAACACTAAAGCAAACAAACCATTCCAATATTCCTTTCCTTGAGTACAGGTGTTGGTATACATTTTAACTAAAAGCGATCAAAGTGACATGGAATATGTTGCCCTGAAAGTTAATTTTCTACTAAATTTATTTCATTGAAATCTACGACTATGGGTTATGGAGTTATTGGAGAACAATGAATTAGATTAAACAGCATGCTAAATATTTTACAAAGTATCTGCTATATAATAATGTCACATTACATGACATACTGAATATTTTAGAAAGTAATTGCTATATAATAATTAGCCCTTCACAATGTCACATCACACGAGAAACAGCAAATTTTACAAAGTATCTGCTATATAATGATTTGCCCTCTACAATTTCACATCACCCGTATCAGCTATATAATAATTAGCCTTCCAGAATGCCACATCACACGACATACTGAATATTTTACAAAGTAGTTGCTATATAATAATTAGCCCTCCGCAATGTCACATCACACGACATACTGAATATTTTAAACATTTTCAAGAAGATGGTATTTACATTGCATGTAAATTCACATTTTCTTCATAATTAAACTCGACTTAAACTCAAGTAAACTATAGATTTAAGTTATTTTTTCAATTTAGTCTGTAATCTAATGAATAATTTACTTTAGGTTTTATAATTCACAAAACTCCTGAGTTTAATCAAGGTATACCTTCGTCTGAAATTCTATTAAACATGATATTTAAGTCAACATCAAATATGGCATAAACATATGTATACTTAAAACATTTGCAAGCTATATGTCCACTAAATTTTAAACCTGCAGTTTTTAAACGCACCAAACAGAGTGAAATCTAAGAAAACCTGATAAATATTTTTCTATTAATGACAATCCTTGGGTAAAAATCTATCTCATATAATAGACTCATTATTAAAGATTATCCAATATGAATTATTTTGCATACAATCTGCCTTCTTCACTGAAAAATAAACTCTTCACAGATCACACAGATGCTCTTTCTCTGTGTGTGTGTGTGTGTGTGTGTGTCTATATATCGAGAGAGAGAGGTACCCTAGTTCAATCAAACTTGAATTGTCTGCCGTCATGAAAACGATCATACTATGCCAAGGAGAAGCTAGACGTTTAGTGTCAACAACACTCTCGATGAAGTTTTGATAGAAGTTAACCACGCCAGTTTAAGGGGAAAATTATTGATCCATATTCAACATCATCCACCCCCTCTGAGGAGAGACCAAAAATGAGTGTAGATCGGACAAGAAAGAAAATATTTAGGTGGGTCATGAAGGTTATTTTCACATTCAAGCTACTCACAAAATGACTTCCAGAAAATTTAGAATGACCGGTTACACTTACACGGTCAAATTTAAAGAGTTAAAGTCTCATGTCCCGGCAGAGAATGCAGCTGAAATCTTCTGTCTGGATAGAATCTGTGCACAAGCAGAATTAACTTTTCGTAAAATTTTGGACAAAATACTACAATACATCCAATAATACAATGATGAGTTTTACATGACCGATTGTAAACCCACTCTTTATATGATATACCTTTTACCTCCTTTGGGAAGCAGGCGACGCAAAATTTTATCTGTGGAGCAACTCACGTCTACCAAAACAATTATCATCATTATTAATAACTATTAAGATCAGAGGTGTTTAGCCCGGGTGATCGTGGTAGCTTGAGTTCATGCCGAGAAAACCGATACACCAGAATGGAAGCCATTATGGAAAAGCATAACCAAATAGGGCAGTGTGAAACAACGGAAAGTAGCAGAAATTCTTTTGGAACAATCAAGAATTCTAAAAGAGACCGTGTGTGCACCTCGTCAAATGCAGAAAATTCAACACGTGTTAGTCCCTAGCTATACACTGAAAGTTTACCATCAAGTCATTCGTGAAGATCTTCTGTTTCGAGGACCCCATTTTCCAGAAGGAAAATGCATTCAGGTCTTTCATTTCCAAAGTCATTTCGATACCATTACCAGTATCACAGCATTTCTCTGATACAGTTACTACTGTGACAAATGTGACCAATGCTATAGCAATCGGGAGAAACATATTTATTGTGGAGAGAGATGTCGTGGCTGTTTAGCGTCGAGACCCTGCGGAAGGACAAAAAATGACTCAATGCTATATCTGTCGACGAACATTCGTTAGTCCAGAGTGTTACAAGCGACACCGCACGAAACAATTCCAACAACAGAGAATTGTTTGTGAATTACTGACGTGTCCATCCTGTGGACAGCATGTTACAACCAATAACAAAGAGTCAAAAGTTTGTCCAGGACAAAAACGATGTCGTATTTGTGTCAAGATCATTAGTGTTACATTCAGAGATATGACAACGAACCCGAGGAATTATTGGATTACCAGAACACAAAAATAAGAAACGGGACTATCGTGTCGATGTTATCTTTTTTTATTTTTAATGTTCAGGAATCTTTATTTCATCACTGACGGAATTGTAAAGTGCTTTCATATGGACGTGAAAAGATATTTCATTGCTTCCATACTCTTTCTTATTTCGTACAGTGGATTTATGCCCCACCGACGGCACCTGTGACGAAGATGAGGTGCATCGTTCCGGCAAGTGTAATCAATCCGCTACAGTCATTGCTGACAATTTCTCGAGATACGACTGACAATATCTTTTCAAACATTTTTCATAACAAGGAACCGAATTCACAAGTCACCACGAAGGAGCCTAAATCATTTACATGAAAGTGGTAGAAGTACAGCTTAAAGATTCCATGAGTTACTTAGCTATGCCTTTGAGTACAATGCCTAAAACGTTTGGAATGAAGGAAATGGTTAAAAGGTATTTTCCTCGCTTTTTCGATGCTGAAGTAAATCAACATTTTCCGACTTTAAGGACCCCAATGGTATGCCAACAGAGCAGCGCGAAGCTTCTACGCCTGGAACACTCTTCAGACCCTTTTGATTTTCAAGAAGAAATGTTGAAATATTGTCGGTCCGATGTGGACATTTTACGTCTTTGTTGTTGAAATTTTCGACCGTTATTTTTCGAGCACAGAGGTATCAAAGGAAGCTTCCACCATTGCCAATCTCGTGAATTAGTGTACAAAAAGAAGTTTAAGCCCAGAACAAATTATTCATTATTCAGCAGAAGCTTTGCGTTTGTTACATTGCTTGTGCCAAACTCAATGCAAGTGGATACAACATGCTAGAAACGGTGGAGAAAAGAAGATTCCGTCAATGACTGGAATTTGGAAAACCTACAGACTGTGTACAACTTTTACGGATGTTTATTTCATGGATATCCCATGTGTTATCCTCACCGAGAACTGTAAAATCCCTTGATAGGGTTCACCATGGAAGATTTGTACGACAGAACTGCCAACGACGCCAGAGTTTGGAATTTTAAGGATATCGCGTGGTAGAAATGTGGGAACACGACTACGATAGACGTTTCAAAACAAATCAAGAATTTCGACGCATCGTCTAAGACTATGATATGGTGGACATTAAGCCTTTGAATCCTCGTAACAGTTTGTTTGGAGAACGGACCAATGCAACACGCTTGTTGTACGAAGCAGACAATTCTTAACAAGAGCAAATCTAATAGATCAATCTGTGTACGTTGTACCCGTGGGTGTATAAATATGCTCGATATCCTCAAATTTTGACATAACACGTCGACGTCGAACACATTTCCCAGTACGAAGTTTTGCTCAAATGTAAAATTCTTCCACCGACGAACCTGTACCGTCCTGTGTTCCCTCATCATTCCCACGGAAAACGGATGTTTCCTCTACGACGTACGTGTGCTGAAACTTATATTCAACACCAACCTTGTCGTCACGATGGCCAAGAACGCGCCTTAACAGGAAAGTGGGTGAGTGTCTAATTGTTTCATGCTCTCGATCGTGTATACCGATTGTTGAAAACTATACGAAATTTGGACTATTTATCCAAGAACAATTCCAACAGGACGAGAATCGGGTCCAGGGATTTTTCAGGCTACGTCAATGAGTTTCTCAAATTAAAACAAGAAGCCAGGGGATATACCCGCATAGTGTCAAACTTCAGATCAAAAAGACAAATGCAAACAATGGTACCGATCCCTAGAAGGCCTCGACTTGGAACACGCAGAACAAAAATGAGGTAAGACGAGCATTTGCCAAAGTCATGCTGAATTGTTTGTGGTGGAAATTTGCTCAACGTCCAATATTGTCTCACACAGAATACTTGGTAGATCCAAATCAATACTTTCAGCTCATTGACGACAAAGGTAAACTCGCCAAACACCAGGAAGCCATACGCGAAAATTTGATCTGGTCGAGTTACGAAGATGTCATTCAGTTCGTTAGACCCGACCAGTGTGGCAATATCACCATTGCTGCTTACGATCTGATTCCTTTGAATTTAGGACGGTCGGTCGTGTGTGTGTTAATGACTGAATTTCTTGGATTTCGTTTACCGGAAGATTCATTTTGGCAAATTAATAACCAATTCATGCAAAGACATGACCACAACAAATTTGTTTGTGCCCGAGAAGCTCATATTGTTAAAAGTGCTGCGATTAGTGATGAATACTACTTCTCTACCCCTGCAAGAAGAAGAAATTCGTCGCATTTTATTTACCCTTCATACACACCAAGAAGTGTGTGTGGCTAGTTGCGTACACCAACAGATTTACCATTGGAAAGACGTACGTGACTGGACAAGTCATGTATTAGAAACTCCAAAACAAGAGGGACATTTAGTTGTACCATGAAAAAAGAAATTAAACATGCTGGGTTTTTTTCTGTATTAAATGTTCTTTGTGGTCGTTTCGGAATTTTCAAAACCATTCAGAGGTATGGCTGCATCCACCGTTCTCAAAGTGATTGACGAAAGATCATATCATCAAAGTTGCGAGGCACTGTATCTTCGCCATGCCTTTAACATAATGATTGATGGACAACGCAGCTCAGGCAAAACCGAATTGGTCCAATGTGTGATCGAACACAAATCGCTTTCATTCTATCGTCCTCCACAACCTATCGTGTGGTGTTACAAAGAGTGGCAATCCACTTACACGTCTCTCCAAGAAAGTCAAGGAGAATCGATTTCGTTTGCAAATCGAGAGTCCTCGCGAACACGATGGAATCGTGTCAGACTCCAGTCAAACGCATCTCGTCACCTTCGATGCCATGTTAGGAGAAGATGAAGAAGAAATTAAACTTTGGTTTACACGGAAAGGATATTATCGAAACGCTAGATTTAGTTACATCAGCCAAATTTAATTTCAACAAAGTAAAGCACATCGCACTATCAGTCTCAATGTTCATTATGTGGATTTGTTTAAAAGTCCAAGAGACAAATCTCAAGTTCAAGTCTTGGCTAAACAATTAGTAACACCCTGTCTGAATTGAGCTCATGACGATGCCATTCAGTTGCCACATGCGTATTTACTGATCGATTTAAAACCTAGCACTCCAGATTATTTGAGATTTCGTAGGGATCTGTTTCACGATCGGTGTAAAGAAGGAGGTCCAGTAATTTACACATTACCTTCCTCGTTTCCGTCTGTCTAAAAAAAAAAAAACTATAAAAATACCATTCACTTATTTCCTCTTGACAGTATTTAACATGACTTCCTTTCAATCTCATCTTGCTGCCAAATTGATTTGTGAACTGTATGCCATCAGTCACGAAATAGGTATAAGTGCGTTCGCATTTATTAGGAGCCAGTCTCAAAGAAGTGTTGCGATGGTTAACTTTGACAGCACGTCAATTACTACAAGGAATTATTCACATTCTTCATCAAACACAATGTTTTTCTTAAAAGCATAAAGTAGCTTTGATATAATTGGGCAATCCCATAAAGGATCCTCAAACAAAGAAACACATTATCTTGAAACCAGAGAGAAGTGGATTTTAAGGAGGAGTCATTATTCATTCGCTTCTACGACGGGATCCTAATAACAAAGCCAAAGTTAACAAGCAAAACCCACCAATAAAACCCCCAAAAATCCAAGAAAAAGACGAGGAAACAGATGAGAGTAGCAGTAAGTTCACACCCAAAATCCTCCTCTCCCAAGAAGAAAAGCACACAAATGACCACTACACCCTCAAGAAACCGAGACACTAGAACGCGCGCAACTCACTGAAAGCTCAACCTGTAGGCGCCACATCAAAACATCTGCTACCTCCTCATTTCCTCCGTTAGTGATGATGCCAGCTGAACCTGATTTAAGTCAAGTGTTTCTCCATCTGGTGAAGAAATGGCAATCCATCTCTAAAGAAACTTCTACTCCTCCTTTGCCGTCTTCTGCTTTGGCTGCTACTGCGATCAAAAGGTTGACCCCCCCCCCATTAAGACTAAAGGCAAGACAGAACAGGAATGTTACAAAGTGTACTGGATTTGTCCAAACAAGAACTGGCTCAATTTAGTCTGTTGACAACACCTCGTCATTCAGTGGTGTCCAAAGTCAAGTTGGTACGACGTCCCGAACCAGTGGAGACGAATTCCAATATAAAAGAAGAAGTGCTGGACATGACTTATTTCTGTTCTCTGAACAAGATGCCTTTCTCTAAGAGATCACAGTTACAGCATCGACATCCAATATCATGCCGATACTAATGCTCCGATGCGAAAATATATCATTCAGAAAGCTCCTACAGAAATTATTGATACGGTTTACAGATGATGTTTGAATGTATTGAAAGGAACAGGTTCCTTGACCAAAACACAAAAACAGCGATTAGGACGACATCGTCACCTTCTTCGACAAATGGTAAAAAGGAAAATTCCAGTTTGTCAAAAGAAAAAGGTGCTCGTTAAAGGAGGAAGATTTATTCCCATGCTGATAGGTCCGTTGTTAAAAGAAGAAGCCACTCCTCCAAACGAATTGGCCGTATTTAATCGATTCTTTGGAACGTCGGAGACATCCGCCAAGAAAGAAGTGTTAAATACAGGAGATTGGGTTCGTATCGGAAAAACAAACCATACGTTCGACAAAGGCTATTTACCGAACTGGACGACATATTTGAATTGTTTTGTATCACATGATAGGTGCGTGGACGTGATCCACCTGTCTATACATTGGAATATATGGAACCTTTTCTTGCCCAAGTTGCAATAAGTGACCAAAAAAGACGACATGTACGATATCGAACGTATTCTCAATCAAAGAACACGTAAAGTGGGAAAACGTTGCATCGAAGAAGTCAAAGTTTGTTGGAAAGGATATCCACCCAGTTTTGATTCCTGGATTGCAACTTCAGAAGTCATTGCCTATAAAAAGAAGTACAAGTCACAAACATGACGCTAAACGCTGCATCCCGTTCTCCGGGTTCATCCCTAATATAACTAGAAAAACAAAACAACAACAGTGGGTGTGGTGTGGAGAACGTGTTCCTAATAATCAAATCGTCTTTTTCTGTCCGACCTTTGCGATGTATTGTGTAATTGGAGCAACCATTGAAAACTTGAGTTTGCAACAAGGAGAAAAACTACTGTGGACTATTTTACTCAGCAGTTGTATTGGCTATCTTCTTCCCAATCTCCCAATGAAATATACCAACAGCAACAACAACGGTAGCCACGCCAACGCCAGTCACAACACCCTTTTGGAACCGTTACAAAGTAATCCTTTGACATCGGGTGACTCATCGGAGAGAAGAACATCGAACTATGAATAACCAATTTTATTTGACTTTACATAGTGACAGTTCAACGGAGGTGTTTCCCAACAACAAATTATGTTGTTTCACTGCAAAATTACCTCAAGCCATGCATTTGGATCACGAAACTCAGTGGGAAGTGGATTTGGTAGAAATCATTCATCCCTCACAAGTCTTGAACATTGTTGCGGATGAAAACAATTTCGTTGTAGAAATGCTCAACGAACAAATACAAGTAGACTGGACAAAAATGATCTTGGCTTTACGAATCCAAAAGCACAAACGTCAGCCAATCCACGATTGAATATCTATGACATGAGAATTACCGCCATCTCGTGTATACGATTTCAGCCATTTTCAACTCTCAGTTTGGAAAGACGCTCGACAAAACCAACAAACGTGTTCTGATCGAGTACCATCCACCTTCTCATCGTGTTAAATTGGATTTCTCTGACAGCAAAAAGCTGTCCATCACAGCTTCTCCCTGTGTGTTTGCTATTCTGGGTGGAAACATGAAATAAGCGTCGAAAGACACAAATAACAACAACAACAACAATCGATTCTTCAAGTATTTTTGATACCCCATGGAACTAACTGTAGGACTCAGTTTGATGTTTAAGTACTCTCATGCCGTCGAGTACAACGTAGTGGGAAACACTGCGGATCCGTTGCTGATAGTCATTCCTTGTAAAGTGGTATCTGCAACAGCTTCTTACGATGAAAGAGGAAACACTTATCACGTTCACCTAGAATTTGTGCATCCTCACTATATTCCTATCAGTAAATCGTATTTTGACAGTATGACTATTAGTAGAAACAGGAGATCTTGGACAAGATATTCTTTTCCCCAAACGAAAAGTCACGGTGAAACTACATTTTTGAAAACGATTCTCGATTTAATTTTAACTGATGTATCATGTGTATCGAGGAGTAACTCGACAATGAGGACATGGTTTTGGAACATCTGTTAAAATCGGTCTTTCTTATTGAGGCACCCGACTTTAAACCTATCGTAACTCGAGAATTGCGTGTTTTAAACGATGCGGTCATGACTCATCGACCAACAAAGTCATAAACAAGCCTTGCTGAAGGCAGAGAATTTTGTTTATCCAGGCAGGAAAAGGACTCTTGAGTTACCGAGACATACTTATAAATTCACTTCACATTCCTGTCTAAACCAGTGAGGCATCCTCAACGCTTCAGCAAGGATATGGCAGAAAGAGACTTCGAAAAACATCTAAGCCACAAAGACACGACCAGAAAAAGAATAAGAAGAGAAAAACCATCATAGATTTGGACGTTTGATTTACTCGATCTGCCTCCTACGATGATGACGATGCAAGAATCTCAGTACGTTGAATTCCATCAAGTGTCGTCTCTGACGATCTCAGTTCCATCGAATTTGAAATCAAATGACAAGTCGAAGATTGCATCTATCTAAATAACAGTTACAGTACTTGTAACTGAAAGTCAAAGTTAAAACTCCAGTCAACAATTTAACGCGTTCTTTGTTCGAAGTGGATTTGTACTTGACCAACAAACTTGTCATCATCAGCATGGACATTTACCCTTACCGTGCTGACCTAGAGCATCTCCTGGCTTACAGAGAAGAAGCCAAGAATACACATCTCGATACTTTTGTGGTGTGGAAACCTAACACGATGGGCAAGTCCAACAACACCATTTTGATTGTTAATGATGATACCACAATGTATGATTTAACGACCGACAAACTAAAGTCAAACTAAGACGTTGCTTAGAAACGATGGATCGTTTGCACTTGGACATGTGGTTGCAAGACAAATATTTGTTGAATGGCGTGGATGTACATCTGAGACTGAATCGAAGTAATACAGTGTTTCATTTGATAAAACACGCTAACGGGTACAAAACCAAGATCGAAGAAACCAGATTATACATGCGACGTGTGGAAGTCTTACTTAAATTGGAAACGACATCAGGCAAGCTCTGACTAGAAATACAGCCAAGTATCAGATACGACTAATGGAAGTCAATACCATCACCCTGGCTTGCGAACTCTGATCCAAGATCGAAGATCATATCTTTCAGGGTCAACTCCCTGAAAGTTTTTTTTTATTTATTGGTATCGTCAGCAATGCTGCCCTTAACGAAACTACTAAGCAAAACCCTTCACAGTTTCAAAAACACTTCAAAGTGTTCAAGATAGAAGTCACCAGGGACGGCCAGATGTTGTGTTCCGAAACTTATGAATCTTACTTTGCTCAGAAAAATCATTTGAAATCGTACTTGAGTCTGTTTGAAGCCATATGACAATTGAAGACCAACAGTACCCATGGCATTTCCTACGACAATTATGTTGGAGGATATTGTGTGTGGGGATATTATTTCACTCCAGACCAAGGCAGCTACGAGAGACATTTCCACCCTAAAAAATCAGGCCAACTCCGTATGGAACTTCAGTTTGCAGTAGCCCTCGAGAATACAGTGAACGTGATCTTGTATGCAGAATACCCTTAAAATCAACAGTCTGAGAGAAGTGATCATATAATATTAAAATAAAAGGATCTTGAAGCCATGGACATAGATGAGGAGGACGTTTTCCGTTTTGAACAGGAATTTCAGTAGTCACAAACCCCACCTCAAAGTGGAAAAGAAAAGAAAGAAATCGTAGTTATTGTCACGATGGACATACAACAACAATAACACTTAGTCTCCTGTTTCGCTCACCACTTAGCTAAAATAATCAAACACCTGACCAGAGACCATTGTTATGGTTGTCAATTCGATTATTCGAGTAAAAGCAACACCACCAATGTTTGATGATAAGTCAAGAAGGAAAGATGGAAGATTATCGGGAAGAAACACGAACACTCATCCCAGAAGAGACGAACGAGACGATCTTGAAAGAATGATATAAAGACTTTACAGACCGTTCGACACCTCCATTGACTCCCTTGGAGACGAAACGCATCAAATCTCTCTTGCAATAGAGTACCGAGACTTCCGGTTCTTCGACTTACTTGACAGACATCCTTAAAGAAAAAGTAAAGTCTGAAATCGTTACCTATCATTACCTATGAAAATGAATAATGGGAACTTCATTACCTACTGACCCACATTTCGTACACAGCTTCCTGAAATCCAGTTGTGTGTGCAGAAACTGAACTTTCTCATCGAAAACCTAAAGACGTTCGTGTTTATATCTGATCAACAAACACGGACGACAGCCATCGCCCAGGACCCCATATGGTGGCAGTCTATTTTCCCAACAATCTTATTTTGATTCATATGGTGTACCTCCCATCGAAGACGATATTACAGACTTTATGAGAAGAAATGCTGTATCCAATCAATTCAGTAATGTGAGATTAGAAGTATCGGATTCGGTGGTATGGACAATAGTGTGTATTTTCTTCATCAATGAAGTCTTGGCTTCCGATTAGAACATATACTGACTTGTTTGGGAATTGATTTCTCTAGAAACTATGAAAACATAGAAATGTGGTTTGGTGATCATTATGTCTACCTGTTTTCTTTAGCTCAGAAACGTAGTTTCCATCTTTGGCAAAATGACATTGTTCTAGATCGTTGGATGTCAAATCTTACCCCCCCCCCACCCCCCTCAACGTTGTCAACCTTGTAAATACGTTAATATTTAACATTTCTTTTTACTTGACATTCCAAAATATGTTGTGCATGAAGATCTGCCCAATCCTCACTCTTCGTTTCTTTGTTCATGATTGATATAGCGGGGCTTAGTTTTGTTTTTAAAATGATTTGGAAAATAGTGTTGGTTGGTTTGTGATATTTTTAGAAAACATTCTTTGACGTGCTCTTTCATTTTTTTTCACTCAACATTTTCTTTGAATTTGTTCATGATTGATATAGCGGGGCTTAGTTTTGTTTTTAAAATGATTTGGAAAATGGTGTTGGTTGGTTTGTGATATTTCTAGAAAACATTCTTTGACGTGCTCTTTCATTTTTTTTTCACTCAACATTTTCTTTGAATTTGTAAAAAGGGGTATTTTTTATTCACGTCCGCGTCTCAACCCTGATGGATGTTTTCCTTCAAATCAGCGCCTCTAGCATATAAAGCCGTGCGCTCACCAGTCTTTCAATTTATCGTCGACTCGACAATGAAGAGAATGTGATCCAGCATCAACGGAAGACTCCATGAAGCCACATCCATCTAGAAAAAGCAAAGCACCTCTTGGAATGAGTTGACGAAAAATGGGTCTTTTTCCCAATAGGGGATTGTTGAAAAGAACCCAGATCTACTACAAATGGCGAAAGAGCTAATGAAAGATGCCATGAGCGAAGAAAAGTAAGATGGAAGGAACAATATCAACTGGTCCGTCAATGACGTCAACACCAGCAGCAGCAACAGCACCGACAACAGCAGGAATAACACGTTTTTGTTTATCCTTGAAGTGGAGACAGATGGAGTAGGAGATATCCTGTCTGTGGAACCCGGCCCGGGAGGTGCAACCACTAAAGGAGAGTGACTCAATTAAACCAACGGCCCTTTTCATACCCACACAGATCTCTCAGAAACAGAGATACTACTCAGATTGTTGCTTAAAAGTATTTGTTTTTCTGTTTTGTGTTTGTATGTTTCTGTCTATGTTTTCTTTTCCGCAACACAAAGCTTAAAACCTCTCTACCCTTTTCATGTTTGATAGTATATACTTATGATAGTATGTTTGTTTGAATGGGTGAGCATTCCTACCCATTTTCTTTTCTTAGACTCCACTTTGGGATTGTATGTATACAGGTGTGAGTGTGAAATGTAATTTTGTCTACTCCAGGCGTTACTCTTCTTTACTCTACGTCCTACTTTACATCCCCTTACACACTGCGTGCGATTGATTAGGTGTGGGTGTGGGTTAAAAAGTGTGAGAGCTGGTCAGCAATACTCTGTGTTATTGACTAGGTATGGGTATTGGTCAGCAGATTTGGTGTTGGTCAGAACGCATGGGTGCTGACCAGTAAGACGATGTGTTGGTCAGTCGGTATAATTGTTGGTCAGTAGGATTAGGTGCTGGTTAGTATATGTATGTTGAACCTGTGGACGTTTTTTTTACATCATATGTCCCCTTGTCGCCAGAATGCCATACCAATGTTGAACCTATGGACGTTTCTAACATTACATTTCCCCTTGTCTCTAGAATGTCATAAAACAAAACAAATGTATGGCGACATGGGAAAATTTAATGGACAAATTAAACAGCACGTTTTCCATTATTGCCTTAATGCCATACTAATGTTAAACTTGCGGACTAATGTTAAATTCTCCTTGTCTCCAGAGTGCTTTTATTAAAAATGGAGGCGTAATGTTAAGTTACTGTTGGCTCCAGATTGCCATTTTTATCTCCCGGGTCCCACACTATACTGCTGCTATAATAAATTCAACATTTCGAGATGGTAAACTCTGTGTTCAGTTTAAGGCATAATTTACAGACACCTATGCCGCCATGTACACCTAGCATAGGTTATTCGTTAAAGAACTGTTGTTTATATTTTATATCGGTATTGCATTTCTTGTATTTTACTACACATTTTTGCAGTTACGACGTCGATACAACATGAAGTAATTAATTAATTCCATTGGTTATACTTTCGAAAAATAAGGAGAAGACAACCACAAAAATAGGAATGAGAATACATACAAAATAATTACATGTACATTTTTTAAAATTAAATCCCACCTCTCTCTCTCTCTCTCTCTTTCATTTGAAACTTAAATAAAAAAAAAATTTATATCTTAAAATTCCGAATCCATTCTCATTTCCTCCTTCTAAAGTCTCTTTAAACCAATACATTTGTGTATACCCTTTGAGTTCTGATATCTGGTCATACTTAATTCACTTTAAATTCGATAGTAACTTACGCATTCTATCAAAATAAGAAAAGCACAGTTCCTCGTACTCCAGTTAGAACTAAAATGCTTGTTTTTTGTTTTAATTTTGTAATCGGACATAATTAATGATCACCTGAATCGCCTTTCTCTTCTTTTCGGCATGATCAAGGGTTTGGGATGAGGCGTGAAGGGTTAATCCTCATCCACTAGTGGCAATCTTTCTTCTGTAAAGTGAGGTAATGATGGAATTCACTGCCAAATCCTCAATAAAAGTCATGGAAGGGTCATATTCAAGGAAAGTGGTCTTTCTTCAGATTAAAGAGCAGTCTTTAAAAATAACAACAATGAGAGGGCTGCAGAAGCAGAAATTATTGCTATGAATACAGAAATTATTGCTATGAATACAGAAATTATTGCTATGAATACAGAAATAATAATTATGGTTATGGATAAAAATGAACACCAGTCTAACCGTTGATTGTTCTTGTCGTTGTGTTGTTGCTGTTGCTGTTTCTTTCATTATGCGTACATGTGTGTATGTGTACAGTCAATTAATTTTACTTCAATAAGGGTAGATGGTTGTATCATAATCAATATTACAGAGCGCGCTAAGCGTGACATATCGTGAAATCGAATTATTCAGCATAACATCGACTTGATCAGTCCCTCGCACATTTTATATACAACACTCCAATCTCACAAGAGAGTTCATTAAAAAATATAAAAGTGTGTCTTACCATGCTAACGATCTAAAGTCAACAGTTATATGTAAAGTTTTTCAAAAACTGTACAGCTATTGGAACCAATAGACATTTGCACATTGTCTTAAGTTGTCAAGGTATTAAAATTCCGGTTATAATTACTAGACAAACGTACGAAGATAATATGATAAATAATTAGCTTTCACTTGCTACGAAATTTAATTTCCGGTTATTACCTTCTTGTTCATACGAAGATAATATCATTACTGAAGTAACTATTACTTGTTCATTATAAAAAAAGTTTAAGAAATTAACTTTATAGATTGTCGAGGGTCAGCGAAGAAATACTTCAATAACCTAAGTACTCGTTTCCCTTTTCTCCAACTACTGTATATGCAAAGAATGTATTATTGACTTTTTTTATCATGAAGTAGAGAAATCCAGCCTTGTCCAGTTTTGTATCAGAGGCAGGAATCGCCGCTAAATCCGTTCTTTTTTAAGAAAGCAATATACCAATTGATATTGCCGTCACGATCGATCAGTCATTTCTCCGTACAAGACAATACGCTGCAACCAAGTGGTCTGACCTGATCTCATTTTGTGTGTGTGTGTGTGTGGGAGCTGTATTATTACAGAGTCATGTGTAGTGTTTTTTTGTGTGTGATAGAGTTGTATTATTACAGAGTCTTGTGTAGTGTTTTTGTGTGTGTGATAGAGCTGTATTATTACAGAGTCCTGCGTAGTATTTGTGTGTGTGTGTGATAGAGCTGTATTATTACAGAGTCCTGTTTAGTGTTTTTCTTCATTTTACCTAATGATCTTGCTTTTATAGAGTCTTATGTATCAAAGATATTGTGTTTATCTAAAACATCAATTAATTGCAGTTCAATTGTGAACTTCACTTAAACATTTAAAGGAAAATGTTTCTGAAAAATGTTTCGTTTTTTTTAATGATTAAATTTAATTTTAAATAAATTATTTGTCCTTGTGTTTAGAGACGATTACCTTTCCGCCATCTGTATGTCAAACTAATTGAAGGTAAAGGTCGTTTACATCAAAATCAGGTGCGCTTAAACGGTGAAAAAATGACTCAAGGCGGAAATTATCTTGGATAAGAATTACCAACCTACATCTCTGTTTGAGACACGCTTTAATCTTTGTCTCAAAGAAGTAACTCGACATTATGATTATCCTTCTTGTTGGAGACTACAGTGGAAATTGAGGCTGTGTTTAAGCTTTTCGTTGAAAGTATGTTTTCTGTTCAATAATTGTCTTGCCTGTGAATAACGAAATATAGACATCACACTTCCGGCAGCGACGGCCAAATATCAGGTAATTTCTTGTGTTCAAGTGTCTGGAAGTCATATATCCTCTTCCATCAGTTTCTGTATTCAACTGAAACTTTGGTGTAACAGTCCTCTATACCTAAAGTCTGTACGTGGTATGCTAGGACTCCTGTACCGCCAGTGGAAGCAGAAAGATACGTCATCGTATAGCAGTTCAGATTTGAGACACTGATTTTCGTCGAGAACGTGTTAATAACATTGTATTATTTTTAGTGAAAGTTTGATACTATTCATCTTGTTATTAGTATATTAATTCATATGCGGTCGTAACGTGCTGTTGAATTCTCTTCACATATTATTCTTCCCCAAAAGCAATTTATTTGCGCCAAAAAGAAAAAAAAAAAAAAAAAAAAAAAAAAACAACAAAAAAAAAACAAAAAAACAAAGATAAACCAATTACGATCATAAAAAGACAAACAGCAGATTCGTAAGTAAATAATCATATTTTTTAAAAAATATATAAAAAATAAGCCCAATGAAAATCCTCTAGCACTTACAAACGTCTTTATCTTTTGCTGTTCTTCTCATATTTGTAGCATTTCTGTCATACTTAGTTATATGAGGTCAACTGAGTCATAATTCATCATAAGACTTCAAAGACCTCAGACCATTGGTATGTCTTCATTCAGATCAGATTGGCATCCTGCGTCACTGTTTATATCGATATTTTCATCGACAGGTCATAGCGGCTTTAAGTTGTACGTCCAAAGCGTCAGTATTATTTGACATGAACAAAATACCAATGCTTTGAGTCAGAACACATATAGTAAAACAATATGGACAATATTGATTTTCTGATTAATTATTAGGCAGATAATTCTAATAAAAAGTTAACGACTCCAACTACTATTTATACAGTAATAACAATCATCAAACTCACGTGTGATTTAAATTTCCTCCAAAATACCAGAAATGCGACGGTTGTCTGACAGAGAGGTCAACCTAAAATAGATATTTCTGACAGAATAAGACAAAGGATAGTAGTAATTAGAGGATCGTGCCGTGTAAAAATCTAGTTTTTAAAGTGTTGTTATACAGCATTTTGATATACCAATACTGTTGGTATATCTAATTGTGAAAAGCCCATGGCACATGAATACGCATATACTTATGGTGTCAACAGTAGACTATTGCTTTTATACTCTCTAGATCAGTGATGAATTTCCACTTATTAATCAATAATAAAGTAAGAAAATAAAGAAAAAAAAATATTTTTAAAAATCCCCGTTTTGTAATGAATTAAACATGTTGCACAATACAAACCTTGAACTTGAACTTACACCAAGTAACCTAGACGAACCTGAGTCCTTATAATGCTATGTGTACACTTTCCATGGGATTTTTCTACAGTATTGCACGATACCAATGATACAAAGTTGCTATAGCTTGTGGAGACGAGAAGACAAATGATACAGAGTTGCAATAGCTTGTGGAGACGAGAAGACCAAACGGTAATTACCTTGGCACACACATACTGCTTTTTAAAAATAAAAAAAATGTGTGTGTGCTTTTAACCAATAATAAGGTTCTAAAACAGATCATTTAAAAATATTAAAATGTCTAAAGGTTTCTCACCCTCTCTTTCTCTCTCCGTCTGTGTTGGTTGCTCAGTCAGTATGTCAGTTTTATCTCAATCGACCCAGATCTCTCTCTCTCTCTCTCTCTCTCTCTCTCTCTCTCTCTCTCTCTCTCTCTCTCTCTCTCTCTCTCTCTCTCTGGATCTATGATGGTAAGTAAAACTGACAGACTAATCGACCAACAGAGAAACAGAGAGATGGACGATACAACAATCTTATTGTAAACCCCCTGCACCCCTCCCTCTGTTGGTACGTCAGTCAGCATATCAGATTTACCCTACGATGGCAGACAAACCGACTAAGAGAGAGAGAGAGAGAGAGAGAGAGAGAGAGAGAGAGAGAGAGAGAGAGAGAGAGAGAGAGAGAGAGAGAGAGAGAGAGAGAGAGAATAAAAATAATGTTATGGTCAGTAGAACTGGTAAGCATAACAATTCCTTAGATCAACTGTAAATAATTTAAAAAGCTTGAATAACCCTCTATTTCCCCACTCTTTTCGATGTACTCGCCAGTGATCGAATGGCGCGCTTTCACTGCTCAGAACACTAGCCATGTAGTGCTCTACTTTCTGGATTTAAACCAACTTTCATGTTTAAATCCTAAGCATCTCTTTTATTTACTTAATCAATATGAATACAAATAGAAGGTAAAAAAAAAAAAAACAAATTGACAATTTCCAAAAGGATTGTGAATAGCTACAATCCCTGCAGAACTACATTTTGTAGCGGACACGCTGGGAAGGGATGTGAAGAGTTAACTCCCTCGGTGTAGTAAATCTTAAACTCTGTTGGAAGATAAGTATGTGGATTTGTATGTTGTATAAGTAAAATATATGTATAGTATGTACGCTGTATCTTTGATATACCACTTGTTGCATAACTTTTTGACAAGCTTCGTTTCCTTTTAATGAAACATTTATACAACTCGTGATATATCAAAGATACAGCGCACATACTACACACACACGCACACACACACACACACACACATATATATATATATATATATATATATATATATATATATATATACACACAAATATAGGTTCTCAGATTTTGAAATTTTTAAGAGATATTAAATTTTGCTTGATTTTATTGAATTTAAGGTTAACAATGCTAAATATCTTACTTCGTTGTTGAAGCATAGTAGCACTGAACTTTGTCTCCAAGACTGAGTCTCCATTAAGAATATTTTAAGATGACTGCGGCGTTCTGTTGATATAATTTAAAAGGATTTTAAATAATGTTAATTCGGGATATATAAGTAGTAATGGGTGGTGATATAACGTCAAAATGACAATATGGCGTCAAGGAGAATTAACATTATGGGCACCGTTTTGGAATGTGGCTTTATGGCATCAAGGGAAACTTAATATTAGTCCATAGGTTTAACATTAATATGGCCTTATGGCGTCAAGGGGAAATGTAATGTTAAAAATCTCAGTAGGATTAACATGATGGGACTGCCTGGGACCAATGGGAATTCAACATGGATATGATTCACCAATGCCCATCCTGACTGACCAACACTCACACCTATAGGCCAACACACAGTATTACTGACAAATACCCACATCTACACCTACTTACCAACACCCACACCTACTCACAAAAACGCCGTCTTACTAATACACATACTCTCGTCGTCCTAAATTCAAAAAGTCGTATTGTCTTGTATGATGAGTTCATCTATAAGAACAAATTAATCCTTGAATTCTTTAATCGTTTTATTGACTTGACTTCCTCCCATGGAATTAGATGCAACAATGCATGCAAAAGTTGTGGCGTTGCGAATTTTATAATGTGTTTGGAGACAAGTCTAATTACGTGTTGGCAGGAAAGATTCTTGTGTTTCGCTTGGATCTGTACAAAGTCACTGTAAATACGTTCACGCAGTTCCAAAGGTAGATTCTGAATGTGCTCTTCTAAAATTGATATTCACAAAATTGTAATTCGTGGCCACACTGATTGCAGAAGTTGTGTCATCGAAAGCATCATATCCACTTCGGGTTTTGTGTCTGTCCTTGTCCTTCACGAAATCTAGCTTTCCTATGCTATTCAGATAGTAACAGTTGAAGAATATAGAAATGATTTGTCGTCTGCGTTTCAGGAAGTAAACTTCGAATAATCTCGTCTTCCAAAGTATACATGCGGATAATTATCTGCACCGACCAAGGGAAGGAAGTGACAGATCGGAGGCCATCTGGCATCTTCAAGGTGAACTGTATGTGTATACTCCTATTCGTAGAGTTTCACCACAAAACAACGTACTTGGTTTCCTTGACCCAAGTAGACAAATCCTGCTCTTGCGCAAATTTTTGCGAGTGAGTTCATCCAGATATTTGGGCCATTTCCCTTTGAACGCGTGGAATCGATTGGCAAACTCACAATAGCTAGGCAAAGCCACAGTACGTGAATTCTTTTTTTTTATTCGTGATTCTAGACAAACTTGTGGTGTAAAGAGTGACTTGTGAGTACATGGATGACATCCATAGATTGGCAAGTGGCACAGCATCCATTCGTCTTCATTCAGCTTTAGGTAGATGGGAACATTACATTGTTTCTATGTCAAATTCATATTTGTAAGTAGACGTCTTTGCTCGAAATTATCTATCTTCTTTGGAACTCTCTCCCTTTTTCATACCGAAGAAATGTAGCCTTACAGTACCGTGTTGTGATCGGGAAGTCGCACTCGTTTCTCGTAGACGATCTGATAATCTTTTTCCGGGGTTAACTGACGATTTGTTAATCTTGACCTGACTTGAATGCTTTTTAATACGTCTAAGTTCACCACTTGACTAGAACGATAGTTGAGTGTCAATCCTTTCACTTTGTACTTGATATGAATGTTTCCTTTCTTGTATCGGTACTGATAATAGTAATTTTTATGTCCGCAACTGTCAAAACTCAGAGAAGTCTCTTTGGGGTGTTCGTCGGTCCACGCCCCTGCACGTGTGTCTTCGATGTGAGGGTGATAGCATGCAGATCTATCGATTTACATGAAACTATCGGTGTTAAAGTAAAGGACGCGGTGTCCTAAAGGTTCCAACAATAATGCAACAATGATATAGACAAACTCGTCGGGTGAACAAACTCCATGGTCTCTTCCTAATTCACCAAAATCAAATCTTCACGTATGATTTCCACGCGGTTAATTAGTTTTCCTTTATCATCGATGAACTGAAAGCATCGACTTGGATCCAGCAAGCATTCGGTCTTGGGCAACATCAGACCCTGAGTGAGTTTTCCCCACAAACACTTCAGCATGACTTTAGCAAACGCTCGTCTTCCTTTGTTCTGTTCCACGTGTTCCAAGTCGTTGCCTTCTATCGATTTGTACCATTGCTTAAATTGATCATTTTCTTCTGGAGTGTGACACCAGGAGTGATAGCCGCTCACTTATTGTTTCAACAACGTCTTTTGAGTGAACCTGGTGCCAGGGGTAGAATGTTTTTCGCTGCTCTATTCGCATTCCGTCAGAATCGTAGTAGTGGGCTTCAAACAAATGCGGGAGCACGACATCTTGATTTTCTTCGGTATTAAAAAAGTGAGGAAAATACCCTTTAGCCATGTCCGTCATTCCCAAAGTTTATTTTTTTCTCTCCATTTTTCCATTTTACTCAAAGGCATTACCAAATAATTCACGGAATTCTTAAACTGTACGTTTCCTACTTTTATGTAAACGACCCTTTGACTCCAGTCATTGTGACTTTGGAAATTCGGTTCCTTGTTCTGAAAAATGTTTAAAAATATATTGTCTGTCGTATCCTGAGAAACTGTGAGCGATGACTTTAGTGTATTGATGACAGTTGCCGTAGCGATTCAACACATCTCCATCCCAGTAGTCGTCAGTGGGGTTCAAGACCCACTGAGCAAAGTCAGAAAGAGAATGGTAACCACAAAATATCTTTTCATGTCCACCGGGGAGTACGCTACACTTCTTACAGTGATATAATAGAGGTCGTAACATGCTTGACTCACTAATGTTCGTTCCCAGGTACAGCATTGAATCTTTTTGTTTTCTTTCAGGAACACAAGGTCTCATCGCTAAACAGTCACATCTCTCTCCACAATAAATATATTGCTCCCGATTGAAAAATCCTTGGTCACATTTGTTACAATAGTAGCTGTATCCGAGAAGTCCGGTGATACTGGTATTGGCACAAAAATGGCTTTGGTGATGATAGACGTGAATGTATTTTCCATCAGGAAAATGAGGTCCTCGAAACACGAGATCTCGACGAATGACTTCAAGGTAAACTTTCAACATCTAGCGAGGGACAAGCCCCTCTTGAATTTTCTGCATTTCATGTGGTCTACACACGGTCTCTTTCAAAATCCCTGCTTGTTTCTAAAGGATCTCTGTTTCTCTCCGTTATTTGGCTCTGTCCGATTGTAAAATACTATTTCATAATCGTTTTCATTCTGGTGTTCCGGTTTACTCAGCATGAGTTATAGCTACCACGAGGACGCGGGCTAAACATGTGTGATCTTGGTAGTTGTCGATCTTGATGATAATTCGTTTGGTAGACGAAAGTTGATAGGCAGATAGACTTTTTGCTTTTTCCGCTGGACGAAGGAGATGAAACATGTCATATAAAGGGTAGCTTTTCCATCGGTCATATCAAACTCCTCACTGGATTCTTGAAAGTATTGCATGAGCAACCCCCAAGATTACGTTTCTTGTCAGAGATTTTTAACAAAATTTATTTAAAAAAATCAAAAAAAAAATCATAGACTTTTTAATTCCAGCTTCAACTGCTTTAAACTATTTTCACGTCCAAGGAGCACTTTTGTTGTGATGGTACTAGTTACGGCCGCTGCTGGAATCTCAGCGATCGTCGATGTAGTCGATGTCATGGAAGGTTTAGAATTGTTTGATTGTGGACGTCTCATTATTTTGTTTTCGCCAAAGAGACTTCATAATTCCTCTCAGTTGATTTAGATCCGCCAAAATGTCCTGTAACACATTGACGGTTCTGATTGTATTCCCTTTATTCTGTTCACTGCTCATGGTTTTCATCTCCTCTTGTTGTCTTCTCTTTTCTTCATCCTGTTGTTGTATAAAAGTCTGTTCTTTTTCTTATTGACGTTGTAAGAGGGTCTCTAGCTCTTACTTCCGTTTATTTTCATAATATTCTTATTCTGGCAGAGATGGTAGTAATGCAGGAGAAGGTGTAGATGGTGGTACAGAAAAATATTCCTGCGATGATAAGAAATGGCAGAAAGCCAAACACAAATCCAAATCATTCTCTGGAATAGAAGATACCGTCGGTGGAATAATACTAGCCACAGCAGCAGTAGTGGCACTGTCACTACGGGTATAAGTATCCACTGCAGGCGCACCCCAACACAAAGTCTTCATCTTCAATTCAGCCGTGTGTACTGTACTTGTACCGTTCCGCACTTCCGAATCGTAGAAAAGCTCTAGGGCATATATACCGAAAATGACCTTACACAGTCTCCTACGTTGTGATTGGTAGATACAAAACACGCCTGGCTGAAATATGTCACACACGTTCTGATTGTTGGAACCTCAAAATCCTAGACTATATATAGAGGTGCGTTCGCCCATTATGTCATCCATTATCAAGACAACCAACAAGATGAATGTGAGTGTAGAATCTTCCACCATCATTTCCAGCATGTTGTTTAATCCGGACTACCCAGTGTATGTAAAGTCAACGTGGGCGATCGCACACAAAACAGACACTTCCCTACGGAAAAGAAGAGTCTACGTGGAAAGGCAAGGGTGTTTGAAGAGAGTCTTGGTGCATAGACCTGCATTGTGGATAAGCTTGCGACGTAGAACACTGAAGCGGTATCCCCAGTTTTAACAATCTTTTGTCAACAAACCAAAGGTTCTTTTCAGGGCCACCGAGAGCTCTCAGAAGCAGCGATACAACTCAGTCAAACTCTGTATTTTATGTGTTATGTGTCTGTTGGTTTGACTTTGTCTTTTGTCTATTGTTTTATCTTCCGTACCAATATTAAACACCCTTTCCATTCTTCTGTCCGTTTCATGGGTGATAGCATATAAGTATGACAGTATGTTTGTGTGTGAGCATTCCTACCCTTTTTTTTTCCATGCACTCCATCACTTTGCTTTGGGGTTGTACGGTTGTATTTTGCCTGCTGTAGGTGTTAATTTTTCTTACTCTAATTCCTATTTTGCATCCCTTTCTACACTGTGTCCTGGTGAGCAGTGGGTGTTGATGAGTAGAGGTGGATGTTGGTCAGTAAGACGGCGTGTTGGTGAGATCATTTAGGTGTTCGTCATTAAGTCCATACTAATGTTAAACCTATGGACTAATGATAAATTCCACTTGACGCCATAGATCCACATTTAAAAAGGGCGCCGTAATGTTAATTACCCATGACGTCATATTGTCGTTTTTAAACTCTATATCGCCACCCTTTACTATTTATATAGGGAAAGAAATCATAAAATAATCCGCCTTGTGAACAATAAATATTGTACTCTTCATGTTGACCACGAAAATTAGAGAGAAAAAATGGAATAAGTATCGGATAAGGAAATCATTTTTAAAAGCTGCAGACAACGTATATTTTGCAGCCTTAAACGCAGCCAATGACATAGCACAAAGTCTTTATTTTTTTACTCAACAAATTATTTGAGGCAAAGACTCGCTTTTTGTTGCTTTTTCCGATTATTAAAATTACAAATGAAAACAGAATAAAATTAACTAAAAAGCGACCTGATTATTTACTTGCGAGAACACGTTTATTCTAAATCTATGGTAGAATGCAATTTGCTCGCAATAAATTATATATGTTCACAAAATAATCAACATACACTCCTTTACCATGAAAAGATAAATTCCGGGACACGACGTATCTACGCTCCATCCACCCCCTACAGAACTTCTGAAATCAATATGTCATGTACGCAGTAATGTACGAATCCCCAAATAATATTGTGAAATGATCATATGCCCTGTAATGTCAACGTTTATGCTTGATGAATAAACGTGTGATAAACACCGTATATACTTGTTTATAAGTCGATGATGCGCCAGCACATCAGAATCTATATTGTTTCTTTTGCTGATTACTCCTAGCAAACTGCATAGACCCAGATCAACCAGCGCATTATGCGGCGGCAGATCTGAGTCTGTGTAGTTTGCATTTGGTTCGACTTATAAGCGAGTATATGCGGTAGTTAATATACTCATTGTAAGATGACCTGCTTGGCGCAGTTACTTTAAATCTCACCACCTTTATTAGCTATTCATACGACTGAGCTTTTGTTTTCATTCGGGATTCAATGTTATTGCGTTCCTTTTTAAAAATCTCAAACGGACCTATGCAGCTTATCACTTACAATCCTGAATTTCGTAAATACTAAAATCAGAAATTAAACAGTATCAGCAACCCCTAAATTATAAACGCTTTCTCCGAATCGATATATTTCGTTGGAAATTTAGATCTGTATCGATCTTCGTATCGACCTATTTTCGCTGGAAATTCCGATTGTCTAAATTGTGCATCAGTTTCATATTACGAATCTCCTTTATTTTAATTTTTGAGCAGACAAAAGATTATAGAATGGTCCTAGTGAAGAGAAAAATTATCCCTTTCTTAGATCAAAGGTGTTTTTTTACGAATCGGGGTTTATACAGCCACAAAAGCAAAAATATAAAGTGACGGGAAATAGAGTCAATATTGAAAACTCTTGAAAGTTTCTTGTTGTTTTCTTATCTGTCGAGTCTATGTGTCTGTTTAATAAGCTAAATTTCAATTAAGAGAAATAATATGAAAATCGATATGTCCTGACCTGCTGCAGGGGATTTTTTTTGTAGCAGGCAGTTCCTGTCACAAAATTAAGGGTCCATTAGCACCTTGCATAACGATACTCCAATCTAAGTTGGGAGATGAGCTATTAATTTTGGGTTGCTTTTGCAATTTTAATGATCTAAAGGTTAAAAAAAGAAAGATTCCATAAATGTACCAACAAAAATTATGCGCTTTTCCAAAGCCGTAGAGAAGTCTTAAGGATGTCCTGTTTTTGTAAAATCAATGTTTACCGCCCAACTCGAAATAATAAAAATTTTCTTTTTACGTTACGATTTCCAGCAATCTGATTGGCCGTGTCCGTTTGAATTTCTTTGGTTTATACCCGTATGAACCGAAAAAACATAAAGGATTTAGCCACGCCTTCGGACACTACTTTCTCTGTTTGAGCGATGTGCATAATATATGCAAGGCACAATGACGTAATGTTGGTTTACATCAACAACGAAGGCAGTTTGATCAGATCATGTTTACATGTTTACGGTGTACAATAAATAATGTTGTGAATGAAAAAAGGTAATTCAACTTAAAAATAATAAGATTAGAAAAATTCTGAAAATATAGAGCCGACAGTTTGTTGGATCAAAAAATGTTAATATTGCGCGGGGAAAGAGAGAGAGAGAGAGAGAGAGAGAGAGAGAGAGAGAGAGAGAGAGAGAGAGAGAGAGAGAGAGAGAGAGAGTCGCGGGCCCTGACATTCCAAATTCTTCTCTAAGATACATTTGTACATATACATTTTAACATGTTTAACATCTAGTGGAGTCAAGATAAATCGATTATTTGAGCGGGACTGAATAGGTTGATTTCGCTTTACGATTAAATAAGCATAGGCCTATATTCGTATTTCCATGTTTTGAATATAATTGTAGCCTAAACGAATTTAACATTCTCGTCAGTTGTAATTTCAATTAAAATAAAGAAACTTTTTGAAGATTTAAATATTTAAATCTTTAGCTGAGCTTACTCACCTTTGAAAACAGTGGAGGTTGTTCTTGACGGTTGTCGAAAAAGTGGGGAAACAATCAGGTGAAACTAAAGCTAGTGCTGGGATTTAGAGAGATGGTAAGCGTGTTTTTCGAAAGAAATCAATATCAATAGACCCTGATACAGCAGAGAAGTAAAACATAAACTGGATAAATCGAACTGTGTAATTCTAGACCAGATTTTTAAAAAGTAAGTCAAGCCATGATATTTTCGAGTTTACAGCTATGCAATGTCATAATCTCTCTCTCTCTCTCTCTCTCTCTCTCTCTCTCTCTCTCTCTCTCTCTCTCTCTCTCTCTATATATATATATATATATATATATATATATATATATATATATAAACCAAACTTATTTTTTTCGCTAATCCTGCATCAGTCTAATCTATCAGAAAAGAAAAGTTATGCTTAATCTAGTTTTTTCATGGTACACATTTACCGCCAGTGAGACAGTACATGCCATTGCAATCTCTGCTAATCAATGGCTACAATTGTGTGACGAGTTTGAAAATATGGAAAATATGGAATGCTGGGGGTGAAAATATAAATTGCACAAATAATGCATTTTAGTGTTCTCTTTTCTCTGCATTTTCACAAGTCATAATATGAAAATAGCATTAACATTACATAACAAATTTAATATTTTACAGGTTATGCTAGTCGACTTGCAAGTTCAAAAGCAAGCATTTTTATTATGGAAAATTGTAAAATTTCATCTATGTATTTTTCGTTATTCGTTTCGTTTCAACTGGTCATTGATGCAGTTTTTCGTGATTCGTTTCGTTTCAACTGGTCATTGATGCAGACAGATATGCATAATATGGTAATTATCCAGCTCTAAAAAAAGAAATCTTACTTTTTGTATATGAGTCAGCCACGTGACTGGATTCAGCGAAATTCCATGCAAATGGATTGACCTGGCCCTGTAGTCCCTTTTAACTTTTAAGCAAGAAACTCAATATACGAGTGCTTGATGTTTAAGATACAGAGGTTTTGCCCCTGGACTAAGCAAATCATTCGAGTAATATCGAATGTGCGAGTGCTTGATGTTTAAGATACAGAGGTTTTAGTGTATAACCTAAACAGGTACATATTGCAAAGAAGGTCATAATATGTATAACCTATAATTTAAGAAATGGCTAAAACTTATCTTTGAAAAAAACAAAAAATAAAATTTAGAAATAATGAATTTGCAAAGAGTCAACAAAATAGACAAAGGCGTATGTTACTGTATTTTCCCACCAAGTCATGTTTCTGAAATACATTTGTTATCAACAATTATCACCAGGAGCTGGCAATATCCAGCAATGTCTGGTGTGACAGGGGAAAGTACACTCCGCTATTGCTGGGATTGACAATGGCACTTCCAAAGTTGAGAGCAACAAACCAATTAATATCTCTGTCATAATTATTAATTCATTCCAGTATAGGTGGAATTAAGTCGTGACTTTCTGGTTAACCCGGATGTCACTTATTGTCTGAGCTAAGTTATCAATTCTCATAAGTGTTAGATGGAAACTTTGAGTTACATCTTGTGGGATTTCTTCTGGATCACTAATAAATTTCTCATTGTGTAAGATGTGGAGACAGTGAATGTGTTCATGGTTCTTCCGTACAATATAGTTTCCACTTGATGTATTTTTTTCGTTATTCATTGCATGAAATTGTTTTGATGTTGTTTAAGTCTTTTTGAGTATACTGTTATTTAAAGGTTGCTTTGTGGAATATTCAGCAAACTACCAAATAAACAAAACTTCTTTCCATTTTAAAAGCAGATAAACTCCTTTTCTCTTATCGACAGACTGACAAATATTAAAAAGTCAACATTTCCTGTGTGAATACAGAATTTACAATATCCTCCTCTAGATTCTTCCTACAAACTTTAACTTTCTTAACCTCCTTCTTATCTGATACATATAGTATGTGTGAGATACTCAAGTAACACAAATCAATCAAATGCACCAATAAAACTGCCTTTATTAATCATCCGTTCAAATTGTCAAGGAATAATCGATTTTCCTAATTCCGGTCACATTGGTGTTTTGGAAAACTATCGACATCTAGGTCATCGCAGTATCGAACTTTAAATTGAGTGTCACATGTGGAATATAACAATCTCGCTGAATATATTTTCTGATTTTGTGTGTACGAGGGAAGGGTAGGGGTTATGGCACATCAACACATAAAGGTTATCGTATTGGAGTCAAGGTGAACGTCAGAAAAT
The DNA here is from genome assembly GCA_029931535.1 of Margaritifera margaritifera. NCBI lineage: Eukaryota > Metazoa > Mollusca > Bivalvia > Unionida > Margaritiferidae > Margaritifera > Margaritifera margaritifera. The sequence goes on along the minus strand of JAQPZY010001499.1, from coordinate 1,090,860 downwards.
TTGCATTCAGAGTTTGGCTACAGAGTTTCATTCGTCTATATTTCCTAAACCCCTAATGGATTTTCTTCATACTTGGAATGAATCATTATGAATTTTTTTTTCTTCATTTGCTTATATTTCCTAAACTCCTTGATTGATTTTCTTCACACATGGCAGGAACCAGTATGAAGATAAGACGGCTCACTCAGCGACATGCTCGCTTAATCTTTTGACCTTGGGGTCAGTGTCCTTAGACCATATGCTCGACATATAGGCACTGGCCTTCTTCATGAAGATGATATCATAGATTTAATATCATTATGCGTAATATGCACGAAAAGTGGAGATCAATCTAAAGAATATGACTGACAAATGGTTACTTATGACTGACAAACAGTTACTTATGACTGACAAATGGTTACTTATGACTGACAAATGGTTACTTATGACTGACAAACGGTTACTTATGACTGACAAATGGTTACTTATGACTGACAAATGGTTACTTATGACTGACAAATGGTTACGTTTTCCCCCCTCATCCAAAATGTGCCAGATAGCATGATGCAGCTGTCAACAAATTTCAAGAAATGAATATAACAAGATACAAATTAGCTCCCGTGACTAAACATTGCATATACATACACAAAACAACACTTTTGATTTTAATAAAAGTCATATCAATTTATATAAATCAAAAGCTGAACACATTTAAAAAATAAATAAACATATTTAGAAAAACGAAAATCACTAAAATTTAGTTATTGCTACACTTGGATACACGTTTGGCTCAAACATATTAGTTGTGGCAAACAATCCTAAATGGTCGTATGCTAAGAAATACTATTTACAGAAAACTATTCAACTCGCGGTTAAGTTATTTACTGCGTGAACTATAATCCATATAAACTATTACGACATTGCTGAAAAAGTTAACCAACCCTTAGGTGATAAAAAATGATTACCGACGCCTTCCTTCGTGAACATTGTGTATAAAATAAATTAAACAAGGCTTACCTAACTGAAACCTCAACATGATTTATTCATCCCATTTCTAAACATTTGTGTAAAAGTTTAATCATTGTGAATGAAAATATCACTTTTTTTCTTCTAATAATCATAAATGACCTTACTACATACCCATTTAACCTGACATGGTTAATATGGAGTTAACACATACCCATTTCATCTCTGACATGGTTAATATGGAGTTATTACATACCCATTTAATCTGACATGGTTGATATGGAGTTATTACATACCCATTTAATCTGACATGGTTAATATGGAGTTATTACATACCCATTTAATCTGACATGGTTGATATGGAGTTATTACATACCTATTTAATCTGACATGGTTGATATGGAGTTATTACATACCCATTTAATCTGACATGGTTGATATGAAGTTATTACATACCTATTTAATCTGACATGGTTGATATGGAGTTATTACATACCCATTTAATCTGACATGGTTAATATGGAGTTATTACATACCCATTTAATCTGACATGGTTGATATGAAGTTATTACATACCTATTTAATCTGACATGGTTGATATGGAGTTATTACATACCCGTTTAATCTGACATGGTTGATATGGAGTTATTACATACCTATTTAATCTGACATGGTTAATATGGAGTTATTACATACCCATTTAATCTGACATGGTTGATATGGAGTTATTATATACCTATTTAATCTGACATGGTTAATATGGAGTTATTACATACCCATTTAATCTGACATGGTTAATATGGAGTTATTACATACCCATTTAATCTGACATGGTTGATATGGAGTTATTATATACCTATTTAATCTGACATGGTTGATATGGAGTTATTATATACCTATTTAATCTGACATGGTTAATATGGAGTTATTACATACCCATTTAATCTGACATGGTTGATATGGAGTTATTATATACCTATTTAATCTGACATGGTTAATATGGAGTTATTACATACCCATTTAATCTGACATGGTTAATATGGAGTTATTACATACCCATTTAATCTGACATGGTTGATATGGAGTTATTATATACCTATTTAATCTGACATGGTTGATATGGAGTTATTATATACCTATTTAATCTGACATGGTTAATATGGAGTTATTACATACCCATTTAATCTGACATGGTTGATATGGAGTTATTATATACCTATTTAATCTGACATGGTTAATATGGAGTTATTACATACCCATTTAATCTGACATGGTTGATCTGGAGTTATTACATACCCGTTTAATCTGACATGGTTGATATGGAGTTATTACATACCCATTTAATCTGACATGGTTGATATGGAGTTATTATATACCTATTTAATCTGACATGGTTGATATGGAGTTATTACATACCCGTTTAATCTGACATGGTTGATATGGAGTTATTACATACCTATTTAATCTGACATGGTTAATATGGAGTTATTACATACCTATTTAATCTGACATGGTTGATATGGAGTTATTATATACCTATTTAATCTGACATGGTTAATATGGAGTTATTACATACCCATTTAATCTGACATGGTTGATATGGAGTTATTACATACCCATTTAATCTGACATGGTTGATATGGAGTTATTACATACCTATTTAATCTGACATGGTTGATATGAAGTTATTACATACCTATTTAATCTGACATGGTTGATATGGAGTTATTACATACCCATTTAATCTGACATGGTTAATATGGAGTTATTACATACCCATTTAATCTGACATGGTTAATATGGAGTTATTACATACCCATTTAATCTGACATGGTTAATATGGAGTTATTACATACCCATTTAATCTGACATGGTTGATATGGAGTTCGGTACAGACGTTCAATCAGTATTTTCGTATCAAACACCCAGATTGGAATTATTGATAAATAAAATCATGACATCATGTATACGTCGTCATCTAAGTTACGACGTCCTAAGCTTGATACAAACTTTATCCTTGAGACGGCTCATACAATTATTGCACCTGATCTTATAAACTATATCAATTTATTATATATTTCATGATATTGAAATGCATCAGTGAGATAAAAAAAAAATGATATCGCCACAGTTGCAATCACAGTGGTATCACCATTGTGGCCAAATCACCTCTGGAACTACTTTCTTTTCCCATTTAGAAAATGTATCTGCTTATGTGCGCTATATTTCCATATTTAGACATAATTCGTTGTTTTTCTTCTTCTTCTTCTTCCACCCCACCCTCCATCTCTCTCTATCCATCAATATACAAATAAAATGCCTAAAAAAAACCCCCTCCAAACAACAAGAAGAATGTTTCCATTATAGCTTATTTAAACAGTTTTACACAAGAATCGCGCATATTTGTCGGGGACTAAACTTACATAACATAAGTATCCCACAATTATCGATCCAGTAATACAATAGTTAAACAAACTGTCACAGAATGGGAAAAAATCCATGCAAGTCGACGGATTTTGCCTTCATAAATATTCAATAAAAACAAAATCTACGGTTTTTTGTAGTAGATATAAGGAAATAGTTCAATCGTGAAGTGGAAACATCTCGTATTGTAACCCGCGGCTTCGCCCCTCGTGCAAATACAATGTTTCCATGTCATTCATAAAATTTTTCATTGCCTCTACTAAAAAAATGTAGATAGCCTTTATTTATTTACATTAGATTAAGAGACCCAGAACAACCGTGAACGCCATGAACATGACGTCGTGCGATTAAGCTGTCCTTAAATCATTCTTCCAACTGTACTTACTGTTATTTCTTCTTCAGGATTCAATGGTTTTCTTCATATCCATGTTCATATTCTTTATAAATGTATACGTTTAGCAATGCTAAGTTCTTTGTCTGATTTTGTACCTCACTAACGCCATGTTGTTTATGCTAGTAGCTTGTCTTGACCTTCCACTCCTTTCATTATCACCAAGAAGTAATCATCATTCTCGATATCGATAAAGCCATAAATGCTACAAGAAGCAATCATCATTCTTTATATCGATAAAGCCATAAATGAAACAAGAAGCAATCATCATTCTCGATATCGATAAAGCCATAAATGCTACGACCAACATATCACGGTAACAATTTTAAGCATCTTTGTTTCCATCGGCAAGATCGCAAACTTTAGCAAAATTGTATGATGTTTTCCACACAGACTTTATTTCGTGTGTCACTCTTAACGTTATCTTAGAACTGTATCCATCAGATCAAATTGAACCAATTTCTAACAGATTGAAGTCAAAATTCAAGTGCCTCATCTTGTCGGAATAATAATAATAATAATAATAATAATAATAATAATAATAATAATAATAATAATAATAGTAATAATAATAATATCCTTGATTTATCATGAATTACATAAATAGCTAATAGCTAGTTTACATCATGGCCCCGCAATGAAAAAAAATATACATGTTATTAGTAAAGAATCTACAAGCTTAACATCTACTGAATAAAAATAATACAAAAAAAGATAACAGAAGTTAATTCAAATATTTCAAGGTTAGCAATATTGTTATCACATAGACAAATGGCAGCTACCACGAACAAACATTATGCGGTCATAAAAGCAGGATTGCAAATTTAAATATTTGTAGAGGTATAATTTCTTAAAAGCTGAAATACTAGGTGCTTGTTTGTTTAATATCATCATGCAAACTGTTCCATAAAACCGTACAGACATAAACAAAAGATTTCTTAAAATACTATGTCAAATGTTTTGGTATATATATATATATATATATATATATATATCATTGTTTTAACTTGACCATGAACTCCTCGTGCGTTTGTTCCTTACAAACCTATACACATTAAGATACTCTGGCACTAAATTATTTAAGACCTTGAAGGTAAGACAGCTTTTCTAAAAATAATGTAATCTTTAATTAGCATCCATCTAAGAGTGTTAAAAAGAGATGATGTAGATGTTACAATATCTTTAACATTTAAAATCACCCTGTCTGCCTTTGTCTGTCAGCTGTATAGCCTCTTCATGAAAAAAGAATTACTTGATTCTCTCCACACAGATAGCAGTAGATAACACTTGGAAAAACAACTTTATTGTACACTTTTAGAATCAATTAAGCCGACATAAAACCTCTAATCGTTTTTATAATTCCTATTTTCTTACATATTTGGATAGAGTGTTTCAAAGTGGTTGGATCAGGATAAAGTTTTATCAATTAGGATACCTAAATGCTTGGCACATTTTACAGTTTCAATTTTTTTACTGTTTAATTGTAAGTATAACTCTCTACATGTGGCTGCTCACTGTGCTGAGCAGATAAGCATTATCTGGATTTTCTGTAATTTTAAGCTAAGTTTATTGTCATAGCACATTGTAAATCTTCATTTGGTTTGATCTCAACAATGATAACATCTTTATCGCTAACATATTGTGATGTATCATCTGCGTACATAGACACTGAACAATGTTTCAAACGCTTTGAAAAATCATTTATATAGAAAAAAGACACCCCCCCCAAAAAAAAAAAAAAAATAAATAAAAAAATTAAAAAAAAAAAAAAAAAAAGTAGAGGGCCTAGAATTGATCCTTGTGGTGGTCGAATGGGAATTTCCTTAAAATCCGAGATAGTACGTATCCAACTCTTGTAATCTACTATTGAAAACCATCGCATTGAAGATTTGGCAACATTGTATTGCTGATTATATTTATGTAGTAAAACTGAATGATTAACAGTATCAAAAGCTTTACGTAGGTCTATTCTTTATCCAGTAATCAATCAAACCAGTGAGTGCTTTCTCGCAGGATTGATTTGGACGGAAACCTTCTGCTCACCCTATTAGATTGAAAGCTAAGAGAGTTCCTTTGGTAGTGAAGAATGTACGTTACTGATAATATCTTCTCCAATGAAATTCAATAACATATAACCTTTTTAAAAAGTCTTTTTTTTCTGCTCACACTGACAGAAATAAAATGTCAATATTGGTTTAATTTCTCTCAAAGACTAACCCCCCCCCCCCCCGCAAAAAAAAACAAAAAATAAAAAATAAAATAAAAAATAAAATAAAATATGAAGAAGTCAAACAATCTATTTGGGCAAGACGGCATGCTGGTGCCACTTCATTTGGTAAGGCGGCATGCTCGTGCCACTTTATTTGGCAAAAAAGCATTAAGAACTTTTGTTCTTTGGTAGTATGGTTCCAAACAAATCGTTTTGTTTTCTTTTATAAAGTCAGCAGAAACATAGAATATCTAAAAATGCTCCGTCATGGGTTTATCTCTTCTGGAGATACGTAAAACTGAAGTAGTTCAGCAAAGGTATAACTGAAAGAAAGAATGATTTGCTTGTATCGACGCATTCCACAGTTTATTTTCTCTCTGCAGAATATAATAAAAATAGATAACTTTTATGAGATTATTGGGAAGATATAACTATTTGTTCCTGACAATTACGGAACAATTATTGTGTATGGCACGTTAACTCAACGCAAAAATCTGTGACGAAAGCAGATAGATACTTGTCTGTTCAGGAGAAACACACCCATTGACATAGTTATGCAGGTATTTAGGTCACAAGACAATGACGTCAATTCGTTTCTTTGAACTCAATTGTTTTATATCTGTTTGGGCACTCAGCTCCAACTTTTCATTACTCCATGGGAAAGTACGTGTACAATCTTTTTCATTTATGTGGGAACAAGTTTCCATTTTCACGCTGGAGTACAAGATATGTAACTAATCACGCTGGAGTGCCAGAAGCTGTATACATTCATATAGTATAAATTGCTGCTTGATTTAGTAAATTATAAAGTAAACACTAAAAGAAATTGTTTAGGAAGTAAGTTGTTGCACAAAGATAAGCGAGTAACATCTATTAGCCAAAACTGATCCTGTAGATACTGATGTTCTCATCCAGTTCTTTCTGCTTTAATCTAGTTGAAAAGAAAGACACATACCCCCCTCCCGCCTTCTGGGTCCACCCCCCCCCCCTCCCGCCCTCTGGGTTCCACGATATTGACATGAAGAACATGTTGTTTTGTATATAATATAATTGCTAATCTTTACGCTGAAGCCATATGGCGATTGATTTTTAACACAATATGGCAGAAAAAGGAATAAACATCTTGGGATAAAATAATCATGATGAAAATAACCCTATATTTGTACATCAAACTATCCTGGATGTCTGTTAGGTAATTCCTGTCGAAATGAAATGAAATTCCTATTTGCAGAATTTGGATACAGGACGACAAAAATATCTTCGATGTTTGGAATCGTGATTTAAATGCTATATCTGTTTTCTGCTTTTCAAATTCACGTGCATACATCTCCCGCAGTGAAGGACATTTACTACAACTCACTCGAGATCATAGACGGTACGAACTGCATTTCAGACTAATTCATTGAACCCATTAACTATAACAAATATTTTATTACGTTACTATAATATAGCCCAAAGTGGTTGACTATTAAATGATCCAAATCCTAAAAATATAATACCATTGTTCTCTCCATCAGTTCCAAAGCTACATACTCAGGTGAAACTCTCCATGGGAAAAGCGCTTGTAATTTCAAAATTAGTTAAAATGTTTTTGACTAATGCTTACATATTTTCATGCTCACGTGTAAAGCTTTAAGTCTTTCTTCTAATTCTGAACTATTGGTTTATGCAGTGTATGATTATTATTATTATTATTATTATCATTATTATTATTATTAGTAGTAGTAGTATTTCGGGTTTTTACAGCAATTTTAACACATTATTGGTTATATCATGTCGAGGAAATGGAGCAAATGGCCTTTCCCATGGACACAACCGAGGCAGCCAACCCCGGCTGGCCTGGGCGGGTAAAGTCGGGTGTCTTTGTAAGCTCCAACACAGGAATCATTTCCCTTTGGTGGTCATCGTTCAAAGTAGAATGAAACTCTTTGGAACATAAAGAGAGAAAGCGTTACCTCAACAGTACAAGAAGCTATTATTTCGTTTCCTGATACGTCAATGTTTACTTTTAAATACAGACTAATGTTTAGCAAATGTGTGTGTGTGTGTAAGGAAGAATGAAATTATATTTAATATTTTCTATCGAAACCAAAAATGTCGCATAAATAATTTATGACACTTAGTATATGAGTGCTATTCGTGACATGTGGTTTATATATAAACTATGAGCACGCACATAATTAATGGTTTAAACAGCAGATCATAGTTTCCATATTCTCTAAACCCAGTGATGAATTTCCAGGACGAGAATCTATCAAGGGTATTGGGAATTAGCAAATAAAAATCTTCAAAAGTATTTTATAAAACAAATTTAATATGATTATTATATGACCTTTACCTTAATGTGAAAGGTGTGCTCGAACATGTCGAATTGTATTGATGCTAAGCATGACGAGCATCTATCAAAGAGTTTAGGAAATATATGCAAATTAAAAACTTTGAATCAAAACCTTAAGAAACTGATGACGCCGCCGACGCCAGACAAAGTGTCCGCTGTCTCGCTCCCCACTAAAGTGGACACGACAATAATACTTTGGGAACGCGTGCACTAAAATTCACTTGTGTCTATTCTGTACTTTCTGTAGCTCTCACTGGAAGCTCAGGTGGGGAAATTAACAACTAATTAATTGATGAACTCCAGGTCTCATATTTTGCTCCAAATCTTGGAAGTAATGTTTCAATCTCAACGGAGTATTTAATTCTTAGAATGACTTACCTATGAATGCAACGTTTCGGGCTTGCAAGTTAATTATTTAGAATACATCTGAGAAGCGTATTATATGTAGAATACAATGAAAATACAAAATGACTGAAACGCACGTGGATCTAGTTACCGTTTGTAACTCGCATCCTTTTAATGTACAAGCAAAAATATTTTAATTCTGTCAGTTGCCTCTAGCTGAAGAATAGTGATTTACAAGATAAAAGACACACATAGAAATTTAATTGTCATTCAGTAATCAGGCACATGTTTCGGACTTCGAATCTGAATCGTCTTAACCTCAATACTGGTATTTAATTTGTGGGGACAAATAAACATCATTAAACAGCGGTGCAATATCATGACTGACTTCTTCATTGAAGACAATCGCAAAATAAGTTTTCTGCTTTTCTTCCTTCTGTTCTTCACAAGCAGCATTTATCTGACAATTAAGTACCTGAAATCGACGGCATCACATGACGAAATTAACTAAATAAATACTTCATGTATTTGTTAAAACTTCACACTTAAATCATTATATCACATCTGTCCTTTCTGTCTGATATATTGATGTCGATTTATAATTATAATTTCATGCATATTCCCTGAATTTCTAAATAGAAATCAAGTGATTCTATGCATACAGCTGAGTGTTAAATTCTGCTTGAATAGCGAGTAAGTTCTTGTATACCTCGAGTCATTACCTTCAATCTTGTTCCTACCCTGTTTTTTTGTTTTTTTTTTTTGCTTTGTTTTTTTCTTTGATGATGACGCAAAGTGCAGCGGTAATATATATCTCTCCCAACCAGACTAAAAGGCAGTTTTAAATATGGATGTGTGTATAAATTTGGGTAAAAAGAATAAGTATGTTGGCGAAGAAACTTTCCTAAGTCTCTATGATTAAAGAATGCGATTTCCATTTAAAATTTAATTGCACACAATTTAATCAAGAAAAAATTGAAAGTCTCTGAAATGTGTGAAATGAATGCCACGCCAGTGCGCATAAACGTCCTTAGAAAACCTAATTAAATTACGTAACTAAATTACCAATTATCTAAGAAGTTTTTAATGTTGGCAGTTTACAGGAATTTTCGGAAGAGTAAAATCAATTAAATGTCTAAACTTATGAACTTTGTGCAATATAAATTCCCGTAGCGACTTTAAACAGAAAAATACTTGACTCTAGGAAAGATCAACATGGAAACATGAGTTATTTAATTATAATCGACTGTTGCCTTGCGTTAGTAGAGACTGTCATGTATGTAAAAGTTTGTATTAGCAACATGAAGTATAGTGGGGAAGTAAAAATCAAATTTCACAGAAATGAGCAACTAATATCCCCAGGTCTCTAATTATTCATCAAACGTTATTGAATTAGACAACAGAATATAAAATGGGCAGTATCAACGGAAACTGGACTTAATTCATTAATTTTAGATTTGTTAAGCTCAATGTAAATTCGACATACACATCAATCAAAATCCCTGTGGCAGCCAGTTTGTGCAAAAACTGTTGATATCGAACATTTATAATTTTCATCATAGAGTAACAATTATAAAGTATAAACTTCAAATGGGACATTTAAATGGAGGAATTGAAGTCTAAATTTTCTCATTCAGGCAAGACCCATTCTTTCTATCCAGCGAATAAAAACATCGAAGTAAATAAAATAAAAAATCTAATTTTAAGTTTCCCGACACTAAGATATTAAAGTGTTATGAAATATTGCTTTGTTATTTATTTATTTTTCGTTCATAACTATAGTCCTTATCAATATGTACTATTTTTGTACAAAAACCAACGGAAACAAGCTTCTGTAAATTCCGATTCATTTTAGCATCTCTGTCTATAACGAGTCTGTTAACAGCTCTACCAGAGTGCTCCGACACTATAGTCTGTTTTTTAACAGTTCTACCAGAATGCTCATACGCTATAGTCTATTCTTTTAACAGCTCTACTAGAGTGCTCCAACGCTATAGTCTGTTCTTTTAACAGCTCTACCAGAGTGCTCCACTGCTATAGTCTGTTCTTTTAATAACTCAACCAGCGTGCTCCTATAGTCTGTTCAAAAAAGTAGCGAAAACAAATTCAGAGCATTTAAAGACGACATTTTCATTGCATGGACGACGTGTGTACTATTCTTTAAGACGACATTTTCATCGCATGGACGACATGTGTACTGTTCTTGTTCAATACAGTTAAAATCGGACAAGGAAGCCAACATGGATGACATGTGCACTCTTCTTGTTCAATTCAGTTAAAATCACACAAGGAAGCCAACATTACGTCTCCGTGTAATGGTAGATCAGCAGGAACATACATGTATACATACATAGATACAGACAAATAAACATACATACTTAGATACATACATACACATATATATATATATATATATATATATATATATATATATATATATATATATATATATACCCTTCTGTTTTTTTGAAGATGCGTACTTGTAAATTGTCCAGTCTTTTAGTCAGTTGTGGACTTATACTAGTCTGATCTGTATGAGACGCGTTATTTTCACAAGCTGATTGGCAACGGTAGTCAGGGTTGTGTAATTCACGTGGGAAAACCGTAGCCGATGTTATACTCAGTCCGAATCGATAGTACTTGTGTATCTGAAAATCAATACAGTGAAGAGAGAATTTCAAGCAGAGAAGTGTAATCATTCCCTAGCATTTATAACAGGCATACTACAGAACGAATTGTTTCATTCACTTATTCGCGAAATGTTAGCTAACATATTTTTTCTAAATGATTGAGGATGCACCAGTGGGTTTAAATAGCGTGCCAGAACATATCAGAATCATCCCAAATTATATAAAGATTTTTATTATCAGTCATAAATATTTGATGTTACTATGTTCGATTGGCCTCTGAGCTACATTTCCTCGCATATAGCATAGACTGAGACAAAGCTTTGAAAACGGCACAAAATATAAATGATTCATCAAGATGGTTAGCATTGTAGTGGTATTATGGTGTTCCTTACTCTGAATAAAATCAGTAGAATGCCATAGCACATGCCAGGGGAAAAAAATCAATTTTCTGCTGCACACATACGTACAGTTCATGTCAATTTCGATAGTGCAATGTCATGGGAGCCACGAGTGATACACCTAAAGGTAGAAAAAAAGTCTTCTGATCCTAATTAAAATACTTCAGTAATAAAACAATGTATCGAGCTCCCGTTCTCGAAAAGAGTAAACTCTTAAAATGCAAGAGCTTTTGGGGGTTTCTCCTCCTGGGCCACCACAAGGGGTTCCATCACACAGACCCCTTGCCTACTTATTTACGGTCCGCCTATACGATATTCCTGGATTAGCCCCTGTAGCATTACGAATTCGGAAGACGGAATCATCTTTTCACTCCAAATAAATCAAAGGAAAATAAAGAGAAGATTCGGATTGGTGCATAAAATCAAGTAGATCAGCAAAGTTCAATTGGGCAAAACATTGTAACTTCTTTGAAGCCTTTATGCTTCTTAAGCAAGGTCAACAGTGCTTTTCCTCTTTTACCACATTAGTGAATAAACAGTTTTCGCCTTACTACAAGGCATTCATATTTTTGCACTGTAGCAAAGCTAGAGTAAGTAGCCATGAACTAGTTCCCATTTCGAAAAATCCCATCTTAAAACGCTGTGGAATACACACACACACGCACACACACACACACACACACACACACACACACACATATATATATATATATATATATATATATATATATATATATATATATGTGTGTGTGAGACAAAATTATTACGATGCATAGAAACAAAACGACTGACTATTGGTGATAATTTAAATATAACTTGGTGATTTGATTTTTCTTTATTTTAAGGTCCACATTTTCGAGTGCCTGCTTGCAACCGTTTTTCTGGGAAATAAGGATAAATGCATACATGTATATATCTGAAAGTTAACGATTTCTTTAAAATATCAGTCACTATAGAAATCAATGGAATTTTTGAACTGGGAACTTCTTTATGGTAACCTACTGTAGTTCTTATGATGATATACAGAGCATGAACGTGGTTCACTAAACACATCAAATTGGACTTCTATTTTCAGCTCGTCATACAAACAACGGCATAACCCATGTGACTACTTCGCGAGGAAGTATGTGAGGTTTGCTGTTCAAACCGCATCAATACATGAATTAACAATTGGGAAAGAAAAGATTTGGCGTCATTGTCTAAAGACCTAGATGCCTGTACAATTGTGTCAGTAAATGCGCTCCTCCTCAGGAACTACACACGTATCTGCCATCACCGTCGATTTTGCTTATTTACTGGCGACCAAACAAGTCTATTAGAAAGAGGCTTCCTCTTATTCTAAATTGATTATTCAGTAAGGAGTAGGGAAAACCACATTGCCAGTGGCGTATCAACCACCCAAGCAATCCAGAAACTGCGGGGGGGGGGGGGGGAGGGGGGCAAGGGCAGGACCATTGGAGGCCCGTAATTTCCGTTATTGGGAGGTTGACGCAGAATTAAAATTTGCAGGGGGGTGGGGGGCAGATTTTCTTTTTACGCCACTGCACATTGCATGAGTATGAATTCGATCCCACGACTGCCAATTTCAATAGTTTGTACTGTAAACTTGGCTGCAGGAGGTATTCATGTTTTGTTGAGGTTGTATGTTCCCTTTATGGAATCACACTGAATTTTAGTACATTGTAGATCTTACAACAATACTTGTATCTGTACTTAAATCTATATCTAAGCGAGCTTGGCATAAAAAAAATGACGTATAGGTATTATTTATTAAACAATAAGATTATAAATGTGAATAACGATCATTCAATCTTATGAAAATATACTGGTTAAATATATCTTTGCAAATGGGGAAAACATATTGTAGTATGCTCTTCTCTGCTCATAATAAAGCCCTTAGCAAATTGTTTTGCATATATCCACAGTCAAAACGTCAAAACTACACGCACTAATGCAATATTAGCAAATCATTTTAGATGTTTTGACAACAGAGTAAAACATTTCAGATTTAATAGTTAATTTGTAATTAACACTGGTGACGTTGGTTAGGGTCTCTGATTAAAACGATACCACCATAATCGTATATTAGAAGAGGCGACAAGACGCAAAGGCATATTTCAATATACAGGAGGTTAACACGTCGATGTCCGTTATACTTCAAGTGTTGGAAACCTGATGTAAGGTATGTATGTATGTATGTATGTATGTATGTATGTATGTATGTATGTATGTATGTATGTATGTATGTATGTATGTATGTATGTATGTAGTGTTTTACGGCACGTCGGCACAAAATTGACTATGAAGTGCCAAGAAAAGGTTAAGTTAAAAAAAATTACAAATCACTTGAACAAAACTATAGGAAGTTAAACCCTTCCAAAATAATGTAAAATTAAATACAACAAATAAAATATAAAACGTAAAGATGTTAAAAGTTTCTAAATTTTTTTTATATAAAATAACAAATAAAGGTATCACATGTAAAATCCTTAAAACATGATTAAACTTTTTTGTCCAACCGCATTCCCTTAAAAAGTCCAAGATTTTCCCGGGATTTCCCCGGGTGGTACGTCCTCATGCAATTTCTTCAAGCAGTTCACGTCAAAATACTTGTTTCTCATATGGTGGAAATCGACACACTCGACAAGAGTGTGTTCCATTGTCAGTGGACACTGGCAGGATATACATTCGGGTCGAGGTTCACTCTTCAGGAGGTATGCATGAGTCAGGTATGTGTGTCCGATACTCGATCGGCACAATACCACTTCATCTCTCCGATTTGTTTTGTAAGAGGGATGCCATTCTCCAAAAGTAGGTCTGATGCTTTTAGGTTTGTTAGATGAGTTTGCATTCCACATATTTTGCCAAGTATGACGAACATTCTGATTTGTACAATATTTGAAGTCAGTATATGGAATTGTCCATTCGGAAATGTGTAAGTGTAGGCACCTTTTGGTCGCTTTATATGCCATTTATGACAAACAGAACCAAATACTTTTCCCAGATTGTATGAGATTATGTTCTGTAATATCTTGAGGTAATTAATGGGTTATCAGATTTAAGATTCTGCCAGGCTTTCAATGTTGAAAGTGAATCCGAAAAGACAATGTAATTTGTTTTTTGAGAGGTTTCGACGTAGTTCAAAGCTTTGAGTATGGCTGTGATTTCTGCAGTAAAAATTGAGACTTTATTAGGTAACCCTCGATATGGTACCATCGGATGCTTCCAATGGCAGCTCCAACTTTGTCTCCATCTTTGGAAAAAATATGTTACTTGACCAAGAAAGACATTCGAAATTAGATACAGGGTTGCCATTGATAACAGAATATATGGAATGAAGTGTTTTGATGACAGAATATGCAGAATTAAGTATATTGATGACAGAATACATAATGAAGAACTTTGATGATATAATATATAGAATGAAGTACTTTAATGACAGAATATGCAGAATTAAGTACATTCATGCCAGAATGCAGAATGAAGTACTTTGATGATAGAATATGCCGAATGAAGTACATTGATGACAGAATATGCCGAATGAAGTACAATGATGACAGAATATGCCGAATGAAATATATTAATGACGGAATATGCAGAATGAAGAACATTAATGAATGAGTATGCAGAATGAGTCACATTGATGACATACTATGCAGAATGAAGTACTGTAATGACAGAATATGCAGAATGAAGTACATTGATGACAGAATATGCAGAATGAAGTACTTTGATGACAGAATGCAGAATGAAGAACTTTGATGATATAATATATAGAATGAAGTACTTTAATGACAGAATATGCAGAATTAAGTACATTCATGCCAGAATGCAGAATGAAGTACTTTGATGATAGAATATGCCGAATGAAGTACATTGATGACATACTATGCAGAATGAAGTACATTGATGACATACTATGCAGAATGAAGTACTTTAATGACAGAATATACAGAATGAAGTACATTGATGACAGAATATGCAGAATGAAGTACTTTGATGACAGAATGAAGAATGAAGAACTTTGATGATATAATATATAGAATGAAGTACTTTAATGACAGAATATGCAGAATTAAGTACATTCATGCCAGAATGCAGAATGAAGTGCTTTGATGATAGAATATGCCGAATGACGTACATTGATGACATACTATGCAGAATGAAGTACATTGATGACATACTATGCAGAATGAAGTACATTGATGACATACTATGCAGAATGAAGTACATTGATGACATACTATGCAGAATAAAGTACATTGATGACAGAATGCAGAATGAAGTACATTGATGACAGAATGCAGAATCTGCAGAATGAAGTACATTGATGACAGAATGCAGAATGAAGTACATTGATGACAGAATGCGGAATGAAGTACATTGATGACAGAATGCAGAATGAAGTACTTTGATGATAGAATGCAGAATGAAGAACTTTGATGACAGAATGCAGAATGAAGTACATTGATGACAGAATGCAGAATGAAGTACATCGATGACAGAATGCATAATCTGCAGAATGAAGGACATTGGTGACAGAATGCAGAATGATGTACATTGATGACAGAATGGAGAATGAAGTACTTTGATGACAGAATGCAGAATGAAGTACATTGATGACAGAATGCAGAATGAAGTACATTGATGACAGAATGCAGAATGAAGTATATTGATGACAGAATATGCAGAATGATGAACTTTGATGACAGAATATGCAGAATGATGAACTTTGATGACAGAATATCCAGAATGAAGAACTTTAATGACAGAATATGCAGAATGAAGAACTTTGATGACAGAATATGCAGAATGATGAACTTTAATGACAGAATATGCAGAATGAAGAACTTTGATGACAGAATATTGAGAATTATGAACTTTGATGACATAATATGCAGAATGATGAACTTTGATGACAGAATATGCAGAATGATGAACTTTGATGACAGAATATACAGAATGAAGTACATTGATGACAGAATATGCAGAATGAAGTACATTGATGACAGAATATGCAGAATGAAGTACATTGTTGTAAATTTCTTTCATAATTATTTATTGATAATCCCATTTGTTATAAATATAAGTTCCGACGTAAAAGATATACCACTAAGAGATTATTATGAAACACAGAGATTATTATGAAACACTTAGAGTAGAATCATTTCCTTATTTAAATACGCTTTAAAATTTGAACTGCATTATTGTTACCATTTCTGAGGAAGGGCCTGAGTTTTGCTGCAAGTTGTTAGGCAAGGATATTAATCTAAAAGGTTATGAGCTCCTGTCATTTATCTCTCCTTGTGTTTGTTGTAGAATATGATTTTCTTTCGACTAATACCAGGATCTAAGTCTGTGCTGCAGAATATGATTTGTTTGTCTTTCTGAGGAAGGCCTGTGTTTCATTACAATTTGTTAGGAAAGGGGTGACCTTAGTAGTCCATGAAGTTATTTAATTTACTTAAGGTTGTTTTGAGGTTTAGGATATGATTTTATTTTCACCTGGTAGTGACTGATCTACTTACTTTTGGGAATGTATTGCGTTTCTGAAAAAAAATGTACGCGTTTAACAAGACTCTAACTTTTTCATCTCACTTTGTTCCAGATCTTACGGGCACGTGAATTACTCATACATTCTGGAAAAATTATCCTCTACTGTTAGCTGCCTATTCACATTGATATTAAGGGTAGTGAAAGGACAGATAAAGCAGCCATCGCTGCCCGGAAGTCACCCATTCCTGAATGGAAGATCCCATATAATGACTAGATATATTATATAAAGCGGCATGTTCTATATACTTGGCAAAACATGTGGAATGAAAACTCCCAAAACAAGCTTCGTAACATTAAAGCCAGCACTGGAGAGTTGCATCCTTCATACAGAACAAATCGCAGAGATGAGGTGGTATTGTGCCGATCCCGTATCGGCCACAGATACGTGACTCCTGCATACGTCCTGAAGGCGAACCTTTACCAGAGCGCATACCCTACCAGTGTACACTGACAGTGGAACACATTCATGTCGAATGTATCTACTTCCACCCTGTGAGACAACAGTATTTTTGCGTGAATTTGAATAAAGAACTTTATGATGCACTACCCGAGAAAATATAAATTTTGACCATATATTTACTGAATTTTGCATTTTGGACCATTATATTTTATTTTATAGATATTTTACGGATTTTTAACATCTTTACATTTATTTGGAATGGTTTATCTTCCTAAAGTTTCGTGCAATTCTTAATTTTTATGTATATATAACTTTCCTTATAATTCGCAGCATATGGCCAATAGTGTGCTGACGTGCCGTTAAACGCTAATACATACATACATACATACATACATACATACATACATACATACATACATACATACATACATACATACATACATACATACATACATACATGCATGCATGCACGCATGCATGCATGCATGCATGCATACATACATACATACATACATACATACATACATACATACATACATACATACATACATACATACATACATACATACATACATACATACATACATATAATCTCACTTTAAAGTTCTGAGGTTTGCGGCTATAGTTGGGGATTAGGTATTGCAAATAGGGCTCTAGTTGGGGATTAGGTATTGCAAATAGGGCTATAGTTGGGGATTAGGTATTGCAAATAGGGTTATAGTTGGGGATTAGGTATTGCAAATAGTGCTATAGTTGGGGATTAAGTATTGCAAATAGGGCTATAGTTGGGGATTAAGTATTGCAAATAGGGCTATAGTTGGGGATTAAGTATTGCAAATAGGGCTATAGTTGGGGATTAGGTATTGCAAATAGGGCTATAGTTGGGGATTAGGTATTGCAAATAGGGCTATAGTTGGGGATTAGGTATTGCAAATAGGGCTATAGTTGGGGATTAGGTATTGCAAATAGGGCTATAGTTGGGGATTAGGTATTGCAAATAGGGCTGAAACGATTACCAGGATAACCGTTGACAATTTCGAATATTAGTGGTAACCGGTTACAAAATCTGGTAACCGGTTAATCGTAACCCCCACCGACTCGCCTAATAACACCAAGCGTATTTTATTAAGCTGAGTAAATGTGTAAACAAATTGAAAATGTGTATATACAAAAACAAGCTGCTTTACAAATGAATGAATTGAAACAATATATGACATCTGCTCCAGATGCAGCCCAGTGCTATATATTTCCGTAATCTGCTACTCAAAGGTATGTTGCAAAAAGGTAAGTGGGAAGGCACTCCGATTAACATTATTGTTTGGTCTTGTGTTGTAAACAAATTTGAAATTTATTAGTACATCATCAAATTGTCATGGTGTCACTGCTTGTTTATCTAGAGAGATATTGAGAAGGTTTATGTCAGTCACTTGATTACAGGACATACAGTTTACCTTGGCTGGAAACCACTGCCAGTGTTTATACAGATTAGTTGACATGCTAGAATTGAAAACGTTATAAGGTTGCAATCTGTAATTTTTTTAAGCTTTAAAAAGACAAAAAGAAGACCACTTGTACTCTGTGTAAAGATGATCTTTCGTAAAGAGGAGGAACTTCCTCTTTGAAAAATCACATGAAATGCAACCGTTTGAATCTCTGCGACGAAAAATCGCTTTGGAGAGCTTTGCTTCTGCAAAAGATTTTCTTCAACTCCAGATCACCAAAGATATATGCTCATCGGTTGGAAATTATAACCAGACAGCTTGCACTGATGTGTGCAGTTGACCATCGTCCTACGAGAATTGTCAGTGGGGAGGGGTTTTAAAGGTATGTTGCTGTCCTTAACCCTGAGTATAAGCTGCCTCGGCACCATACTGTATCAAAATATTGCCAGTTACTTTACAATGAAGAGAAACAGTCACTCATTGACAAACAGATGAGCAAGCATATTTCCCTGACATCCGACCTATGGACAAGTGTAGCGCTACCGGGCTTCATACAAGTAAGCATGATTGGGCACTATATCAGTCATAAATGAGAGCTTAAGTCCAATCTGTTAGCCACCAGACATGTAGAGAATCGTCATACGGGTGTGAATATTGCAGGGTATCTCATATCTCTCACCGAGGAGTTTGGTGTTTCCTCTGGCCGCATCTTGGTGAAAGACAATGCAAAAAATATGTAGGTAGCTTGTAGAGAGGTTAACTTTGTGCATACTCAGTACTTCGCTCACACCCTTTAAGTCTGTCTCACCGATGGACTGAAATTGTCAACGATGTCAAGAGTGTTATCTGCTGGGCGTCGTCTAGTTGCACATTTCAGTCACTCAATAGTCACGATAGAGACCCGTAAAGATCGGCAGATGAAAGCTGGTCCAAAACCTGTTTGCCTAATTTAAATCCAGTGCTGTCTTCATTATATCGCACAACCTCATAACTAATGATCTGTCTTCTTCTTAAGACAATTCTCAAGGGATTAATGAAAACAATTTACATTGGGTAAGATGGAATTTCTACTTTTGCTGTTTTGACTTCCCCTCTAAAGTTAGCCACAGAACTGGACACGCGTTATAAATCGCTTAAGTTCCTGACTGAGGGTAAACGTGACCAACTGCGTTCCTATATTAGTGACCTGCAGGAATCCGAGATGATAGACAACGCTTCCCAAGGCGCAACCATCGTCAACGTCACGCCAGAGCCGTAAACCACACCAACTCCACAGAAGAAGCGTGTTATTGAGTATGTATTGGGGAACATTGTTGATCTGACTTCCAACAACGGTTCTGAAGATTCCAATGAACTGAAACATGTTATCGCCCTGCAAGTTGTTTTGCTTGAAAATCTAAAATGGTGGTAAGTGCAAGAGGCACAGTCTTCTCGCCTTGCTAGGTTAACAAAAATGTTTCCTTCTATCCCCACAACGTCTGTGCCTCGCGAAAGAGCCTTTACTTCGGCGGGATTAACTGTTACCAAAGTGAGAGTTTGTTTAAATCCTGGAAATACTGACAGTCGGTTATTTCTTCATCAAAGCATGAAAATGTCTAAAGCCTTAGATCAACCAATGATGTGTCTAGTCAATGATAGTCAACCGTCGACATCGGTTCAACAGGAAGCACTTGTTATAAGTAGTATAGGGAGCCTATCTGGGCCAGGTGTAGGCACTCTGGACCAGTAACGGGAATTAACATTGGGGAGGCACTCTGGGCCAGGTGGAGGCACTCTGGGTCAGTAGGAGGCAGTTGGGGACAGTAGGGGCACTTGGGGTCAAAACGTGTGGATGGGGACAGAAGTATTTTAGAGGGATAGAATATACACATACACCTAACACATAAACAAACACAAAACATAGAAACATACAATCACGCCCATTTTTTTAAAAAGGCAATCCTAGAGTAATCTTTTCTAGAGACGTGGGTGGCCCTGAAAAGGGCCGTTGGAGTGGTGTGAACCAAGTTAACACAGATCACACCTCGTGGAGGGTCTTCTTCTCCTTAAACTTCAACGTACTTCAGGTCCGTATAGGAGGACCCGCTTCAGACACCTTGTGTCTCTATATAGATCCTTCTCTTCCACACCGCTGTATCTGTCATCTTGGTGATCGCTCATGATGCTTTCACGTACATCGGATAGTCCCGGGTTGAACAAAATCCCCGATACGATGGTTGATGATTCTTCAGAGGTATACATCTTCTAGTCTTCAGAACCGATGAAGCTATGTGAGCGGATCGAAACGGATCGAAATGAACCACCAATCCAAACGCGCATTACAACAGGGTGGGTCTCTCTTCCAATCGGAAGAGAGACGGAGGTGTTACGTCAACTTCAGTATATAGCCGTCACAGCGTTGTATGGTTTTACCTTTTGCGGCATAGTTTGAGTATGGCTGATACCACGAAGACAATGTATTGGGGTGAGCCTGCGACGGAAAATTATATTCGGAGTGAGAGTACGACGGGCAATGCAGTGGTGAACTTTTAACCAGAAGATTTTAATTTAGATTTTGTGGATTTTCTGTCGTCGCAAGAATTTTTGCCTGAAACAACAACCGCTGTTGTACCACCACCACCACCATCTTTACCTGTGATCAATAATTTTAAAAAGAGACAGAAGGAAGAATTGGAAAAAAGTTTGCAGCGTCGGAGAGAAGCAGAAGAATAAGTTCTTCAGCAAGAAGAGGTTAAAAGAAAGCAAGAAAAAGAAATAAGAAAGCTAGAAGAGGAGAAGTGGGAAGGACAGAAGGAAGGGAGTGATGAAAACAAAACGGTGAGTCTACTACAAGACATTTTAGCCGAGTTAAAGAATCTGAGAAACATGTATCAGATTTCTTTAACACAACCCAAGAGAAAGAGACCCTCACGGGCTAAACATTCTAAGCCCATAACTACTACTACTACTGAGATGCTACCACCACCACCACCACCACCTTTGACTACAACGATCAAAGCAGCAGGAGGAGGAAGATGAGGAATAGGACTTGGCCGTGGAAAGGGATTGAGACAGTTAAAGCTCATCATGTCCAGTCCATAAGTTTGTTTGTAAAAAATAACACCCCAACGGTCCTTTTCAGGGCCACCTACATTTCTTAGAAAAGAAATAATCTCATCGCCAAATCAAGTTAAACTTTAAATCCCATCCTTGGTTTGTGTATGAGTGCGTGCGTCTATACTCTAAAATCAAAACCAAAAGACACTTACTTTTTTCCATTTTGGTATATTCTCTTAAAATGTCACAATGAACATTTCATAACAGATCACTCAAGTTCATAGTTTACTGTCTGTCTATCTTTTTCTTGAATTTCTTCACAGGTATCATGGGTTCTTTTTCTTCTTCACTGTCTTCCAGTCGTCTGGCCTTCTTGCCTTTCTTGACGACGGGGATGAGTTCTTCTTCTTCTTCTGCTTCTGAAGATCCCTCTGCTTCTTCTCTCTCTTGTTGGTTTTCTTGTTTCTTAGGACACTCTGAAGACCAATGTCCTTTTTCTTGACAATGATAACAGGTATCTTTCCCTTTGTCTCTCTTTTCTTTTCCTTGATTTTGACGTTGTGGACATTCTGGAGCCCAATGTCCTTTTACGTGGCAGATATAACAAGTATCTTGACTTTTATCTCGAGAGGAGGAGGAGGAGTAGTCCCTAGTCTTACTGAAAGTGGTATACTTTCGAAGGACTCTCTGTAAATCTCTGACCAGAAAGGTAATCTGTCTAGACTCTTCCATCTTCACTGTTTGAAAGTTGAATAACGAATAGTAACTCTGAGGGTAGGAAGGTCTCTCTATATATAGAGAGAGAGCACGTGTAAAACTCAATCAGATTCAAGTGAGACATCAAGATGAAAAGATCACGCAATGTCAATGAGAAAACAGAAGAAGAAGAAACTAAGAGGCCACGATGACGCCTTTCTGTGCCGCCTCATACACCGCTAGATGAAGTGCTAGCTCAAGTCCATGCCAGCGATTTCGAAGATGACATGAGTGAGCCTGAAACCACACCTTCCGCAAGACCAAGAGAATCTAAAACCCCTAACAAAGAAAGTCGTTCCGTGGCTCCCAAAAATTACTATCGCATTCTAGAGACGCAAAAAATGACCTCTAGAAAATTTAGAACCACGGCTTACCCTTAAACCGTCAACTTTAAAGACTTCAGGTCTGAAGTGCCTCCCGAGAAAGCTGCAGGGTCCATTACCGATTTGTGGGATTCCTTGTTAGAGACCTTGAAACGACAATGCGGAGCCAAAGAGGACGATCGGTTGAGACTTTCCATCCATCACGACAGTTTGAAGTCTCCTGTCTGGATCGAGTTTAGCACGCTGGTAGAATTAACACCGTCTAAAGTCATGGACAAAATCGAAGTCGTTCAACAATTAAACGAAGAGTTTACCATCACCGATAGAAAAGCCACACTTCACACGACCCTCGTTTCACCTCCTCGAGGTAGCGGACGAAACAAGAAATTGTTACTGGTGGACGACCTTCGCAGTACCAAAAGAGTGTCGTCCAAATCGACAATTCTCAAGACCAGATGTGCTTAGCCCGTGCCGTCGTGGTGGGGCGAACGTATGCTGACAAAATCGAGAATGGAAAGGAGCATGGAATAGAATTCGACGATCGGAGAGAGTGCAACAACGAAAAGAAGCAGAACTCCTGTTACAACAAGCATGCATACCAAAAGAGACCGCGTGTGGTATTTCTCATCTACATGCAAGTGGGACAAGTACAATTCAAAGATTCCATGAGTTATTTGGCCATGCCTTTGAGTCGAATGCCTAAAACATTTGGAATGACAGAAATGGCCAAAGGATATTTTCCCCACTTCTTCAATACCCAAGCCAATCAACAAGTAGTGCTACGGCATTTGCCCGACGTTCGCTATTACGACCCCCGACGGAATGCACACCAAACACCGAAAAGCCTTCCACGCTTGGTATCACTCTCACGCTTCAGAACCGTTTGACTTTTAAGAAGAAATGTTAAAGTATTGCTGATCCGATGTGAACATTTTACGCCGTTGCTGTGGAAAGTTTATTTCTATATCACCGAGAAGTCGATCCTTTGAAGGAAGCGTGCACCCTAGCCAAAACCTATACCTTAGTGTACACCAAAATGGTCATGCCCGAGAACGAACTAGCCATCATGGACCCTAACACTCCTCTCTCTGCCAGCAATCACTACTCTGCCAAAGCATTGCGTTGGTTGCATTAATTGTGCCAAAAAGGAAGACAAATGGATACAACATGCCGGAAACAGAGAGGGAGAAAAGAAAGTGGAAAGTCTTTCTGTGGATGGTTGGGATTTAGAAAACCCTCAGATGGTATACGAATTTCAGGGATGCTTGTTTCACGGATGCCCTACCTGTTTTCCTCAACGACACCTGAAAAGTCCTTTTTCAGACTCCACCATGGAAGAGTTGTACGAACACACCTACCAAGTTAGAAAGTCAAGGATATCATGTGGTAGAAATGTGGGAGCACGAGAACGATCGATGTTTCAAAACCGATCCTGAATTTAAGCGCATTGCCGAAAGTTACGACGTGGTCGACATCGAACCTTTGGATCCACGCCACAGTTTGTTTGGAGGACGAACCAATGCCACACGCTTGCTGTACGACGTAGATGAATCTCGAGGAGAAGAAATCAAACACATCGACGTGTGTTCGATGTATCCTTGCGTGTGCAAATACAAGTGATTCCCTACAGGACACCCTGAAATCCTGACAGAACACATCGACGTGGAAAACATTCATCGATACGAAGGATTGATCAAATGCAAAGTCTTGCCCACGACCCACTTGTACCATCCTGTCTTACCCCATCATTGCCAAGGAAAATTGATGTTTCCTTTATGCCGTACGTGTGCCGAAACATGCAACCTAGATCACTCTTGTCACCACACGGAGGAAGAAAGCACTTTGACAGGGACGTGGGTCAGCGCCGAATTGTTTCGGACTCTGGATCGGGAATACCTTTTGTTGAAAGTGTACGAAATTTGGCACTTTCCTACCACAGCCCAATACCAAAAGGACGACGCCTCAGATCCAGGCATTTTCTCAGGCTACGTCAACTAATTTCATTTCTCAAACTGAAACAAGAAGCCAGCGGCTATCCTTCTTGGTATCAGACGCCAGAAGACCAAGTCCAATTCAAAGAACAGTACCGTGTCGTAGAAGTCATCACTTTGGAAAGACGTAGAAAAGAACGAATGAAGAAGATCGTTTGCCAAAGTCATGTTGAATTGCTTGTGCGTAAAAATGGCACAACGTACGATCTTGCCCAAGACGGAATACTTGGCAGATCTCAGTCGCTACTTTCAACTAGTGGACGACAAAGGAAAACTAGTGAAACACGTAGAAATCATCGGTGAAGATTTGATCTTGATCAATTACTAAGAAGAACCCAAGTGTGTACACCCCGACGACTTTAGCAATGTGGTCATTGCAGCCTACGTGACAACCCATGCTCGCTTGAAATTGTACGACAAGGCTTTAGAAGTGTTGGGAGATCGAGTCCTGTACTTTGACACCGACAGTTGTATGTACACTCATCGCCCTGGTTGCCCACACCCCACCATCGAAGGAGATCGGTTAGGAGCATGGACAGATTAGCATCCTCAAGAGACGATCCTCAGTTTTGCCAGCGGTCGCCCTAAAAATTACGGGTACCGATACCGATACAGACAAGGCCAACTTCACACCAAATGCAAAGTCAAAGGATTGACCCTGAACTATCGAACCAGCCAAGTGGTGAACTTTGATGTCTTAAACAATGCTTTGCAGTCTGGACAAGCTCAAGACTTTCGAGTGAAAACTTTAGAACCCCGCAAGATCGTACGGTTACCAAATCACCAAATCGTCAGTTTTCCTTTAGAAAAAGTTTACCAAATTGTGTACCAGAAACGAGTGAGACTTCCAGACCACACCACTTTGCCGTACGGACACGCCGATCTTCAGCATAAAAAAGGGACAACTTCGAAGACCAACCATCCATTTTGACTCCAAACGTTGACCGAGCAACAATGAGAAGATGAATACTAATTTCACACAGCCACTGAGTGAGGAGCTCAGTGTGAACTTCAAGTTCAGTGTGTAGAGCAGTACACAGGCACCGATGCTAACGAACTCGACACAACCACCGAGCTAGGAACCTACTGTGGACTCCAAGTTCGATCACGACATCGAGTGCGATGCAGTGCCTAGCGATGAGGCAGATGCCGTATGCTTTGACATCAGCGATGCAGCACGACCTTGTCTCTCCTCTGGGACCATTGAAAGCAATGCCGTTCGTGTGCCTTACCGCCCACTAGCCAAAGCGATGCAGGACGCCCTTTCTTCTTTATTGGGAATGCAAAGCGTGTACCAACCTGCGGATTCCATCCCTACATGGGCAAAGAATTGACGCTGCCTGTGGCTTTTCCTGGTTATTGTGACTTTGAAAGTCGATTCGAGACGTTCAAAGATAAGTGGCCTAAATATCTGCAAGGACCTACTTCCAAAGCTTTAGCCAGAGCTGGATTTATCTACTTGGGAGCAGGTGATAAAGTTCAGTGTTTCAGTTGCGGTGTGACCCTTCACGAATGGGAGTATACAGACTGGTCTCCGCGCTGTAAGTACCTGCATTTGGTCGGTCCCAAGAAGTAACACATGTCGGATACTTTAGAAGATCACATTCGTTGTTTGCCTCCGGAGCTGCGAGAACGCATTGACAGAGAGTTTGTCAAGATACAAGTGAAACGCAAACTCAAAGTCATTTCTCGATTTTTAAACTATTGCTACTTCCACAGTATAAGAAGACTGATTCTTGGAAGAAACTATCGCAGGTGTCTTGGAGTAGACTATCACAAAAGATACCAACCTTGGGAACCCGGATATAAAAGCTGACCATGCCACGACCGTTGTCTTCACTTGTGAAACGTATTCCGTGGAAGGAAGTGAACGATAGCGTTCAGACCTTAGAGGATTATAGACACCTGATACAGGAACTGTTTCCATTGAATTTTGGACGCTATGCGGTGTGTGTTAGTGACTACTTTTCTTGGATTTCGTTTCCCAGGACATTCGTTGTGGGCTATTTGTGAGGAACAGTGTTTGTTGTGGATTATTTATGAATGGTACAGGCGACAAAGGCTTACCATTCACGCTTTATCGGCGCACAAAAGACAAATTGTGCTCAAAGTGTTGAGAATCGTGATGAACACTAGTTGTGTACCTCCGTGCGAAGAAGACATTTATCAAACTTTATCTACACTTCATACTTTCCAAGAAGTGTGCATCGCTAGTTAATTACACCAACAACTTTACGATTGGAAAGATGTATGTGACTGGAAAAGTGTTTGTTTCGATGCTTGGCTATAAGAAGTGGTGCAGTATGCCAAGGACCTTGCGCGTCACTAATTATCCAAGACAAAAAGTGAACTTGGAACCCAAGCTAACCATGACACTCGAGCCTCAAGAAGAAGCAGAAGACAACACCGTCGTACCCATAGAAACACCTGAGGAACAAACAACCTTTCCCTCAGAGACATTTCATTCTTCAACAACAGAGACAAGAATACCAGTGCGTATACACCCATTTCGTAGGACACACCTCCATCGGGACTATTGTTTTTGTACATTTACTTGTTTATACAGAACTTTGAATCTTTTAGTGGTTGCCTTATTGTTGTACCTCACCAATTTTGCTGTATGCGTTTTCGTGCTTCATGACCTGTAAATATGTTTTTGTTGTTTTTTAAAACATTAAACGTGTATGAAACATATAAAATGTCTTGTGTCTTTCGTGTTCTTCTCAAAATTCTTCCTACCTCAGTCATGGCTGCATCTTCCTCTATCTCTTCTGCCTCTTCGTCTGTGGTCCAAGTGATTGATGAAAAGTTAGATCGTCCAAGTTGGGAAGCTTTGTATCTGCGCCATCCATTTAACATGTTGATTGCTGGACCCAGTGGTACAGGTAAAGCCGAATTTGTCAAACGTTTGATCGAACACTAATCTCATTTGTTTGATCGTCCTCCTCAACGTATCGTGTAGTGTTACAAAAAGTGACAATCGTCTTACACTTTACTACGTGAAAGCCAAGGAGAAGCCATTTCATTTGTCGAAGGCATTCCTCGCGAAGACGATGGGATCGTGTCTGACTTGAGTCAAACACATCTGGTCATCTTCGACGACATGTTAGGAGAAGACGAAGAAGAAATTAAACTTTGGTTTACACGAAAAGGACATCATCGTAATGCCAGCATCACTTACATTGCTCAAAATTTATTTCAACAAAGTAAAGCCCATCATACCATCAGTCTCAACGCTTTTACGTTGTCTTTTTTAAAAGCATCAGAGACAAATCTCAAGTGCACGTGTTAGCCAAACAGTTAAGCACTCCTTGGCTGAATTATGCGTACAACGATGCCACTCAAACACCTCATGCGTATTTACTCATCGATTTAAAACCCACCACTCCCAAGTATTTTAGATTTCGTACCAGTTTGTTTCACTATTGGTGTCAAGAAGGAGGTCCCGTCATTTACACGTCCCCTTCGGTCACTCTGTGAAAGAAATAAACTATAAAAACATCCACCACGTCATTTCTTTCTCAGTCTTCTTGATGACCTCCTTTCAGTCTCATCCTCCTGCCAAATTGATTAGTGCCCTGTATGGCATCAGTCGCGAAAAAAATGCACAAGTCCGTGCCCATTTGTTAGAAGCTAGTCTCAAAGAAGTGTTACGATGGTTTACTTTGACAGCACGTCAATTACTTCAAGGCATCATTCACATCCCTCATCAAACCAAACGTTTTTTGAAAAACATAAAGTGGCGTTGTCACAACTGGCAGGTCCCAGAATCGATCCACGCACTAAAATGCAAATCATTTTGACCCCTGGTGGTAGCGGTTCTTTAGGAGGTGTCATGATTCGTTCTCTTTTGAAATGGAATCCTAATGCCCAAGCCAAAACCAAAACGAAAAAGAAAAGCCCCAAGAAGAAAAGCTCTAAGAAGAAAATCCCTAAGAAGAAGAAGAAAACTCCTTCCAAGAAAACACCAACCACCACATCTGCTGCCCGAAAGAGAGGTACGACTGCTAGGACGCGCACGTACTCCCGAAAACCACGAGAGGCAGTGACGGTGCCTCCTTCTCCTCCGTCCACTTCTTCGTCTTCTTCTTCGCCCTTCGTGATGATGCCTGATTTAAGATGCGTGTTTCCTAATTTGATGCAAAAATGGAAACCCATTTCGAAAGTCACCTCTCCGGGGGCCTCTACTTCGGCTGCTTTAGCCACTGCGGCTACCGCTAAAAAATGGCCTCACCTAAAACCAAAGTCCAAGAGAGAACAGGCATGTTACAAAGTTTACTCCGTTGAAAGCACCTCAACGTCGAGTTATGCCTGTCATGAATATGGTATGCTGTGCTGACCATCAGTGGAGACGTGTTCCAGTATAAAAAAAGAAGTGTGACCTCCGAGAGACCTCAGTTTTTTTTCTCCTGACATCCAAGATGACCCCCAAAAGTGCACACCATTCTACTCGTCACAAGAAAGGCAAAACCAAAAAAGGATTTCCACCTCGTCTGGCCAAACATTGTGATGTGTTGTCCGTCCTGACTAAATCCAATCCTCCCGTGCGAAAACAACTCATTCAAACAACCCCCAAAGAAATCATCGATACCGTGTGCGAATGTTGCTTGAATGTGTTGAAAGGAACGGTACCTTTGTCCAAGATGCAGAAACAAAAATTAAGGAAACAGCGGAAAGTTCTTCGCCAAATGTTCAAAAAGAAAATACCTCTCAGTCAAAAGAAAAAAATGTTGATGAAACTAGGAGGATTTCCACACACATGCTGATAGGATTCTTTATATCGATAAAGCCATAAATGAAACAAGAAGCAATCATCATTCTCGATATCGATAAAGCCATAAATGCTACGACCAACATATCACGGTAACAATTTTAAGCATCTTTGTTTCCATCGGCAAGATCGCAAACTTTAGCAAAATTGTATGATGTTTTCCACACAGACTTTATTTCGTGTGTCACTCTTAACGTTATCTTAGAACTGTATCCATCAGATCAAATTGAACCAATTTCTAACAGATTGAAGTCAAAATTCAAGTGCCTCATCTTGTCGGAATAATAATAATAATAATAATAATAATAATAATAATAATAATAATAATAATAATAATAGTAATAATAATAATATCCTTGATTTATCATGAATTACATAAATAGCTAATAGCTAGTTTACATCATGGCCCCGCAATGAAAAAAAATATACATGTTATTAGTAAAGAATCTACAAGCTTAACATCTACTGAATAAAAATAATACAAAAAAAGATAACAGAAGTTAATTCAAATATTTCAAGGTTAGCAATATTGTTATCACATAGACAAATGGCAGCTACCACGAACAAACATTATGCGGTCATAAAAGCAGGATTGCAAATTTAAATATTTGTAGAGGTATAATTTCTTAAAAGCTGAAATACTAGGTGCTTGTTTGTTTAATATCATCATGCAAACTGTTCCATAAAACCGTACAGACATAAACAAAAGATTTCTTAAAATACTATGTCAAATGTTTTGGTATATATATATATATATATATATATATATATATATATATATATATATATAGAGATATATATATATATATATATATATCATTGTTTTAACTTGACCATGAACTCCTCGTGCGTTTGTTCCTTACAAACCTATACACATTAAGATACTCTGGCACTAAATTATTTAAGACCTTGAAGGTAAGACAGCTTTTCTAAAAATAATGTAATCTTTAATTAGCATCCATCTAAGAGTGTTAAAAAGAGATGATGTAGATGTTACAATATCTTTAACATTTAAAATCACCCTGTCTGCCTTTGTCTGTCAGCTGTATAGCCTCTTCATGAAAAAAGAATTACTTGATTCTCTCCACACAGATAGCAGTAGATAACACTTGGAAAAACAACTTTATTGTACACTTTTAGAATCAATTAAGCCGACATAAAACCTCTAATCGTTTTTATAATTCCTATTTTCTTACATATTTGGATAGAGTGTTTCAAAGTGGTTGGATCAGGATAAAGTTTTATCAATTAGGATACCTAAATGCTTGGCACATTTTACAGTTTCAATTTTTTTACTGTTTAATTGTAAGTATAACTCTCTACATGTGGCTGCTCACTGTGCTGAGCAGATAAGCATTATCTGGATTTTCTGTAATTTTAAGCTAAGTTTATTGTCATAGCACATTGTAAATCTTCATTTGGTTTGATCTCAACAATGATAACATCTTTATCGCTAACATATTGTGATGTATCATCTGCGTACATAGACACTGAACAATGTTTCAAACGCTTTGAAAAATCATTTATATAGAAAAAAGACACCCCCCCCAAAAAAAAAAAAAAATAAATAAAAAAATTAAAAAAAAAAAAAAAAAAAGTAGAGGGCCTAGAATTGATCCTTGTGGTGGTCGAATGGGAATTTCCTTAAAATCCGAGATAGTACGTATCCAACTCTTGTAATCTACTATTGAAAACCATCGCATTGAAGATTTGGCAACATTGTATTGCTGATTATATTTATGTAGTAAAACTGAATGATTAACAGTATCAAAAGCTTTACGTAGGTCTATTCTTTATCCAGTAATCAATCAAACCAGTGAGTGCTTTCTCGCAGGATTGATTTGGACGGAAACCTTCTGCTCACCCTATTAGATTGAAAGCTAAGAGAGTTCCTTTGGTAGTGAAGAATGTACGTTACTGATAATATCTTCTCCAATGAAATTCAATAACATATAACCTTTTTAAAAAGTCTTTTTTTTCTGCTCACACTGACAGAAATAAAATGTCAATATTGGTTTAATTTCTCTCAAAGACTAACCCCCCCCCCCCGCAAAAAAAAACAAAAAATAAAAAATAAAATAAAAAATAAAATAAAATATGAAGAAGTCAAACAATCTATTTGGGCAAGACGGCATGCTGGTGCCACTTCATTTGGTAAGGCGGCATGCTCGTGCCACTTTATTTGGCAAAAAAGCATTAAGAACTTTTGTTCTTTGGTAGTATGGTTCCAAACAAATCGTTTTGTTTTCTTTTATAAAGTCAGCAGAAACATAGAATATCTAAAAATGCTCCGTCATGGGTTTATCTCTTCTGGAGATACGTAAAACTGAAGTAGTTCAGCAAAGGTATAACTGAAAGAAAGAATGATTTGCTTGTATCGACGCATTCCACAGTTTATTTTCTCTCTGCAGAATATAATAAAAATAGATAACTTTTATGAGATTATTGGGAAGATATAACTATTTGTTCCTGACAATTACGGAACAATTATTGTGTATGGCACGTTAACTCAACGCAAAAATCTGTGACGAAAGCAGATAGATACTTGTCTGTTCAGGAGAAACACACCCATTGACATAGTTATGCAGGTATTTAGGTCACAAGACAATGACGTCAATTCGTTTCTTTGAACTCAATTGTTTTATATCTGTTTGGGCACTCAGCTCCAACTTTTCATTACTCCATGGGAAAGTACGTGTACAATCTTTTTCATTTATGTGGGAACAAGTTTCCATTTTCACGCTGGAGTACAAGATATGTAACTAATCACGCTGGAGTGCCAGAAGCTGTATACATTCATATAGTATAAATTGCTGCTTGATTTAGTAAATTATAAAGTAAACACTAAAAGAAATTGTTTAGGAAGTAAGTTGTTGCACAAAGATAAGCGAGTAACATCTATTAGCCAAAACTGATCCTGTAGATACTGATGTTCTCATCCAGTTCTTTCTGCTTTAATCTAGTTGAAAAGAAAGACACATACCCCCCTCCCGCCTTCTGGGTCCACCCCCCCCCCCTCCCGCCCTCTGGGTTCCACGATATTGACATGAAGAACATGTTGTTTTGTATATAATATAATTGCTAATCTTTACGCTGAAGCCATATGGCGATTGATTTTTTAACACAATATGGCAGAAAAAGGAATAAACATCTTGGGATAAAATAATCATGATGAAAATAACCCTATATTTGTACATCAAACTATCCTGGATGTCTGTTAGGTAATTCCTGTCGAAATGAAATGAAATTCCTATTTGCAGAATTTGGATACAGGACGACAAAAATATCTTCGATGTTTGGAATCGTGATTTAAATGCTATATCTGTTTTCTGCTTTTCAAATTCACGTGCATACATCTCCCGCAGTGAAGGACATTTACTACAACTCACTCGAGATCATAGACGGTACGAACTGCATTTCAGACTAATTCATTGAACCCATTAACTATAACAAATATTTTATTACGTTACTATAATATAGCCCAAAGTGGTTGACTATTAAATGATCCAAATCCTAAAAATATAATACCATTGTTCTCTCCATCAGTTCCAAAGCTACATACTCAGGTGAAACTCTCCATGGGAAAAGCGCTTGTAATTTCAAAATTAGTTAAAATGTTTTTGACTAATGCTTACATATTTTCATGCTCACGTGTAAAGCTTTAAGTCTTTCTTCTAATTCTGAACTATTGGTTTATGCAGTGTATGATTATTATTATTATTATTATTATCATTATTATTATTATTAGTAGTAGTAGTATTTCGGGTTTTTACAGCAATTTTAACACATTATTGGTTATATCATGTCGAGGAAATGGAGCAAATGGCCTTTCCCATGGACACAACCGAGGCAGCCAACCCCGGCTGGCCTGGGCGGGTAAAGTCGGGTGTCTTTGTAAGCTCCAACACAGGAATCATTTCCCTTTGGTGGTCATCGTTCAAAGTAGAATGAAACTCTTTGGAACATAAAGAGAGAAAGCGTTACCTCAACAGTACAAGAAGCTATTATTTCGTTCCTGATACGTCAATGTTTACTTTTAAATACAGACTAATGTTTAGCAAATGTGTGTGTGTGTGTAAGGAAGAATGAAATTATATTTAATATTTTCTATCGAAACCAAAAATGTCGCATAAATAATTTATGACACTTAGTATATGAGTGCTATTCGTGACATGTGGTTTATATATAAACTATGAGCACGCACATAATTAATGGTTTAAACAGCAGATCATAGTTTCCATATTCTCTAAACCCAGTGATGAATTTCCAGGACGAGAATCTATCAAGGGTATTGGGAATTAGCAAATAAAAATCTTCAAAAGTATTTTATAAAACAAATTTAATATGATTATTATATGACCTTTACCTTAATGTGAAAGGTGTGCTCGAACATGTCGAATTGTATTGATGCTAAGCATGACGAGCATCTATCAAAGAGTTTAGGAAATATATGCAAATTAAAAACTTTGAATCAAAACCTTAAGAAACTGATGACGCCGCCGACGCCAGACAAAGTGTCCGCTGTCTCGCTCCCCACTAAAGTGGACACGACAATAATACTTTGGGAACGCGTGCACTAAAATTCACTTGTGTCTATTCTGTACTTTCTGTAGCTCTCACTGGAAGCTCAGGTGGGGAAATTAACAACTAATTAATTGATGAACTCCAGGTCTCATATTTTGCTCCAAATCTTGGAAGTAATGTTTCAATCTCAACGGAGTATTTAATTCTTAGAATGACTTACCTATGAATGCAACGTTTCGGGCTTGCAAGTTAATTATTTAGAATACATCTGAGAAGCGTATTATATGTAGAATACAATGAAAATACAAAATGACTGAAACGCACGTGGATCTAGTTACCGTTTGTAACTCGCATCCTTTTAATGTACAAGCAAAAATATTTTAATTCTGTCAGTTGCCTCTAGCTGAAGAATAGTGATTTACAAGATAAAAGACACACATAGAAATTTAATTGTCATTCAGTAATCAGGCACATGTTTCGGACTTCGAATCTGAATCGTCTTAACCTCAATACTGGTATTTAATTTGTGGGGACAAATAAACATCATTAAACAGCGGTGCAATATCATGACTGACTTCTTCATTGAAGACAATCGCAAAATAAGTTTTCTGCTTTTCTTCCTTCTGTTCTTCACAAGCAGCATTTATCTGACAATTAAGTACCTGAAATCGACGGCATCACATGACGAAATTAACTAAATAAATACTTCATGTATTTGTTAAAACTTCACACTTAAATCATTATATCACATCTGTCCTTTCTGTCTGATATATTGATGTCGATTTATAATTATAATTTCATGCATATTCCCTGAATTTCTAAATAGAAATCAAGTGATTCTATGCATACAGCTGAGTGTTAAATTCTGCTTGAATAGCGAGTAAGTTCTTGTATACCTCGAGTCATTACCTTCAATCTTGTTCCTACCCTGTTTTTTTGTTTTTTTTTTTTGCTTTGTTTTTTTCTTTGATGATGACGCAAAGTGCAGCGGTAATATATATCTCTCCCAACCAGACTAAAAGGCAGTTTTAAATATGGATGTGTGTATAAATTTGGGTAAAAAGAATAAGTATGTTGGCGAAGAAACTTTCCTAAGTCTCTATGATTAAAGAATGCGATTTCCATTTAAAATTTAATTGCACACAATTTAATCAAGAAAAAATTGAAAGTCTCTGAAATGTGTGAAATGAATGCCACGCCAGTGCGCATAAACGTCCTTAGAAAACCTAATTAAATTACGTAACTAAATTACCAATTATCTAAGAAGTTTTTAATGTTGGCAGTTTACAGGAATTTTCGGAAGAGTAAAATCAATTAAATGTCTAAACTTATGAACTTTGTGCAATATAAATTCCCGTAGCGACTTTAAACAGAAAAATACTTGACTCTAGGAAAGATCAACATGGAAACATGAGTTATTTAATTATAATCGACTGTTGCCTTGCGTTAGTAGAGACTGTCATGTATGTAAAAGTTTGTATTAGCAACATGAAGTATAGTGGGGAAGTAAAAATCAAATTTCACAGAAATGAGCAACTAATATCCCCAGGTCTCTAATTATTCATCAAACGTTATTGAATTAGACAACAGAATATAAAATGGGCAGTATCAACGGAAACTGGACTTAATTCATTAATTTTAGATTTGTTAAGCTCAATGTAAATTCGACATACACATCAATCAAAATCCCTGTGGCAGCCAGTTTGTGCAAAAACTGTTGATATCGAACATTTATAATTTTCATCATAGAGTAACAATTATAAAGTATAAACTTCAAATGGGACATTTAAATGGAGGAATTGAAGTCTAAATTTTCTCATTCAGGCAAGACCCATTCTTTCTATCCAGCGAATAAAAACATCGAAGTAAATAAAATAAAAAATCTAATTTTAAGTTTCCCGACACTAAGATATTAAAGTGTTATGAAATATTGCTTTGTTATTTATTTATTTTTCGTTCATAACTATAGTCCTTATCAATATGTACTATTTTTGTACAAAAACCAACGGAAACAAGCTTCTGTAAATTCCGATTCATTTTAGCATCTCTGTCTATAACGAGTCTGTTAACAGCTCTACCAGAGTGCTCCGACACTATAGTCTGTTTTTTAACAGTTCTACCAGAATGCTCATACGCTATAGTCTATTCTTTTAACAGCTCTACTAGAGTGCTCCAACGCTATAGTCTGTTCTTTTAACAGCTCTACCAGAGTGCTCCACTGCTATAGTCTGTTCTTTTAATAACTCAACCAGCGTGCTCCTATAGTCTGTTCAAAAAAGTAGCGAAAACAAATTCAGAGCATTTAAAGACGACATTTTCATTGCATGGACGACGTGTGTACTATTCTTTAAGACGACATTTTCATCGCATGGACGACATGTGTACTGTTCTTGTTCAATACAGTTAAAATCGGACAAGGAAGCCAACATGGATGACATGTGCACTCTTCTTGTTCAATTCAGTTAAAATCACACAAGGAAGCCAACATTACGTCTCCGTGTAATGGTAGATCAGCAGGAACATACATGTATACATACATAGATACAGACAAATAAACATACATACTTAGATACATACATACACATATATATATATATATATATATATATATATATATATATATATATATATATATACCCTTCTGTTTTTTTGAAGATGCGTACTTGTAAATTGTCCAGTCTTTTAGTCAGTTGTGGACTTATACTAGTCTGATCTGTATGAGACGCGTTATTTTCACAAGCTGATTGGCAACGGTAGTCAGGGTTGTGTAATTCACGTGGGAAAACCGTAGCCGATGTTATACTCAGTCCGAATCGATAGTACTTGTGTATCTGAAAATCAATACAGTGAAGAGAGAATTTCAAGCAGAGAAGTGTAATCATTCCCTAGCATTTATAACAGGCATACTACAGAACGAATTGTTTCATTCACTTATTCGCGAAATGTTAGCTAACATATTTTTTTCTAAATGATTGAGGATGCACCAGTGGGTTTAAATAGCGTGCCAGAACATATCAGAATCATCCCAAATTATATAAAGATTTTTATTATCAGTCATAAATATTTGATGTTACTATGTTCGATTGGCCTCTGAGCTACATTTCCTCGCATATAGCATAGACTGAGACAAAGCTTTGAAAACGGCACAAAATATAAATGATTCATCAAGATGGTTAGCATTGTAGTGGTATTATGGTGTTCCTTACTCTGAATAAAATCAGTAGAATGCCATAGCACATGCCAGGGGAAAAAAATCAATTTTCTGCTGCACACATACGTACAGTTCATGTCAATTTCGATAGTGCAATGTCATGGGAGCCACGAGTGATACACCTAAAGGTAGAAAAAAAGTCTTCTGATCCTAATTAAAATACTTCAGTAATAAAACAATGTATCGAGCTCCCGTTCTCGAAAAGAGTAAACTCTTAAAATGCAAGAGCTTTTGGGGGTTTCTCCTCCTGGGCCACCACAAGGGGTTCCATCACACAGACCCCTTGCCTACTTATTTACGGTCCGCCTATACGATATTCCTGGATTAGCCCCTGTAGCATTACGAATTCGGAAGACGGAATCATCTTTTCACTCCAAATAAATCAAAGGAAAATAAAGAGAAGATTCGGATTGGTGCATAAAATCAAGTAGATCAGCAAAGTTCAATTGGGCAAAACATTGTAACTTCTTTGAAGCCTTTATGCTTCTTAAGCAAGGTCAACAGTGCTTTTCCTCTTTTACCACATTAGTGAATAAACAGTTTTCGCCTTACTACAAGGCATTCATATTTTTGCACTGTAGCAAAGCTAGAGTAAGTAGCCATGAACTAGTTCCCATTTCGAAAAATCCCATCTTAAAACGCTGTGGAATACACACACACACGCACACACACACACACACACACACACACACACACACACACACATATATATATATATATATATATATATATATATATATATATATATGTGTGTGTGAGACAAAATTATTACGATGCATAGAAACAAAACGACTGACTATTGGTGATAATTTAAATATAACTTGGTGATTTGATTTTTCTTTATTTTAAGGTCCACATTTTCGAGTGCCTGCTTGCAACCGTTTTTCTGGGAAATAAGGATAAATGCATACATGTATATATCTGAAAGTTAACGATTTCTTTAAAATATCAGTCACTATAGAAATCAATGGAATTTTTGAACTGGGAACTTCTTTATGGTAACCTACTGTAGTTCTTATGATGATATACAGAGCATGAACGTGGTTCACTAAACACATCAAATTGGACTTCTATTTTCAGCTCGTCATACAAACAACGGCATAACCCATGTGACTACTTCGCGAGGAAGTATGTGAGGTTTGCTGTTCAAACCGCATCAATACATGAATTAACAATTGGGAAAGAAAAGATTTGGCGTCATTGTCTAAAGACCTAGATGCCTGTACAATTGTGTCAGTAAATGCGCTCCTCCTCAGGAACTACACACGTATCTGCCATCACCGTCGATTTTGCTTATTTACTGGCGACCAAACAAGTCTATTAGAAAGAGGCTTCCTCTTATTCTAAATTGATTATTCAGTAAGGAGTAGGGAAAACCACATTGCCAGTGGCGTATCAACCACCCAAGCAATCCAGAAACTGCGGGGGGGGGGGGGGGGGGGGGGCAAGGGCAGGACCATTGGAGGCCCGTAATTTCCGTTATTGGGAGGTTGACGCAGAATTAAAATTTGCAGGGGGGTGGGGGGCAGATTTTCTTTTTACGCCACTGCACATTGCATGAGTATGAATTCGATCCCACGACTGCCAATTTCAATAGTTTGTACTGTAAACTTGGCTGCAGGAGGTATTCATGTTTTGTTGAGGTTGTATGTTCCCTTTATGGAATCACACTGAATTTTAGTACATTGTAGATCTTACAACAATACTTGTATCTGTACTTAAATCTATATCTAAGCGAGCTTGGCATAAAAAAAATGACGTATAGGTATTATTTATTAAACAATAAGATTATAAATGTGAATAACGATCATTCAATCTTATGAAAATATACTGGTTAAATATATCTTTGCAAATGGGGAAAACATATTGTAGTATGCTCTTCTCTGCTCATAATAAAGCCCTTAGCAAATTGTTTTGCATATATCCACAGTCAAAACGTCAAAACTACACGCACTAATGCAATATTAGCAAATCATTTTAGATGTTTTGACAACAGAGTAAAACATTTCAGATTTAATAGTTAATTTGTAATTAACACTGGTGACGTTGGTTAGGGTCTCTGATTAAAACGATACCACCATAATC
This sequence comes from Margaritifera margaritifera, assembly GCA_029931535.1. Lineage (NCBI taxonomy): Eukaryota > Metazoa > Mollusca > Bivalvia > Unionida > Margaritiferidae > Margaritifera > Margaritifera margaritifera. Next base: position 1,051,085 of record JAQPZY010001499.1, on the reverse strand, counting down.
GTATATTAGAAGAGGCGACAAGACGCAAAGGCATATTTCAATATACAGGAGGTTAACACGTCGATGTCCGTTATACTTCAAGTGTTGGAAACCTGATGTAAGGTATGTATGTATGTATGTATGTATGTATGTATGTATGTATGTATGTATGTATGTATGTATGTATGTATGTATGTATGTATGTAGTGTTTTACGGCACGTCGGCACAAAATTGACTATGAAGTGCCAAGAAAAGGTTAAGTTAAAAAAAATTACAAATCACTTGAACAAAACTATAGGAAGTTAAACCCTTCCAAAATAATGTAAAATTAAATACAACAAATAAAATATAAAACGTAAAGATGTTAAAAGTTTCTAAATTTTTTTTATATAAAATAACAAATAAAGGTATCACATGTAAAATCCTTAAAACATGATTAAACTTTTTTGTCCAACCGCATTCCCTTAAAAAGTCCAAGATTTTCCCGGGATTTCCCCGGGTGGTACGTCCTCATGCAATTTCTTCAAGCAGTTCACGTCAAAATACTTGTTTCTCATATGGTGGAAATCGACACACTCGACAAGAGTGTGTTCCATTGTCAGTGGACACTGGCAGGATATACATTCGGGTCGAGGTTCACTCTTCAGGAGGTATGCATGAGTCAGGTATGTGTGTCCGATACTCGATCGGCACAATACCACTTCATCTCTCCGATTTGTTTTGTAAGAGGGATGCCATTCTCCAAAAGTAGGTCTGATGCTTTTAGGTTTGTTAGATGAGTTTGCATTCCACATATTTTGCCAAGTATGACGAACATTCTGATTTGTACAATATTTGAAGTCAGTATATGGAATTGTCCATTCGGAAATGTGTAAGTGTAGGCACCTTTTGGTCGCTTTATATGCCATTTATGACAAACAGAACCAAATACTTTTCCCAGATTGTATGAGATTATGTTCTGTAATATCTTGAGGTAATTAATGGGTTATCAGATTTAAGATTCTGCCAGGCTTTCAATGTTGAAAGTGAATCCGAAAAGACAATGTAATTTGTTTTTTTGAGAGGTTTCGACGTAGTTCAAAGCTTTGAGTATGGCTGTGATTTCTGCAGTAAAAATTGAGACTTTATTAGGTAACCCTCGATATGGTACCATCGGATGCTTCCAATGGCAGCTCCAACTTTGTCTCCATCTTTGGAAAAAATATGTTACTTGACCAAGAAAGACATTCGAAATTAGATACAGGGTTGCCATTGATAACAGAATATATGGAATGAAGTGTTTTGATGACAGAATATGCAGAATTAAGTATATTGATGACAGAATACATAATGAAGAACTTTGATGATATAATATATAGAATGAAGTACTTTAATGACAGAATATGCAGAATTAAGTACATTCATGCCAGAATGCAGAATGAAGTACTTTGATGATAGAATATGCCGAATGAAGTACATTGATGACAGAATATGCCGAATGAAGTACAATGATGACAGAATATGCCGAATGAAATATATTAATGACGGAATATGCAGAATGAAGAACATTAATGAATGAGTATGCAGAATGAGTCACATTGATGACATACTATGCAGAATGAAGTACTGTAATGACAGAATATACAGAATGAAGTACATTGATGACAGAATATGCAGAATGAAGTACTTTGATGACAGAATGCAGAATGAAGAACTTTGATGATATAATATATAGAATGAAGTACTTTAATGACAGAATATGCAGAATTAAGTACATTCATGCCAGAATGCAGAATGAAGTACTTTGATGATAGAATATGCCGAATGAAGTACATTGATGACATACTATGCAGAATGAAGTACATTGATGACATACTATGCAGAATGAAGTACTTTAATGACAGAATATACAGAATGAAGTACATTGATGACAGAATATGCAGAATGAAGTACTTTGATGACAGAATGAAGAATGAAGAACTTTGATGATATAATATATAGAATGAAGTACTTTAATGACAGAATATGCAGAATTAAGTACATTCATGCCAGAATGCAGAATGAAGTGCTTTGATGATAGAATATGCCGAATGACGTACATTGATGACATACTATGCAGAATGAAGTACATTGATGACATACTATGCAGAATGAAGTACATTGATGACATACTATGCAGAATGAAGTACATTGATGACATACTATGCAGAATAAAGTACATTGATGACAGAATGCAGAATGAAGTACATTGATGACAGAATGCAGAATCTGCAGAATGAAGTACATTGATGACAGAATGCAGAATGAAGTACATTGATGACAGAATGCGGAATGAAGTACATTGATGACAGAATGCAGAATGAAGTACTTTGATGATAGAATGCAGAATGAAGAACTTTGATGACAGAATGCAGAATGAAGTACATTGATGACAGAATGCAGAATGAAGTACATCGATGACAGAATGCATAATCTGCAGAATGAAGGACATTGGTGACAGAATGCAGAATGATGTACATTGATGACAGAATGGAGAATGAAGTACTTTGATGACAGAATGCAGAATGAAGTACATTGATGACAGAATGCAGAATGAAGTACATTGATGACAGAATGCAGAATGAAGTATATTGATGACAGAATATGCAGAATGATGAACTTTGATGACAGAATATGCAGAATGATGAACTTTGATGACAGAATATCCAGAATGAAGAACTTTAATGACAGAATATGCAGAATGAAGAACTTTGATGACAGAATATGCAGAATGATGAACTTTAATGACAGAATATGCAGAATGAAGTACTTTGATGACAGAATATTGAGAATTATGAACTTTGATGACATAATATGCAGAATGATGAACTTTGATGACAGAATATGCAGAATGATGAACTTTGATGACAGAATATACAGAATGAAGTACATTGATGACAGAATATGCAGAATGAAGTACATTGATGACAGAATATGCAGAATGAAGTACATTGTTGTAAATTTCTTTCATAATTATTTATTGATAATCCCATTTGTTATAAATATAAGTTCCGACGTAAAAGATATACCACTAAGAGATTATTATGAAACACAGAGATTATTATGAAACACTTAGAGTAGAATCATTTCCTTATTTAAATACGCTTTAAAATTTGAACTGCATTATTGTTACCATTTCTGAGGAAGGGCCTGAGTTTTGCTGCAAGTTGTTAGGCAAGGATATTAATCTAAAAGGTTATGAGCTCCTGTCATTTATCTCTCCTTGTGTTTGTTGTAGAATATGATTTTCTTTCGACTAATACCAGGATCTAAGTCTGTGCTGCAGAATATGATTTGTTTGTCTTTCTGAGGAAGGCCTGTGTTTCATTACAATTTGTTAGGAAAGGGGTGACCTTAGTAGTCCATGAAGTTATTTAATTTACTTAAGGTTGTTTTGAGGTTTAGGATATGATTTTATTTTCACCTGGTAGTGACTGATCTACTTACTTTTGGGAATGTATTGCGTTTCTGAAAAAAAATGTACGCGTTTAACAAGACTCTAACTTTTTCATCTCACTTTGTTCCAGATCTTACGGGCACGTGAATTACTCATACATTCTGGAAAAATTATCCTCTACTGTTAGCTGCCTATTCACATTGATATTAAGGGTAGTGAAAGGACAGATAAAGCAGCCATCGCTGCCCGGAAGTCACCCATTCCTGAATGGAAGATCCCATATAATGACTAGATATATTATATAAAGCGGCATGTTCTATATACTTGGCAAAACATGTGGAATGAAAACTCCCAAAACAAGCTTCGTAACATTAAAGCCAGCACTGGAGAGTTGCATCCTTCATACAGAACAAATCGCAGAGATGAGGTGGTATTGTGCCGATCCCGTATCGGCCACAGATACGTGACTCCTGCATACGTCCTGAAGGCGAACCTTTACCAGAGCGCATACCCTACCAGTGTACACTGACAGTGGAACACATTCATGTCGAATGTATCTACTTCCACCCTGTGAGACAACAGTATTTTTGCGTGAATTTGAATAAAGAACTTTATGATGCACTACCCGAGAAAATATAAATTTTGACCATATATTTACTGAATTTTGCATTTTGGACCATTATATTTTATTTTATAGATATTTTACGGATTTTTAACATCTTTACATTTATTTGGAATGGTTTATCTTCCTAAAGTTTCGTGCAATTCTTAATTTTTATGTATATATAACTTTCCTTATAATTCGCAGCATATGGCCAATAGTGTGCTGACGTGCCGTTAAACGCTAATACATACATACATACATACATACATACATACATACATACATACATACATACATACATACATACATACATACATACATACATGCATGCATGCACGCATGCATGCATGCATGCATGCATACATACATACATACATACATACATACATACATACATACATACATACATACATACATACATACATACATACATACATACATACATACATACATATAATCTCACTTTAAAGTTCTGAGGTTTGCGGCTATAGTTGGGGATTAGGTATTGCAAATTAGGGCTCTAGGTTGGGGATTAGGTATTGCAAATAGGGCTATAGTTGGGGGATTAGGTATTGCAAATAGGGTTATAGTTGGGGATTAGGTATTGCAAATAGTGCTATAGTTGGGGATTAAGTATTGCAAATAGGGCTATAGTTGGGGATTAAGTATTGCAAATAGGGCTATAGTTGGGGATTAAGTATTGCAAATAGGACTATAGTAGGGGATTAGGTATTGCAAAATAGGGCTATAGTTGGGGATTAGGTATTGCAAATAGGGCTATAGTTGGGGATTAGGTATTGCAAATAGGGCTATAGTTGGGGATTAGGTATTGCAAATAGGGCTATAGTTGGGGATTAGGTATTGCAAATAGGGCTGAAACGATTACCAGGATAACCGTTGACAATTTCGAATATTAGTGGTAACCGGTTACAAAATCTGGTAACCGGTTAATCGTAACCCCCACCGACTCGCCTAATAACACCAAGCGTATTTTATTAAGCTGAGTAAATGTGTAAACAAATTGAAAATGTGTATATACAAAAAACAAGCTGCTTTACAAATGAATGAATTGAAACAATATATGACATCTGCTCCAGATGCAGCCCAGTGCTATATATTTCCGTAATCTGCTACTCAAAGGTATGTTGCAAAAAGGTAAGTGGGAAGGCACTCCGATTAACATTATTGTTTGGTCTTGTGTTGTAAACAAATTTGAAATTTATTAGTACATCATCAAATTGTCATGGTGTCACTGCTTGTTTATCTAGAGAGATATTGAGAAGGTTTATGTCAGTCACTTGATTACAGGACATACAGTTTACCTTGGCTGGAAACCACTGCCAGTGTTTATACAGATTAGTTGACATGCTAGAATTGAAAACGTTATAAGGTTGCAATCTGTAATTTTTTTAAGCTTTAAAAAGACAAAAAGAAGACCACTTGTACTCTGTGTAAAGATGATCTTTCGTAAAGAGGAGGAACTTCCTCTTTGAAAAATCACATGAAATGCAACCGTTTGAATCTCTGCGACGAAAAATCGCTTTGGAGAGCTTTGCTTCTGCAAAAGATCTTCTTCAACTCCAGACCACCAAAGATATATGCTCATCGGTTGGAAATTATAACCAGACAGCTTGCACTGATGTGTGCAGTTGACCATCGTCCTACGAGAATTGTCAGTGGGGAGGGGTTTTAAAGGTATGTTGCTGTCCTTAACCCTGAGTATAAGCTGCCTCGGCACCATACTGTATCAAAATATTGCCAGTTACTTTACAATGAAGAGAAACAGTCACTCATTGACAAACAGATGAGCAAGCATATTTCCCTGACATCCGACCTATGGACAAGTGTAGCGCTACCGGGCTTCATACAAGTAAGCATGATTGGGCACTATATCAGTCATAAATGAGAGCTTAAGTCCAATCTGTTAGCCACCAGACATGTAGAGAATCGTCATACGGGTGTGAATATTGCAGGGTATCTCATATCTCTCACCGAGGAGTTTGGTGTTTCCTCTGGCCGCATCTTGGTGAAAGACAATGCAAAAAATATGTAGGTAGCTTGTAGAGAGGTTAACTTTGTGCATACTCAGTACTTCGCTCACACCCTTTAAGTCTGTCTCACCGATGGACTGAAATTGTCAACGATGTCAAGAGTGTTATCTGCTGGGCGTCGTCTAGTTGCACATTTCAGTCACTCAATAGTCACGATAGAGACCCGTAAGATCGGCAGATGAAAGCTGGTCCAAAACCTGTTTGCCTAATTTAAATCCAGTGCTGTCTTCATTATATCGCACAACCTCATAACTAATGATCTGTCTTCTTCTTAAGACAATTCTCAAGGGATTAATGAAAACAATTTACATTGGGTAAGATGGAATTTCTACTTTTGCTGTTTTGACTTCCCCTCTAAAGTTAGCCACAGAACTGGACACGCGTTATAAATCGCTTAAGTTCCTGACTGAGGGTAAACGTGACCAACTGCGTTCCTATATTAGTGACCTGCAGGAATCCGAGATGATAGACAACGCTTCCCAAGGCGCAACCATCGTCAACGTCACGCCAGAGCCGTAAACCACACCAACTCCACAGAAGAAGCGTGTTATTGAGTATGTATTGGGGAACATTGTTGATCTGACTTCCAACAACGGTTCTGAAGATTCCAATGAACTGAAACATGTTATCGCCCTGCAAGTTGTTTTGCTTGAAAATCTAAAATGGTGGTAAGTGCAAGAGGCACAGTCTTCTCGCCTTGCTAGGTTAACAAAAATGTTTCCTTCTATCCCCACAACGTCTGTGCCTCGCGAAAGAGCCTTTACTTCGGCGGGATTAACTGTTACCAAAGTGAGAGTTTGTTTAAATCCTGGAAATACTGACAGTCGGTTATTTCTTCATCAAAGCATGAAAATGTCTAAAGCCTTAGATCAACCAATGATGTGTCTAGTCAATGATAGTCAACCGTCGACATCGGTTCAACAGGAAGCACTTGTTATAAGTAGTATAGGGAGCCTATCTGGGCCAGGTGTAGGCACTCTGGACCAGTAACGGGAATTAACATTGGGGAGGCACTCTGGGCCAGGTGGAGGCACTCTGGGTCAGTAGGAGGCAGTTGGGGACAGTAGGGGCACTTGGGGTCAAAACGTGTGGATGGGGACAGAAGTATTTTAGAGGGATAGAATATACACATACACCTAACACATAAACAAACACAAAACATAGAAACATACAATCACGCCCATTTTTTTAAAAAGGCAATCCTAGAGTAATCTTTTCTAGAGACGTGGGTGGCCCTGAAAAGGGCCGTTGGAGTGGTGTGAACCAAGTTAACACAGATCACACCTCGTGGAGGGTCTTCTTCTCCTTAAACTTCAACGTACTTCAGGTCCGTATAGGAGGACCCGCTTCAGACACCCTTGTGTCTCTATATAGATCCTTCTCTTCCACACCGCTGTATCTGTCATCTTGGTGATCGCTCATGATGCTTTCACGTACATCGGATAGTCCGGGTTGAACAAAATCCCCGATACGATGGTTGATGATTCTTCAGAGGTATACATCTTCTAGTCTTCAGAACCGATGAAGCTATGTGAGCGGATCGAAACGGATCGAAATGAACCACCAATCCAAACGCGCATTACAACAGGGTGGGTCTCTCTTCCAATCGGAAGAGAGACGGAGGTGTTACGTCAACTTCAGTATATAGCCGTCACAGCGTTGGTATGGTTTTACCTTTTGCGGCATAGTTTGAGTATGGCTGATACCACGAAGACAATGTATTGGGGTGAGCCTGCGACGGAAAATTATATTCGGAGTGAGAGTACGACGGGCAATGCAGTGGTGAACTTTTAACCAGAAGATTTTAATTTAGATTTTGTGGATTTTCTGTCGTCGCAAGAATTTTTGCCTGAAACAACAACCGCTGTTGTACCACCACCACCACCATCTTTACCTGTGATCAATAATTTTAAAAAGAGACAGAAGGAAGAATTGGAAAAAAGTTTGCAGCGTCGGAGAGAAGCAGAAGAATAAGTTCTTCAGCAAGAAGAGGTTAAAAGAAAGCAAGAAAAAGAAATAAGAAAGCTAGAAGAGGAGAAGTGGGAAGGACAGAAGGAAGGGAGTGATGAAAACAAAACGGTGAGTCTACTACAAGACATTTTAGCCGAGTTAAAGAATCTGAGAAACATGTATCAGATTTCTTTAACACAACCCAAGAGAAAGAGACCCTCACGGGCTAAACATTCTAAGCCCATAACTACTACTACTACTGAGATGCTACCACCACCACCACCACCACCTTTGACTACAACGATCAAAGCAGCAGGAGGAGGAAGATGAGGAATAGGACTTGGCCGTGGAAAGGGATTGAGACAGTTAAAGCTCATCATGTCCAGTCCATAAGTTTGTTTGTAAAAAATAACACCCCAACGGTCCTTTTCAGGGCCACCTACATTTCTTAGAAAAGAAATAATCTCATCGCCAAATCAAGTTAAACTTTAAATCCCATCCTTGGTTTGTGTATGAGTGCGTGCGTCTATACTCTAAAATCAAAACCAAAAGACACTTACTTTTTTCCATTTTGGTATATTCTCTTAAAATGTCACAATGAACATTTCATAACAGATCACTCAAGTTCATAGTTTACTGTCTGTCTATCTTTTTCTTGAATTTCTTCACAGGTATCATGGGTTCTTTTTCTTCTTCACTGTCTTCCAGTCGTCTGGCCTTCTTGCCTTTCTTGACGACGGGGATGAGTTCTTCTTCTTCTTCTGCTTCTGAAGATCCCTCTGCTTCTTCTCTCTCTTGTTGGTTTTCTTGTTTCTTAGGACACTCTGAAGACCAATGTCCTTTTTCTTGACAATGATAACAGGTATCTTTCCCTTTGTCTCTCTTTTCTTTTCCTTGATTTTGACGTTGTGGACATTCTGGAGCCCAATGTCCTTTTACGTGGCAGATATAACAAGTATCTTGACTTTTATCTCGAGAGGAGGAGGAGGAGTAGTCCCTAGTCTTACTGAAAGTGGTATACTTTCGAAGGACTCTCTGTAAATCTCTGACCAGAAAGGTAATCTGTCTAGACTCTTCCATCTTCACTGTTTGAAAGTTGAATAACGAATAGTAACTCTGAGGGTAGGAAGGTCTCTCTATATATAGAGAGAGAGCACGTGTAAAACTCAATCAGATTCAAGTGAGACATCAAGATGAAAAGATCACGCAATGTCAATGAGAAAACAGAAGAAGAAGAAACTAAGAGGCCACGATGACGCCTTTCTGTGCCGCCTCATACACCGCTAGATGAAGTGCTAGCTCAAGTCCATGCCAGCGATTTCGAAGATGACATGAGTGAGCCTGAAACCACACCTTCCGCAAGACCAAGAGAATCTAAAACCCCTAACAAAGAAAGTCGTTCCGTGGCTCCCAAAAATTACTATCGCATTCTAGAGACGCAAAAAAATGACCTCTAGAAAATTTAGAACCACGGCTTACCCTTAAACCGTCAACTTTAAAGACTTCAGGTCTGAAGTGCCTCCCGAGAAAGCTGCAGGGTCCATTACCGATTTGTGGGATTCCTTGTTAGAGACCTTGAAACGACAATGCGGAGCCAAAGAGGACGATCGGTTGAGACTTTCCATCCATCACGACAGTTTGAAGTCTCCTGTCTGGATCGAGTTTAGCACGCTGGTAGAATTAACACCGTCTAAAGTCATGGACAAAATCGAAGTCGTTCAACAATTAAACGAAGAGTTTACCATCACCGATAGAAAAGCCACACTTCACACGACCCTCGTTTCACCTCCTCGAGGTAGCGGACGAAACAAGAAATTGTTACTGGTGGACGACCTTCGCAGTACCAAAAGAGTGTCGTCCAAATCGACAATTCTCAAGACCAGATGTGCTTAGCCCGTGCCGTCGTGGTGGGGCGAACGTATGCTGACAAAATCGAGAATGGAAAGGAGCATGGAATAGAATTCGACGATCGGAGAGAGTGCAACAACGAAAAGAAGCAGAACTCCTGTTACAACAAGCATGCATACCAAAAGAGACCGCGTGTGGTATTTCTCATCTACATGCAAGTGGGACAAGTACAATTCAAAGATTCCATGAGTTATTTGGCCATGCCTTTGAGTCGAATGCCTAAAACATTTGGAATGACAGAAATGGCCAAAGGATATTTTCCCCACTTCTTCAATACCCAAGCCAATCAACAAGTAGTGCTACGGCATTTGCCCGACGTTCGCTATTACGACCCCGACGGAATGCACACCAAACACCGAAAAGCCTTCCACGCTTGGTATCACTCTCACGCTTCAGAACCGTTTGACTTTTAAGAAGAAATGTTAAAGTATTGCTGATCCGATGTGAACATTTTACGCCGTTGCTGTGGAAAGTTTATTTCTATATCACCGAGAAGTCGATCCTTTGAAGGAAGCGTGCACCCTAGCCAAAACCTATACCTTAGTGTACACCAAAATGGTCATGCCCGAGAACGAACTAGCCATCATGGACCCTAACACTCCTCTCTCTGCCAGCAATCACTACTCTGCCAAAGCATTGCGTTGGTTGCATTAATTGTGCCAAAAAGGAAGACAAATGGATACAACATGCCGGAAACAGAGAGGGAGAAAAGAAAGTGGAAAGTCTTTCTGTGGATGGTTGGGATTTAGAAAACCCTCAGATGGTATACGAATTTCAGGGATGCTTGTTTCACGGATGCCCTACCTGTTTTCCTCAACGACACCTGAAAAGTCCTTTTTCAGACTCCACCATGGAAGAGTTGTACGAACACACCTACCAAGTTAGAAAGTCAAGGATATCATGTGGTAGAAATGTGGGAGCACGAGAACGATCGATGTTTCAAAACCGATCCTGAATTTAAGCGCATTGCCGAAAGTTACGACGTGGTCGACATCGAACCTTTGGATCCACGCCACAGTTTGTTTGGAGGACGAACCAATGCCACACGCTTGCTGTACGACGTAGATGAATCTCGAGGAGAAGAAATCAAACACATCGACGTGTGTTCGATGTATCCTTGCGTGTGCAAATACAAGTGATTCCCTACAGGACACCCTGAAATCCTGACAGAACACATCGACGTGGAAAACATTCATCGATACGAAGGATTGATCAAATGCAAAGTCTTGCCCACGACCCACTTGTACCATCCTGTCTTACCCCATCATTGCCAAGGAAAATTGATGTTTCCTTTATGCCGTACGTGTGCCGAAACATGCAACCTAGATCACTCTTGTCACCACACGGAGGAAGAAAGCACTTTGACAGGGACGTGGGTCAGCGCCGAATTGTTTCGGACTCTGGATCGGGAATACCTTTTGTTGAAAGTGTACGAAATTTGGCACTTTCCTACCACAGCCCAATACCAAAAGGACGACGCCTCAGATCCAGGCATTTTCTCAGGCTACGTCAACTAATTTCATTTCTCAAACTGAAACAAGAAGCCAGCGGCTATCCTTCTTGGTATCAGACGCCAGAAGACCAAGTCCAATTCAAAGAACAGTACCGTGTCGTAGAAGTCATCACTTTGGAAGACGTAGAAAAGAACGAATGAAGAAGATCGTTTGCCAAAGTCATGTTGAATTGCTTGTGCGTAAAAATGGCACAACGTACGATCTTGCCCAAGACGGAATACTTGGCAGATCTCAGTCGCTACTTTCAACTAGTGGACGACAAAGGAAAACTAGTGAAACACGTAGAAATCATCGGTGAAGATTTGATCTTGATCAATTACTAAGAAGAACCCAAGTGTGTACACCCCGACGACTTTAGCAATGTGGTCATTGCAGCCTACGTGACAACCCATGCTCGCTTGAAATTGTACGACAAGGCTTTAGAAGTGTTGGGAGATCGAGTCCTGTACTTTGACACCGACAGTTGTATGTACACTCATCGCCCTGGTTGCCCACACCCCACCATCGAAGGAGATCGGTTAGGAGCATGGACAGATTAGCATCCTCAAGAGACGATCCTCAGTTTTGCCAGCGGTCGCCCTAAAAATTACGGGTACCGATACCGATACAGACAAGGCCAACTTCACACCAAATGCAAAGTCAAAGGATTGACCCTGAACTATCGAACCAGCCAAGTGGTGAACTTTGATGTCTTAAACAATGCTTTGCAGTCTGGACAAGCTCAAGACTTTCGAGTGAAAACTTTAGAACCCCGCAAGATCGTACGGTTACCAAATCACCAAATCGTCAGTTTTCCTTTAGAAAAAGTTTACCAAATTGTGTACCAGAAACGAGTGAGACTTCCAGACCACACCACTTTGCCGTACGGACACGCCGATCTTCAGCATAAAAAAGGGACAACTTCGAAGACCAACCATCCATTTTGACTCCAAACGTTGACCGAGCAACAATGAGAAGATGAATACTAATTTCACACAGCCACTGAGTGAGGAGCTCAGTGTGAACTTCAAGTTCAGTGTGTAGAGCAGTACACAGGCACCGATGCTAACGAACTCGACACAACCACCGAGCTAGGAACCTACTGTGGACTCCAAGTTCGATCACGACATCGAGTGCGATGCAGTGCCTAGCGATGAGGCAGATGCCGTATGCTTTGACATCAGCGATGCAGCACGACCTTGTCTCTCCTCTGGGACCATTGAAAGCAATGCCGTTCGTGTGCCTTACCGCCCACTAGCCAAAGCGATGCAGGACGCCCTTTCTTCTTTATTGGGAATGCAAAGCGTGTACCAACCTGCGGATTCCATCCCTACATGGGCAAAGAATTGACGCTGCCTGTGGCTTTTCCTGGTTATTGTGACTTTGAAAGTCGATTCGAGACGTTCAAAGATAAGTGGCCTAAATATCTGCAAGGACCTACTTCCAAAGCTTTAGCCAGAGCTGGATTTATCTACTTGGGAGCAGGTGATAAAGTTCAGTGTTTCAGTTGCGGTGTGACCCTTCACGAATGGGAGTATACAGACTGGTCTCCGCGCTGTAAGTACCTGCATTTGGTCGGTCCCAAGAAGTAACACATGTCGGATACTTTAGAAGATCACATTCGTTGTTTGCCTCCGGAGCTGCGAGAACGCATTGACAGAGAGTTTGTCAAGATACAAGTGAAACGCAAACTCAAAGTCATTTCTCGATTTTTAAACTATTGCTACTTCCACAGTATAAGAAGACTGATTCTTGGAAGAAACTATCGCAGGTGTCTTGGAGTAGACTATCACAAAAGATACCAACCTTGGGAACCCGGATATAAAAGCTGACCATGCCACGACCGTTGTCTTCACTTGTGAAACGTATTCCGTGGAAGGAAGTGAACGATAGCGTTCAGACCTTAGAGGATTATAGACACCTGATACAGGAACTGTTTCCATTGAATTTTGGACGCTATGCGGTGTGTGTTAGTGACTACTTTTCTTGGATTTCGTTTCCCAGGACATTCGTTGTGGGCTATTTGTGAGGAACAGTGTTTGTTGTGGATTATTTATGAATGGTACAGGCGACAAAGGCTTACCATTCACGCTTTATCGGCGCACAAAAGACAAATTGTGCTCAAAGTGTTGAGAATCGTGATGAACACTAGTTGTGTACCTCCGTGCGAAGAAGACATTTATCAAACTTTATCTACACTTCATACTTTCCAAGAAGTGTGCATCGCTAGTTAATTACACCAACAACTTTACGATTGGAAAGATGTATGTGACTGGAAAAGTGTTTGTTTCGATGCTTGGCTATAAGAAGTGGTGCAGTATGCCAAGGACCTTGCGCGTCACTAATTATCCAAGACAAAAAGTGAACTTGGAACCCAAGCTAACCATGACACTCGAGCCTCAAGAAGAAGCAGAAGACAACACCGTCGTACCCATAGAAACACCTGAGGAACAAACAACCTTTCCCTCAGAGACATTTCATTCTTCAACAACAGAGACAAGAATACCAGTGCGTATACACCCATTTCGTAGGACACACCTCCATCGGGACTATTGTTTTTGTACATTTACTTGTTTATACAGAACTTTGAATCTTTTAGTGGTTGCCTTATTGTTGTACCTCACCAATTTTGCTGTATGCGTTTTCGTGCTTCATGACCTGTAAATATGTTTTTGTTGTTTTTTAAAACATTAAACGTGTATGAAACATATAAAATGTCTTGTGTCTTTCGTGTTCTTCTCAAAATTCTTCCTACCTCAGTCATGGCTGCATCTTCCTCTATCTCTTCTGCCTCTTCGTCTGTGGTCCAAGTGATTGATGAAAAGTTAGATCGTCCAAGTTGGGAAGCTTTGTATCTGCGCCATCCATTTAACATGTTGATTGCTGGACCCAGTGGTACAGGTAAAGCCGAATTTGTCAAACGTTTGATCGAACACTAATCTCATTTGTTTGATCGTCCTCCTCAACGTATCGTGTAGTGTTACAAAAAGTGACAATCGTCTTACACTTTACTACGTGAAAGCCAAGGAGAAGCCATTTCATTTGTCGAAGGCATTCCTCGCGAAGACGATGGGATCGTGTCTGACTTGAGTCAAACACATCTGGTCATCTTCGACGACATGTTAGGAGAAGACGAAGAAGAAATTAAACTTTGGTTTACACGAAAAGGACATCATCGTAATGCCAGCATCACTTACATTGCTCAAAATTTATTTCAACAAAGTAAAGCCCATCATACCATCAGTCTCAACGCTTTTACGTTGTCTTTTTTAAAAGCATCAGAGACAAATCTCAAGTGCACGTGTTAGCCAAACAGTTAAGCACTCCTTGGCTGAATTATGCGTACAACGATGCCACTCAAACACCTCATGCGTATTTACTCATCGATTTAAAACCACACCACTCCCAAGTATTTTAGATTTCGTACCAGTTTGTTTCACTATTGGTGTCAAGAAGGAGGTCCCGTCATTTACACGTCCCCTTCGGTCACTCTGTGAAAGAAATAAACTATAAAAACATCCACCACGTCATTTCTTTCTCAGTCTTCTTGATGACCTCCTTTCAGTCTCATCCTCCTGCCAAATTGATTAGTGCCCTGTATGGCATCAGTCGCGAAAAAAATGCACAAGTCCGTGCCCATTTGTTAGAAGCTAGTCTCAAAGAAGTGTTACGATGGTTTACTTTGACAGCACGTCAATTACTTCAAGGCATCATTCACATCCCTCATCAAACCAAACGTTTTTTGAAAAACATAAAGTGGCGTTGTCACAACTGGCAGGTCCCAGAATCGATCCACGCACTAAAATGCAAATCATTTTGACCCCTGGTGGTAGCGGTTCTTTAGGAGGTGTCATGATTCGTTCTCTTTTGAAATGGAATCCTAATGCCCAAGCCAAAACCAAAACGAAAAAGAAAAGCCCCAAGAAGAAAAGCTCTAAGAAGAAAATCCCTAAGAAGAAGAAGAAAACTCCTTCCAAGAAAACACCAACCACCACATCTGCTGCCCGAAAGAGAGGTACGACTGCTAGGACGCGCACGTACTCCCGAAAACCACGAGAGGCAGTGACGGTGCCTCCTTCTCCTCCGTCCACTTCTTCGTCTTCTTCTTCGCCCTTCGTGATGATGCCTGATTTAAGATGCGTGTTTCCTAATTTGATGCAAAAATGGAAACCCATTTCGAAAGTCACCTCTCCGGGGGCCTCTACTTCGGCTGCTTTAGCCACTGCGGCTACCGCTAAAAAATGGCCTCACCTAAAACCAAAGTCCAAGAGAGAACAGGCATGTTACAAAGTTTACTCCGTTGAAAGCACCTCAACGTCGAGTTATGCCTGTCATGAATATGGTATGCTGTGCTGACCATCAGTGGAGACGTGTTCCAGTATAAAAAAAGAAGTGTGACCTCCGAGAGACCTCAGTTTTTTTTCTCCTGACATCCAAGATGACCCCCAAAAGTGCACACCATTCTACTCGTCACAAGAAAGGCAAAACCAAAAAAGGATTTCCACCTCGTCTGGCCAAACATTGTGATGTGTTGTCCGTCCTGACTAAATCCAATCCTCCCGTGCGAAAACAACTCATTCAAACAACCCCCAAAGAAATCATCGATACCGTGTGCGAATGTTGCTTGAATGTGTTGAAAGGAACGGTACCTTTGTCCAAGATGCAGAAACAAAAATTAAGGAAACAGCGGAAAGTTCTTCGCCAAATGTTCAAAAAGAAAATACCTCTCAGTCAAAAGAAAAAAATGTTGATGAAACTAGGAGGATTTCCACACACATGCTGATAGGACCGTTGTTAAAAATAGCGGCTTCTTTGTTAGGAACGATTGCTGGACCACTTTTAGGAGGAGTCATGCGATAAAGACAGTAGGAAAAAAGAAGATAAAAAGGACACCCTTCTCTGGAAAGACAACACACTTGTACCTTTGGATCTTATGGAAGGACGAAAACTGACTTTAGTTCCTTACAAACGATGGATGGAACTCCATCGTTGGTACGAACAACGGATACCTCATTTACCTCCCAATCCGAATCTCAACGAGATGTCCCAGTTACAACAAGAATTACAATCGCTCATGGATCGAATTGATTTGTCAGAAGCAGAAAAATCGCAACGTTACGGTCAACTCTTGCAACGTCTTCAACTCTTTCACAAGAAAGCTTTAGACAAAACAGCTAAACCCACTCTGAGAGATTTCAAGGCTATGATGATGAAAAGCGAACCTAAAACCACCACCACCAAGACAGCAGACACCGCCACGGGGATGACTGAAGAAGACGACCCACGAGAAGTGTTTCAAACTCCGTCTGCTCCCATCTCTAGTAAGATTGCAGCTTCCTTGTTGACACCCTCTCCTACACCTCTACGAGATGAAATGAAAGCTTGGGTTAAAAAGATGATGTCCACTCCTTCTTCAGCAGAAGAAGAAAAGAAAGAAGGGAAGACAGAAGTGAAAAAAGACGTCAAGAAAAAAAACCATCATCCCTTCACAACCGACTCCTGTGGTTCGTCGAACGCGTCAAGCCGCTTCGTCCAAACCCCAAGACTCCAAAAGTAGTAGCATCGAACAGTGGATCATTTATTGAGGAGTAACAAAAACATGGAGACGCTTTTAGCCAGCATTTGCTACAATCCTACACACCCTGCTGGTTACGGAGGAGTTCAAAAATTGTATCGGGCCGCTAAAAGCAAATTGAAAAGTGTACGTTTGCCAGAAGTACGACGATGGTTACAAGAATAATCGACGTACACGTTACACATACCCATTTGACGAAAATTTTCCAGAAGTCAAACCAAAGAAGATGGCATCGATCATCTATGGCAAGCAGATTTAGCGGACGTCTCTCATTTGTCAGCGTACAATCGTGATCACAAATATTTGTTTTGTGTCATTGACATGTTTTCCAAATTTGCTTGGGTCGATCCTTTGACTTCTTAAAGCAGTGCCGAGTTAGTACGCTCCTTAAAACTGGTGCTGAAACAAAGTGGTTGTCACCCTTTACGATGGCAAACAGTCAAGGGCGCCGAATTGTTAAACTAAGCTTTTCAAAAAGAATTGAAACAACGCCACATTCATTTTTTTACCTCCGAAAATCCTGAAACCAAAGCTAGTGTCGTGGAATGTTTTCAAAGAACTTTGAAAGAGTGCATGTGGAAATATTTTACACATCAACACACTCTCAAGTACATCGACGTGTTACCACGTTTGGTCAAAACGTACAATCAATCGTACCATCGTAGCATCGGATGTGCCCCCGAAGAGATCACCCCTGAAAACGAAGTGACAATGTTCGATAAATTGTTTGGTACACCTCAAATTGGACACAAGAAACCCCTGGTGCTCAAGACGGGAGATTGGGTTCGCATTGGAAAAACAAAACGCACTTTTGACAAAGGTTATTTACCGAACTGGACTACCGAATTGTTTCGTGTAACTGGACAAGTGCGTGGACGTGATCCTCCCGTCTATAAATTGGAAGACATGCACGGAGAAGTGTTAAAAGGAACCTTTAACTTGCCTGAGTTCAACGAGTGACCAAACAAGAAGACGACTTGTACGATATCGAAAACATTCTCAAACGAAGAACACGTAAAGTAGGCAAACGTCGAGTAGAAGAAGTCAAAGTGCGTTGAAAAGGATATCCACCTAGTTTTGGTTCTTGGATTGCCGCTTCCCAAGTCGTCGACTATAAAAAGAAGAAGTAACCAACATGCCATTCAACACAGCAGCTACCTCTCCTTCGCAGAGTTCCTCTCTTCAAGAATTACAAAAACAACCTTTGTGGGTGTGGTGTGGAGAACGAGTGCCTAAAAATCAAATCGTCTTTTTCTGCCAAATCTTTTTGGTGTATTGTGTCATCGGAGCAGCCATTGCCAATTTGAGTTTACAACAAGGGGACAAACAATTGTGGACCATTTTACTCAGCAGTTGCATCGGTTATCTTCTACCCAGTCCATCCTTGAAATATACGACGGACAGCAACAACAACAGCCACCACAACGATACGGCTAACGCCATTCAACCTTCTTCCAGTCACAACAATAGCAGCCCTCCTTTGGAACATTTTGAACATCATTCTCCTTTGGCCACGAGAGTCTCCTCAGACACCAGAACCTTGGAACTATGAATAACCAATTTTATTTAACTTTACCCAGTGACAGTTCGATGGATGTGTTTCCCAACAACACCTTATGTTGTTTCACGGCCAAATTATCTCAGTCCATACAATTGGATCACGAAGCTCATTGGGAAGTGGCGTTGGTAGAAATCATTCATTCTACGCAAGCCCTCAACATCAACGCAGGTCAAAAGACTTTCATCGTGGATATCCTGATCGAGCAAGTGCAACAACACTTGGACACCTAGCATTTACGAATCCAAAAAATCATTACAGACCAATCCTCCTTCCTTGACTAGCTATACCCTGAGAATTCCAGTGGGGTATTATTTTACTGCTCGACATTTTGGTGGACACCATTGCGACTATCTTCAACGCCCAATTTGGCAAGCCTTGGACAAAGCCAGGAAAACTATCCTGATCGATTAAAATCATGTGGCTCGCCGTCTCTACTTGCAATTTTCGGACGACAAAATATTGTCCATCACTTTTTGTTCTGGGTTGTTTGCTATTTTGGGTGGATACACAAAACTAGTTCCCATGAAAGACATCAACAGCAACGATCGATTTTGCAAGTATTTTCGCTACCCCATCGAATTGAACGAAGGACTGAATGTATGATTGTGTACTCCGATGTGGTGGAGTACAACGTGGTGGGAAACACAGCCGCTCCGTTACAGAGAGTCATTCCTTTCAAAGCGGATATCTTCCAGTCAGTAAATCGTATTTTGACAGTGTCAACATTAGTATAAAAGGAGATTTGGGACAAAGTGTTCTATTCAGTAAAGGAAAAGTCACGGTGAAACTACATTTTCGAAAAAGGTTCTCCAGCGAATTGTAACACCAAAATGCATCCTGTGTACCGAGGAGTGGCTCGACAACGAGGACATGGTTTAGGAGATATGTTAAAATCTGCTTTTCGAACGGTAGCCCCCATCTTGAAACCCATGGTGACTCGATGATTGCATGCCTTAAAAGATGCCGCTTTGACGCAAGGAAAATAATTTCTTCAAAACGTCCTCAACGACAAACAAAATCCTAAAGAAGCAGGAAAATATGTGTTGCTGCAAACTGGAAAAGATCTTTTGGGTCGCCGAGAGACTCCTATAAATTCGCTTAACGCTTCTGGCCCTGGCATTACTTCTTCCTCAACGACACAGCAAGGACAAGGCAGAAAGAGACGTCGACATCCCTTCAGAGCTCCTAAAACACACTGTGTTCAGAAAAGAATAAGAAAAGAAGAACGGTCAGAGAATTAGACGGGTTTGATTACTAACTGTCAAAAAAATGATGCACCGAGATTCTTGCGAATGTACCAAGTCAGAACTGGATCTGTTTGCCATGCCTCCGACCATGATGACGATGCAAGAATCCCAATGGGTAGAATTTCATCCTGTATCGTCTTTGACGACTTCAGCTCCTATCGAATTTGAAATCAAATGACAAACCGTAGATTACATCGATCTGAATAGCAGCCACTTGTACCTGAAACTCAAAGTGATCAAAACGGACAACAGCAATCCTGGGGCCGAGGCCACAGTAGCTCCCGTCAATAATTGTATGCATTCCTTGTTCAGCGAAGTGGGTTTGTACTTGAATAACAAACTGGTCAGCAGCATCATGGATACTTACCCTTACCATGCTTACTTGGAAAATCTCTTGACGTACGGAAAAGAAGCCAAGAACACCCATCTGAATGCTTCCGTGGTGTGGAAACGTGACACTTTGGATGTCTCCAACGACACAGTGTTGACAGAAGCTGACAATCCTCACAATGTGGGATTTAACGACCGTCAAAAGAAAATCAAACAAGGGCGCACATTAGAACTGATGGATCGTTTGCATTTGGACATGTGGTTGCAAGACAAGTATTTGTTGAACGGAGTGGATGTACGCCTGAGACTGAATCGCAGTAGTACCGTCTTCCATTTGATGGCTCATGCTAACGAGTACAAAACTATCATCGAAGAAGCCAGACTTTACGTGCAGTCAAACTTTGAGCAGAACCACTGCCAAGTATCCTGTGCGACGAGTGGAAGTGAAAACGTTTACCATTGCCTCTGGACTCCGATCCAAAGTCGAAAATCACGTCTTCCAAGAACAGCTCCCCAAACGTTTGCTGATTGGCATCGTCAGTAATGCAGCCCTCAACGGAGCCATCGATCAAAATCCTTTCGAGTTTCAACACTTCAACGTCTCCAAGATAGTAGTCAGTCGAGATGGCCAGACGTTGTGTACCAGACCTTTTGAACCTAACTTTGCCCAGAAATATTACTTGAGATCTTACTTGACTCTGTTTGAAGCCACGGAACAGTTAGGCACCAACAGCAGCCACGGCATTTCGTACGAGGATTATGCAGGAGGATATGCTTTGTGGGGATTTTATTTCAATCCCGACCAAGGCAGCGACGAAGGACATTTCCACCCTGTAAAATCAGGCCAACTTCGTGTGGAACTTCAGTTTGCTACAGCTCTAGCCAACACCGTGAACGTCATCTTGTATGCAGAATTTGACAATACTCTAGAAATCAACAGTTTGAGAGAAGTGATTCTAGACTATTAGAAGAAAAACGATGCAACACGAAGAACCCATGGAGATAAAAGATGAGGGATTTTGTGAACCACAGCAGTCACAAGTCACCAGTGATGACGATGTTTTTGATCCAGAACCAAAAGAAGAAGAGAAAAGCAGTGTTCCCAAGTTTACTGGATTTATGGCCTGTAGATGGCCAGAACAAGAACAACATTTAGTCTCCTGTTTTGCTACGGAATTGGCTGAAAGAATTACAGCCCTGACCCGAATATATTGCTTTTGATGTCAAATCGATCATCCGAGTCAGAAACAACACGACAAATGTATGATGATGACTGCAGAAGAAAAATTGGACGAATATTTGGAGGAAGCTTGGTATCTGATCTCGGAAGAAAAGGTGTTGCAAAAGTGGTATAAAGACTTGCAGGATCGTTCCTCACCTCCATTGACATCTCTGAAGACCAAACGCATCGAAGCTCTCTTGCAACAGAGTACATAGACTACCCGCCGTGTTTCATGGACTTACTTGACAGAAAGATTCAAGCATAAAGTCAAGTGTGAATTAATGACTTATAATTACCTGTGAATAAAGAAAGAATGGATACCTGGGAACTTCATTACCTGTTGACTCGCAGTTCTTACACCTCTTCTTGGAATCCTGTGGTGTGTGCTAAAGATGAACTTCCGTATCGCAAACCTAAAGACGTTCATGCCTATGTCATCAATGCCGACGACAGTGATCGACCAGGAAGCCATTGGATGACAGTGTACTTTCTCAACGATCACAGTGTGGAATATTTTGATTCTTATGGATTACCTCCTTTGGAAGACGACATCATTGACTTTATAAGAAATGCTGTCTCCACTCGATTCAATAATGCCAGATTACAAGGATCAGATTCTATGGTGTGTGGACAATATTGTGTACATTTTCTTCATCAAAGCAGTCTCGGATGTTCCTTAGAACATTTAGTGACTTGTTTTAATAGGGAGAATGCTAGAAACGATGCTAAAGTAGAAAGATGGTTTTGTGAACATTATGGTTATCTCTTGTCTTTAGCTCAGAAACGTAGTGTGCATGGAGGACAGAATGATTTAGAACATTGGAAGTCTAGTTTGACTTCCCAACGTTGTCAACACTGTAAATACGTTCATGTTTAAAAAAATGTTTGTTGGTTTGCATTTGCATTTTTTTGTTAGATAAGCTTCTTTTTATGTATTAAAAACTGTTGAGTTTTTAAAAAAATGGGGATGTGTTGTTTATTTATTTGAAAAAAATGAAATGGATATGCTCTTTCAACCTCTCTCTATCGATCTGAGGTACCTACTTTTTCACATTTCTCTCTATCGATCTGGGATATGTTTTCCATCGCATCCGCGCTTCCAGCATATAAAGCGGTGCGTGTGCCAGTCGGGTAAGCAAGTCAGCAGTGAACATAGAAGCGATAAGACATACAAATAGTGCTAGCGATGGAGATAATTATTCTCGCACATGCCCTGAATGCTCTGAGAGGCTTAGGCCTCTCAGTTGCAACTGGATGGAGCCTCCGGGCTCAGGAGAAGAGGACCACTCTTCTCCTTTTCTGGGAAGAAGAAAGTAGAAACCCAGCTGATCGAGATACATGGGAAAGGAATATACCCATTAGAAGACCGAGACAGTAAGGACGAAGAAGTCCGGCGTGGCAGCGTTATAGGCAGACTCCCCACACACAGCAAAGGCAGAGTCAACCAACGCAACCTGCCCCTCCCAAAGAAACATCGACTTCAACACCGTCGCCTACCACAACAACAACAACAACAGCTCCTAATGCAGCTGTTGATGGTAGGATAAAAACTCCGGTCAGGGCCAAAACCAAGGAAACTATAGGGACGCAAGTTACCCCTATAGCAACATCAACCATTTTAACCTCGACGCCACCTATCAAACCAACAACAACAACGGAAGCGTGGAAGTCACCCCCACCCACCCCACAACCTGTCCCAGAACCGGATTGGACTGAAGACCTCGGGTTGCATAAGCAGGCTGGGCAACTTTTATATGATACGTCGTACAAATGGGGCATGAATGAACAATGGAAGGAAAAGAAAGAGGCCATACAGTTCGTCGACGATCTGAAGGTGATCGTTCAAGCGAGGTTTCAGGAAGATAGTGGTGCGAGACAAACAAAAGCCAGCAGAGTACGGACCAAAAAAGCAGTCGGAGCCTTACAACAATGGGGAAAGGGTTTCGATGAATGCCCATTAGCAGTAGCTACAATGATTGCAAACCACCTGATGACGTACCACGAAGTGAAGTTCGAGGCCTTTAAATAAATGCCTACTTACTACAACACGATATGGCTGATTTCCTTAACCCGAGAGTCCCGAGAGTGCGAGTCAGACGAACGGCCATGGAATATATACCGGACCACCTGAAACCGTTTTTCCTTGAAAGGCTCCTACCGGTGTCCCCCAGAAAGAGTTAACTGCCTAATGGTTTTCACTTTGGCTTGAAAACCTTTTCGAATACAACTAAATCTCAACACAAATATGACCAATAATCCGCCGAATCCAATGATAACTTGACAATATCTGATTAAGATCACACAAAAAAGGGGTACTTAAACCTCAAATTTTATTTTATTTATCATTTTTCGGAAAATATATGTACATTTTGTACACGAAATAATGTCAAAATTGATAAGGAAATAGGAAAATTGATTCAACTGTGAAAATGTGACCATAATTACAACATGTGGCTAACACACAATTGGTAATAGGGAAAGCCCGATTTATTTAACTGGGCAGAATTTGATCATGTACGTTCCTGACGTTTCAGCTCTCCGTCACGCTTTGCGCCTTCGAAAGCCTAGTCCGTGCTTCCTGCCTCTCCAGACTGAGCCCTTGAAATTATTCTGTAAGTGCGCTTGCGCACACCTGTATACCTGTAAACATTGTGGCGCTAATCCTATGTACAGGTATAATTCAAAATTTCAAAATTAAAACATACACATCCTTTTGGTGTGTGTAAATTGTACACATCCTCCAATAGCGCGCATTCAATTAACCCCCTTAATTGTGGGGAACCATGCTGCGCTGGAGGGGTGTACTTAATAAAGAGTCAGGTGGTTGCAATCTGTCAACACACCTGACCACTGAACCCCCCTATGCGTGCTTCGCACGCTGTGGGGGTAAATCGTCGTACATGCCCGAACGGGCGCACACGACGTTAATGCAAGCATCATCATCATCAGTCGGGTAAGTCGACAGCGAACAGAGTGTAGTACATATCACAAAGAGAGCTAGAGCTAGTCATGGAGTTATGAATCCCGGAATACGCACTGAATGCCTTGAAAGGCATTGGCCTTTCACTGGCTACAGGGTGGAGCTTACGAGCTCAGGAGAAAAGGACCACCCTTCTCCTGATATGGAAGGAAAAGACATTACAGTGAAGAAAGAACCCCAAGAGATTGGAGAAGAGGGGGACCATGGAGAAGACAGGCGCAGACTCAACAGAGGGAGCGACTACCGTCTACCCAGTTGAAGCAGAGCGGCCCTGCCATGGTCCCAAAACCAGCAGCGCTATCGCCGCCAAAACTTGCGGCGTTAAAACCAGCAGCGCCACCGCCGCCAACTCCACCTCCAGCGGTAACATCTGTAACAACATCTGTAGCTGGAACACCGGGGACAGAGTCTTCAAGGAAGACAACGGAGGAGAAGACGAAGGAGGAGAAAAGACGGGGGAGCGAAAGACAGCGGCGGAAGGGAGGAAGGAAGCTTCACCACCACCACAACCACAACCACCACCACCACCACCATCACTGTCCACTTCCATACCACCGATTGAGGGAGCAGAATAAAGTTCATTGGTACTCCCCTCTATCAAACATGGCAATACATATACCGTATGTCCCTGCATTGTGGAACGGGTGAGGAAATATGGGAGGACAAAAACGCAGCCTTAAGTTTCATCGAGGACCATAGGACAGTTTTGGCGACCGAGAGAAGGGGAGGGGGAAAAACCAGAAGGGCCCGCATCAAAAAAGCTGCAGCACGCATAAAGTACAACGGGGAGAATTACTGCTCATCCCCGGCCACATTATCAGCCTTTATCTGCAACTTTCTGATCGCCCACCACCAGCTAGACGTGCCGCCTCCCTGTAACATGCGAGGACTGGATGAAACATCATGACATCCTTCACATCATCGAGCCAGGCGACCCAAATCGACCACAAAGTGTTCTACGGCTGCCTGAACAAATCGAGGACTTCATGCCGCCGCTAGGGGTAATACCCAGTCCTTTTAAGGGCTAAGAATTCTTTCAAATGCCTCAAGGTTTTCATTTTGGCTTGAAAACCATTTTGATCACAACTATATTAATATGCAAATACGATCTATTCGAGCACCGGTTCCAAACTTGACTGATACTATCTAATTAAGATCACAAAAATTCAATGGGTTACTTAAACCAAAATTTATACATTGTTTTCGGAAAACATATGTACATTTTGTACACGAAATTTCAAAATTGATAGGAGATTAGGAAAATTTATAAAACTTGATTAAATGTGACCGTAAGTACAATATGTGGCTAAAAAACAATTGGTAATAGGGACATCCCGACTTAATTAACTGGGCAGAATTTGATCATGTACGTTCATGGCGTTTCAGTTTCCGTCACGCTTCGCGACTCCTTTGCCTAGCCCGTGCCGCCTGCCACTCCAGACATCAACAGAGTAATTAATAATTAAGTGCGCTTCGCGCACACCTGTATACCTGTAAACATTATGGCTCTAATCCTATGTACTGGTATTAACAATTATACCCCCCCAATATCGCGCCTTCAATGAACCCCCTTAGGGGGGAAACCTTGCAGCGATGGAGGGGTGTGTCAGTAACGTGTCAAGGGTGTTGCAAGCTAGCAACACACTTGACCACAATTAAACAGTGTGCTGTGCACACATCTTAAATAGACGTACATGGTTGAATAACCGAACACGTCTTAAATTCAAAATTCATTCATTCAGTCTGGTCACTCTCGTTGACTCGTCAACACCTCAACATGTCAGCTAAAATTAGCAAGCTGAATGAAGCAATGGTCAATATGCAGCGGGTGAGACATAATATACTTGAGAAGAACCCAGAGAAGAAGACGATGATCTTCCTACAAATGGCTCAAGATCTGGTGGAAAAAGTCCTGAGAGAAGAAATTGTCAGGGACAGAGCGGAATGGGAGAAGAGACAAAGAATTCAGCAGCAGCAAAGACAAGAACAACAGCAGCAGCTACAACAACAACAACAACTCTTAAAGCAGCTGACACAATAAGACAGAGAAGTCAGCTGAAGAATGGATTGTGATGAGTTTGCCTTCTCTTTCACCAGAAAGCGACCTTGTCCTGCAGCGGTGAGACCTGTGGTGAAACGTGGCCGTCCTGCTGCCAGAAGTTTAAAAAAAACTTCTCACCAAAAATACCCAAAACGGTCCTTTTCAGGGTCACCCAGATCTCTAGAAAAGATTACTCTAGGATTGCCTACAAAAATATTAGTGTGTTTGTATGTTGAGTGTATGTGTATGTTTGTCTTTTTTTTTTAAAATCCCTTTCCCTTCTAAAAAAATGTATGTGTGGTGTGTGTTTGTATAGAGTGTGTTTGGTGTATGTGTTTTATAAAAAATAAAAAAATAAAAAATGTATGTTCGGTGTATGTGTTTTATAAAAAATTAAATTAAAAAAACTAAAAAGTGTTTTCTTCTAGGTCCGCGCACTTGGTGTGTTTTTTTTATTATGGGTGGTGGAGTGCAGGATCCGCGAAGCAAAGAATGACGTCATAAGGATGACGTCAGACGCGGTAGTGTTGCTGATGTTTTTTTAGGTATATGTGAGGGATGTTTTCCTTCACGTCCGTGCTTTAAGTATATAAAGCGACGCATTCCCTAGTCGAGCTACCCACGTTTATCCATCAGAATGAACAAGAAAGAAACAATCAGACAACTGAGAGTACACTTAGAGATGGCCTGGCACCTCCTACAGGAACTGGAGAAAATGGAGGAGAGGGAGGAAAAGATTAAAGAGAGGAGAAGAAAAACCAATACGCCCTCATCGGATGATGTGGCCTAACTGCGAGGAGCTGCCGATGGTGAGGACACCACCACCACAACAACAGCAGCCCCAGCCCCAACCTCCACAACAGCATCCGCAAGCCCATAGGGTGATTTGGAGAAGATGAAGGGAGACTTTCACTATCCCAAGCACGGAGGATTGGGATAGTGAAGCGACTCAGCCCCCGCTGCCTTCCCCATCTCCATCACTCCTTGTCGGAGTGGAGATAGATGGAGTGTGAGGTGTGCGGCCTGTGGGACTAGACCTAGGAGGTGCGGGCATCTCTAGGTGTACAATAAAAAACCAACGGCCCTTTTCAGGGCCATCCAATTGCCAAGAAAAGAAAAATCTTATTTGCCATATAAATGTGTTTGTAGGCTAAGTGTATGTATGTGTGTGTGTCTTTGTCTTTTTCTTCCCACTAAAAAAAAATCCCTTTCCCTTCTAAAAAATGTATGTGTAGTGTGTGTTTGTATAGAGTCTGTTTGGTGTATGTTGTTTAAGAAATTAAAATTAAAATTTTTTAAAAGTGTTTCTTTTAGGTCCGCGTACTTTTTGTGTGTTTTTTATGTGATAGGATTTTGTATATTTTTTGTATATCCTTTTAAGAAACCTCAGGGGCACTGATTGGGGGACGGATCAGTCCACACTTCTCACACTGTACAGGTCACTTATCCGATCCAAAATTGATTATGGATGCCAGGTGTACGCATCGGCCAGACCATGCATACTAAAAAAATTGGATAGCATACAACATAAAGCTCTTGTTATCTGCACCGGTGCTCTCAGTAGCACATCTAGGAACGAATGTAGAATTCTAACCGGGGAACCACCACTAAACCTAAGACGAGAGGAGTTACTCCTGAGGTATGCGACCAGGATCTCAATCCATGATAAGTCGCACCCTACAAAAGTTATAATAGAGAAATGCAACAAGCCCTTCCGACACAAACTTTGCAAGAGTT
The DNA here is from genome assembly GCA_029931535.1 of Margaritifera margaritifera. Taxonomy (NCBI): domain Eukaryota; kingdom Metazoa; phylum Mollusca; class Bivalvia; order Unionida; family Margaritiferidae; genus Margaritifera; species Margaritifera margaritifera. The sequence continues at coordinate 1,022,991 of JAQPZY010001499.1, read as the reverse complement.
TGCCAGGAGGAAAAAAAATCCATGACCTTAAAAAGGAATTAGACATCCCCAATTTACAAGCGGAAGTCATAAAATATCCTGATCCCGCACCATGGACCAGTAAAACACCGAAAATAAACCTAAATGCACTGTCTTATGGAAATAAACAAGAGCAACCCATAGAAATAAGGGCTTAAATTCTCTCTGAAACAGAAAGTAGGTATGAGGGATACATCCAAATATACACAGATGGCTCTAAATCCCCAGACCCAGGACCGACTGCAGCAGCAGCAGTAATCTCTGAGAAAAACATCACCCTGGGGACGAGGCTACCAAATGGCTGCTCTATTTATACGGTCGAATTTTGGGCTATAATCCAAGCAATACAATGGATACAAACTTGCCAAACACCGAAAGCAGTCATAGTTAGCGACTCCCTCAGTGTGCTGCGGACTCTGGAATCAGGTTACTCAACCAGTCGAGAAAACATGGTTAGAGAAGTCTATATAAGACTAAAAACCCTTGAGCAAAACAACCAGATTGTAGAATTCATGTGGGTGCCCTCCCATATAAACATCCCTGGAAATGAGAGGGCAGATAAACAAGCAAAAAATAAACTTAACAACCCAGAAGTGCACCACCTGGCCTACAGCATATATGAGATCTACAGCATAATAACACACAAAAAAATGAACAAAAATGGCAGGAGGAATGGGACAGTACACAAAAAGGACGCAAATTATACAATATACACAAACAGGTTTGTAGAAATATCGTTGTCCCAAACCTGGCAAATCCGATTGACATCAAAATCATAAATAGAATAAAAACCGGCAAAACACTCCTGGCCAGTAGTTTTGGAAGATTTGTGCCAGGGATAAAAGAGAAAGGAATCAACTGCCCTCACTGTCCCACCCCAGAGACGCTAAACCATGTATTCAATGAGTGCCCAAATTACAACGAAGCAAGGAAAAAACTCGAAGAAAAACAAGACAAACTGAAATCCGCAACCCAATATCCGAATTTCCTTAATACAGGAATCAACAAGGCAAACATCAACCTAGTGTACGCAAACATCCTGGGCTACATTTCGGACATAGGAAAAAGAGGAAAAATTTAATCCCCGGTTAGAAATATCAAACTAAATTCATACGAAGGAAGAGAGGTAAAAGAAAGGTAACAACAATAACAACAAGAACCAAAATGTAAAACCATGGCAAACCCGAACAGTCTAAAGCGGGAGAGGAGGGGCTCTTCCCATGGAGGAAGGGATTGGCATGCCGGGGCCATAAGGGTCCCAGGTGCGCCGCAAAGGCAATCCAATCTCAGCCGACTTGGGGTGGAGAATCTCCACTCCCATTGATATGACTTAGTGGCAAGCCAAACCGTAAACCAAAAACTCAACTCAATAACAACATTTTCGATACCATATTATCAATAATAACAGACAAATCATCTTTTTTTTAATTTTTTTACGTTGATACTAACACGTGGTAAAGGTGTCCAGCAGATATCACAAGGGACAACAGAATAACCTGACCTCTCACATCTTTAGCATGATATAAGGTGGTCCTAAGCCCAGACCACCATCGGGCCCAACCACACAAAGTGGTAGCTAATTGAACACACATAGAACAACCTGACCTCTCAAAACATTAGCACAATATAAGGTGGTCCTAAGCCCAGACCATCAGGCCCAGCCGCACAAGGTTGCAACTATAGAGCATCGAAATAATGAAACTTGACCGAGCTTATATTCAAAATTTAAAAATTCATAGATAAGGTGCAAGACGACAATCTTTCTTTATTTGGCAAATAAACACAAAATTCTTAACCATGGACCAGTTGGAGCCATCCTGGGACGTCAAGGCGCCATCTGCAGCTCTTTGCCGCCTTTTCCACCTCCGGACATGAGTAACTGATAAGTGTGCGCTGTACACAATAAAGAGATAAATTAAACATTGCACGATGTGCAAACTAACAACTCGTACATGGCCTAATGGCCGCACACGAGTATAATGTAAATTAAGTAAGTAAGTTTTTTGGAAGGAATGTTTTCCTTCACGTCCGTACTTCCAGCATATAAAGCGACGCATTACCCAGTTGCACCATTCATTGTCGACTGAAAAGAAGAACAGAATGTCAACCGTGGAACAATTGCAGGAAGCCTGGGATGGGATGGTGGGGATGGAGTCACTGCTAGAAAGGATAGAGTGTTGTTGGCGTTACCAGACCACCAAGCCGCATGTGACAACCCAAGTGGCAGCCCTAACAACAGCCAGGAGTCTAGTCCATGAAGTGATGGTAGAGGAATCCCTAAAGATGAAGACCTCCTCTACCGTTTCACCCTGTCGAGTGGGGCTATTAAAGAAAGCTTTGGACTTGATGCAACGGGTGGAGTACTTCCTAGACAAGGTACAGGAAGACTTGTGGCTGTATCCACCCCCCACCCCCAAGTAGCGTCAGGAGGGAAGCGGCTGGCCTTCTCACAGCCAAGAGGCTTGTGAGAGAAGTTCTGGAACAGGCGGTGGTCAACATCAAGAAGGAATGGGCTAAAGAAAGAATGGAGAAGGAGAAGAAGAAACAACACGACTTCAATCGCCTGAACGAGAACTGGATCAAGGTCCAGGAGAAGTCGACCTCGGTTCAACAGGAAGCACTTGTTATGCGATAGACTAAGTCTGAGACTGTGTCAGAGCCTCCGTTGATAAATTTGCCGGAATAGACAAGCTTTAAAGTCACGTGCTCATCCATTGATGGTTTTTATGTTCACGCCTGTTTGAAAGTGGAGTTATTCTTGAACGTGAACAATTCTGTCTTTTTTAAGGACAATGTTTCAAAGTCTTTATTTTTTTCAGAAAAAAAAGGGTTCTGCTACTAAACAACTTCTGATCATTTAGCTATGAAAGGATAAACTGTGTCATGTGTTCAACACAATACTGGTATTCAATGAATTTTATATTGATATTGACGATAGAGTTACTTTTAAATTTTTGTTGCTAAAATCTTAAATAAAAAAACTGAAAGTTATTCTATTTTGACATTTGAGTACTTTTGGTCATAATGTTCACTCTACATAGTTGCTTTGATGTTTAATTTCAAAGTTGTATTTTGTTTTAACCTTCAATATGCATATTCGTATTTTCTTATGACTAATCTCATATATGTTATAACTCAGCCGAATGCAGGTTTGAGGTCAAGTGGTTCTTAAATTGGGGGTAACCTGAGACAAAGACAGTTTGTTGTAATATCCTATGTCCTAATCATTTATGAAAAGTTTATCATATTGGCAAATGAATTAATTTAATTTGCAGGCTATATGTGTCAATGTTATAGTGACGAGCTTTGTTGTATGTGGAAGTTTGAAACAGACTTTAGCCAACGATAGCGTAACCAAGCAGTTTCAATCTAATCACTCAGTCTTTGGTATATTCCAATTTATCACAGTCACTTTCCACATTCCAGCAAATGGGCTTACGCACATGGATTTAAATTAAACTGTGTTTTTCTTATATGGTCTTTACTCGAACTATACGCACACACACAAACACACGCCTTATTTTTTTCCTTTAACAGTTTAGCATCTTACTTTTTTTGCGTCTAAGTCATTTTAACCCAAGCAATACACAAATTCCAAACTCAGCGTTTGAGTGATACTGACAATCGGCATGATTGATACTGATTACTGCATTAAATGGCGGAGAATATGACAAAAGAATTAAAGGTGGAATGTGCACGTCGTGCTCATGCAAAATCAAGCGGGAAATATGCGTGTCAGAAAATGTAACATGCAAGTTTCACTAGATTTTTTCACTGGAAACTTAGATTAGGCCGTAACTCTTGTCATTTCAAACTCTGTACATGAGGTGTTTCTGACTGCGATTAACCGGTTACGGTTCGGTTAATGTATTACAGGTAACCGGTTATGGAATTTTCTATCTGTTTCAGTCACAATTGCAAACCTAAGCTTGTCGCGTTCTCTTTATTTTCGAAGAGTTCGTTATGGGATCATAGCCGCGAATATTTTGCAGGAAATAAGGTAGATAGCTGCGAAATTTATTGACATTTTAGTAACCGTGAAATATAGTAGCCGTGAAAAAAGAAGCTTGGAATTACCATGCTGGTTGCATGCTGCCAAGTGTTTCTTTTTTTAATGCGGTTGAGAATAAAGCATAGTTTTGTGTAATTTTAAGCTATGAAATATAAACACACACACACACACATGCGTGTGTGTGTGTGTGTGTGTGCAGTATCGGCGCGCCGGGGGGGGGGGGCGGGGCGGGCAATTAACCTCGGGCGTCGTCGGGATTTTATTTTTTTAGTTGTAACCGTTACGTAGATGGGGGTTAGGGAGTCGGAGGTTGGCAACTGACATAAAAACTGTTCTCTGTGGCAAATTAGGGGCGCCACTAAAGAACATTGCCCCCGAGCGCCTCGGTAGGGTCGCCACTATAGAACAATGCCCCCGGGAGCCTCGAACCTTCGCGCCGCCACTGAGTGTGTGTACACCGGTTTATCGTTAACCTGTGGATTGATGTTTCACTTGATATGTCTTGAATCCAATTTTAACATCCTTACCGTGTATATTTTATCTTGCAGGAACTTATGTTTGCTTTCATTAGGAATGGTTTATCTTCCTAGGATTTTAAGAACCATTTACTATTATATTTTGCAACCTAACTTTTACTCAGAACTATAAAGCCAGGACTAGGCTGATATGCCGTTAAGCCCGATACATACATACTTCATACTTGTTTATATTTCACTCAAGAGAAAACAAAAATGAGGACTTCCTTTTCCTTTGCCATGAACTATCAACCTACTTTCTGCGCGGATACAAACTGTCGTCATTTCCAGATATTGGAGGCTTTCGCAGCGATTTAATTCAAGAATCTGTCACTGCTCGTCTACTTTGCTCCAGTGTCTTGAACCAGTAAAGAAATGGAAGACGGCATGACCAGAAAATTAAAGTCTCTTGACAAATTAGCTCCATGCAACCATCGTCCCAATGCCCTAGTGTACAATGTTTTTCTTCTTCTTTACCCTCGCTTAGCGCCTGAATGATTTACAAAATTCAGGAAGATAAAAATATTGATCCGACAAATATCTGAAGAGTACGATGATTCCACAGTTGGGTTTTGTGTAATTATATTATGGCGATAGTTATAGATGCACTAGATGAGAAATCCATTAACGGCAGGGTTGAAAATAAGATACGTATAGATGCACTATGTGAGAAATCCATCAACGGCAGGATTGAAAACAAGATCCGTATAGATACAATAGATGAGAAATCCATCAACGGCAGGGTTAAAAGTATGATCCGTATATATGCACTAGATGAGAAATCCATCAACGACAGGGTTGAAAATAAGATCCGTATAGATGCACTAGATGAGAAATCCATAAACGGCAGGGTTGAAAATAAGATACGTATAGATGCACTAGATGAGAAATCCATCAAAGGCAGGGTTGAAAATAAGATCTGTATAGATACACTAGATGAGAAATCCATCAACGACAGGGTTGAAAATAAGATCCGTATCGATGCACTAGATGAGAAATCCATAAACGGCAGGATTGAAAATAAGATCCGTATAGATGCACTAGATGAGAAATCCATCAACTGCAGAAAATAAGATCCGTATAGATACACTAGATGAGAAACCCATCAACGGCAGGGTTGAAAATAAGATCCGTATAGATGCACTAGATGAGAAATCCATTAACGGCAGGGTTGAAAATAAGATCCGTATAAATGCACTAGATGAGAAATCCATTAACGGCAGGGTTGAAAACAAGATCCCTATAGATGCACTAGATGAGAAATCCATCAACGGGAAGGTTGAAAACAAGATCCGTATAGATGCACTAGATGAGAAATCCATCAACGGCAGGGTTGAAAACAAGATCCGTATAGTTCACTAGATGAGAAATCCATCAACGGCAAGGTTGAAAACCAGATCTGTATAGATGCACTAGATGAGAAATCCATCAACGGCAATGTTGAAAACAAAATCCGTATAGATGCACTAGATGAGAAATCCATCAACGGCAAGGTTGAAAACAAGATCCGTATAGATGCACTAAATCAGAAATCCATTAACGGCAAGGATGAAGACAAGATCCATATAGATACATTGGATGAGAAATCCATCAACGGCAAGGTTGAAAATAAGATCCGTATAGATGCACTAGATGAGAAATCCATCCTCGGCAAGGTTGAAAATAAGATCCGTATAGATGCACTAGAAATCCATCAACGGCAAGGTTGAAAATAAGATCCGTATAGATGCACTAAATGAGAAATTCATCAACGGGGAGGTTGAAAATAAGATCCGTATAGATGCACTAGATGAGAAATCCATCAACGGGGAGGTTGAAAACAAGATGCGTATAGATGCACTAGATGACAAATCCATCAACGGCAGGGTTGAAAACAAGATTCGTATGGATGCACTAGATGAGAAATCCATTAACGGCAGGGTTGAAAACAAGATCCGTATAGATGCACTAAATGAGAAATTCATCAATGGCAAGGTTGAAAATAAGATACGTGTAGATGCACCAGATGAGAAATCCATCAAAGGCAGGGTTGAAAACAAGATCCGTATAGATGCACTAGATGGGAAATCCACCCACGGCAGGGTTAAAAGTAAGATCCGTATAGATGCACTAGATGAAAATCCATCAACGGCAGGGTTGAAAATAAGATCCGTATAGATGCACTAGATGACAAATCCATCAACGGCAGCAATAAGATCCGTATAGATGCATTAGATGAGAAATCCATTAACGGCAGCAAATAAGATCCGTATAGATGCACTAGATGAAAATCCATCAACGGCAGGGTTGAAAATAAGATCCGTATAGATGCACTAGATGACAAATCCATCAACGGCAGCAAATAAGATCCGTATAGATGCACTAGATGAGAAATCCATTAACGGCAGCAAATAAGATCCGTATAGATGCACTAGATGAGAAAAGCTCAACGGCAGGGTTGAAAATAAGATCCATACTGCTTTTCTCTGTATTTCGTCCTGCAGATGATGCAAAGAACATCTTGACTTGAAGTATGGAGATGTTGGAAATGATAATGCAAAGAACATTTTGACTTGAAGTATGGAGATGTTGGAAATGATGATGCAAAGAACATCTTGACTTGAAGTATGGAGATGTTGGAAATGATAATGCAAAGAACATCTTGACTTGAAGTATGGAGATGTTGGAAATGATAATGCAAAGAACATCTTGACTTGAAGTATGAAGATGTTGGAAATGATAATGCAAAGAACATCTTGATTTGAAGTATGGAGATGTTGGAAATGATAATGCAAAGAACATCTTGATTTGAAGTATGGAGATGTTGGAAATGATAATGCAAAGAACATCTTGACTTGAAGTATGAAGATGTTGGAAATGATAATGCAAAGAACATCTTGACTTGAAGTATGAAGATGTTGGAAATGATAATGCAAAGAACATCTTGACTTGAAGTATGAAGATGTTGGAAATGATAATGCAAAGAACATCTTGACTTGAAGTATGGAGATGTTGGAAATGATAATGCAAAGAACATCTTGACCTGAAGTATGAAGATGTTGGAAATGATAATGCAAAGAACATCTTGACTTGAAGTATGAAGATGTTGGAAATGATGATGCAAAGAACATCTTGACTTGAAGTATGAAGATGTTGGAAATGATAATGCAAAGAACATCTTGACTTGAAGTATGAAGATGTTGGAAATGATGATGCAAAGAACATCTTGACTTGAAGTATGAAGATATTGGAAATGATGATGCAAAGAACATTTTGATCTGAAGTATGAAGATGTTGGAAATGATAATGCAAAGAACATCTTGACTTGAAGTATGGAGATATTGGTAATGATGATGCAAAGAACATTTTGACTTGAAGTATGAAGATGTTGGAAATGATGATGCAAAGAACATCTTGACTTGAAGTATGAAGATGTTGGAAATGATGATGCAAAGAACATTTTGACCTGAAGTATGAAGATGTTGGAAATGATGATGCAAAGAACATCTTGACTTGAAGTATGAAGATGTTGGAAATGATGATGCAAAGAACATCTTGACTTGAAGTATGGAAATGTTGGAAATGATAATGCAAAGAACATCTTGACTTGAAGTATGGAGATGTTGGAAATGATAATGCAAAGAACATCTTGACTCGAAGTATGGAGATGTTGGAAATGGCTGATAAGAGATTACAAAAGCTATATTATACATTGCAGCTTTTATGGAATAATGATTCTGTAACAAAATCTCCATTTTGGGCCAACAATGTAAACAAAGTGTAATCCATTATAGTTTGAATGAGGTATGGTTAATTAACGTTGTGGAAGATCACTTTTCACCAGTTTGATGTTGGTATATATATGTTCCATATGCATACCACCAAAATCGTCTGTGGTATTAAAACACGACGATACTGACGCAAATTAAATTTAGAAAGTTGCATTACAAAAACTTTTTCTTTTTGAGATTTCAACGCAAGGACTGGAAACAGAGATTATATTTCTGGACTTATTTAGAGCCAACTAGATACACCTAAATACTGATCTAATTACTTTGTCACGAGTCCTTGAGAGAGTAAACAAAGAATGACTGAATGTAGATATATGCAAGCAAAGTGCCGACACATTTATTGAACACGGAGAAGATATAAATTACACTGAAAAGTTGAGATAGGATAAAGGCAAGAAAAGATTGCTTAGGCCAAATGTATTTAATAGGGGAGATGAAATGCAAGACTTGATTTTACGAGCTAGTAATACTCAAAACATTGAGAAATTGTGCGATAGTGTTGATACATTCGCTTCACTGATGTTTCTTTCTCTATATCCCTTGTTGGCTAAAAATGTGTCTTGTGCTACAAATAATACAAATATGAAAATGAATGTGTAGTTTGATGTAAATTATGGAAAAAATGAATACTACAGAAATAGGTCCAGAGAGAAGAGTAAAAGATACGCGAGGGCGAGAACTAGGTCTAATGAATTAGGTATAATAAAAATAAGCATAATAAAACTAAGTATAATAAAACTTGGTGTAATAAAACTAGGTATAATGAACTGAGTATAATAAAATTATGTATAATGAACTGAGTAATACCACAACTAGGTGTAATGAACTAAATAATAATAAATCTAGGTATACTGAACTAAGTAATAATAAAACTAGATATAATGAACTAAGTATAATAAAACTAGGTATAATGAACCGAGTATAATAAAACTATGTCTAACGAACTAAGTAATAATAAAACTTGGTCTAATGAACTAAGTAATAATAAAACTATGTCTAATGAACTAAGTACAATAAAACTATGTCTAATGAACTAAGTAATAATAAAACTATGTCTAATGAACTAAGTATAATAAAAGTAGGTATAATGAACTAAGTAATAATAAAACTATGTCTAATGAACTAAGTATAATAAAAGTAGGTATAATGAACTAAGTAATAATAAAACTATGTCTAATGAACTAAGTATAATAAAAGTAGGTATAATGAACCGAGTATAATAAAACTATGTCTAATGAACTAAATAATAATAAAACTAGGTATAATGAACTCACTAATAATAAAACTATGTCTAATGAACTAAGTATAATAAAAGTAGGTATAATGAACTAAGTATACAAAAACTAGGTATAATGAACTGAGTATAATAAAATTGTCTAAGGAACTGCGTAATGATAAAACTCAGTATAATGAACTATAAGTATAATAAATCTTGGTGTAATAAAACTAGGTATAATGAACTGAGTATAATAAAACTATGTCTAATGGACTAAGTAGTAATAAAATTATGTCTAATGAACTAAGTATAATAAAACTTGGTGTAATAAAACTAGGTATAATGAACTGAGTATAATAAAACTATGTCTAATGAACTATGTAATAATAAAACTAGGTATACTGAACTAAGCATAATAAAACTTGGTATAATGAACTAGGTATAATAAAACTAGATATAATGAACTGAGTATAATAAAACTAGGTATAATGAACTTAGTGTAATAAAACTATGTCAATTGAACTAAGTAATAATAAAACTAGGTATACTGAACTAAGTATAATGAACTAGGTGTAATAAAAAGGTATAATGAACTAAGTATAATAAAACTTGGTATAATGAACTAGGTATAATAAAACTAGATATAATGAACTGAGTATAACAAATCTAGGTATAAAGAACTGAGTATAATAAAATTTGGTATAATGAACTGAGTATAATGAACTAGGTGTAATAAAAAAGGTATAATGAACTAAGTATAATAAAACTAGATATAATGAACTGAGTATAATGAACTAGGCGTAATAAAAAAGGTATAATGAACTAAGTATAATAAAACTTGGTATAATGAACTAAGTATAATAAAACTAGGTATAATGAACTGAGTATAATGAACTAGGCGTAATAAAAAAGGTATAATGAACTAAGTATAATAAAACTTGGTATAATGAACTAGGTATAGTAAAACTAGGTATAATGAACTGAGTATAATGAACTAGGTGTAATAAAAAAGGTATAATGAACTAAGTATAATAAAAATAGGTATAATGAACTGAGTATAATGAACTAGGTGTAATAAAAAAGGTATAATGAACTAAGTATAATAAAACTTGGTATAATGAACTAAGTATAATAAAACTAGGTATAATGAACTGAGTATAATAAAACTAGGTATAATGAACTGAGCATAATAAAACTAGGTATAATGAACTAAGTATAGTGAGCTAGGTATAATGAACTAAGTATAATAAAACTAGGTATTACATGAACTAAGTAATAATAAAACTAGGTATAATGAACTAAGTATAATAAAATTAGGTATAATGAACTATGTATAATAAAACTGGGTATAACGAACTGAGTATAATAAAAGTATATCTAATGAACTAAGTAATAATAAAACTAGGTATAATGAACTAAGTATAATAAAACCAGGTCTAATGAACTAGGTATAATTAACTAAGTATAATGAACTAGGTATAATAAAACTAAGTTTATTGAACGAGGTATAATAACTAACTGTAATAAAACTAGGCCTGATGAACTAAGTTAATAAAACTAGGCCTGATGAACTAAGTGTAATAAAACTAGGATTGATGAACTAAGTGTAATAAAACTAGGCCTGATGAACTTCGTGTAATAAAAGTAGGTCTAATGAAATTAGTGTAATAAAACTAGGCCTGATGAACTAAGTGTAATAAAAGTAGGTCTAATGAACTTAGTGTAATAAAAGTAGGTCTAATGAACTTAGTGTAATCAAACAAAATAGGGTCGCTAAAAGTAAATATATGGTCAAGGAAGGTTACAATTTGATTGAAATGGCTATAAATATAACGTCCGGAATGATTGAAGCTAAAAGAAAGACCAATTATTAAATAAACGGAGTAAATGTGATTTTCTTGAACATTTCAAGCATGTATATGGTAACGATGATTCAGTTTGCGATGATATACACGATTTTATTCAAGAGCAATAAATTCTAAATATAGTGAATCAAGGTTCGGATGCAGATATCGATCTTGCTGAAATACAAAAGTCAATACAGTCTATGAGACAGAATAAATCATCAGGCCTTGATAATATAATATCTGAACTAATTGTACATGCAATTGATATAATTGACCTCTTTTTATTAAATGTATTTAATACTATTTTCCGAATATCATTCATCATGGATTAAAGTGGTAATTGTACCGATTCCTAAAAAGGTAGTGTTAATGCTGTTGATAACTATACAGGAATTACACTTACAAGCGAAAATCTATTCAAATACTCTTATGTATTTGGGTCAAAGAAACAAAAATAGTTATTAATTATCAACTTGGTTTTTCCAAAAACCCCAATAAAACCTACTTTTGTTTGTACTTTTGTTTTCCATGCAATTATTTCTAAAGTTTCCAGTAGTGGTAATAAGCCATACTGTGCTTTTATTCACAATGAGAATGACTTTGATAAGATTTATATCAACTTATTATGGTACAAAATGTTACGCAATGGAATTAACACGTGTATGATAAAAGCTTTAACGCTTTATTTACGAATATGTTAAATGTTCTACAAAGTATACCAATAAGCATTCAAGTCTCGTTCAACCAGACTCTCTTGTGACTTCGAGAGATCTACACTGAGCGAGAGTCTGGTATGGGTTCGTACAAATAATTGTTACCTATAGGTGTCACTAATTCCTTTTTCTTTCTTCCTTTTTCCTGCTATGCAAAATGCATCATCGATACCGTAAAGTCCATTGGCACTTCTGAGCATACGCGATAAATATAAATAGAGGATCTCAATGGGTAATGATTTAATATTGAATTTATGAAACGAGTTGAATATTTTTCAGCTGCATATTTATTCAACGAGTTTCATAAATTCAATATTAAATCATTACCAATTTGAGATTCTGTTTATCACATAGTTTTTATTCAAGTGGATATAGTTTGGATAAAAAGAAGAACAGATGATTTTCGGCATTTCATTAAATTCTGGCTCAAATGCAGCATCTTTCAATTCTTGCGCGTGAAAAAATAGTCCCAGGCGCGAGTTGAATCACTAATGCACAATGCGATAACCAGTAAATTCAAAAGAAGATTTAAAACAAAAAATTATTACAAATTATAACTCAAAGAGCAGCTGTCCTTCCAAATCAACAGAACATTTGACACGAACAACTTCATTTTTCAACACTGGATCTTCAATGGAAATTCCTGAGTGATGTCACATAATTCGCTCAGGTCAGGCCAGCCGGAGTAATAGATGCGCCATATACATAGATTTCGATGAGACAGTTTACAACGTTTACACGGAAAAGTGTGTCGATTCCACAATGGACATTAGCCACAAATGCAGTATTGGATATGGCATAAAAAAGCAGCATTCCAGTTTTGGGATGATTACTAGATGCAGAAATTTTACTAAATATAGACTATAGATGTGTTGCTGTGTATAATAGTGATTGAAGATTTAATGTTTTGTGACCGGATATTTGCATTATTTGATTTGTAAGAATGCTTCAGTTCGATAACTTTCTGTCAGTGGGAAACTACCATTTGTTGACATTCTTTTCATAAGAGAGGTGAGTCTATTTGCTCGTATTTAGGTTGACATTTAAACCACGCTTGTCCTGTACTCATTTTATAGTTTTACATTCGGAAAAATCCAAGCAGGGTAAATTTGGCCATGTTCTAAGTAACCATTACTGTACGTTTCTGTGATTGTCGCCCGTTTGTTCCCAATGTCCGTTTGGCATTCGATTGGAAAGACGGACGCCATATTGTTGATAGTAATAGTAAAAGAAAAGGTTCTAGAAATCGTGGCACGAAAATCCCAACGGTCGCAGCTAATCAATAATGAGAATACTGGGCAAGAATTTAATGGGCTTATTTGGACCAATCAGATTAACAGGAAGTGATATGTTAACGTGTTGACATATCCACAATATTAATCTGCCAACACTGTATGTAAAATATACCAGCTATGTGATAAACATATTTATAATGTACCTACAGGTGGTAGAATGTATTCGTCCAAAAGAGGACAAAGCATGCCCCTATCATGTATTCAGCGAGTTATTGTCACAGTCTGACTATTTGCAAGATTGTAGTGCAGAAGTGAAATCAATACATAGTTTATGTGGGCGGTCCAAAAGATTTTTAAAAAAGGTGAAAATTGGGTATTTATGTGATCTATATTTTTTGTTATTAAGAACACCAACTAACCTGCCAACCAATCAGCGACTTTACCATATTTTTGGTAAGCCTCGTTTTCATCGTTACAAACGTTTGCATAAACCTATAGCATCGTATGGTGAAAATCTCACGAAGCCAAGCCAGAGGTCTGGTTGAATGAGATTATTAGTGTTTACATCATTGTCTGAATCGTACCGTGCATATATAATAACAACAAGGACGGATAGCGACCATCTTTGCCTCTCTTCGGTAGAGTCATATCGGAAGATAATTCTTCCTTACAGAGTGTTGCTTTCACATCTTTTATGGGTTAAATCCAACGAGTATACTCCCGTTTGATAGCTATTGCCATGCATTGAACAAATCCATCGTCTTTTAATGCTAAGTGCCAGCGTGAAAACGGTGCATCGTTTCGTACATCCACATCTACATTTACTTCGTGCGAAACTGCATTTGCGTTTGACTTTCATGTTTCATTGGCCCAGCATTGGTGGTGAACAGAAGTAAACAGGTAAATCTAACCAAAAAATATATATATATATATATATATATATATATATATATATATATATATATATATATATATATATATATATAAATATAAACAGAAATAGATTGAAAGCTCATGGATTAATAGGGAGAGTACAAATACAAGAGAAAGGAAGATTTTCAGTTGCCCAGTCTAGACTGGCTTGCTACCGATTTGGCCCCTGAAGTTCAACCCAACAAACTCTATACATCATTATATCTTACTTGCAATTTGGTCATGAATTGTTCTTAAATCTCCAGGGTGGGGAGCTCCTGCTTGAAAAATACCAAGTCGGGAGAGTAAGCTACTACAGCTACTACAGCTTGTAAAGAGTTTCCAAGAGGGATTGACCTTGGGGAGAAAAAAACCCCACTGTGTTTAAAGACATCTGTAGAGGTTGAATACTTCCTAAATTATAGAAAATGAGTTAATCTTGTTCTGGAAGATATATGGATGAGAAATTCTGCGGCTGGGATGCCTACAAGGTTGCTGATTATTTTGTATAACATGGTAGTGTAACCAGCTGCACAGATATCAACTTATCGTGGTTAGCATATGACCTCCAAAAAGTAGCACATTACTCCAGATTGGCATGCTCTAATGTAAAATATGCTGACGCGTAAACTGCTTTAAAAACTGCCAACACACAGTTAGCCTGTTTTGTTACTGTTATGTCAATATGGTTTTGTCAGGAGAGATGTGATGAAATATCCACACCCAGATATTTAGCAGAGCGGGTGACAGCCAGTTTTTGTTTTAAAGATTACTATTTTTGGGGTCTGGATCCTGGTTAATCTGATTCTTGGGATGAAAAGACATTCCTCGCGTTGCCTCCCATTTTGCAAGGTTACTCAGATCATTTTGAAGGGCTTTGCAGCCTTCAGTGGTAAGAATTTCCTTGTAGAGTATGCAATCGTCAGCAAACAGCGTAGTCTTGGATGAGACGCAATCTGGCAGATCATTGATGAATATGAGAAAGAGAGGGGACAATCTGGCAGATCATTAATGAATATGAGAAAGAGAGGGGCCCAAGGACTGTGGAACTTCTGATGCACCATTTGACAAGAAATTTTGATCCATTTCAATTTTAGGTAGATCTCCTGATACCACTGTGGTCTAACTTTCTCAACAATATCAAGTGTGGTACCCGGTCGAAGGCCTTAAAGATGTTCATGATGATCAAATCTTGCTGTCTCCCATTGTCAATGGATGCTGCCAGCTAACGTACAAAAGGTATATGTTGCGTCACACAACTCTCTCTTTCTCTGAACACATGCTGACAAGCGATCAAAAACCGGTACTCGTCGAGATGTTTCATTTTCTCCAGGTGATAACATGCTCTTGAATTTTACAGCATAGGTCGGTCAGTGATACGTGGTGGTAACTGCTGGCATTGAATCGATCTCCCTTTTGTAGATGGCTGCAACATTGACTGACTTTGATTCATCAGGTGCTGTCCAACAGGTGAGTGTTCTCTGAAGATAGCAGTTAGCGGTGCTGTTATTATATCGGCCAAATCCTTGAGAAAACGGACTGGTATCATGTCTGGCCCAAATGACTTTTGTGGGTTACTATTCTTCAGTAATTTGTGAACCACGTTAGTAGTGACTATGAATTCTGTAATTGGTGGGTACGGATGGTCTGATGGTTTAGGAATGTTTGTATAATCTTCATAGATTATTAGTGAGTCATAATGTTTATTGAGTATGTTTGCTTTATCTCTTGGGTGAGCGTGCATTTTGCTGTTGTACTTGATGTATGCCACCACGCAAGTGTCTGTCCTCGCGGACTTGATAAATGACCAGAACCTATTCTGCTTTCCTGGATTGTGATCACTTTTTGGGTCACCACATCAACTCTATTTTCAACATATTTCCAGTACGCTTGGCATTCTGCCTTCTGCGCTTGTGGCCTGGACCTCTTGTACTTGTCAATATTTCTGGCACTATCTGTACTTATTTGTCTGCTGAATAGCTTATTTCTTCTCATAACTTTTACATGCTTCCCAATCCATGGTTTATGGTTTTTACTACTGCGCCAAGGATTGTGTGCAATATACTTCTCCATTAGCTGCTGGGGCTTACGTTTGAAGTCAGACCCCTGGAATTCACGTCTAATGACGAGGCAGATTGTATAAAGCCAGGGGTATACTTAGAAAATTACTTCTTAAAGTTTTCATAATCTGCTTTCCAATACTGGTACAGAGATTTCTACTTCATTGGTCCAAGGTTAGAGTTGATGAACAGCGCTTCTTGGTGTAATATTCTTGGAATCAGATGGACTTGATTTATAAGGAATTAGTTATTCATGAAGAATAAGGATGTTGCCACAAGTCTATGTTATTATTGTGGGGTTCAGGACTACTAGAACCAAGAATGTATCCTTTACTATGGTGAGTAGTTGCTGGCACTGTGCTCCATAAGCTGGATACGGCTTCACACATTGAAGTAACCACTGAACTCTAGGTGTGATTCCTTTGTTGATAGGTATGCAAGATAGGTAAATCTTTTGTCTTGACAAGTACTCATGGTCATTGTTTTCTGGTGGTCGGTAAAATGAACCAAGTATAAGTCCTTGGAACCTTGTATCTTGACTTTGACCCACACCAATTCATAGTCTTCACTAACTTTCAAGTTCTCTGGTTTTTCACTTTCATACTTGTTGGAAACAAAAATAAATATCCTCCTCCTTGCCTGTTATATCATATATTATGTGGCAGTTTAATTGTATGGGAAGACGTCAACAGAGCTAATACTTCGAAATCCGCCATGATTCTTATCAAATTATGATATCTGTTTGTGTTGACTCTATGATGGTTTGTAGTTATGCAGGCTTTCCTCTGGTTTTGATGGACTGACAATTTAAAACCAAAACTCCGAAAGGTAGGATCTTGTAGGACTTACTCTTGTAGGAGAAGATGTCGCCATGGGACTGCTAATCTAAAATGTCTGAATCATCTTTACTGTTTCATTCATTTAAGTAGACAAAAGAGCAAGATGTCTCAAAGATGGTAGTGTCAAAGATACTTGTTGAGAAGTTTGGTACACCGTAGTATAAAGATTTCCAGCTAATGTTCCTAAGACAATGATAAATGACAACTGAACGTGATAAATAAAAACTTACATACCCATACATTCCTGATGGTACCATTTGTCACAATTATCACAGCATAGTAAGATCTATTGAAGTCTAGAGCTTGTTGGGTTAAACCTCATGGGCCACTTTGGAAGCCAGATTGTCTAGACTGAGAAACTGAAAATGTAATTTGAATCTTCCTTTCCCCTATTATTATATGATCTTTTATCTTATTGTTTCAGCTTTGCTTATTTTGCTTCTCTTCTCCACCATAAGCAATAAAAGACGCTAAATTTGTTCAATGCATGGCAGGAGGTATCAAAGGGGAGTATACTCGTTGGATTAAACTCAGCAAAGTGGTTACAGAAGGCGGGGCCTGGAAAATTCCCACGGTCGCAGCCAAACAATAATGAGAATACTGCGCAAGGATTTCGTGGGCTTTTTTGGACCAATCAGATTAACAGAAAGTGATATGTTAGCGTGTTGACATATCAAAAATAATAAACCTCAAACACTGTACATAAAGTGTACCAACTATGTGATACACAGATAATCTGTATTTTTCTTTAACATTGTCCTCTAAAAATCAATGATATATCGTTATTTTCTCACACTCGCATCCGTACATTGTATTGTATAATTTAATGCTGAATAACGATTCTGCTGTTCTCTTCTGAAAATGAGGCGTAGATACACTGATACACAGAGCTTGACTGCAGAGGTTAACAATATGGACAGTATTGGGTATATAATCTGTTAAAACAGGATGTATGTTATAAATGGGAGACAGTAGGATGTACATGTAAACGTCGATTCAGAACGTTTTTTTAAGAAAAATGCAAGATATCAATTTCCACAGCGTAGTTTAACTGTATGTTTTACTGAAGTTGCGATTTTGTAAAGGTGTGTTTGGCTTCCACGATGTTTATTTGGATCACGTCAGCTAAATTGTATATTGAAATTACACGGATATTTTTAAGCTGAACATTCTGCAAGGAGGTAAGATATTTATTTGCATAACACAGGCAACATTTACCAAGAAAGCCTATAATAATTCAGCGATTTTGCTGAATCACTTACGTGTAACAATCTCAATCTCACCTTGCCAAAAATTATATCAATGGAAGAAGAAAAACAAAATACAAATTCTGTTGGCGACTTGGTGTATTTCTTGAGGAAATCATCTGTTCTCAGGGCCGTTGCAAGTTTTCACAGAAAGAAACGGCGCCCTGGGCGAGCGTCGCCTTCGGCGCCTCTCATTCGGGAAAAAAATACCGCAAGCTCCGCGAAATGGTGCCTCCCCCCGGCTTGGCGTCATGGGCGATCGCCCGTTTCGCTCGCCCCTTACGACGGCCTGTCTCTGCTGAATACATCGGAAGCATTTCTGAGAGTGTATAACTTGCAGAAAGCTAGATATCCACCAATTTCCAAGGTGGAGTAAATAGAGCGACTGTATGGTCATTTGCACGACACTGTATTGGATGCTCTATTCACTTCCATTGTAGCATTAAGACAGCGTCGCTTCAGTAATGACAACATCCGGGAACAATAGTGTTCTTAGTATCATTCGGACCATCTCAGCTATTTCTGCGAGACAAAATATACCTTGAATGTATCTTGGCTCAGTAATTTTCAGAAGAGTCATACATATTGTTCGCTAGAAATTTCTTCGCAAAAAAGAAACCGCAATCTATTCGTACTACCTCGGCTATTTCCACGATAGGATTGACCCTTGAATTGACCAAGAAGTTGCGAAATGAAAAAATACTTCGATGCATTCGCAACTTCTCGGTCACTCCTTGTTTCGTAAATAACCGAGGTGGTCTGAACGGCAGCTATCGGCATACATTGGAGGTATGATCCGTAGGATTGACCTCGAAGTTGCGAATGCCCTATTCTGTGATTTTGTTGTCATACAGATATATAACATCATTCCTATTGATGTTATTCATCATTTACTGAATTGTGTGTTAAGAATCAACCATCACTCTTGTATATGAATCTACGTTCAGATAAATTTCGATGTCGTTCCAGAGTAATCGCATAAATATTATCACATCAATTTGTTAATTTTTGTGTATACAATGAAACAATAGAAGTAATTTCATACTAACATTGAACTGAACAAATACATACAAGACTTACCAATCTTCCATTTGTATATGCATGTATATCGCCTTTGGTAAATTGAAGGGTTTTACTCGTAACAATTTATAACACCCACATTAATCATCTAAAGCTATACATGTCTTATTTTCACCTTTGCTTTAATCATCATCAAATGAGAAGTAGACGGTTATTCCTGCGGATTTTTTTTTCTTATTTGCTCTATCCTTACCACTATGATACATTTAGAAAACGATGCGGCTGGAAGAATCATTGGAGAATCATAAAATGGAATGGCCTTATATTTAATGATTAAATTCTCTCTAAGTTGATTAAAAGTTACTTCAAACCCTATGTCAATCCACGAAGGATCTAAGACAGTTTTAATGTCATGACATTTGCGCATACCGACACTTTCAAAATGTGAAAAGTGCACCAAGGTTAGTAATAAAAACAACGTCTCAGAGATCGCAAGGAGTTTCTTTTCTTAAAAAATTAAAAAGCTTTCTACTTCAAAATTGTATTTTGTCTAACGCAATTGAAAGATAATTCAGACTCAAGACTGATTTCCCCACTGATTTCTAGAAGGAAGTGACATTACATTTGAATACGGACGCTTTCCAAAGATGAAAGATAACTGTTATGAAGTTCCATTCTGATTATAATGCGAGGTTTTTGAGGAATCAATTCATCATCCCACAACAAGAGTCCCTCGAATATACTGACACTCTACTGGCCAAAAAAAACAAAAAAAATTCCGGCTGAGTGCTGATACCAACTCAAATATTCTTGGGCGATAAGATTTTCAAATTAGGCACTGTAGCCGTCATATTGGATGTAAAGTCGGCACCATTTTCATTTTAGACAAATTAGACACCATTAGATGTTTCTTGGTGAAAACCCCATGCCATTATGACCATCCATTCAGAACCGTTAGTGACAAAAAGATTTTCAGTATGTTCGCTGTGACATCCTAATTGGATGTCTGCGAAGCACCACTTTTTCATTCATGACCAACTAGATATCATAAGAAACCTGTTGGTGAAAATTTTATGCGAATATGACCATCAATTCTGGAGGAATAGTGATAACACGATTTCAAGAAGTCAGTTCAGCATTGTTTTCATTCAGGATCAACTAGACACCATAAGAAGTCTTCTGGTGAAAACCCCATGTCAATACAACTTTCCTTTTAGGAGGAGTAGTGATAGAGGTCAGATTGGCATTATTTTCATTTTAGGACCAACTAGATATCATAATTAGTCTTCTGGTGAAAACCCCATGTCAATATGACTTTCCGGTTAGGAGGAGGAGCAGAAAGAAGGTTTTCAGGATGACTGTCATTGTGGCCATACTGGATGTCAGATTGGCACAATTTTCATATGAAGTCTTCTTGTGCAAACTCCATGTTCATATGACTTTCCATTCAACAGGAGTAGCAATAATAACAAGATGGCTGCCGTGGCGACTATTTTGGAAGTCATTTCTGCACAATTTTCAAATAGGATCAACAGGACATCATAAAAAGTCTTTTAGTGAAAATCCCATGGTGATATGACTGTCCATTCAAGAAGATTGGTGATAACAAGATTTTCAAGATGCAGCTGTGTCGGCCATTTTGAATATCCGAGTGGCACTATTTTCATTTAGGATCACTACACATCATCAGAAGACTTCTGGTGAGAACCCCATGTTGATATTACTTTCCGCTCAAAAGTAGCAATAACAAGATTTTCAAGATGGATGCCCTGGTGGCCATAATGGAGTCAGATCGGCACCATTTTCATCTCAGCCCAACTAGACATCATAAAAAGTCTTTTAGTGAAAACCCCATGTCGATATGAAGATCCATTCAGAAGGAGTAGCCATAACAAGATTTTCAAGATGTCTGTTTGTAGCGGCAATATTGGATGTCTGAGCAGAGATATTTTCATTTAGAATCGACTAGACCTTGGGATGACTGTGTGTATAACGTTTCATGGCAATCCTCCAAGTAGTTTAGGAGGAGTAGCGATAACAAACCTGTGCCAAAGGACGGACGGCGGAAGATGGACCCAGGACAACAGATTATTTGATAAACTCTTCTTTGGTGTATGATCAGTAGGGCTAGATATGGCAGCTTATCATATTTTGATGGTTCTAATTGATATAAAGGAACCCCACGCTACCCACCCCAAACATACCCAAAATAAATAAATAAATAATATAGAAATTAAATAAAAATAACAAATAAAAACACTTCAAGTATTTGGTATATCTTAATTGTCTGTCTAACTGAATGACTGTCCGTTTTATTCTGTCTGGCTTTGTCAAATTATACAATACATACGCTTATATTCGCATATTCTTCTTTTGATGGACTGGTTATGGGTCATCATTCATTCGTATTTTCTCATTATGAAACTAAAATTTTGTCTTCGTAAAGAAACAAATTATACAGAATCCTTTATAAAAATAGAATAGGGCAGAAACATACATCTGCAGCCACAATCAGCCACAGCAAATTCAGTTTCTGGTGAAAAGGCTAAATCTCGTTACAATTGCACATTTTACATTCTTCTCGCAATTCAAAATTCGGAGCCGCAGTGATTCAAAGGTTAGCGTGCCGGACTCGCGAGCGAAATAGTACGGGTTCAGTTCCTGCCTACACCAGGTTGGGTCAGCCCCCGTGATGCGTCTCTGGTCATGACACATTACTCCAATTGCTGCGGCAATACAACCTTTCGTGCGCTTATGTGCAGTGAAACACCAATTAATCAATCAATATTAATCAATCAATATTAAATTGTATTCTCGCAAAGACTTCAAACCTCTGGTTTCGGCACTCATTATATGCTATTTTGACAGATTCCCCTTAGACCTGGCTTGGAATTCGTAACATATTTCACGTTAAAGATAAAAACGTTTACTTAAACCTCTCAATGGCAGACGGATAATGATGTATGCTTATTTCTGTAAATAATATAGTTTTCAGCTTTTCACTTATCGTTTATTTAAATGTTTAACTATTTTTATTTAATATTAGTCATTATTACTGTACGAATTATATTATGTCATTTATCTTCTACGCAAGGAAATTAAGATGATGATAAATTTACAATAATACAAAATCTTTCAAACTTTTCAGAATTATCTGAAATGAGTAAAACAGCCAGCGCTGACAATTTTCTTGCAATAATCTTTACAACTTAGGATCTTAAATTTTTTTAGTAGATTCTCAGACTGAATCTCGACAGTTTGTGTAGATTCAATGCCTGTTCTGGAATTTAAGGTCTGGTCTGGAATTTAAGATCTGGTCTGGAATTCATACAACTTTTCAAGGAAATGACTGAGACTTTTGTAAACACATAACTCAAAAGAGAGAAATCAAATACTTACTCAATGAAAGCTTCCAGAATCTGAAGAACTACTTTATGCAAGAAAAGCATCTAGAGCTGAAACGCTCTCGCAAGTATCACATATATTTTAGAAGACATTATGTCTAAAAGTTGTGAATAAATTCTAAGTCTCAGTCTTGAACGTTTTATGAATTTTAGGCATATGAACCATGATAAATGTTGATGACCATGTCTCTAAATAGTGTATGTGTGTGTGTGTGTGTGTGTGTGAGAGAGAGAGAGAGAGAGAGAGAGAGAGAGAGAGAGAGAGAGAGAGAGAGAGAGAGAGAGAGAGAGAGAGAAAGAGAGAGTAAAAATTACCATAACAATATCCTTTTAAGTATGGCTCTCTTATCTGGCGCATCTCTTTTGCTGAAACTTGGTAATCTTAATTTCATTCACAAAAGACGTTTCAGACAGATCAATATAACTTCCTATGCCAATTCTGGAATGGATGGTTCTGTAAGGGCTTTTATTTGAATTGTTACTGCTAGATTGTGAGAGTTATCAGAGGAGAAACACTATTCAAGAAGACATGGATTCACATATAGCTTGTCCAGTAGCAAGGGCAGGACTGACAGTGGAAACGTCGGCATCGAGATAGTTTCGCAATAAAATGCATTCAGCATTGAATATTATCAATTTATTGATAATCTCGTGCATTTCATGTTTGTGTCAATATGTATTGCATCAATTAGTAAATGCCTGAAGACTTCATCGCGTGCCTTCTGGAAGAATTTATTAATATTTACGAGCTGTCTTCTCAAAGATACTGGATTGCGCCATATTTAAAGAAAATACCTTACGAATATTAAATAAACCAAATTTCCAATCCTAGTTATATCGATCGAACAATTTTAAAAAACTTATTACATCGATTCTCATGAACATAAATCTTTTGATTATAATTAGCAATACACGACGCAGAACATTATTATTAATGACATCTAAATGAACTGTGTTGTACTATGTAATTCCTGTATTGTATTCAGGAGTGTACTGGGTAAGCAACTCGGCCCTGGACTTGTCTACCGGGACAGGCCCGGGTTTTGCTCACACCAGTAAAACACCGGTAAAAAGGGATTTTTTTGAATGCCCACCGGCCCACCGATGCGGCGCTCTCCTGGGACAGGCCCGGGGTTTTGCTCACACCAGTAAAAACGGATTTTTTTGCGGCGACCCACCGGGATTTGTCCCGATATGCCCAATGGCCAGTACACCACTGATTGTATTGTATTGTATTGTATTGTATTGTATTGTATTGTATTGTATTGTATTGTATTGTATTGTATTGTATTGTGGATGTAACGACATTTTTCAGCACTTAAGAGGCTATACGTTGCGGCCATTATGTTTGGTAGAGGAAGAACCTGGGAAAACTCCGAGAACAGCCACCGACCCACGGGAAGCTACTGGCAAGCTTTCTCACATACCCACGTTGGTAGAAGCGAGACTCGAATCCACGCGGTCAGAGGTGAGATGTGAATGATCTGTAAAGGCGGGAGCCTGAGACCACTCGGCTACCCGGGGCCCCCTATGTAAGTCTAACCCTTTGAATCACATATTTGGAGCAAACACTCTTCGGCTTGATCACAGCATAGGGATCTATTATAATAAACTGGGTCTTATAATATAGTATTTACGGATTATTATTATTATTATTATTATTATTAGTAGTAGTAGTAGTAGTAGAAAGAGCCTGAGACCACTCGGCTACCCGGGGCCACCTATGTAAGTCTAACCCTTTGAATCACATATTTGGAGCAAAAACTCTTCGGCTTGATCACAGCATAGGGATCTATTATATTTACTGGGTCTTATAATATAGTATTTACGGATTATTATTATTATTATTATTAGTAGTAGTAGTAGTAGTAGTACTGGTAGTAGTAGTAGTAGTGTGTGTGTGTGTGTTTAATCAGAATCTATATATGTACACCGGAAGTGAAAGAGCAACAACATAAAATTACGATTACGTGAGACAGTTTTCACAGTAGTAAGTAACTTGCTTCTAATACTATTGCATATTTTAGTGCGAAAACAGTGACCATTGAAAAGCAATTCAGATCCCAAGGCAAACCCAACTTTAATGAACTAGAGTGTCGGCTTCTCGTTCTTTGGTCAATAATTATAATTCTTATGGCACGCAGGCTCGTGAAAATTGCACTCTTTCGTTATAATTGTATAGTTGTAAAATCATGTACTAAATGCTGAAGACAGTAGACGGAGATATTCGCGGATTCTAGAACTAGAGGAAATTAGTTCTTTGGAGAGCATCGTCAACAACGACGTTAGCAGGATTCGTGAATTGGCAATCATTGCTGAACGTTTACACAAAGTGCATGCAATAGCGAAAACTGACAGCTCGAACAGTATCGATAAGTTTATCATTTCCAAGAGAAAAGCCATATTCCTTGAATACAAAAGGACGGCTTATCAAAATCGTCGTTGCCCATAAAATCGGTGGATTTGAAATCAAAACTTTTTACAACGAATTTTTATTTCATTACAAACTGCATTGACATAAATATTTAAAATATTCATTGGATTACTATATTGCTCATTCTCATGTCTTTGGGATTTTTGTGAATTCATTCAAAAGATATTCTTGATTACATCATTCAGGCATATCAGGACATTCAAGACTACTGGCACATCAGGACATTCAAGGCTACTGGCAGATCAGGACATTCAAGGCTACTGGAATTCATAGGGAACATTCTATATTTAGGATTTGTGATTAGGACACTTAGGATTATTGGATTATTTGGATTTTAATTCACAATATTGTAAATGTCTTTCTGAATTTTCATTTTAATTGTCTATAAATAAATTGCTTGTTGGTTTTACTTACATTTTGGGTTTCGCTTTCTTTCTGTTACATATTTTTAGGCACATAGTCGTAACAATGTGTGTAAAGTTCATTGCAATCCTCCAAGTAGTGTGGTTGTAGGGACAACAAACTCGTGCTAACGGGCGGGCGTACTGCACATGACACACGACGGACAAAATAGGCCATACCATAAGCTCTTTTGGTCTACAAGCAGTAGAGATAATCAAGAAACCCTCACAGGGACTGACGCTCTTTTAACTGCTGAGTGTTGAAACCATCTCTGATATTTATGAGCGATAAGATTTTCAAATTAGCAACTGTGATGGTCAAATTGGATCTAAGATCGGCACCATTTTCATTTAGGACAAACTGGACACTATTAGAAGCTTTTTATATTAAAATAAAAACCCATGTTGATATGACCATTCATTCAGGAGAATTAGTGACACGATTTTCAATATGTTCATTGTGACAGCCATATTTGAGGTTAGATCGGCACCATTTTGATTCAGTACCAACTAGATATCATAGTTCTTCTGGTGAAAACCCCATGTCGATATGACATTCCATTTAGTAGGAGTAGCAATAACAAGATTTTCAAGATGGTTGCCATGGTGGCCACACTAGATGTCAGATCGGCACCATTTGCATTTAGTAGAAACTAGACATCGTAAGAAGTCTTTCGGTGAAAACCCCATGCCAATATGACTTTCCGTTCATCAGGAGTAGCGATAACAAGATTTTCAAGATCGCTGCCGTGGAGGTCATGTTGGACGTCAGATCGGCACTATTTTCATTAAGGATCAACAAGACATAATAAAGAGTCTTTTACTGAAAACCACATGTTGATATGTCCATACTGGATGTCCAAGCGGAATCATTTTCATTTAGAACCAAATAGACATCATCAGAAGTCTTCTGGTGAAACCCCCGTGTCAATATGACTTTCCGTTTAGAAAGGGTAGCAATAACAAGATTTTCAAGATGGCTGCCATGGCAGCCATAACGGACGTCAGATTTGCACCATTTTCATCTAAGAACAACTAGACATCATAGCAAGTCTTTTAGTGAAAACCTCACGCTGATATAACCATCCATTCATATTATCGATAACACGATTTTGAAGATAGCTGATGTGGCGGCAATATTGGATGTCTGAGCAGCACCATGTTTAATTAGGACCAACTAGACTTTGGGATGAATGTGTTTGTAAAATTTCTTGGCAATTCTACAAGCAAAGGAGTAGTGATACAAACTTGTGCTAACGGACAAACGGACGACGGACAACAGGCCATCCCATAAGCTCTTCTGGTGTATGAACAGTACAGCTAAAAAGAGGAACATTATTATGATGAATAAAATAATTTTAACAGTCGATTTGTAAATACAATTATTGCTGAGGATACTAAATGCAATCCGTTGACACTTACTTTGTTTTTTCTTTTAAAAGATAATCATGTAATTTCTTTTAAAAGATAATTACGTAATTTTTTTTTAAAGAAGAGTTATATGACTGTATAAGATATCGGCACTTGTGGCTGACAATCAGATCTTGATCGTATTAAAAGAAAAACGTTGCTATCAAGGTAATTGATGCGCCAAAAGTAATAAAAAATAATTCTATTACAGCTGCGAAATTAATACAAGTTTTCACAACTGAATACCACAGAAGCCGAAAGGTAGCTAAGGAGGTAACTAATATCGCACTAATCCATTGTTCAGTAGCAGAGCGCAACAAAAACGTATGATATTTTAGTTACAAGAGAATTCAGAGGAATAGCATCAGCGAAAGGCGGAAACTGTTTTGAAACAACAACAACAACGAAAAAAGGAAAATAAATAAATAAATAATAATAATAATAATAAAAATACAGAAATTAAACATGTAATCACGAGGATCAAATCCTAGAAGTCCTGGACTTTTCGTGAAGTGTGAAGTAGAAAAATACACTTGACTTTTTTATTTTCTTGGTCAGCAATGTAATAATGTTTATGCTATAGACAGTCAAGTAAGATTTTCCAAGTGCAGCTTTCTAAGCAATATACGATACGATTCATGTAATATATTTGGTATTTTCGGGTATGCAAAGACCTGTTTAAAGGCACATTTCTTTACTTTTTAAATTTATGAATAGCAGTGAAAATACAAATTTAGGCAAGGCAAAATTGTTCCACTTTCATTTAACTATTTTTAGTCTATCTGAACCCCATTCCCGCGTCAGTTTGTAGGATTTACTGATATTCATATTGAGTAAGGGGAGTTCTTTCCAGAAGTTTCGGGATACACAGGACGATTGGACCAGAAGAATCACTTTAACTCTCCCGTTGGCCATTTTTTTCAAGGTATTATCCTTATTAACAATTCGTTTTCAAATAGATGGTGATTATTCCTCATTTCGTGTGTTTTTCTATGGCAGTAGTATTTCCTTCATAATTAAGCGCAATGTAGTACCTGGAACACGACAGCTCATATATTTTGTTCATTCTTCCTGAGGTAAAGTCATTAGTTTTTTTAATAATGAACTAAACTGACATAATAAATATTGATACAAATATCCTGAAGCAATCAATAAGAAAAGTATACTTAGTGCTATATTTTAAATATATTTTTATTTTATTTTACATGCAGTCATCGTGATATTGCTTTTTGAGTACACCAATATTTCCTCTCTCCAAAAGAAGGTTTGATGAGAAATCGTCATCATTAAAGTTCTTCGCTTAAGTGGTCGCAATCTGACGTATATCGTCTATTTAATTCTTTACCCGAACCGGGGATCAGGTATCAGTTTGTGACAAGGACAAACATATTGCATTACGACACAATAACACAAACACAATTTTTGTTTAGTTCTTTACCCAAATCAGGGTTCGGATATCAGTCTGAGATAAGGACACACATATTGCATTACCACATAATAGCACAATTTGTTTTAGTTCTTAACCCGCAGCGGGATCATATATCAGTATGTGATAAGAACATACACATTTCATTACCGCATAATAACACAAAACTTTTTAGTTGTTTACCAGAACCGGGGATCACGTATCAGTCTGTGATAAGGACACACATATTGCATTACCGCAAAATAACACAAAACTACTACTATATTGGAATCTTTTCTTTATTCTGAATCACCCTTAGTGAATTATATGTATAAACACTTTATGTCATCAGGCTTGTTCATTCAATGTCTTTTAGAGCGTTCAGATACATGCCTTTGCATCTACTGTTCATAAATATGCCACGAAGACTTTGCTAGTCAACGAAATCCAAGATATGTAGTCACTAACACACACACAACACGTAGTCCCAAATTCAAGGAATCTTATCGTCTTGTGGAATCAGTTCTTTTAAAAGTACTTGGTAATCAACTAAGTTCTGAACGCTGTCATTGACTTCCTTCCATGGAATTTGGTGTAGCACTGATGACAGAAGTTGTGGCATGGAGAGTCTTATGACGTGTTCGCACTTTATCAATGTCTGATCATTTGAACATTTTCAAAGTAATCAGCTTGTTTATAGCATTCAGATACCAATGTTTAAAAGTCTATGCCATTTCGGATGCAAATGTTCTGGACAAAATCTCTGTAAATGCGCTCAAGCAGTTCCAATGGTATGTTCAGAATGTGCTCTTCTAAATTGTCAATTTACAAAAATGTAATTCTATGTCACACTAATTGCAGAAGTCGTGGCATCAAGAAACTCATATCCACGTAGAGGTTTGTGTCTGTCAAAATCTTTCCCTGAGAATTAGCCTTCTTATGATATTTAGATAGCAATAGTTTAAAAATACTGAAATCATTTCTCGTTTGTATTTCACTGAAATCTGTACAAAATAATTGTAAATGTCCAAAGGTAAATTATGACTGTGCTCTTCTAAACTATCTCTTCAGAGAAATATATTTTTTGATGAAATATTCACACGTTTACCAAACGGAATTTGCTGCTAAATCATATCGAAGGAATTCAGTCATGACCTCACACACAACACGTCGTAAAGGAGTCTCTTATTGCGGCAATACTTCTTTCAAACGTTTTTTGTATTTTTGAAAGACTTGAACTTTTTTCTTAACTTCATCTCATGGAATTCTGTGTAACCCTCCAACATTGTAGGGAGAAGTCGTTGCCTAAAAAAATCTTCTTAGTTGTGGGTAAATGATCAATGTCTGACCATTTGAACACTTTCTGAGTAATCAGACTTCTTATAGCATTCAGATACCAATGATTAAGACATCTATTTCGTGGAGGATACATTTGTTCTTGGTGTTTCACTTAAATCTGTACAAACTCTCAGTAAATGAGTTCTCGCAGCTCCAAAGGTAAACTACAAATCCTCTCCTCTTCAAAGGTATCCATGAAGATAATAATTATGAACCACCAAAGGAACGAAGGAAGGTAGTGACAGCGCGGAGTCCATCTAGCATCTTTATACTCTCATTCGTGGATCTTCGCACAACAACTAAAACACTGTACTTGGTCCCCTCGTCCCAAGTAGACAAATCCTGCTCTGGATAAAGTTTATGGAGTGTGAAATCCACTCATTCAGGACATTTCCATTTGAACGTCTGTAAACGACTTTCAAAATCACAATAGCCAGGTAAAAGCACGAGAAACGTGCGTTCTTCTTTGATTTGTGATTCTCAATGAGTTTGTGGTTTGTGAGTGCATGGATGAGATCCATAGATGGGCACACGAATAGCATCTCTTTCGAGAGTGGAGCGAAAAGGTTGTGCTGCATTGCTCGTGTTGCAGGGTACAGCATCACTCTAGTCGTAGGGCGCAGCATCGCTGATTGCATGGCGTGGCATTACATTCGTCTTTAACTTTTGGCAGGAAACATTTTATTCTTTTCTGTGTGGAATTCATCTGTCTCGGTGAACGTCTGTACTAAAAATGCTCGACGTAAGGTTTGGTGTACTCTAATGTCAAAGTAGGGAGTTCCATTATGTTTTTTTTCTTCAAACGGCAAAAACTAAAGTACATTAAAGTTATGCATCGTACATGGGGAGTTTTGTACTTAATAAGAAAAGAACTTTTTCTGTCAATCTTACAAATTGTGCTTACAAATACTATACCCACAAACATACGTATATACTATCAGATAAGGGGGGTAAGAAGGTCAATTTTTTTTTGGTGGAAGACTGACATACACAAATATAAATCATAAAGATTCACAATTACTAAGTAGTATTTCTATTTCTTAGATAGTTTGGTTGCCCTGAAAAAAAACCGTTGGTTTTTGAAAGAAAATATGGACTTGACAATATCAACTGCACTGCCTTACACCTTTTCCACATCCAATTCCTACTCGTATTGTGGTAGTAGTTCTGCTGACATCTGCATAATAGAGAGTTTAGGTTTAGTAGGTCTCTTTCTCTTAGGTTTCTCCAAAGAAGTTTGATACATTTTTCTCAAGTGTTTTAACTCTGCCAAAATGTCCTGCAACACACTAACAGTTTTGTTTTCACTCTCATCCATCTGTTCACTGTCTAAAGTTTTCCTCTTATCTTCTTGTTGCTTTCTCCTTTCTTCTTCTTGTAAAAAAAAAAAAAAGATTCTTTTTTCTGGTGTTGCAAAATGTCGCTAACCCTTCCTTCTGTTTCTTTATGAAATCATCATAGACTGGCAATTATAGAGGAGGTGAAAGGGGTACCACCAGCACAAACTCTTGCGAAGAATATAAAAAATCGCACAAAGCCAAATTGATGTCGTCCTCCCCTGGAAGAATACTCGCTACATTGTCATCCGAGTATAACTGCAGGCGTACCCCAACAAAAATTCTAAATTTCTGCCATGTTATACTATGCTTGGACTCTTCATCAATGGTAAAAAAAGACAGTATAAAGGAACAAATGGACTTTTATGCTGTATTTGTAAATTTCAGTGTGATTCTTATTCCCGAGAATATACCAAATAACGCAAGTGTCTCTATGCCTTATTTTTTTAAAGTACGGATAAGATATTCAAAGATACAAATTTCATAATGAAAGGATTTCGTTTTTGTTCATTTGATTCGTATCTCGTTTCCTTGAGATTGGGGAGGGGGCTCTCTGAAAAGGGATTTGGGGTTTGGTTTTGAAAAAATGATCGACTTGACATCAGTTGTAAACCTTTTCCACGTCCAAGTTGCTGTAGTGGCAGTGACTGTTTACGCCGCTGCCCACCATGAGAGAGAGCTAACAGGGGGTTCTCTCTATCTCCCTCTCTCTTTTCATTAACGCCGGGGATCTCATTGATCTCATTGGGTGATAGGAAAGGTAGTTATATTTTTACGGGATTTGAATTCTATTTTTATACCCCTTCTGTTAAATCCCACCCTATGTGATCAATAGATGAGTGGGTGATGGTCTCTCCTAATGGCGAGCTGAATAGTAAGTGTAGCTTTAGCATTACAGTTTCCGTTAGAGGCTATAGAGACCTACACATATTAAACCTATTGCGTAATGTTGGTCCCCCTTTAAAGGGGCAGAGTTGATGTCCGAGTTAGCAGGGCTTATGAAAAAGATGTTGATTTAGAAATAGTGGTGTTAACTGGTTTTGTGCAACAAATCTCTCTCTCTCTCTCTCTCTCTCTCTCTCATTGGGTGATAGGGGGATAGGGAAGGTAGTTTCTCTCTCTCTCTCTCTCTCTCTCTCTCTCTCTCTCTCTCTCTCTCTCTCTCTCTCTCTCTCTCTCTCTCCAGCACAAACGATGAATTCTTTTGGGGTTTCAATAGTCTGTTGGTGTCCGAAATCTAGGTTGGCAAATTTGTAACATTTCCCACCCAAACTAAAATATAAAAATAAAAAGTCTGACTGAAGAAAATGTTGCAACATTACGTGAAATCCGAACTTCAGCATGCCAAATTCTGCCCTAAGTTTAACAATGTAGCGAAATAACTCTGGTCTCAGCGCATTGGGTAAACCAAGGTTAGTCAGTGTAAGCTGGAAAATTTGTAATATTTGTCAAAAAAACAAAACAAAACAAAAAAACAAACAAACAAACAAACAAAAAATACTGATGATCGCAAATCTACCTGACTTGACACTAAATATGTCTGAAATACAACTTGCTTCCACTATAATAGGTAGTGCTTTTAGTGAGGATCTTAAATTTACGATAGCCAAAATTCTAATCCTCCATCCCACGGTTTTGGGCTTCATACAGGATTTATAAATGATATTTGTTTTGGATATTAACAAGTCGGTCAGTTCCCTGTCCCTAAGTGCGTGTGCTTGTTCTTCTTTCATCCTGTCTTTTCTCTCTTCTTTCATTTCACGTATGATAATATTGCTAGTAGGGTTGTATGGATTATGCAGGGGATGGTAGTTTTGTTTAAAAAGGGGATGGTAGGGAAATTATAGAGGGATAAGAGGTTTACTTTATTTATAAGGAATCATATGGAAGTTAAAAGGGAATGGGAGGGGGGAACTGAATAGTAAATGCGGGTATTGATAGTATATAACTGGGTACTGAATAGTAGATCAATAAGTATTGGTCAGTGTATGTTAAACCTATAGATGTTTTTAGCATTACGTTTCTCGTTAGAGATCAGAGAGACCCACATATGTTAAAATCCCGCTAGAGGCCATAGTGCCATTCCCATGTTACATTCCCGTTCTAGTCCAGAGTGCCAAGCCCATGTTAAATTCCCGTTTGGGTCCAGAGTGCCATTTCCATGTTAAATTCCCTTTATGCCCCAGAGTGAGATTCCTATTTTAAATTCCCGATTGATCGCATGATATCAGTCCCATGTTATATTCCCGTTGTACCCAAAGGGACATTTCTCTATGTTAAATTCCCAATGTCGCCAGAGTGCCATTTCTCCTTGTTAAATTCCCGTTAGACCCCAGAGTGTCATTCCGATGTTAAATTCTCATAGAACCCCAAGTGCCATTTTTGATCCCTGATCGCTACACTTTACTACTTATGTTATTAATACTAGTGATAATGTTTCTAAATGAATAAACTCTTTTTTTCAAAGTAAAATGCAAATACTGTTAACATTGTTATTCACAAACATTCCCGACTCACTATGACGCCTATCATAATCCATGAAAAAATCGAAATCAATTGTTGTAAGACACATTTAACCTCGTCATTGTTGACATATAAAAGTCAGCTCTCCAGCGATTGATGTGAAAAATATATGAAATGTCAACAGATTCCCCAGATACCATGTACCCCATCACCCTTTTAGATAATCCGTCATTTTTGATGATGTATGGACAAACTGGAAACATTTTCAGATAATCGTCGCAAGTAAAAATCCCTGAAATCGGGGATTTATCCAAAGACTCTCATGCCTACCCTCTTTTCAAAACGGGACAGCCAAACACCTGTGCAAGAAGTACGGACGCCCACGCTACACGTTCGAGTACACCAAAGTAATTGTGGGAGTTAAATTTGATATGCAGAATAATGTTAGATACGCAACTGCAGTGAGATCTACCTTCCGCCTATAAATGTGCAAGCAAACCTCGATATTACGCGATAGCGTAGGGCAGGCAGCAGCAGATACACAGAATGTAATGTTCGTGTCTTTGAACACAAGATTTATTTAATTTTGGATAAGACAAATATAAAATGCACACACTTTGTGTAACACATGCATCGACGTGAACAGTATATCATTTTCGCCCAGTGACATGCGAGTGCCGATGGCCAAGTCAACAAATCATAAACGTTAAGGCGTTGGTCTGGAAGAAACACATATGAAACGATGGTCGTGTTTTCGAGCACAGAGCGTGGCCGCAGGTCAAAACATAGGAAAACAAGACGGCGTAATATTTCTATCTTTTATGCCCGCAGGTAACAAAAATAACCGTGTACCCCGGGAAACTAGTACTGGATTAAACTTTGTATGCAACACTGTAATTTGCAGAAAACATTAAAAGGATATTGTCTTTCACCCAAGTTTAGCTTGGGAGGATTAGCTTCATTGCTACAATGGCGAATAATCTATCCACTCGAGACCTAACCAGCTACGACCTCACAATAAAGTTTGGCATTCTTTACGCCACATACCTTTTTAATACGTGACGAGAAACATAAATAAAAAGTATGATATACAAGTTAAAGTATATAATAAGAAGCTCTAAAAATATGATTAAAAAAAATTCAGAATAAAAGTTTAATTCAACAATTTCTAGGTATAGTTTGAACACACTGAATAAACTAAGAACGGCAAGGGCAGAAAGTAATTCATGGCATATGTCAATCCATATCAAGTTTTCTTTTCGAATATAAAGAAAGACGTAAATAACGCACACAAAAAACAAAACAAACAAACAAAAAAAAACAAAAAATAGGCAACATGTCAATGTAGGCTAAAGAGGGTAAATGGAAATGTTAATATGCAATACGGAGTAATGTCAAGAGGTTTTACAGGCAGATGATTTATCTGCCATACTTCTGTCAGACTCTCTAATGGTGTGCATTTTTAAAGATGGTCAGTATATTACCTGCGTGTTGCCCGTCCTGTGTCCAAAACCAATGAGTTATCCATTCTAACAAAAAAAAAAAAAAAAAAAAAAAAAAACGCGTCATATGAACCGATTTTACACATATTTCATTTAAATTTTAACAGAAGTAAAAATAATCAAAACAATAAGAGCACGCAAGTAATTTGCTCCAATAGTCACACTCCTGCAACATGAAGTTTTATTTCATTTGTTTGCTTTCTTTTTCTTTTATTTAGTTTATTTATTATTTTTGAGTGGGTCTAGGGGTGGGGGTGAAAAGTAATTTTAATTTTGTAATACTTAACTGCTACTATTGCATTGCTGTCCTCTTCTGGTACGCTACATCCCCAGTCCAAGCTAAATATCCCCTCCTCCAATTAGCAACTGTTAGGCCAGAAAAGAATAGACACGATTCCAGTCTTCTTAAGTCGCATCCAATATACGGAATATCTTTCTCTTTTGACCTGGACTGAGACTACATGACAACAGAGCTGAGTGGGAGGAAGGAATCTTTGCAACAGTACATTTTAATAGCAGTAATACATTATCTGCTACTATTACAATACTGAATTTACCAGGTAGGAGAGAGGCTGATGACCTCAAAACAAAAACTGGTATAAGAAAAATGCACCTATCCTTACTGTAGGAGTGTTCACTACTGTGAAACTGGTAGATGGATTGGCCATTCGTTTTGCTATCACGATTGGACTCAACGAGTAAATGCATTCGCTCTAATGTGCCAACGATCTAAATAGTACAGTTAAACTGCCAGAAGGCGGCTCTCGTGGCATCATTCAAAGAGGAGTGATCAAAATAGACCCACTATATCAGCAATAGTCCTAACCTCGTGGGCTTTAATTCTCACGAAAGAAAGATCCCTTTCGGCAAGGGACTGATACGCTCTCTTGATAGTGAGGCCAATCCACCTGGAAATGATGGTTACCGAAATATCAGAGGAACCCTAGAGAGGGATTAAGAGACGATTCCTTCTCCTTTCAGAGGAAGCCAAATAAAACCTTAAGGCCCTAACTGGGCAAAGGAAGTATATCATCCCCAGCACAGATACGACTGAGACTGCGAATCTCTATAAGAACGGGAGCTACTGAAGGTAGTTGATTCTTAGCGAGAAACCCAGGTTAGGAAAGAACAGAAACGGAATCACAGTTACCACTGAACAGTAAGCAACCTATTTCCATTGAAACTGCATGACTTTCATTTCTATTTTTCACCGACGCTAAGGACTGCAGGAAGACTGTCTTAAGGGTATTGTTCTCAAAGGAAAGTTCACTCGGTGGTTCTAAGAGGATTTAGATATCGCCCAAAGAATACACGAAAGGTTCCATCTAGGCATTACTGATCGAGATTTTAGTTTCTCGAGCTCAAAATACCCGACAAGATCAGAAAGATGAGGCTCCAACTCAATGGCGGAACTCCATGAGAACTTGATTGTATTAGAAAGTGCTGCCCAATAGCCCTTAATGGTAGATACAGAACATTCTCTTTTCTCGAAAAGAATAGGAAGACAATCTGCCACGGCATTTAAAGGGAGGGGGGGGGGGTATAGGATCAACACGTTTTATACTGCACCAATTACAAACGATTCTCCTTTTGGCATCGTAAACTTTGGAAGCAGATTGCTTACTGGCTTGAACAATGCAGTTGGCAACCTTGTTCGAAAACCGGTCCTGGCGGATCGATCGTTTGATATGAGCCAAGCGTGAAGGTGCAAAATATGTGGGTTGTTGTTTAGGAAATACCCCTGTGCTGCAACAGTAGGTAACTTCTCCGAGGTAATCTCCTGCGCTCGCATACAAATAGATCGAGGAGTTCGCTGAACCACGAACGTTGGTGTCACAGGGGAGCTATCAGGATGAGCCGAGACGTGGAGGTTCTGAATCGGTGACGAACTTGAGGAATTATTTTGAAAGGTGGGAAGGCGTATGCGTATAGACGATCCCACTTCAGACTGAAAGCGTCCACCGCCCAGGCCCTTTGAACTAACACTGGGGAGACACAGGTGGGAGCTTGTTGTTCAATCTCGTAGCAAACAAGTCAACTATTGGTCTCCTCCACGGTTGAAAAAGTTTCTCTGTTTCCGACTGGTGCAGAGACTATTCCGTAAGGACCACACGGCCCGTCTGGACAGGCTGTCCGCCAGGGTATTTCTCCTTCCCGGATTGTGACGAATTCTGGGTGATTTCCTCCTACACTGTCCATCGAAGGAGGTTCTAGACTTCCAAGCAAAGAGAAGGAACATGTGTACATCCTTGTCGCATGAGGTACGCTACAACCAAGGTGTTGTCAGAGGTGATCATAACGCAACGATGCCTTATAAGGGTGACACACACCTGCATGGCTAGAAACTCTGCCCGCATTTATCGGTTGTTGATATGAAGGTCAATTGTACTAGAGACCACAGTCCCTGAAGGACTACAAGCTCTGGCTCCTGATGAGCACTCCATCCCGAATCTGATGCGTCTGTGTACAGAAAGGAGTGGGGTTTTGGGGTGTGACTCGGGGCTCCAGTCAAAAACCGGTCCTGATCAAGCCACCAACTCAGATGGTGACGAAAATAGGATCAAAAGGAGAATCCGAGCCGAGAGCGGGTCCTTGTGCGTTGTCAGTTTGCTAAAAGCTGGAAATGAACACAAATGAAGTCTCCCCAAGAGAACTAATTTCACAACTGTGTTGAGAGCACCAAGGAGAGAGAGAGAGGTAAAGGTGAGCCGACAATGAAGTCTTGGCCAAAACACCCGCTATGAGGGACATAATCTGGGCGATCCTGTCTGGTTGAACGCGAACTATCCCCTGACTGGTGAGGAAATTCATCCACACGTACACGAAGTCCTGAGAAAGAACAAGATGCGACTTCTCTAGGATGGCGATAAGACCCAGACGAGTCACCTTCAACCAAAAGAAGGGCAGGTCCTTCAGAAGATTATCTCTGAGAACGTTGTGCATCGAAATTCTGGAGGATGAGGACACCTAAAGACCTCAAGTGAGCTGCTTTTACCCCTATCACCATGGTAAAAGCTCTAGTGGTAGAGGCTTGGCCGATCAGAAAACTCCAAAAGATGGAGATGTGAAGGTACGCATCCTTAAGATCTAAGGAGACCGCCCAGTCGTTGGGCCTTGTGGTGTTCGTTATCTAGGCGGTAGTCTCCATTTTGAAATATTCTTCCTTAAGAGATCTGTTTAAGGCGGAGAGATTGATAATATGTCAAAATGTTCAACTTTTATTTTCAACTCCAGAAATTGAAAGCCGGTAACCTTCCTTTATTGTGCAAAGGATCCACACATTGTCTGTGATGCCCGATCAAGCCTTTGAAACAAAGGCTAGTCGAGCATCTACTTGGATACTGGGAAGAAGAAGATGTCGCAATAGAGAGTTCGACTCCCTAGGGCCGAATACCTCTCTTCTTAGGGAAGGGGGAAGTGTCAAAAGACTTCCTCCCTTGGCCTCTACGACCACCTCGTCTAGGGAAAGATGGGTTGTAGTTTTTAACTGGGGTTGCTTGTGTGGTTGTTGAAGGTGACCCTGTTTGAAAACCTAGGGTGGGCACGCTTCTTGTCCGGTCTAGACGGGGCCAGAGTCGTGTCCAGGGACCGATGTTTTTGGTCACTCAAGTGTTGTGATGCCACGTAGGGTATTAGCCCGCCACAGAGCGACTACACATCAAGTGGTGCAGCCCTCATAGGTTTATGTTGTGATATGTCAAAACCTTGGAAGTCTCCAAAGCGGCACCTCTAAAGCGAGCGCCATGGACATTGAAAATGCATGCCTTGACGTTTTAGCCATAGCCTCCAACAAGCACTGCAAAGCTGCAGGAGACAACAACTCCTCCTTCAACAAGCTGAAGGAGGCAACTGAAAAGACAACGGCATGTGAGGCTTTTGTAACCAGGAACCTAGCCTTTAGTTCCAAGGCCTCTAGGTGCCATTCGATATCACCACCTGGGAAGCACCCAAATCCAAGGGGGGATGGGTGGGAGGAAGGGGTCTTATGTGGCGAGACAGGGGAATGGGCCTGAAGCGGAAACCAGTTGTCGAAGCATAGAAAGGGGACGGACCATCCCTTCTGCTATCTGGCAGACTCTTGGCTCCAAGAAAACTTCTGAGTAAGTGTTATGTATGATGTTTATATAATATTATAGATATTTTATAAAATTATAAATGTTTCTAGACTTTAATATTTGCTTAAATCTTAATGTTGTTTATCAGAAAAAAACATCTTTAACTAGTGTCCTTGAATTAGGTTGTTTACTTCAGATTTGAGCTAAAGGATAGTTTTGATACACAAAATGTTTACCAAATTTGAGGTCAAGGTTGATTTTGTTTACAGATAAAACTGGAAATACCTTAGGAGTTACCTGTCAATGGTCACACGTACATTTATTATTCTAGAATATTCTGTCATGTGACCAATCTTTATATATACCATGTTTAGTGGACAGTTTTTCAGTTTCGACATTACTATCAGTCTTGTAAAGAGCTATTACAGTTGTGAAAAGTAATTCAAAAGTCTGAGAGAGGAATTATTTTAAATATTCATTGGATTATAACAGTGCTCATAAACTTTTGGATTTTGGATTTTTAATTGATGATTTTGGAATTTATGTGAATTTATTCAGAGATATTTTGGAGTACTTCATTTTGACATCAGCACATTAAAGACTACTAGTACATCAGGACTCAAAGACCATTGGCATATCACAACATTCAAGGATACCCATGCATTCGGAACATTCTATATTAGGACTTGTGATTAGGACACTAATTCTTATTGGATTATTTAGATATTAATACACATTACTGTAAGTGTCTTTTTTGATTTTTCATTTTAATTATCTAGAAATAAATTGCTTGTTGATTTTTACTTGATTTGTTGGTTTCACTTTCTTTCTGTTACATTTTTCTAGACCATAGAGTCGTAACAGAAATTGGGGGCTCGTCCGGGATAGAATTTCTTTAAAAAATATTAGAGATATTAAAGTTATCTTTGAAATTCATATTGATTTTGTCTCTGAATATTTTTTGTCTTTGGCAAAGATTGTAAGTAGAGAATTTTTGTGTGTGAAACCAACAAGCATTCATAATGGCATCTAATGTTCAGAAT
Source organism: Margaritifera margaritifera (assembly GCA_029931535.1). Taxonomy (NCBI): domain Eukaryota; kingdom Metazoa; phylum Mollusca; class Bivalvia; order Unionida; family Margaritiferidae; genus Margaritifera; species Margaritifera margaritifera. Next base: position 982,795 of record JAQPZY010001499.1, on the reverse strand, counting down.
TTCATTTCAAAACCTACCCAGGAGGGGTTAGAGTGTATGAGAAAGGATGAGTTGCTCGAACTTGCCAGAAAATACAGTCTGTCTGAGGCAAAAGCATCATTGACAAAACAGGAGATAAAAATTATTTTGATTCAATATTTAGTAGGAAAGGGAAATTTGGATAGTAACGCTTTAAGTTTGAAGAGAAAGCCTGTATCTGGTTCTGACAGGAAATTAAGGGAATTAGAGTTAAAGAACCAGATGGATTTAGAATTGGTAAAGCTTCAGATTCAGAGAGAGAGAGAGAGAGAAAGAAGAGAGGCAGATGCAGATGGAGAGAGAGAAAGAAGATAGGCAGATACAGATGGAGAGAGAGAAAGAAGAGAGGCAAATACAGATGCAGAAAGAGGAGAGGCAGATACAGATGCAGAAAGAGGAGAGGCAGATGCAGAGAGAGAGAGAGAGAGAGAGAGAGAGAGAGAGAGAGAGAGAGAGAGAGAAGAGAGGGAGATGCAGAGAGAGAGAGAAAGAAAGAGAAGAAAGGGAAATGCAATTTAAATTAAGAGAATTAGAACTGGCAAACAGAGCACACTCCACTCCTTTAAACACAAATTCAGATTTTGATGTTACTAGATATATTAGGTTAGTACCCCCTTTTCAGGAAAAAGAAGTAGATAAATACTCTCTTCATTTCGAGAAAATTGCTGAAAACTTGAAATGGCCCAGAGAGCATTGGACTTTGTTATTACAAAGTGTACTTATTGGCAAAGCTCGTGAAGTCTACACTTCACTGTCAGTACAACAAAGCACTGATTATGATGCGGTTAAGGAGTACATCTTGAAAGCTTATGAGCTGGTACCAGAGGCATATCGACAAAGATTTAGGAATTGTAGAAAAGAAACTGGACAAACTCATGTCGAATTTGCAAGGGAAAAAGAACAACTATTTGATAGGTGGTGCTCAGCCAGGAAAGTTGATCAAGATTATGATAACCTCAGACAGCTCGTATTAATTGAAGAGTTCAATAGGTGCATCCATAGTGATGTTAAGACCTATCTTGACGAGCATTTTAATTATCTAGAAATAAATTGCTTGTTGATTTTTATTTGGTTTGTTGGTTTCATTTTTTTTCTGTTACATTTTTCTAGACCATAGAGTCGTAACAGTAAGCTCCCAACCATCGCCAAGTGCAGAAGCAACTGAAGGTCGAAATGAAAATGGGCCCCAGAAATTCTCTCCAAACTGTAGGGAATCCCAGTGTCCTCAGTACCCAAAGGCTTTGGACACAGCTCTGGGGGAGGAAGGCAGTAAACACCGTTTACCGCCTTATAAAAAAACCCCAGACTTTCTCCTCCTCCACCACCGGTCTCTAAAGGTGGGATGAAGAAGGGGACCCTAATGGAAAGTAAGGTCATGCTGCAACAGGTTTTTCTGCAAACTCATTTGAGTCAACAAAAATTGAAAGGGCGTCGTTGTCCTGGCCTTGCTCTCATGGTGAGACAGGATTATTTTTCCTGGTCTCCATCTCTGGAGAAGAAAACGTTCAAATGGGGTTTTAATCATCCCATAACCACTCACGGGAGGCAACAGGACTAACCCTTTAATATACCCTCCTTGGAGAACAAGATCGACGATCCCTTCTAGACGATCTAGGAGTGTTGGCCCACCTCTTTTTGTTGGACAAGGCCGGACAGAGAAGGTCTATGGCCTGCCCATCCAACATACCCTGGAACCCAGGAAGAGACATCTAGGTAGTTGGGTCCCCAAAGCCTGTAGGGATTAAAAGGGAACATAGGAAAGGCAGGGACACCGATCCAATCCCTTAGATGGTCAAGCAAAGCCCAACTACCCTATTTCCATAGGGATTTAACAGTAACACAGTGAAGGAGCTGGGGGGGGGGGTAATTGATCCGATCCCTCTCCCCCGACCGTTGATCAAAACCTGCTGTCTGCTTGCTCGAAGATGGCTGCCCAGTGACTGGTCTGGTCATGATCTGACGGAAGAATCTGTTTGGAGAACTAGAGTCAGCATCATGTCTATTAGAGCGAGAGTGCTGCCTTCCATACCTTTGGGAAGGCACAACTCGCTCTTATCAAGTCTTATGCCAAGTCCCACACTGCCTCTTCCCACAGACAACAAATAGGACAACCACTGGTACATGTACACTTAGTACAAATAAACAGGTGGTGTGTGTCCCATGGGATCTTCTTTTGTTCACATTTACCTACATCTTGAGACATAATAATAAGCTGAAAGAGAAAAAGCAAAAACTAATTGAACCAGAACAAAAATAAAGGTAGAGGACACTTACCCTGACACCAGTACTAAGAAGGGGTACATATTCAATGATGCATCACTTCACAAAGCAAGGCGCAAAAACCCTCCAAAAATATGAAAATGGACACAGATACATGCTAATAAAGCAAGGCCTGGGGAGAAAATGACTAAAACAACACCAAAAAGGATATCTTTGGCCAAAAAGAAGCCTAAACACAAACAAAGGGAAATTTCATTGAGCATCCAGACACACGTGTATGACCACTCGAGTCCAAGGAAAAAGAGGAAGATATCTCATATGTTGGACATGACTAAGTAATCAGGATCTGATCATGTTTGCTTCTTTTCAGTCTTCCAATTTGGAGGAGTGAATATTGAACATTTAACTTGGACTGCAGGAAATATTTTTAAAATTCTTCCTTTCAAGTCAGCAGTGTGCATCTTAACACTCATGTAGAGTCCTTGCTTTACAATACATGTAACATGTGTAGTATGGACTGTCTAATCAAATGCATGGAGCGACAAGCAAAATAAGTAATTACAGCCAGACTTTTGATTGGGAATAAATTTATTCTTAAAAAAAAAAAGATTTTCATGTGAACAATCATAACATAAAAGACATGCACATATTCAGTTGTATCCATCTCACAAGTGCAGCATTTTATTGGAGAAATATTTACATGAGCCACAAACAAATCACAGTCACATATAGAGTAAATAAACAATTTAAATGTAAGATGGCAATATCTATGAGGTTTTGTCTGAGACACAATAAATGGTATAAGCCTATTAAATAATAGGTAAGTGATATGACTGAGAGAACTCTGCACAAGATAGTAGCAATTTTTGGCACAACATGAAGATATAAACCTGTTGAACACAATTCTAAATTGTGGATTTACATACATGTTGGTCATAATTGTTTGGCTTCAATAAAAGACCTGCAGTAGATCAAAAGAGATCCTAATTATGTTCACAAATTATTCAGCTGCAAAATAAGTCTTTATACTTGAATATAATCCTGCAGACATGCAACACAATCTAAAAGTGTAGTGTACTAATCTCTGATCTACTGGTGAGTATAATACTGCAAGTCAACAAACTGATAGTCATACATCTCTTTTGTATCTGCATTACCTCCAAGTTACTTCCAGATATTCTGTACAATTCTCTGGAGTAAATCCAAAAGAGAAATAAGACACAGCTGCCTAACAGCCAAATGTAAGAGCAGTTGGCCAAGGAATCTGGGTCAGTAGAATGTGTTCTGAAGAAATTTCTTCCAATGCTGTTGACTGCATATGCAAATGTTTTTCTTCTTTTAGTACTGGCAGTCATATTTGCTGGTGGAACAGAATCATTTATACAAATCTTTCATGTTAGTAAACTTTCATTCAAATCTGATCAATGTTTGTTACGAGGTCTTTTAGAAGAATTTGTTATAGGTCTTTCTATTTTTAGTAGCAGCTGCCATATTTGATGGCAGAATGGCATCATTTGCACAAACTTCATTACAGAATGCTTCCTGTAAACTTTAGTCAAATTCTGTTGAGTGGTTTTTGAGAAGTCATTTAAAGGATTTTCCATTTTTAGTAATGGTGACCATATTTTATGGCAAATTGGCATATTTTGTATAAATTTGAAAAGCCCTTATTACTATAACGGTTTCTGTCAAATTTCATCAATTTCTGACAATCAGTTTCTGAGAAGAAAAGTTGTTTAAAATGTGTTTATATTTTTAGTAAAGTTCACTATGTTTGATGGTGGATTGGTATCATTTGTTTAAATTTTTGAATCCATTTATGCCAAGATACTTTCTGTGAAGATTGCTCAAATTCTACCAAGTGGTTTTAGTGAAGAAGTCGTCGAAAGGTTTTCTATTTTTAGTAATGGTGGCTATATTTTATGGTGGACCAACATCAGTTGCATAAAGTTAAAAGCATTCTATGCCATTATGTTTTCTGTCAAATTTGGTCAAATTCTGTTGAGCAGTATTTGAGATGAAGTCATTGAAAACTTTTCTATTTGTAGTAATGGTGGCAATATTTCATTTGTATAAACTTGAAAGATCTTCATGTCAGGATGCTTTTTGTCAAGTTTGGTCAAATACTATTCAGTAGTTTGGGAGAAAAAGTCATTGAAACACTTTTCAATTTTTAGAAATTGAAGCCATACTTGATAGTGGATTGGCATCATTGGTAATAGTGGCCATATTTGATGGTGAAGTGGCTTCATATGTATGAGCTTGAAAAGTTGAAAATAGCAATTGTTGACAGATGGGTTTTCTATTTTTAGTAATAGCAGACATATTTTAAAGTGGATCAGCATCATTTGTAAAAAGTTAAAAGGTCATCAGTCAGGATACTTTTTATCAAATTTGATCTCATTCTGTTCAGTGATTTTGAGAAGTTGTTTATAGGTTTTTTTATTTTATGCTAGGCAGTGAAATACTGGATTTTCCGAATGATAAAATTGTGATATTTCACTGCAGTGAAAAAATATCATGATATTTTTTCACTATCGGTTAATAGCTCGCGTGGTGTAGTGGTATAGATGGCCACTTCGCATCCCGGCGAACCGGGTTCAAATCCAGCAACAGACCTAAATTTTTTTTGGTTTCATTTTCTTTTTATCTGATATTTTACCTTGAATTGGGAAGAAGCATTATGTAACTACTGATATTTTATGTGCAAATATACACAAAACAGAGCAAAACATAAACGGCAAACCGCTGACATTATCGCGCGGGATGCAGTAAGAAATCAGCTACTTCAGTGTGTTATACAAATTGCTAGACAATACGCTTGAGCATAAAATAAAAAGAATATTTGCTTTCTCCGAGTGAATAACGAATATATTTCATCTCGTGGGTGAAAAACTTAAGTATTTTCACCCACTCGATGAAATATATCCGTTATTCACTCGTTTCAAGCAAATATCCTCTCTATATTTTTAGTAATAGTGACCATATTTGATGGTGGAACAGCATAATTTTTACAAATTTGAAAGCCCTTTATACCAGGATACTCTCTGCCAAATTTTGTCAAAATTGGTCCAGTGGCTTTTGGGAAGAATTTTAAAATAGCAATTGTTGATGGATGCTTGACTGATGGTGCATGACACAAGACAGACACAGGGCAATACCATAAGCTCATTTGGCCTTATTGTCAGTTGAGTCAAAAGAACAAATGCATTCCTTTCATCATTGCAAAATTGTGGAACAGGGGGGCTAAATCTGAGCATTGGAGAAACGTATCAGTAACAACATCACTAAATCCTTATAAGCTGAAATATATCTAATCCAAGGTAAGACCATTTCTTCTTTAACTATTGAGTGTTGAAACCATCTCTGATATTCTTGAGCAGTAACAAGAGTTTCAAAATGAATGCTGTGGTGCTTTATTGGAAGACAGATCGGCACCTACAGGACCAACTAGACATCATCATAAATCTTTTGGTGAAAACCCGATGTCAATATGACCATCCATTCAGGCAGAGCAGGGATAACACAATTCTCAAGATGGCCATCATGACAGCCATATTGGTTGTAAGATTGGCACCGTTTTCATTTAGGACCAGCCAGATATCATAAAAAGTCTTTTGGTGAAAACCCCATGTCAATATGACCATCCATTCAGGCAGAGCAGGGATAACACAATTCTCAAGATGGCCATCATGACAGCCATATTGGTTGTAAGATTGGCACCGTTTTCATTTAGGACCAGCCAGATATCATAAAAAGTCTTTTGGTGAAAACCCCATGTCAATATGGCCATCCATTTAAGTGGAATAGTGATAAGGTATTAAAGATGACAACCATGGTGGCCATATTGGATCTCAGATAAGCACCATTTTAGGATCAACCAGACACCATAAAAAGTCTTCTGGTGAAAAACCTTGTGTCTATAAGACTTTCCTAACCTAGAGGAGTAGCAATTACAAGATTTTATAGCTGGCTGACATGGTGGCCATATTAGAGGTCAGATCATCACCATTTTCATTTAGGTCAAACTAGACATCGTAAGAAGTCTTCTGGTTAAAACCCCATGTCAATATGTCTTTACTTTCAGGATGAGTAGCGATAACTAGATTTTCAAGATGGCTGCTGTGTCTACCATATTGTATGTCAGATCAAACCATTTTCACTTATTACCAACTAGACATCATAAGAAGTCTTTTAGTGAAGACTGCATGTTGATATGACCATCCATTCAGGAGGTATAGCAATAACAAGATTGTCAAAAATGCCTGCTGTGGTGGCTATATTGGATGTCCTAACAGCACCATTTTCATTTAGTATCAACTTAGACCTTGGGATGAATGTGTGTGCAACATTTCATGGCAATTCTCTGAGTAGTTTAGGGGAATAGTGATAACAAACTTGTGCTAACGGATGGATGGACAAGCAACAAAAGGCCATACCATACACTGGTCTAAGACCAGCAGAGCTAAAAACACTTGCTAAACCTGTATTTTGATATGCACGAAAAGAACATGCTGAAAATACACACTCCTGTTACTAAGTCATTAGGAGAAAGCAGAAACAACTGAGTCATTTCCATCATTACACTTTCAAGATTATCACTATCACAATGTTATAATAATGTAATAAATAATTATCTTTTAACACAAACAATAAATTTGATTGAATTCAACTCCCTGTCTGTGAAATACAGCAAACTATTCGGAGAGTTTCCTGAATTTATGTCAGTTTTGTTTTTCTTTCCATTTAAATGCATCTGAATTGCACACAAACATTATTTAGATTTGAGTTCAATGTTACCAGGTGAACAAATCAAAAATTGTGTGATGTTTACCCACAATATTCATTCAAATAATCTTTATTGTTTTAATCTTTAGATTACAAAGACTTAATTCAAGCTGTAACTGTTTATGAATAGCATAGTCAGTATTTTTGTTTTCTTTATTTACATCCTGCAAATCAATAAACAATACAGTAAATATACATAAAATATAGAGAACAAAATAATTTTAATCAGAAATTTATTTTTATGCGAGATGTTACACTGAGAGTGTGAGATTGTGATGTTGCCCAAATGCTATGAGATTTAACTTAAAAGACTGAGATCACACTGGTATGTTAGCTGAATATATAGACTCAGTACTTTTGTATAAGGATAAAGTGAGACTGAGATGTTGCCCAAATTATGTGAGATTTAACTTCAAAGAGTGAGATATCACTGGTAAGTTAGCTGAATATAAAGACTCAGTATTTTTGTATATGGATAGAGTGAGACTGAGATGTTGCCCAAATTATGTGAGATTTAACTTCAAAGAGTGAGATATCACTGGTAAGTTAGCTGAATATAAAAACTCAGTACTTTTGTATATGGACAGACCAAGACTGTGACGTTGCTCAAATTCTGTGAGATTTAACTTCAAAGAGTGAGATATTACTAGTATGTTAGCTAAAAATAAAAACTCAGTACTTTTGTATATGGACAGACCAAGACTGTGACGTTGCCCAAATTCTGTGAGATTTAACTTCAAAGAGTGAGATATCATAGGTATGATAGCTGAATATAAGGACTCAGTACTTTTGTTCATATATAGCAATAGATCTTGACTAAGGTGCAACTCTTTACATGTTTTTCTTACATCTTTCTTTAAAATTATCCAGCCTAAAAATAAATCATTTTGAACCATTGGAGGCCCAATCTAAATGTATATTTGACAGACTTTGCAAGACTTAGTGGTTGGTTGGTTTTAATGGTACTTATAATACATTATTGCCTATATCCTGCCCAGGAAATGGAAACTAAGGGCCTTTCCCAAGGATACACTGAGGCAGCTGGCCCAGGCTGGCTTGGGTGGGTACTGAACCTTAGGCAATTAGATTACGAGTTCAACACTTCACCAACTGAGCTACCATGACTCTCTGCAAAACTTTGAGTATTTACAGAGTTATTCTTTCTATTTATCTGAATTTTGAATTTCATGCTATGACATGGTGTCTCATGCCTTAGAAAGCAATTCCTAGTACAAAGTTATCATTTTTATCATAAAAGGTTAACACAAACTTATAACTTGTGTGATGAAAATGCAAATAACAGTCAATGCAGATGGTGCTGATTAAGTAATCCATACAGTGTATGCCTAAACAAAGCACAAAAAGCAAGGAAAAAAATGATTATATTTGTTTTTTTGTGCTTTGATCTTTTAAATGTAATTTTTATATCTTATCTTTTGATTTGGATTATCCTTCTTGTAATTTGTTATGCCATTAAATGCAAATCAATCAATCGTGTAATTTGTAATACTTTTTTCATACAGAATGAGGCAGAAAGTTTATAAAGACAAGATTCAAGAGCCACTTTTTGTCAACTTAACTGGAAGGGACTGAAGAAACAAGAAATTACAAGTGACAAAGATGGTACATGTTCAATTAAGTAATCTCCAGTTTTGATCAGATGACAAAAGGATGCTAATCTTAAAAACTTTAAATAGAAGGCCAAGACTATATAATATTTTTGATAGTTTTACATATTTATTTCAGAATAATGTCCGAAAGCATAATTTCTGAAGTTTGAGTTAATTCCCAATGATGAAACAAAAATGGATTTTTAAAAAAGGACCAAAATATTCCATTAAAAAAAAAAGAAAAAAAAAGAGAAAGATTCCAAATTGATAAAAATAGCTCTTTCATTTGTTCATTGAAAAATAATTTTAAAAACATGTGTATGATATAAAAACAAACCAAGGGTAACTCACTGCATTTACTTAGCCTGTGTGAAAACAACTTGACTTAATATAACAACACTGATCGCAGCCTGCATGAACAACCCCCCCCCCCCCACCTCAAGCTTTTGATAAATTGGTGTTGGACATGTCTGGAGAAATAAACATATTGAAAATGTGGGATTTTCTTCAACATGGTGTGTAACTGACAACACAAGATCTAGACCAGAACCAAGTTCAATATTCTGTGGGGCAGGTGGGTGGTCACAGGGGGATATATGATTGATACAAGGTGTTGACTACCATTCTAGACCAGACACCATGTCCAATCCATTGCAGGGTTGGTGGGATAAATGGTTGACACAAGACATTGACCACCATTTAGATCAGACACTATGTCCAATCCACTGTGGGGTGGGTACGTGATAACAGATGAATAAATGGTTGACACAAGACAGTGACTACCGTCTGAAGGAATCAGCGGCAAAACCATATTTGCTGACATGTACATCCTGTGCAGATAAATAAATATGGATACGACTATGATTTACTTAGTCGTAACATTCAAGATTCAACAGCCTGTGACAAAAGCGATCGTTGCCAGCAATAATCACTGGTCACTGGCTATTACTGACCCCCAATGACTCTACATACTTCACGTAAGTCCCGTTGATGCAGTGGAATGCTAATTATTGCATCACAGCTCTGCATCTGAAGCAGACTCTACCAGCGAGTCCATCTCACCGTCTTCTGAAATCACACACAAAAAAAGATTAAATTAGTTAAAAACAAGAAGATAATATTAGAAAATTTGACAGAAGTCACCTACTGGCTTGACCTTTGTTTACGACATATACTGTATTTTGCTGTATATAATGCACAACTTTTTTAAACCTAATTTTCTTATTTTCTGGAGGGGTGCATGTTTTATAGAAGAACTAAAATAAAAAGTTTTGTTTCCAGGTTGATCTGATGAAAGAATGAAGGCACTATAGCTGTCTACATGTTTCACATTCACTCCTTGTGAAATATTCAGTCTGTTGCATGTTGCATTGTTACTAAATTGTTTACCGGTACTAGCCTTATTAAAGAAATAAATAATATTTACAAACCTTGGTAGTCTTGTTCTTTGATAGCTTATGTTAGTAAACTTGTTTCATTTCACATCACTGTGTAGTGTTTTGTTCTGTGACTCGGCCAGAAATACATGTACATAATGACCGGTAAATTGTTGTTCTAAAGCTGAGCAAAGTACCGCATTGCAGCAGAACAAATATGTGATTACTGTACCTGTACTGTAAATGTTCAGTATTCAATAACTGTGGATCTAATACATTTTTTTTCTTCATTTATTCTTGGTTGAATTGAATATAAAATTTATAATTCAAGCAGTGTTAATGTTCTCATGAGAGGCACATTTAGGGGACATATTTTCCATGACTATAGTTAGTCTGTTACGGTGACATTGACACATATCATGAAACAAAATAAGAAGTTACTGTATGAAATCGGCAAATACTTTTTTTCCTTTGGAAAATAAACTTTGTTCTTAGTTTTATATCTGATCTTAAATCATAGTATTTGATATTTCTTTGTGACTATACAGTGTTCAATGCTTCAATGACTCAGTGTGATCTTTTCACAGTAATCAGAACCGGCTAAAGCTCTGATGTGCTAAACAGAGTTACCTTCCTCTGTCTAGGTAAATTTACAACTTGTTTACTTTTCTTCAGAAAATAAATTCGGTTCTTTGTTTAATTTTTCATCTTAAACTACAGTATTTGATACTTCTTTGCTACAATACAGTGAGCAATTTTTAATTGACTCAGTGTGGTGTTTTTAAAGGTATTCAGCGCCGGCTAAAGCATTGATGTGCCAATCATAATTACGATGCATTGTCTTGGTACATTCTATCTTGGGCACTTAGATATATTTCAGAGGTGTCATGACAGACCAAATAAGTATAAATACTGGACCTGAACTTTCACAAAGCATCTTGCGTTAAGTCTTGAATCTAAATGAATATAGTCAGACAAAGTATCAACATGGACTGTGTAAGAAAGGATGACATCTTGTGGGAGGATGATGCTATGCATGAACACCACCATGAGCGCGAGGGTGAAGATGAGACCTATTATGCAGCAATGTCAAGAATGATGACAGACAAGGATATACAGTGACATTTAGAGAGTAATGACGATGAAGAGGAATTTTAGGGATTTGATGCAACAAAGTGAACTCCATCAACAAGGCAAACCTTAAAACAGCCCTTGTAAACAATTCAAATGTCATGTAACAAATGATGATCAGTGCACTATCCAAAATGGCTGACTGTTGTCGCACAACAAAAATGGAGCGAAATTATCAAGATTTTAAAATGTATTATATCACATGCGCTTCATATGGTAGAACTAGGTTTCATCCCCTCATTCAGGGTTACAAATCGGGGTACACGTTATATATCAGTGCGCATTATGCACACCAAAATACGGTATTGGTAGGACTCTGACCACTTCAGAAATCAATAATAGTATGCATGCATTTCTGACATTTTTGTATCAAGGCATATTTTAGTCCATAGCAAGAATCCCAAATGCATGGCAACCATTTCCCTCATGAACAAGACCCTTGTAATATAAAAGTGAAAGATAAGACAATCAGGACACCTGTTCAAATTGCAACAAAACTATTTTTTCTGCAACCAGTATATTAATTCTTTCATCACTATGATCATTACATTGCATTATCTCCTGATCTTTTGATCTGATGTATACATACTAGCCTCATGAATCTAGTTTTTCTTTATCCTACTCCTGCATTAAACAATCCCATGATCATTTTTGTTTTTTGTTTTAAGAAACTCACAATATGTCCAAGATGAGCTGTTGATATATCTAAGACAATAACCTCATGACCCCATGGCCCCAACCTGGGGCATGACCCAAAGACAGAAATACTACAGGAGGTAAGGGAAGTATATGTTGCTGTTATATATCCCAAATATGTAGATGGCAAAAAAATATATATAATAAAAGTAAAATACTTTCTGATCCAATGGTTTCATCAAAGGACATAATCCAAGAACAGGAGTTGTACAAGGTCAAGGGTAATAATATGATCATGTTATATACTAAATATACATTGAATTGGATAAGACTCTGTTGAAATGATAATAATAATAATAATAATAATAATAATAATAATAATAATAATAATAATAATAATAATAATAATAATAATAATAATAATAAAGATAATAATAAAGTCCATCATACAGACTAATGCTCCACTGTCCAAAAATAATTTCCAGGAATCCAAAATAACATCATTTCTTCTTTTTAACTGCTGAGTGTTAAAACCATCTCTGATATTCTTGAGTGATAAAAAGATTTTTAAGATGGCCACCATGGTGGCCATATTGGATGCAAGACAAGCACCATTTTCACTCAGAACCAACTCGACATCATCATAAGACTTTTGTTGAAAATCCAATGTCGACATGACCATTCAGGAAGAGCAGTGATAACAAGATTTTCAGGATAGTCATAATGGCAGCCATATTGGATGTCAGATCAGCACCATTAAATTTAGGATCAACAAGATATCATAAGAATTCTTTTGGTGAAAACCCCATCTTGATATGACCATCCATTCAAAATGATTAACGATACGATTTTCAAGATGGCCACCATGTTGGCCATATTGGATGTAAGATTAGCATCATTTTTCATTTAGGACCAACTAGACACTACAAGAAGTCTTCTGGTGAAAACCTCATATCAATATGACTTCCCATGTAGGAGGAATAGTGACTTTTAAGACGGCTGCCATGGTGGCAATACTAGATGTCAGATCAGCACCAATGTCATGTAGGACCAACCAGATTTCATGGGAAGTCTTTTTGTGAAAATTGCATGTCAATATGACCATCCATCCAAGATGAGTAATAATAAGATTCTCAAGATGACCACCATTGGTGGCCATATTGGAGGTCAGTTTGGCACCATTTTCATTAAGGATCAACTAGATATCATAGGACATTTTCTGGTGAAAACCCTATGTCAATATGACTTTCCTTTCAGAAGGAGTAATGATAACAAGATTTTGAAGATGGATACTATATCTGAAATGGACTATAATGACATATACCTAATTATGTATATTGGAAATGGGCTATAATAACATATACTTAATCATGTATATCGGAAATGGGCTATAATGACATATACTTAATCATGTATATCGGAAATGGGCTATAATGACATATACTTAATCATGTATATCGGAAATGGGCTATAATGACATATACTTAATCATGTATATCGGAAATGGGCTATAATGACATATACTTAATCATGTATATCGGAAATGGGCTATAATGTTTGCCTTTTCATTCTTTAAATTGAGAATTCATTTGAGACAGCAATAGCAGGAACATGCACTCATTTCTGTCAGTAAAAAAGAAAAACTATTGACAGCACCTACTCGTCTTCTACAAATTAACAAACACAAGGTGGCTAACTCGCATGGTTTGAAATATGCCCCCACGTCCCAACCCGGTCAATTCCATGCTGATTATTTTATCTTTTGAGCATGCTCAGCTACTGATAATATATATCAGTGAAAGAAGACATTCCAGATTTGTTCCCCATGTATGATTTAAGAACTTTACTGATCATTTAATAACCACATTACACAAAGTTTCTCAGTTATTTCGCATCTTGTTTACTTGCTTTGAATTTGAGGGCAACACTTCCAATGTGTCACACAGAGAAATATGTCATATTTAATTCTGACTGGTGGTTACTGTATGTTCAAGTCCAGAGTAAAAAAATAACTACCAATCAGAACTGTATCGTATTCATTGCGTGACTCACTGGAAGCATTGGCATCCAAACTAGGTCCATGTAGATATAAAGCAACATAGAAACTTCACGCAAAAGTGGCTATTAAATGATCTGTAAGATACTTAAATTGTACATGGTGAACAAGTTTGTAATGTCTCCTTTTACGCTGATATATGTAATCAGCTACTGAATGTGCCAATGGGATAAAAAAATACTAAAAATTAGCACAGAATCGGCAAGGGGGCAGATTCCAAACCGCATGAGTTATAGTCACCTTGTTAATTTGTAGAAGCAGAGTGGGTGTCGTCAGCAATTTCCTTTTTCACTGGCAGAAACGAGTGTATGTGGCAACGGCAGTTGTTTTGCATCTGCAGGAAGTACAATGTGAAGGATTTGGTTGTTAGTCATCTCCACTCCCACACTCGGACTTGTTCTAGACAAGATTTCCTTTGCATAAGGAAATTGCACTGTTTCTTCTGTTTTGAAGGTAGAACCATACTGACTTCCAAATTTAAGTGAAATCATGAAATTGGTAATACAATATTTTAAAAACATTCATGCAATTGAAAACAAATGGCGGGGTGACCAAGATGAGTCATGCACCTGATCAAATGGAGCAGCCTGAAATGGCCTAAAATGTTGAATAAAAATCACTGACATCTAACAGGTAGTCTGTTTGGAATTACTTTTTATATTTTGCCAAGAATGAGAATGGCATATAAACAGACAATAAGTCTATGTCTGTAATCTACTTACTAGAAATACAACCAATATGTCAACACATATAAAATGGCACCATCCCACCAATGACAGACCTTCTAAAGATGAAAAGACCATCAAATTTATGTGTATCGATAATCGTATCGTAAGCTGTGTATCGTGAATTGTATCGATATGCAGCAGAGGTGTATCATTTCACCCCTATCCACCACTGTGCCAGAAATTTACCTAAATACAACTCTTAACCAATCTGTGATGGATAGACAGAAAAATAGATGGAAAAAGGTAAAATCATATGTCCTATAGTACCACTATTGTGTTGGGGCATAAAAGGAACAACTTGACAGAAATTATAATACAAAAAATCCATACATAAATTACTACTGAAACAAGATTCTATTAACAAAAGCTACAAAATTAGAACATAAGCTAGGACCTACTACATATACACATTGTAAGAAATCTTGTTAAAAATGGTGCTCCACAACAATGGTGGTGGTTTCCACCAGTTTCTTTAGTTTCCTTGACTTTGCAGACCAACTTTGCATCTACATCTGAGCCATTAAAAGCAAATTATACAATAACAATTGTCAGATCCTGTTGTAAAATTGATGTAAAATGAAATAAAAATGTGCTCATGTAACATGAATGGCACATCATAATGACTACAAATGTGTTTATGTAACATGAATGGCACATCATAATGACTGAAAATGTGTTCATGTAACATGAATGGCACATCATAATGAACTAAAAATGTGTTCATGTGACATGAATGGCAAATCATAATGAACTAAAAATGTGTTCATGTAACATGAATGGCACATCATAATGACTACAAATGTGTTTATGTAACATGAATGGCACATCATAATGACTGAAAATGTGTTCATGTAACATGAATGGCACATCATAATGAACTAAAAATGTGTTCATGTGACATGAATGGCAAATCATAATGAACTAAAAATGTGTTCATGTGACATGAATGGCAAATCATAATGAACTAAAAATGTGTTCAGGTAACATGAATGGCAAATCATAATGAACTAAAAATGTGTTCATGTAACATGAATGGCAAATCATAATGAACTAAAAATGTGTTCATGTAACATGAATGGCACATCATAATGAACTAAAAATGTGTTCATGTAACATGAATGGCACATCATAATGAACTAAAAATGTGTTCATGTAACATGAATGGCACATCATAATGAACTAAAAATGTGTTCATGTAACATGAATGGCACATCATAATGAACTAAAAATATGTTCATGACACATGAATGGCAAATCATAATGAACTAAAAATGTGCTCATGTAGCATGAATGGCACATCATAATGAACTAAAAATGTGTTCATGTGACATGAATGGCAAATCATAATGAACTAAAAATGTGTTCATGTGACATGAATGGCACATCATAATGACTATAAACATGTTCATGTAACATGAATGGCATGTTATAATGAACTAAAAATGTGTTCATGCACCATGAATGGCACGTCATAATGACTTAAGACTGAACTAAATACAGAACTTGATCGATGTGTGACAGACAGACTGATGAATGGTTGGACAAACAGGCAGACAGACAAGGGTAACACTATAATTATGCCCCTACCACGCTCATGGTGGCACACTGATATCTAATTAAACTTGACAGACCACATACTCGTATAGGTGTCTGTCTGATCTCCATTATGTCGGAAATCTTGATTTTAATCAGATTGTGGCTTTGAAAGTTAAAAAGTTGCATATATTTAATCAAAAAGAACAAGTAAAAATGTATAAATATATCATGGATGTTCTCACAAATTATGCTGCAACTTAAGAAAGCTTAGTTCAATATGCAAGGGCGAACAACTCATACTCAAAGTTAAACAGGGACCATAACTCAGATTTTGTGAGAAAATGGTGAAAATCAAACTTGATTCAGGGCTTCTTAATATAAAGCTACATACCAGCTTTGGCTTCAATCCATGTAATCCTTCAAATTCAAGTTATTTTGAGTCGACTCGAAATTCATGATGGAAGGATGGACAGAATGTAATGGATGGATGGGATGGGAAAGACAGACATGGTTAACACTGCATGCCCACTCTGTATATAAGTGGGGCTTGAAAATAACAAAATCCGCTAATCAGAAATCAGTAAATTTGCTGACAGATCATGAAAACCCCAGCCCTCAGAAATATGTTGGATCAGTAAAAATTGCTTCCCTCAGAACTGAGTATAATTGCGATTAGAAGTGGCCATCTATGAGATTAAACACTGCTTTGTACAAAGTATGTATGTATGTGTGCAGTAGAGTTTTTACGGCACCTCAGCACAATAGTGGCTATACAGTGCCATTTAATGGTAAAGTTCAAAAACTGTAAAAATGGATTGCACACAAATTTCCAAAGATAAACCCTTCTGAAATAAATGTAAACATGAAGTGTAATAAGATCAAAAATAAAACCTAAAGATGTTACAATTCTGTATAATGTATATAAAATAAAAGATAAAGGTAATAATGCAAAATCCTTACAAAACATGGTCAAATTTTTTTATATAAACCACATTCCCTCAAAAAGTCCACTTTCTTGGTTGGTACATCATGCAGTTTCTTCAAGCAGTTCACATCGAAATACTTCTGTCTCACAGGGTGGAAATAAACACACTCGACAAGAATGTGTTCCACTGTCAATGAACACTGGCATGGTATCCACTCTGGTTAAGGTTCACCTTTGAGGAGTAATGCATGAATCAGGTATGTGTGCCCGATACATCATCGGCAATACTACTTTATCTCTGTGATTTGTTCTATACAAGGGATGCCACTCTCCAATAGTGGGTCTAATGTTCTGAAGTTTGTCTGTGGAGTTTTCATTCTATATATTTGCCAAGTAAGATGAACATGCTGAATTATAAAATATCTGAAGTCAGTGCATGGAGGAGGCTCTGATTTCATTGAACTTACTCTGAAATATGAGAAGATTTGTTGAGGACTTTTGGAATTTCCAGAGGTCAGATATTATTTTGTGAGATTTTGATAGTCACAGTGGTAATTTGAGAATAAAGAATTGTGCAATATTTGGAACACTGATTTCTGCTGCTTCTTGGTGAGAACGAATTCGTATGCCAAAAGGTGGAATGAAATTTGGTTTCTGAGTGTACAAAGACAATATCAAATGTGGGATTAGATGGATTTGAAGATAGTTTTTTCACAGTATACTGAAGAGCCAATTTCATTCATCTGAGATAAAGTGATGGTTCATTAGCCTCAACATAGAGGTTTAATAAAGGGGAAGTTCTAAATGCACCAAGACAGAGTCCAAGTCACTGATTGTGTATTGGATCAAATATCTGCAGGTAAAATATACAGGCTGATCTGTACACAAGTAAGCCATAGTCAAGTTTAGATCTAACTAATAACATGTATAACTGAAACAAGACCTTCCAATCTGCTGCCCAATCTGTGTTTGCCACAATTCATATTAAGTCCAGGGCTTTCTATTAAGTCCAGGGCTTTCTGACACTTGAGGTATCTGTTATGTGGAAGAAAAGTTAGTTTACAGTAAAAAATAAGCCTTAACAATTTGGTCTATGCCACAAAAGGAATAAGACAACCATCAAGATAGAGTTTTAGGTCAACTTGAATACGATGTAATCTGCAAAAGTGCATACAAACAGTTTTAGACTTTGAAAATTTGAGCTCGTTTTCTTCTGCCCATTTCTGAACTCTTTTAAGCATATCATTCTGAAGTTGATGTTCAATAGTATGCATATTCTTTTATCTATAGCAGATCAAAAAGTCATCCACTTATAATGAACAGTCAGTTCCGGGATTAGGTATTTCACTATGCTGTTAATTTTTATGTTGAATAGGGTGACTAACAATATGTTGCCCTGGGGCAGACCCATATCCTGAGAGTAGTTTTCAGAAAGGGTGCTTCCTACCTTAACAAGAAAATTTCTATCTTTCAAAAAATTGGAGGTAAAGTTTGGTAGTTGGCCCCTTAGACCTAGCTTGAAATGGTCATTCATTATGCCATACTTCCATGTGGTGTCATAAGCTTTCTCCAAGTTGAAAAAGACAGCAACTAGATGTTCTTTCTTATGAAAGCTTCTCTAATAAATGTGCCAAGTCAGACAAGATGGTCTATTGTACTTCTCTGGTATCTGAATTCATACTAATCGACTGACAGGTAAAAAGCAACAGTAAAAACAGGGTTTCTGACATTAAAGAGAGATGGTGGCCAGGACCAGTTGGAAGGATTCCAATGTGGGCTGGCAGATCAGGCTCTCAGGGAGGCTGTTCCAAATCGACTGACAGGTAAAAAGCAACAGTAAAAACAGGGTTTCTGACATTAAAGAGAGATGGTGGCCAGGACCAGTTGGAAGGATTCCAATGTGGGCTGGCAGATCAGGCTCTCAGGGAGGCTGTTCCAAATGATGACAGAGTGGTGCAAGAAGCTGTTATTTTAGACAGAAGAGGTTGTTTGGAACAAAAATGTGATGATGACAAGAAAGAGCATGATTATGAATATGATCAAGATATGAGGAATAGAAAGAACCAGAAATCCTGGATAAATTAATAAGAATGGCTGAAATATGACCCAGAAAAGAATGTGATATCATACACTTTCTGCAATGAGTATTCTTAGAAATAAGAGAGTATGAGGATCAGTGAAATTTAGGCAGGATCAGTATAAATTGTATTATGCTGATCCTCTAGATCAGTGAAACAAAATCCTAATTTCAAGTCCTAATATAAGTCTGGATTCCTTACCATGCATCACATCTGTGTTTATGAGTTGATTTGTATCTTCAACAGCTGTTGTCATATCACTTGTTGAGTGAATCATTTGAGAATCAGAATCCTCACTTCTAACATCACTGAGATCATCAGCAATTCCAGGAATAATCTGTGTAGATGAGTCCATCACATTTACAGGGTTTATATTATTGTTAACATTCATGATGTGTTTTTCTATCTCTGCACTAGACCCATTGTTGAGAATTTGAAGACTTTCATTCTCCTCTGTGCTAGTATTAGACTTGTCCTCAGTTTCTTCTATACTGATATCCATGTTTTGATCTCCATCTTCTGTGCCAGTCTGTTCTAGTTTGATTGGATGGTCATCTGTGTTGCTGTTTAGCTGTATACTCTCTGGTTCTGCATCTGTTTGAGTTGAAGCAGTTCCTTGTAACTAAAATAAAGAAGAACATTCAGGTTTCACATTTTGGTTAAGAAATCTACACTAGTCTGGATTATCTGAATTTAATGAAAAAGAGATGAACATGGTTTATAATGACTGGTAAAGCATCACATGGAATATTTTTTATTAATACATGTGGCAATGGTGTGAACAATGCACCTGTAAAGAAAAAAGAGTCCCTCGAAAGGATGGATGCTCTACTATCCAAAAAGAATTTCCAGGAATTCAAGACCATTTCTTCCTTTTAACAGCTGAGTGTGAAACCATATCCGACATTTTTGAGTGATAAGATTTTCAAATTAGTCACTGTGGTGGCCATATATTAGGATGTAAGATTGGTATCAGTTTCATTCAGGACAAACTAGACATCATTAGAATACTTTTGGTGAAAACCCAATGCCAATATGACAATCCATTCAGGAGTAGCTATAACAAGATTTTAAAGATGACTGTTGGGTGTCAGCCATATCTGATATAAGATTGGGCATATTTGTTATAAGATTGGCATGATTTGTATTAAGAACTAACTAAATATGACAATAAGTCTTTTAGTGAAAACCCTATGTCGATATGACCAAAAATTCTGAAGGCGTAGCAATAACAAGATTTTCAAGATGGCTACCATGGTGGCCATATTGGATGTCACATTGGCATCATTTTCATTCAGTATGAACTAGACACCTTAAGAAGTTTTCTGGTCAAAACACCATGTCAATATGACTTTCCATTTATGAGTAGCAATAAGATTTTCCAGATGGCTGCCATGGCAGCCATGTCTGAGGTCATATTAGCACCATTTTTATTCAGGACCAAATAGATATCATAATTAGTCTTCTAGTGAAAACCCCATGTCAATATGACTTTCCATCTAGGAAAAATAACGATAACAAGAGTTTGAAGATGGCTGCCATGGTTACCATATTGGATGTATGATCAGCACCTTATTCATTTAGGACCAACAAGACATCATAAGAAGTCTTATGGTGAAAATCCATGTTGATATGACTTTCCGTCTAGGAGGAGTAGCAATAACAAGATTTTCAACATGGCCACTGTTGCAGCCATACTGGGTGTTTGAGTGGCACAATTTTCATTTAAGACCAACTAGGTAATAGGTCTTACAGTGAAAACCCCATGCTGATATGCCTTTCCATTCAGGAGGAGTAGCAATAACAAGATTTTCAGAATGGTTTCTGTGGTGGCCATACTGGATGTCAGACAGGCACAGTGTTCATGTAGGATTGACTAGACATCATAAGAAGTCTTTTAGTGGCAACCCCATCTTGATATGACCCTCTATTCAGGAGTAGTGATAACAAGATTTTTAAGATGGCTGCAGTGGAGGCCATACTGGATGTCTAGGTGGCACCATTTTCATTTATGAACAACTAGACCCCATAAGAAGTCTTTAGGTGAAAACGACATGTTGATATGACTTTCTGTTCAGGAGGAGTAGCGTTAACAAGATTTTTAAGATAGTTGCCATGGTGGCCATATTGGATGTCAGATCAGCAACATTTTCGTTTAGGACCAACTAGACATCATAAGAAGTCATGTTAATGTGAAGCTCCATTTGGGAGGAGTGGTGGAAACAATATTGTCAAGATGGCAGCTGTAGCAGCCATGTTGGATGTCCGAGCATCATCATTATCATTTAGGACCAATGAGACCTTGGGATAAATGTGTGTGTAAAGTTTCATGGCAATCCTCCAAGTAGTTTAGGAGGAGTGGCGATAACAAACTTGTGCTAACAGACATACAAATTGATGATGGAGAACAGACCACTCCAAAAGCTCTTCTGGTCTATGACCAGTAGAACTAAAAAGTGCAAAGAAACTTTGGTTAGGAATGGGGCGAACATTACATTGTCAAGATCACTTTATTCTGAACTTATTTTCAGCGTGATAGTTAATGTTTACAATGGCTACTGGAAACTACTAAAAGTAAAGGTGAGCTATGTAATCATTGATAACACTCTGTTGTATTAAAGTAAAAGCTTGATAGATGGTAAGGTTGCATATTGAGAACAGATTGTATTTAAAGTAAGCAACTTTATTACTAATTTGATAAGAAAAATAACTACATTACAACAATGCTTATCTTTAGTCTCAGCATCTGAATTACTGTTTTATCCAAACAGCTGTAAATCTCCCATCCATGGTGTTTTATCCAGACAGCTGTAAATCTCCCAACCATGGTGAATCTGTCATGCCTCATTTAAGTTTTGTATAATGTTAGCCCCTTTCCTAAGTAAAGTTTTTCTGCAATTTTTTTAATAACATTTTAAACTTGTAATCTTTATCAAATTTAAAATTTTAACTTTAATTGGCTACCTATCTACCTACATACCTACTTCTACCAACATACCTACCTACAGGGCATAAAAGACACAAAACGATAAAAAAAGAACATTCTTTCATATGATATCAAAGTAGAGGTGTTATAATGAGTTCATAAAAACCAGTTCTTAAAATCTGCTTAAGAAGCTATTATCATTGTTTGCATTAATAATAACTTTGATTAAACACTACAGATGAGGCCTCAAGTGAAAAGCATCCAGCATGCAGTCCACTCATCTAATTCCAATAATCATTCATATGTACAATACTGAGTTAACCTGTAGAGGATAACCTATCACAATATACAATGTATAGCAGGGGTAGAAAAATTTTGAAAATCCATGGTTTTCCCTGAGCAACTAGCTTTGAAAAACTGGTGCCCAGCATATGTTTCTAGTTGCCTGGTAAATTACTGTAATTGCCCCCAAGAGCGCTGTAATCAAAATTATGAAACTTTTTTTTTATCTGTTTGAGATCAGCAAATAAAAGATAATTGCACAATTGTTTTTTTGTGATGGTGTTTTGTAGTCCGATGAATTGGCTCCCAAACCTGAAGTGGTATTGATGAGTTATGTCTATCTGAGTTTATATCATTACAGTTCACGTTGTCGCTAATCCCATACCATTATTCCTATGTCTAAACTGTCAGGTAAATGTAAACTTTCAATGTGGGAGTTTTGCTTATAATAACTATTACCGTACAAGCCAATATAGTATGCAACAACAACTGCGATTGGTTTGATTCTTTATATTCCTTTAGCTAAAGTTAGCCACCAGAAACAACTGTCACATGCTCTACAGTGAGTTCCCATTTCTTCAACAGACCAATGGGAAAGTGTACTAGTCGATCATAGGCATTTGTTGTGTCAAGTCAAAGATGAAAAATACTGCTGCCATATGATATGTAGGTGTGCAACAAAAGACAAGCATTTGTTTCTTTAAGGGTTCATAATGTGGGGCTAATAATATGGAATGCAATTACCTAATTAGATAATGAGTAGCCAATACAGGTGAATTAGTGTGGCTTCATACCCATAGAAATCACCCAACACTCAACTACGGAATAATATGGAGATAATCCAGGCACTCTGCTATAGGTACCCAGAGGGACAATTTAAAGATCAAATATTTGTCGCTGGAAAAAATATAAAATTCCATTATAATTTCTAAGATGGTAATTTTTTAAAAATATTTATTGGTAGCCCAAAATTGGGAAAAATGGTGACCTGTCATTAATTTCTGGTTGTCGAGGGCTCTTGGGCAATTAATATTTCTACCCCTGTATAGTTATTATGGAAGTTTACCACTTAATAAACATATTTCTACTCCCAAATGCACTGGTCTGAAAAAGCCTTGTAAGTAGGCTAGGATGTATATATCCTAGAAGACTCTGTGGTCATAGAAACAAATACTTAATCCATATTAGAAAAGAATAAAATGTAGGTCACAGTGACTTTCTTTGGTTGCAAGGGTGTAGTACTAACATAGATGCATCCAATTATAAGGTTTCATGATTGGAACATAAATAGCACCCAAAGAATGAACTTGGAACACAAAATTTCAACAAAGTCAATGAAGCATGAAATATAAGTCACAGAGACATCTTTTGCAATAGGAATGTAGAACTTACAAAGATGCATGCTCTCACCAAGTAGTGTTGCACCTTAAGCACGGAATCATGCGTTTCCCACCATTTTTTTTGTCCTATGTCCCCCAAATCTTTATCCGTGTGCACCCCCTGGTTGCACTTTTTCATCCAGAAAAAAAATAAAATATATGCCTGCTACTTTTTTTCAGTGCATGTCCATCTATGTCTCTGTTGGCACTAGCAATGGCCCAGGTCATTAAAGGTGATAAAAGCTGTATGATGGCAATTAAGAACCATATTAAAACAACATATTTGGCAATCAAAATATTCAAGGTTTGTGGTAGTCTGCCGAGTTGAAATATAAAGTCTTTAATGGCTGGTAGTGTAACATATTTTTGAGGTTGAAGGCACACCTACAGCGATGACGATTTAATTGATTTCAGGTTGAATCAATGAAAAAAGGAACTAAATTCATGCAAATAAACAATGTGTCACTTAATCAATGAATTATTAATTTAAAAGTTAAGTAATTCAGAAAATAATGGGAATCATTATAAGAAATGCTGGTGGATAATGAGTGAACACTAAAGTTAAATGAGAGCACAATCTGGAATAGTAAATTTCATAGGACAGCTCATTTCAGGTGAACCAGATTTTCAAACATGTTATAATGTTTTCATGAGTTACTTAAGCACTTGATAAAATGTTTATTACAAAATGTAAGAATTAAAGAAAAAGATGATAGTAAAGTGCAGTCTACAAAGTTAAGGTGGGAAAACTGTCAATGATTCAGGCATGAACAGCAAAAACACAATTTAACCATTTTTGTTAAGTCAGTGAAGTATGAAATATGGGGTCACGGTGACCTTCTTTTAAGATGAGATGTGGTACTCATCAAGATGCATCCTATAACTAACTGTCATTATTCCAGGTCTAACAGTATTATACTGGAGGTAAAAAGCTATGGGGTCATGAGCTAAATGCAGACACTTAACATAACCCAGTAAAATGTGAAAGATAGGTCACAGTTACCTTCTTTTGTTGTCAGGGTTTGATTGTAACAACGATACATACAATCATCTATTTTGATGATTCAGGCATGAAGATTGCTCTAGACTGAACCCAAGTCAGTGAAGAATGAAATATGGGTCACAGTGACCTACTTTTGTGATGAGGGTGTAGTATTCATTAAGATGCATCCCCTCACCAAGTTTTATGATTCACTGTATAACAGTATGTGTATTGCATGCAGAAAAACCATACGATAAAAGCCAAAATCTTTACCTAAGCCAGTGAAATGTGAAATGTAGTCAGTGACCTTCTGTTATTGTAAGGATGTGGTACTAACAGAGATGCATACAATCATCTAGTCTGATGATTTCTGCATGAACAGAGCTTGAGAAATAAACTTAAAACACAAAATGTAAGCAAAGTCAATGAAGCTTGAAATAGGGGCCACAGTGAAATCCTTTTGTGATGAGGGTGTAGTACTCATCAAGATGTCACCTCACAAAGTTTCATGAATCTAGGTATAAACAGTATATTCATCGGGTGCCAAAATCTGGTCTTGAGTTAAATGCAAGAACTTAACCTAAACCAGTAAAATGTAGGTTAAAGGCCATCTTTTGTTGTTAGGGCGTGGTACTAACAGATGTATACAATCATCTATTTTGGCAATTCTAGCATGAACAGAGCTTGAGAAATAAACATAAAACACAAAATTTAACCATAGTCAGTGAAGCAAGAATTATGCATCACAGTGACCCACTTTTGTAATAAGGGTGTAGTACTTACTAAGATGCATCCTTTCACCAAGTTTAATGATTCCAGGTATAACAGTATTTATGCAGCATAACACACACACAAGCTAAATGCAATCTTAAAAAAAAATGTACAACTAATATACATGTATGTACAAAGTTAGCCCCCTCAGCACCCTTCCCAGTGGGTAGGTGCTATGAAACCCATTCCAAACTGTTGCATAGGGCCTAAGAAGAAAGAATGGTTGAGATTCAGTGAACTGTACTTATGTATATGTAGGTAGTACAATAGCTTATCTTTACATCATAGAGGTGAGCTAATAATATAAGTTGGTACTAATCAAGAATATCTACAACAATATTAAATCTTGTTGCAAAATAAATGGTAAGTTGTCACCCTTTATTCCATGTCTTGTACAAGGAAATATGTCTCCATTGTTATTTCTTACATTCCTGAATAATCTACAAAGTTTTAGAAGATTATTGTTTTTCTGGTCTCCCAACTGTGTTGGAGAAGTTTGCTGAAGAACTCAATACACTGTATATTGGAAACTATTTATACTTTTATATGCAGATAATACTGTTATCTTAGCACAATCCTCTAACTGACTTTAAATATATTTCATGATTAGTGCAAGCTATGGAAACTTCAAGTTAGTATTACTAAAACTAAAATACTTATATTCATTCTAAGAATAAATAAATTAAATAAATGATTCTATTTTGGTCAAGAATTATTAGAAATAGTTAGCACACACATGTTCTCTTTGTTCAGAAAGAAAAGTGTATGAGGAATTTCACGTTCTATTAATTTGTCCAGCTCTTCATGAAATTAGGAAAATGTACATACCTTCACAATTTTTTTTCTCATCCAGATAAATACCAACTGATAAGTCTCAACTGCTTTTCAAGAGTATATGTATGTTTTTTGTCGTCCAGATAAATACAAATTGACAAGTCTTTACATACAAATTATAGATTGCTATTGTTGAGTATATGTACGTATTTGGTCGTCCAGATAAATACAAACTGACAAGTCTCAATGTACAAATTATAAATTGCTTTTGTTGAGTATATGCACGTATTTGGTCGTACAGTTAAATACAAACTGACAAGTCTCAATGTACAAATTATTTTATAGACTGCTTTTGTTCAGTATATGCACAGTTTTGGTCAAGAGTAAATCTGATTTGCATGTTTTCTTGGAAAAATGTTTTCTCTTTTTTCCTATTGTAATCCACCTGATTATACTGAGATTATTATTCTTTTTCTTGTATTGTTTTCCTGTTTATTACCGATTGTAACTAACGTTTACTTTATTACGAATATGACATTATATCTTTTGGTGTCTTTTCATATTTATATAAATTTTTTCAGTTTTAATACCACTGCTCTTTGTGTTTGTATCTCCCGACACTATGGAAATAGTCTTGGGGAACAAACAACTGAATTGAACTGAAATTAATTTATATAGGTCAATTAAAGATAAATCCATTTATCTGTCAGTCAATCATGTCACTGATATTTTCCCATTTAGCATGGGCACATGCACAGTGTTCCAAACCAAATCCCTGTGATAAAACAACTGGAACTGTAAGAAGCTACCAGCCGATAAAAAAGCAGACTTTCATCTTACTGACAGCTGAGCTGTCTGTACAAAAGACCTTTAGATTTGTATTGTGCCTTTATTAGAGTGCATAGGAGAAAAATGACAGAATTTAGTCTTACTAACTGCTTGTTTATCTTTACATTTAACTGTTAGCCTATCTTTACTAAAGTGTTTAAGGAAATATGGTAGGATTTAGTCTCACTAACTGCTGGGCTGTCTTTACATAGAACTGTTAGCCTATCTTTACTAAAGTGTTTAAGGAAATATGGTAGGATTTAGTCTCACTAACTGCTGGGCTGTCTTTACATAGAATTGTTAGCCTATCTTTACTAAAGTGCTTGAGAAAATATGGTAGGATTTAGTCGCACTAACTGCTGGGCTGTCTTTGCATAAAACTGTTAGCCTATCTTTACTAAAGTGCTCAGAGGAAATATGGTAAGATTTAGTCTCACTAACTACTGGACTGTCTTTACATAGAACTGTTAGCCTATCTTTACTGAAGTGCTCAGAGGAAATATGGTAAGATTTAGTCTCACTAACTACTGGGCTGTATTTACACAGAACTGAAAGCCTACCTGTACTAAAGCGTCTGATGGATATATGTCAGGATTTGGTGTCAACAACTACTGGACTGTCTTTACACAGAACTGTTAGTCTACCTGTTCAAGAGTGTGTGTGGGAAATATGGCAGGATTTGGTCTCAAGAACAGCAGAGCTGTCTTTACATAGTACTGTTAGCTTACCTGTACAAGAGTGCCTGGAGGAAATATGGCAGGATTTAATCTCACTAGCAGTTGGGCTGTCTCTGGAGTTAAACTGTTACTAATCTGTGTAGTACCATCACTTAAATGTGTCTCTATCCTTGATATCACATGACTTCCATCTGAGAAAGAAAAAACAAATCCCAAAATTAGTAACTGGAAACCTGCAGTATCTACAGTACATTTAAATGAGTTTCACAGTTAAAAACCTAGAAAACAGAAATGAAAGAGGCACCTCTAAAATCTGGAAATTGTTTTTGCTAAGTTTTGAACAGGCCATAAAATGTTTGAAACAAGCAAAAAACCCAAGCCAAAACAAATAAAAACATTCAAACATTTAGTGTGGGATTTTCTGACAAAATAACCAGGAAGAAAAATCATAGTAGCAAGCAAATTTCATCTGCTGTCAACTTTTTATCAGAACGCTGATGGGGATAAAAAAAAACTTGTGGAGGTAAAGACATGACATAGCTACTCTGCACACATTTATTCCAAATTACACAGGTTTTGGGGGTCGTATATGGACTTTGTTTTTAGCCAAGTTTCATAATGTCAATCTGATAGCAATATTATTTTACCTTCCCAGGGCTCAGGAAAAAATCTCCTCAGCACTTGTGCCTGGGACGAGTGAGTTGCAAGAGTTACTTGTTTCTGTCCTCATTATTCTCAATTCAGTACAGTTGTCCACTACACTGCTTACATTTTACCTATTGCAAGCTTGATACTAAAATGGGTCAAAATCATGATAATATTATGTTGTAATACATGGCTTTTCAGATAAACATATAATAAGAGACAAGGTTTGTAACTCCAGAAATTGCAATTACACACATAGCCCTTGATTTCTTAGTGATATTCGCACTCATAGTGAAACCTTTCAGTAATCTAAGTGTCATAATTTTCATTTTCAATGAGCTATCAGACATCTTTATGAGTTACATATGGAAGAAGTCAAGAGACAGAGAATGTCAAAATTTTAAAATTTTTGTCTGGTCATTTTTAAATTTGCCCCAGATAACCAGTATTTTCATGACTGTGCAGCTTTATTAATGAATTGTCATGCCAAAGTAACAATGCCAGCAGATATTTAAGTATGTAATTACTTTTCAGATGAAAAATGTCACTAACTTGCATTTGAATGAAGAATTGGAACCATCTCAATTTCCACCAATTTTTGCACTAAATGACCCATTTTGGTTAAACCTCCAGTCTAGAGAGTTACACATGGGTGCATAAAAAAGAAGATTGCTTACTGGCCTAAAGAATTGGAACATTTCATTACTCCAACTAGATTTCGACTAATCAGCTTTTGTCTCAAAATTATCTGCTTTATAAATAGATTATTACAGCATGCATTGTGTGAAAGCTGGTGGGAATTGACTGAGACACTTAAAATACTCATTTCGAAAATAACTTAGCAACATTTCTCTTGTGAAAAGTAATTACATATAGAAATATCTTCTTGCGTCTTCCTATTGGCATGACAATGTATCAAAAACGCTTCAGTTTTGAAAATACCGGTGACCAGGGGCAACTGTAAAATAGTTTGGCCAGATGAAAAATCACAACAATTTTGACATTCTCTGTCTCTTAATTTCTCAAATATTTGACTCATAAAGATGTATGATAGCTTGTCAAAAGGGAAATGTTCTCAACATCAAAATGATGCCTAAATTACTTAAAAGTGTCACTGTAAATGTGAACACCATTAAGAAATCAAGGGCTAGGTGTGAAACTGCAACATAATGTGTTCATAATATTTACCCATTTCAGTATCAAGCTTACATCGGGTATCGTTGTAAAAAAGAAAAGAAGTTGTTTCCTTTGTGACTTGTTCTAGACTGACAACAAGTATTCTCAAGGTACGAATCCGCATCTACTTGGCCCAGGAACGAGTACTTAGTTAAGTTTTACTCTGCCCAGCCAATTTTTACCCGGGCAGGACAAGAGGACGAGTGGTTTTCCTGGGCCCTGCCTTCTATTAATAGGTTATGAAAGGACCTTTGTTAGAAGCTGGCTACAATTGTTCTGAACAAATTTATTTGAGAGAGTTTTCTGCCAGGTTGGAAAAAGAAAAAAAAAATATCGCCAAACAATGAAACAAAAAAAGTTTGGACTTACCAGTAGTCGGAGTTTATGAAAAAGACTTGAAGGGATATACTCCAATTTAACAACCTGCGAGAGATTCATAAAAAATAAAACTCTTCCATAAATACATATATACACCTAAAGTCTTACTTTTATCCTCCCCCCAATTTGGGCAGTATTTTCAGCACAGAATACAAATTTTAAAATGTTCAAACAAGTGCTAAGTAAATACGGGGGTATTTAAAATGGTATGAATATTAGTTCACTGTACAACAAAGTTCTTTAATAGTGAACAATATGTCGCTGGATCTCCTCAATGTACAACTCCCCATGCACCTCTACACACTTTCTCAGTCTGATTATCCAATTATTAAATGTCATTTTGTATTTACTTTTTGGTATACCATCGGAACACTGGAAAACTGTACTTCCAACTGAATGGTGGTTTTCAAATCATCTGCCCCTCAGCAAATCTTTGATAACGGGATTCAGCCAAAAAATCACTTGGAGCTAAATTAGGGCTGCATAGAGGATGTGGCAAAATTGGATGCTGTCATGGAGTAGATGGGTACCTCAGGTATGGGTGCATGGATGGGTGATTTGGTAGTGTTCCACAACTTTTAGCAACACTTTGGAGGCATAAAAATGTCCAGCAACACAGAGTCAGGCACAGGTACCTGAATGATCGGGCCTTTTGCATTAAAAACTAATGCATATAAAACTCTCATGACAGTCCGAATACTCTGACCCATTTGTGGTCTCTGCTTGTTTTCTCCAATCCAAACTTTTTTTTTTGCTCTTAAGTCGGGTTCAAAAAAGTAAATCTATGTTTAATCACCTGTGACAATTTCGTTCAAACATCAGTTTTTGATCAGCCATTAACAAATGTGGGATGCCATCAATAAATGTGGGACCCATCTTGCACAAACTATTCTGAGCTACAAATGATTCTTCAAACTATTGAAAACTGCATACTAATTAATGCCTGTGATAACAGATATATCTTCCACTGTGCATTGAGCATCTTCACTGATTGCCCCCTTCACAGCAGCCACATCCTGCTCACCAATTGTAGAAAATGGTCTTCCAGAACATGGGTCATCTTCCATAGATTCGCAACCATCTTTAAAATGATGAAACCACCTCAAAATTGTAGAATATGATAGAGAATTACATCCGTAAACTTTATCCAAGTCAGTCTTGATATCAGTCGTACAGTGCCCTAAGAGTGCCCAGATTTTACAGCATGTTCTATTCTCAGTAACAGAATTGTTCTCCTTCTCCAACATTTTTAGGTCACTGTCATTTACCTATGTTATGTGACATGCATATATCTGCAGATGTCTGGTATGCTGCAACTGCAGATTATCTTATAGAATGTTATTTTGTCTATTGATCGGATTTAATTTATTGATACGTTCAAAGAAACAAAAAAGTTATAACAAAATATCCAAAACTTTTCAAATAACCCTCATTTCTGTGTACATCAAGTGTATCAAATACTGGTATGGATATGTCCATACCTTCACCTGGATTCTGAGTTAGTGTGACAGTTACGGTCTCTGGGACAGGTGTCACCACTGATCCATCATGGGAGACTCCTACTGCCTGATGTGGCCATATTGTCTGCTCTGCATTCTCCACTATGGGGTCTGGTTCCTGTGTGGAGCTGTCAGCCATACATGGAGGTGATGGAGCCATTATCTCCACGTTCACCTAAAAAATGGTTTACATGGAAACTTTGGTTTAAACTATTTATGTATTTGTTTATAAAACAAAGTGATCATAACATAAACCTTATGAACAGCAACAGCTCCTTAATTAGCGTATATTACTAATTTCTTTGCTTCAAATGCAATATTGGATGTGGAAGTTAATCCTCTGTATAATCAATTAAAAATGAAAGATTCATCACTGCCATTTAATCAGTTCATAAAGGGAACCACTACTAATGTAGGTAATGTGCCTTTCATTAATTGGATTGACTCGCTGGATTAAAATCAAAGGGTATGTCATTCATGAGGGTCCCGTTTGAGTAAAGACAATGCAATGAAACCATTTAATACACTGCTAATTAATCTACTGGCTTTAGTTTGTTTTACGTTTTGATTGGCCAATACTTTGGTCGTTTAGCCCAATATGCGGTCAAGCAGTAATAGAACATGGACTTAGGGCTTGGAACTGCATCATGGGTACCTACTGTACATGATATTAAGGCTTGGAACTGCATCATGGGTACTTACTGATGACATGGACCAGATGCAGGTTGTACATAAGATTAGGGCTTGGAACTGCACCATGGGTACTTACTGTTGACATGGACCAGATGCAGGTAGTACATGAGGTTGGGGCTTGGAACTGCATCATGGGTACTTATTAATGATGTGGACCAGATGTAGGTAATACATAAGATTGGTGCTTTGAACTGCTTCATGGGTACTTACTGATGATGTGGACGAGATGTAGGTACATGAGATTAGGGCATGGAACTGCATCATGGGTACTTACTGTTGACGCGAATGAGATGTAGGTAGTACGCGAAATTAGGGCTTGGAACTGCATCATGGGTACTTACTGATGACATGGACCAGATGTAGGTAGTACATAAGATTGGGGCTTGGAACTGTAGCATGGGTACTTACTAATGATGTGGACCAGATGCAGGTAGTATGTAAGATTAGGGCTTGGAACTGCATGATGGGTACTTACTGTACATGATATTGGGGATTGGAACTGCATCATGGGTACTTACTGATGACATGGACCAGATGCAGGTAGTACATGAGGTTGGGGCTTGGAACTGCATCATGGGTACTTATTAATGATGTGGACCAGATGTAGGTAATACATAAGATTGGGGCTTGGAACTGCATCATGGGTACTTACTGATGACATGGACCAGATGCAGGTAGTACATAAGATTGGGGCTTGGAACTGGATCATGGGTACTTACTGCTGACATGGACCAGATGCAGGTAGTACATGAGGTTGGGGCTTGGAACTGCATCATGGGTACTTATTAATGATGTGGACCAGATGTAGGTAATACATAAGATTGGTGCTTTGAACTGCTTCATGGGTACTTACTGATGATGTGGACCAGATGTATGTAGTATATAAGATCTGGGGCTTGAAACTGCATCATGGGTACTTACTGATCATGTGGACCAGATGTAGGTAGTACATAAGATTGGGGCTTGGACCTGCGTCATGGGTACTTACTGTTGGTGCTGTGAGGGGTAGAGTTCCATTTTCTACATCCTTTAGTGCTTGATGAATCTGATTTTTCAGATCATTCACTGTGGGGAACAACGTCAGATCATGCCGCTGTGGGAGAAGGCCACCCTGGCCCATGTCACGTATAACAAAATTTCTGCAAGAAGAGATGCATATATTTCATAACAATGCTCTCCTTAGCCTTAGTACTGTTTTTACAAAGACACACTTTCAAGTTACAAGTATTTAAAGTCAATAAGAGACCAGAAGTAAAATATTTACCAGATTCTCTATCTGTACATTTACTATAATGGAAAAACACTCAGAATATGAACCTATATATACATTTGTTTATCTTGTTTTGACAAAACAAGAGTAATGTAAAACTATTACCACAACAAGTTTATATTTTGCACAGTGGTAATTTGTGACAATTTTATGTAGTAATATGCTGATATTAAAGATTTCTAAAAAGGTAATGATGCTAAAATATTTATAGTACAGTCAAACCTGTCCCAAAGGTCACTTTAATACAGCAGTCACCTGGTCACAATGGCAATTCTAATTTCCCATCAACAAATGTCCTAACCGAATAAAGGTATCTCCCTGCTTTAATGGGTCACTGGAGTATACTGACAGTGACCACTCTATGCATATAAATTACTCTTTTGTTGGATGAGGAAGGTATTGTTTGGGAAAAGGAATAGCATGTGAATAGATGTGTGAACATTTTTTTATCATGCTTGTACTCACCATACTCCAGTCACAATGTCAGTGTAACTCAAGTGTTAATATTTCACATTCAAAGGCAAGGTGGTTTTGATCAATAGAAGGAGAGAGTCAACGCAATTCATTAACTGGATGGTGGGACAAGTAGTCATATAGTCACAGCAAAATTGAGACTTGCCTTTTGTGACAGGTATTGTTCAAAATCTTAATTTTTTTAAAAAATCTGCCTCTTAATGAAAGCTATATCTGATGAAGAAAAAGAAATCTTTGAGAAGAGATATGAACTGATCCCATTTTATTAGGGTCAGGGGTTATTCAATATTTACAAAACTTGTCTGTTAAGGCAGACAAAGTTTTGGTTCATATGCTAATAACAATAACCAGATTAAGCTTCTTTTCATATCCTATTCATCACAGGCCTCATAATAAGCTGACGCTTTTGATTTCAGTGAGCTGAACAACTAGTTTGAAGCGTTCAGAGTTTATTTCTTAGCATAATTATACAAGCTGTCCAAACAAAGAGTCAGTCCTCTGTTTCACAATCATATGTAAGCTCTCAATTAGTAGTGAAATTAGTGTTTTGTCACGGTGCACAATACAAATTAAGAACATTGATTTTTTTGTTTGTTTTTGTAAGCGTCAGTGATGATTTAATTTATATGCTGGATAAAATAAACATGATATAGTAATCTTGTATGGAACATACCTTTGAGAGAGAACAACATATATATGTATTTTATGATTTTCTTCAAACGTGCAGTAAATTAAATCTGTTAATAATAATAATAATAATAATAATAATAATAATAATAATAATAATAATTACAATATAACAACAACAACAATAATGATAATCATATTCTGTGCATGGTATTTTTTCAAAAACCAAGTTTGAAAGGCGAACTTGCATACAGAGGTCAAAGGCCAGTTTGGCTTTATCCCATGGGTGGCCGCTATTGACAGGTCTAACTGTACTAAGTTTAAGACTTACAACATGCAATTCTGTATTACATGTTATTCGTGGAAATTTCATTTTGAAATTTGTATTCAGTATTTGCTCAGTAATTATAACATATCATTGCCAAAAATTTCCTGGTTGCACATGTTGTTCGCTTCAAAATACACTTTTGTTGGCTACAATTTAATCCATCAAAATTAATCAATAAAAAGAAGGTAAATACAAAGAAACATGACTAAACTGTCATTATTGTCACTGTCAAAGAAAATTAAGCCTTACCTTGTCTGCGTTTGCTAATATACATGTATATCAATATATTTGAGAAAACTGTCACTTGAAATATGCCACAAAAATATCAATTTTAAGCAATATTTTTGGATCACTTCAAAGTATTATTTATATCTAAGCAAATGTTCATCTGCTTGATTTGTCTAATTCACCTGAGTTGTTTCCGTATTGCATAGACTCTGACCTCCCCAGCTGCCACAAGGTCACGGATTCTTTGTACCACCCTGGGGTGAAGCCTGGGGTATTTTTCATCAGGGTCAATCTTGACTGGAACTGGCTGAATTTTCCCTCCATCAACATGGAATTCATGGGCATTGTCTGCTGGTAGCTGGACATAAAACCTGTCATTGAAAATCTCAACTTCAATTTGTAAAGATGTTAGTTTAAATTGTACTTACTTTGTGATAGTTGTGCAGAACATCTTGCACAATGTATTCTTCTAAGCTCAGATATTTCCAAGAGGTGAACTTCAAACTGGTTGTAAACAAAGAACCATGAGGAAACCACAAAGATTGCATGGGCAACCATATACCCTTGCATATACTAGAACAATGCATCAGACCCTGGACCGCACAGGTGTAAAGCAAGCATGTTGCCAATGTTATCTAGGCCACTTACAGATAAGTTGCCTGATTATATGAAATGAATGCAATGATATATATGTTCCCTGTCTGGAATTAGGTCAAAACCTTATTTTTTCTCTGTGTTATAGGCACGATAATCCCTTCTTTGATTTTTGTTATACAACTTTGATGGGCTGATGGCAGCATAAAATAGATATGAAGTTTACCTGTTTTAAGACTGTTTATCATTATTTCTTCTTTTTTTCTTCTCTTTTTTTATCCCTTGTTTGCATAATTCCCCGTCATTCAATCATGTAGAAGTCAAGAATTTCTCTTGGCTTTTGTGTTTAGTGTTTGTTTTGCTGATGTAAATTGTTTACTTCCATTGATGAAGAGCTTGTTTAGCTAGAAACATTGGGAAACTCTTTTGTATTTGCGGCATTAACAATTTTCACACACACACACACAATATTATATATATATATATATATATACACACACACACACACATATGCATATACACTGACATACCATAATTAACTTATTCCAGACACCATATTTACAAACTTTGTAATAATTTTCAATTGTACATAAAATTCTGGACACCAAGTACATTTTTAAAGCTGAAAAAAAAAATATTCAAGTTGGAACTTAAACTAAGGAATGTTTTACCTATACACAAACACAAGTGTTTGAATAGACTGTCAAACTGTGAAACCACTTTGATTACCCATATTATTGCATGGATTAAGTGAAGGTACTGTAATAGGCAACAATAAAAATGGCTGACATTCTCCACAACTCATGATAACAAAGTGTGATATACCTAAAAGACCTGATGTACAAAATTCACTTAGTGAAAGTGGATTAACTTGTGTGATAACAAGTTTTAAACATGTATACAGGTTATTATCCTTGTTTTTCCCTTTTCCAGTAACCTAAACTGGGTTTACATTCATCTATAATAAAGCAGTCGATATCTCCGACATGCAAGTTTCACAACTTCTTGTCATCTTACTTTTATTCAGTGGCAGATTTCCCCTCGATAACCTCATTTTGAACATAGTCTGTTTGGTCTTTTTACTTAAAGAGTCATTAGAAATAATGGTGTTTTGTAATTAAATTTTTGAACTAGTCTAAGTGATCAGGCTTATTTACATATTTAGGGCAATCATTGCCGTATATGGATTTGAAGTGTCAAGATTGCTTCAAGCATTTAGAAGAAAAATATGGATTATCTTTCAGATTTTCAGAGGTAAGATGATATGAATGGATGTATGTTTTTTTGGTGATGCATTCTTTTGTCAAAGGCAATCTTTATGTTATTAAACTATCAATATTAGAACTAGTTCTAGTCAGCTGTTTGCATATGTTATTGCAATCTGGGTTATGTCCGTAAATAAATTTCTAGCAATGATGAAGACTTGTTGGGCTTTAATCAACTGATTTTGTTAAAACTTTACTCAAACAAGCAACACAATATCTTCCATGGCATGTGAACTTACAGAGAGTTTACAGAAAGCAAATTTTTGAGTAAAATGTTTCTCTAATAATACTTACCTGATCACATTAACATCAGGATTACTCTATGCTACCTCCAAATCCCTCCCTCCCTCAAAGACGAAAAATGTCATAAGACAATGGGAAGCAACTCTTAATGGTTACCTCCATTTCTATCTGCTGGGTTGCTGCCATTATACCCGTATGTAACTAGTTTTCATTTGAGCAAACCTAAAATAGGATGCACGCATTGCGGGTTAGGATGGGAGGGATTTTTAGTTACGTGACCAGGTAAGTATTATTGAAGAAATGTAGTTTGGGGGGTAAAACTAATTTTAATTATGTAATACTTACCTGTTGCTATTGCATAGCCACTCTATTTCCATGATGGGAAATACCCGACAGTATGATGAGAATTCATCCTCCCATAGGGTTGATTAGAAAGTTCTAATGAATAGGACTCTGTGTAAACCCCCCAGTCTTTGCACGTGACTCCCACAATTAATCATTCTTTTTTGAGGATGTAGCCTTACTAGTGGGACATCAGTGCGGGGAGGGAAGAGGGAATCTGGCAATAGCAACAGGTAAGTATTACATAATTAAAATTAGTTTTACCCCCCTCAAAAAACTACATTTTAATATCAGTAATAGCTTACTCTGTTGCTATTGCGGAGCTGAATTCGCCAGTTTGGTGGGAGGCTGATGATCTCACAACTGGTTAAGGAAAATAACAAGGAATACTTGCCCACACTATAGAGGCATTGACTACTGCCGGATGGTATCTGCATGGGCCACTTTTTTGAGTTACAACTAGTGGAACCAAAGAAAAATATGCCTTCACTTTGGTGAGCAAACGAGCGAAGGTAAAAGGAGGAGAAGGCAGTGTGAGATTGCCAAAATGCGGCTTTCATCACATCCTCCAGAGATGAATGAGGTAATTAGGCTCATGAGGTAG
The DNA here is from genome assembly GCA_029931535.1 of Margaritifera margaritifera. NCBI lineage: Eukaryota > Metazoa > Mollusca > Bivalvia > Unionida > Margaritiferidae > Margaritifera > Margaritifera margaritifera. The sequence continues at coordinate 944,708 of JAQPZY010001499.1, read as the reverse complement.
CAATGGTTCGAACCTCATGAACTTTAATTTCATGAAAGAAAGATCCCTCTTGGTAAGGAACTGGTAAGCTCTAGCTGGACATAAAAGTCTATCCTGATCATCCCCAGCACAGGTATGACAGAGACTGTGGATCTGGTTGGCAAAGGAGAGCAACAGACTCATAATTCCCATTGAATCTCAAACAGCCTTGCTCTATGGATCGAGCATGAAGCTCGCTCCTTCGTCTCGCAGACGCTAAGGAGAGCAAGAAAACAGTCTTGACGGTAAGGTTCTTGAAAGAAGCCTCACTTGAAGGTTCATAGGGGGATTTATTAAGGGACCACAAGACACATGAGAGATTCCACCTAGGGATCAGAAAGCGAGACACTGGTATTTGCAGTTCGAAATACCTGATCAGGTCTACTAAGTAAGAGTTCGCACCAATAGCCAGGCTGCCCTATAGACCTTGATAGTACAAACTGAGCATTGCCTCTCATCAAACAGGAAGAGAAGAAAATCAGCCATGTGCTCAAAGAGGGACAGCTAGGATTGATACGATTCCTACAGCACCAATCGCAAAAGATTCTCCAATTGCCATCGCAGACCTTTGACGTAGATCCCCTCTTGGATTGAATGATGCACTTGGTGACTTGCTTGAAAACTTCTCCTGGTGGAGAGATTGTTTGAGATGCACCAAGCATGAAGGTGGAGAATCTGTGGGTTGTTGTGAGAGATTCCCATGTGATTCTGCACTTGATTATTGTCTTAACATCAAAGTTTTCCAGGTGAATCCAGCAAAAGGGGCAAATTCCTGCCTGGGTCCAAGATTGTGCTTTCATAAATTGGGCATGGTCTCTGTCTGGGACACTACCACTGGCCAGATGCGATTCAGTTCTCTCCTGTGCAATGCCATGTCACACAGATTGAAGCTGAAGAAAGTAGTCTGGGGATGCCATCCGACTGACTCCACTATGTCTTGAATTGAGACATTATATTCAAAGGCCAGGCTAATGGAAATGGCTTGTATTTCATGAGCCAAAATTTTCATTAGTCGTACCTGATCCTGAGAGTTCCAAGTACACTGATTTGATAACCCCCTTTAACCAAGTGGCTAGCATTTGTGGGGTTATGTTTTGTTTTCCTGCCTTCAGTGGTAGGAATAGTCTTTGATGGCTGTTGTGGATGCTTTCTGTGTGCTTCAGATAGCATCTGAGAGCATGTACAGGATTCTGCTGCTTCACTTCTCTTGATGTATCGATTGAAGTGAGGGAGTGAATAGTTATTGTTGGTTGCCTAGCAATGTCAGGCTGTTCTTAGAGATAAAACCAGGTTGGGTCATTAAAATGAATGAAACATTGGAACAGAACTGCATGAAGTTCAGATCCACAGATAGGGCAGATAGCTTACTCACCCTGCATGCTGAAGCTAGTGCTATCAGAAATCAAGTCTTATTTGATAGTTGCTTCAGTGAGGTGGAAGATTCAGGCTCAAACCTGGATGAATTGAGCCAAGTTAAGACCCATGAGAGATTCCATTTTGGAAGGTAAGTGAGTGTGGTCTGGAGATGTTGAAATTGGACAGCAAGTTGGAAAGGTCTTTGTTGTGTCCAGTATCATCCCTTCCATTATGTCTGAAATTATGGAATGGTATCCTTTTATTGTGATAGGATGCAAACTTCTTGTCCTCAAAGAGAAACATAAAGAAGTTAGCAAGTTGAATGGAAGTCTGCCCCCTTATTGGTTGACTGAAAATCTTGTTATCAGTAGGCATAGTACATCATTTTCGGTTGACCAATGAGAGGGCCATATTCCATTCAGCTTGTTGCACTTGCATATTAAGCAGGCGCGATCATGGCCATGTCGACAGGTAGCATGGGAAAATGATCTGGCAATCCTTAAAGGTGTGGCAACAAGTCAAACTTTGTGTAGGCATAAAAAGTCGAATGCCTGAGCTAAACATCGGTACCATATTTATTACGTTATGTGAAGTGTAGCTTGAAATATCAGTGTCGATTCTTAAATAAGTCACACAAGAAAGGAGAGAAGCATCCTCCCTTGTAGTTTTATATAGTACATGTATGACATGTATGACTGATAGGTAAATTGTAACCAACAATACAAACCCATGTGGTTGAGCATTGCCTCTAGTATATTTCTGATGGCTATTTTCCCATCTCTGGAGAGCATTCCCTGAAAGGGTCGTGCAGATATGGGAGCTTGTGCTGAAAGGTGGATGGGCAACTCTTATGCAACCTGCTTTCTCACCTCCTCAATTTGACCTCAATGAGAAGGGGAGAACAGAAAGAGAGAGTATGCAAAGTGGTGGTTTTAAATAAGAAGAGTGCAGAAGTGTGTCTCTTCCAATTAAATCCATATTGCAAGAGGCCATAAGGGCATTATCCATCATGTGGTGGGCTGCCCTATTTACTACCTTGGCGATAAGGATCACCAAATTCCAGGCATGATCATTTCCATTCTTCTCAGCTAGTTGAAATATCACCAAAGACACAAAGTCAAGTAGTGAGGAAGTTTACACAATGTTCCTTACTAGCTCTAAAGTAGTGTTAAAGACTTGCCTATCCACTTTAAAGCATGGTGGAGCAGTCATACCAAATGCAGAAATATCCTTATCTACACTTGGTATTTCTGGGTAGAATGTGTCAATGTGCAATTTATACCAATGAGATGAGAAAGTTGCTGGCAAATGACTCACTGAGAAGAAGGCTTTTTTATCACTGGGGTTGTGAATTGCTTCAAGAGATGCCCAGTAATTTCTGCAATTTTTGACAACTGTGTTAGAGTTCTGAAGGATGGACTATCGTTGTCATCATCTACATCTACAGAGGCCTTGACCTTGAAGGTAGGAATCATTGTAGGTGAAGTCAAAATCCATGAAGCTAAATTCCGTCTTCTCCACTATAGGATCAGAATGTTCAGGTGTTTCTGTTTTCATCACCTTCAACAACTTGGGGACTGTCCTCCTGTACACCCTGAGTCCTGGGATACAGCATTCCATATGATAATTATGATTAAGTATCATTGGCATGCATTATAATTCTTTCCAACGGATATGCCATCAGTGGTTTGGAGAGGCCAATTTGGCCTGGTTGGGTTTCTCTCTAAGTAAAGCTGGTTCACCATGTATCTTCATAGGAATGGTTGGTCTGGCCAGCTAGCTGTGTGATCTGTTCAGCATAAAACACAGTTGCTGTTGAAATATATGGATGGTGGACTGGCTGGCCAGCTTGCCAGTTTGAGATAACAGACTCTTGACCACTATAATTATACATAGTTTGTTCATTCTGCTGGACATGTTGGTCAGTAGTTGGGAAGGTGTATGGAAGATGATATCTGTCTTGCTGCTAAGCCAATTTGACCAGCCATATAGTTCAAATTGAAAACCTTCCCATATGGCTTGTGGTTTGGCTGGCCGGCTATACAAATCCAATTGCAGCTCAGTCGGCCGGTCATCCAGTCATATAAGTCAACATAAACGCCTTCACAACCGGCTTGAATATTTTCATGCAAGGATGGGGTACATGATACTTGTAAATGCTCAACCCTCACGGGCGGAGACAAGTTTGACTGTAAAACCGCACGCCTCATAGCCGGGGTGATATCTGAATGCCAACCCTCATGCCTAATGGGTGGTGTCACAAACTTATCCCCAGTGAGGTTCCAATACAAATTTTTGTTTCCACTTGTTGACAATCTCAATGACAAAGCCTTATGAATCAATGAAATCATATGTGATTCGAATGCTTCACTGGAATCACCTTTTGTTTCTCCTGTATTCTCTGATACAGTATGTTCTGGTGCTGTTTTATGTATTTTCTTTGGGGGGTGGGGGGTGAAGATGGCATCTTGACATCCCCGATTAGACTAATCAGTGATTCAGATGTGGGGCGTAAGCTAAGAATTTCTTGCTGTGATGAAATGGAGAGTGCTCGTTTTTTGCATCCCTTGAGACCACATATTTTCTGACCAAAGAGAACACATACTGCATGTCTGTGTTGATGAGAACTTGGTACATAGAAGACAAGTCTTGTGTACATCCTTCACGGCTTTGAACCACTTACACTTCTTACACTTTGTTGTCATCTCTGTAATGAAGAAGAGAAAAAACAAACAAGTGCATACAACAAATAGATAAAAAATGTTGAAATAGATGTCAACCTGCATTAACCAAAACACTTAGAAGTGTAATTATTTTAAAGTACAGCATCAACAAATTTTCAACAGTGAAATTGTACGTTACTGATCGGAATCACGTGACAACAATGAACAGTACAATAAATGCAAAATCTGAATAAATTGACTGGAATTCATGAAAATGTTGTATGCACCGTATAAAACAACATTCTGACTTACTATACCACTGAAATTAAGAAGTAGATGGTTGAATTTAAATATGATAGATTAGATTCCTGGAGGTCTGCGTTACAGCATTAGGCGAAAGATAAAAACTAGTTACATATGGGTATAATGGTAGCAACATAACAGGTAGAGAGGGAGGTAACCTGTAAGAGTTGCTACCCTTTGTCTAGATAACAGAAAGACATTTTTTTGCCTTTCAGGGAGGGCTGGATTAGGAAGTAGCAGAGAGTTATCCTCATGTTAATGTGTTCAGGTAATGTGCTTGACATAGAAATTAAAGTACATAAATTATATCATTTAGATCTGGTTCAAACTTGTCACAATGGTAGAACGTGTACATGATGAACAGACTGACATAGTTTTACAAACAAAAAACAAGCACCAGAATTGTACAAGGAAACACTGAAACATTATCATGAAAGTATTCTTTATTGGCAAGCAAGGATATAATGCAACCTAGTTTACCTAGACCATTTCTGACTATTAATGAACTTGTAAGGCACACTGATGCACAAAACTTGACTGTGGGATCGCGGGTTTCATGCAATTTTTGTCTTATGTTGCCCGAATCCTAACTCATGTGCACTTCCTGAGTACACTTTATCATCAGGAAAATATATAAAAATCTGCCTATTTTTCTTTAGTGGACTTCTGTCTGCTGTTATGTTGGCCCTTGCAATGGTTTGAGTTGCTAATGGTGATAAAGGCTTTAAGATGGCAGTTCATTTCCATTTTATAACAACATTTTTGGCAATCAAAACATTCAAGGTTTGTATTAGTCTGCCAACTTGCAATACAGAGTCAGTGACAGCCACTAGTGTAACATAATTTTGAGGCTAATTAATGACAAAAGGAACTAAATTTCTGGGGTGAAAACTTGCACAGTTTGGCATTTAATCAATGAATTATTAGTTTGAAAAGAAAAAGAATTTAGAAAACATGATAGTTGTTACAATAAACACTGACAGATAATGAGTGAACACTGAAAGTTAAAAGAGAGTACGATCTGTAATGGAAACTTCCAGTGCACTTCTTTTCAGATGAACCACATATTCAGACATATAAATGTTTTAATGGGTTACTTCAGCACTTGATAAAACGTATATAAAGTAATATAAATGCCCAAGGAAAAGATGAAAGAGCAGTGCAGACAACAAGTTAAGTGTCAAAACTGTCAAAACAAACAAGATTATATCAATTTTCTATTACTACTAGTGAATTGAGTACTATCTAGTATTTTTCCTTGTCCCTTTGAAATTGTGCATGTTCCTAAAAATTGGAAGATAGGGGACACAATGTCCACTGCCCTGGGGATCATAAGCAACACTGACAAAACTATTAATTTTTCAGACAAAATATTCATGAAAATTGATCATTTTCACTAGTACATGAAAAATTCTGAAAAAGTGATAAATATTTTATTTTTTAATGTCAGGTTATTTAGGTGAATGACAGTAATACCTGCACATGCCTTGGTAAGTGAACTCACTCATTTTAGTCAGAACTTGCATAAACAAGTCACTTATATTCATATTTGTTTCAATCCCAACATGCCTCATGGGAGTGAAGCAGCTGCAGAACTTGCACAAACAAGCCATTCTTATGTACACATATTTCAATCCCAGCATTCCTCATGCAAGTGAAACAGCTGATAAAATCCATCTAGGACATCAGGATTTTCTTAGAACCTACCATCATGCATGCCTTGTGTATCATTACCACTTAGCTTTGTGGGTTAAATCAGTTTCAAACACAGATCTTACATATAAGGGCAGGGAATGAAGGACGGATCTTGTTACCCAAAGTGTAAGCCATCCCCAACTGTAGATGGTGGACAACTCGAGTTATTGTGCAGAAATGAAATTGGTAACAGACAGATGGACAGACAACATAACTTAATACACTCCGCCTTATGCCAGGGATATAAAAAGCCGTGGATAAATGAAGAAGTTCTGAATGACCTGTAAAATGTTATTTCCATCACTGTTGTATACACAAAAGGACAAAAGGAAATTGGAATTAATGAGACTAGAAAATAAGGACAGCGAATGACCGTAAAGTCTTGATTATCCACAATTTTTGTTTCTATGAACATGTTTCCCCAACACTACTAATATATGCAAACACAGATTTAATTATCAAAACTCCTGGTTATCCAAAACCATTTTCCTATTCAAAACAAATTTGGATCACTGAAGTGGTACTATATATGACCTAACACATTTCAGCCTGTTTAAAAAAATGTCTCCAACAGACATAATCCTTTCTACCTCTCTTGTCCAATACTTCTAAGCTATGCTGTTGCTATAACCTCTCTTGTCTAATACTATATATGACATGCTGTTTCTACCTCTCTTGTCCAATACTGTCTAAGTCATGCTGTTTCTATCTACTCTCTTGTCCAATACTGTCTAAGCCATGCTGTTTCTATCTACCTCTCTTGTCCAATACTGCCTAAACAATGCTGTTTCTATCTACCTCTCTTGTCCAATACTAAGCCATGCTGTTTGTATCTACCTCTCTTGTCCAATACTGTCTAAGCTATACTGTTGCTATCTACCTCTCTTGTCTAATACTATCTAAGACATAATGTTTCTATCTACCTCTCTTGTTCAATACTGTCTAAGCCATGCTGTTTCTATCTACCTCTATTGTCCAATACTGTCTAAGCTATACTGTTGCTATCTACCTCTCTTGTCCAATACTGTCTAAGCCATGCTGTTTCTATCTACCTCTCTTGTCCAATACTGTCTGAGCCATATGGTTTCTATCTTACCTCTCTTGTCCAATACTGTCTAAGCCATGCTGTTTCAGCTCATGGAAAGCCTTGTCCATTGCATTCTTCAAGGACTTCTTATCCAAGTCCATATCAACTGCAAACTCCGGAAATTTTCTGACTTTCTTGATATAAATTCTGTTGAAAAAACAATTACATGAAATTTTTATAATTATTCTACCACAAACTTTATAGTTATATTTCCTATTTGTAACCACCATTGTCATCATCCAATGAAGGAGCCTGTACCTATTGCAGGAACAGGTGGGGCATCTTAGCACACATGGTACAGATCATGGTGTGTACAGTCCCATAGAATTTTTGTTCAAGGAGTTCTCAAGGACTTCAAAAAGTTTTCAAACAGTATTTTACTTAGGAAATTGAACTTTCTCTTATGTTATTTTGTTTATCACTGCATAAAAGGTAGCGTAAACTGATCATGAGTCAGACAGGTCCTAACTTTGCTCTAAAATAGCAAAACCTTGCCTGCCATGTAGCGAATGATTAAGATATAAATAGGGGTAAAAAATCAAGCATTTTTTCACATATTAGTTGCCAATATTCATACCATAGTAAATATATGGCACATAGTAGTGTCTACTAGAAAACTGATCTGGAGTTGGCCATTTTTGCAAGTCCCTGTGGATAATTTTCTGCACGGTATTATGGGTTTGACTGGTATTAGATTTTCTTTGCAAAAAGTTTACCCACAATACCTTGTATAACATTACCCACATTGACTTGCAAAAATGGCAGATTTTGTACAGGAATTTCCATGTCTACCATTGTCTGCTATCTATTATACTTCTAACTGAAACTAACATTCATTTATTTGCTCAGAATCAATGAACTTTCATGTTGTCAGGGTTTGAAGTTATCATTTTTAGTCTGAAGAACTAAACTGCAAAGGTATGCCTATTAATCTGTGCTGAAATGGACGTTAGGAGCAGCGACATTTTCACTTGTTTTTTTATACACACTTCCCTGTATCTTCATGTTCATGCAGATTTAATAAGGCTGAAAGTCAAACTCTTGTTGAAACAGACAAATCTTATATACATTAACTGCATAATGTCACTATTAAAAGGTCACAGGATCACATGACAGAAACATGCACAGCTGGACCAAGGCCCATGGTTATAAAACCACTGATGCTCAAACTCACTCTCAAGTCAAAATTCAAATGTATGATTGGCTCATGTACTTTATATTCCTACCAATCAGATGTCAGACTTTGAGCTCAGTCTGAGTTTTAGTACGAACAAGGGCTCAATCCCAAGATCTCCATAATTCTAAAAAGGAATTCTACGATCGGGCCTGGAATTGATACAACTTTTTAAGCATTTAACTGGAAACCCAAATTGTTAAGAATCAGGAGCAATGTATCAAGAACTAAGAAGAGTACAATGAACAGCATATGATAGTTCTGTATGAACATAAATGAGATTTTTGTGCCGAATCCACTTTTCTTCTTTCCATCTCAGTGACCTTGACCTTATCCTTTTCACCCAAAATCAAAAGACTTATTTTCTAGCCCAAGTGTAAGCCATCCACAAAAATTTTGTCCAGGTCTGAGATGTAAAACTAACTAATGTTATTGTGCAGAAACCATTTTTCATCTTTCAGTCACAGTGATCTTGGACTTCAGCATTTTTTTACCCCAAAATCAACAGGTTTCTTCCTTACTGCAAGTAAAAGCCATCCACAAAGTTTGGTCCAGCTATGTGATGAAGAACTATTATCATGTGGAAACCATTTTATTCTTTCAGAGTGACCTTCACTTTTGACCATTAAACCCTGAAATAAACAGGGTTCTTCCTTACTTCAAGTGCAAGCCATTCACAAAGTTTGGTAACTGTAGATTGTGGACAGTTCAAGTTATTGTGCAAAAATGAAATTGGTAACACAAGCAGATGGATTTCATAACATAATATGCTCCACCTTATGTCATGTTAACAAATTGTATCCAATTATTGCCAATAGCTTCAGACGTATTTATTCTCAACATTTTGAGAAAAGGCATCAGTCTCATTCTAAATTTTAGGAATTCATGGCCTGAGGCAATGCACCCTACCCTCATTCCTACAACATATTCACCCTGCCTTTCAGAGACACGTCTCCATGAGGTCTTTATGTCCAATCCCATTGCTTCTACAAAATGTCAAAGAAAATACGCAACTGGACAGGGGCTCAAACGTGGTGCATTGTCCAATGTCAGCATTACCATGTCATTCACCCCATGACTCATTTACCTTGGCTAACAGCAAATCTCACTAAGCCACTATATACTGCAACTTAGTGACTTACACCTATGTGGTAATTCTGCTAATTTTCCATTCATGAATGTCAGTAATTTGCCAAAATTCAACAACACCTTAACAAATTATGAATAAATTGTAATGGTATTCATACAAGAAAGAGCTTAATTTACCTGGCTGGGCAGGTTTGTCTGTAGTCTCCTTTGACAGGAATATCTTCCAATTTCTTGCCAGGTGCACCTTTTCTTCTGGGGCCAAACTGACATTCCATAACCACTGCTCGACTCCCTATCACAGCAAAACAAGTAAAGCTACATATAAATAAAACAGTATATAAAATAATTTTGTTTTGCCTGTAAATTTCTTGTCCATACAAAAAGTTCCATTTAAACTTTTGACATAAATCTGAACTGATGTCATACATTTACACCATACATAAGTCATGATCTGACAACCTTTAATAAAATTTTCTACAGTCATCTTTATTTTGCTATTTGGCAAATACCTCCCTGTACATTCCTGGCTTGCTAAAGCAGCTACTGAGTCATTCAAATACATGTTGGTATATACTGAGTCATTCAAATACATGTTGGTATATGCAGATATGTTACTGCATAATGACATTGTGCATAACAAACATTTAAACATTAGGCCCTATATTCTAAAACATTTTGAGTAGCACAAAACTCAAATTCAGGCTCAAAGTCAGAAAGTTTTGACAAAGTATAATTTTCACAACAGTAAAACAAAAATAATACAACTTTCTGCACATATGCCTCCACCCACAAGCAAGGCTGCAATGTTTACACGTGTAAACAGCTTAACGTTTAAAAAATCGGTAACCGTGTAAACGAACATGCACATGGTCATCAGTGATGCTAGTCCTACGTGTTCCTATTAAATTATTTTCACATCTCTCCTTAAGAGGACTGTTTAGCGGGATTTTTCTGTTCATTATTTTCTTAAAGAATGTATTATTTTCAAATGTGGCGTGACTAGGAAAAAGCCGAAGTTGATGAGAATTGGTTGTACTGCACATTACACATCTGGTTAATTACTGACAATGCTGACACAAATGTCTTTAAACTACATTATTTGCCTTTGAAAATCATATTTGTTATCAGAACCTTTCGTGAGTAACATTATATTTTAAAGAAACACCATTTTAAGTTTGTAAGCTACTGCAAAGTTTCATAGTCATTGCAGATCCTATTAAAGCATCCAATGCTCTTTCAGTGTTCATTCCAGGAATGGAAAAAATGGGGCTCAAGGGCCCCTACCAGGTCATTTGAGGGGTCATTTTGGAAAAAAAAGAAAGAAAAGACACAGGGCTTGCAATTATTCTTACCTGATTCTTGTCTAAGAAAACTTTCAAGAAAATTCAGACACATATCATTATCAGCCTTCCTCCTGCTGCAAGCCCTCAGTACCAGGATGTGCATTCCTCATGCTTGAGTAATGATTCCCCTTTAGAATTTATTTTGAATATTTAGAGTCTACATGTTTTCCTCCCTGTACGCTACTTTGGAAACAAATGAGCAGTGTTTTTGCAGAAGATTCATCTTCTTTTCTTTACATTTTCTAACCATGATCATCAATTATGTGTTTTTGATTGGTGCCGAAGCTAATCAAAATCAGTAAGACATTTCTGTCAGACAATGAAATGGATCGTCTTATGCTGCTTTGGCAATGAGTGCACTCTATTCAGTAAGCCAGCTTTGGATGTGCTAGATTCAGTCAGTATAAAATCAACCGTAACTATCTTTTATCCTTATTTTCTGAGGTGTATTTTATGTGCCCTACGGGTGCCATAGAAGCTACTTTCTTGCATCAGACATGAAAAATAAGGGTCAATGCACAGCCTAAAATGAACTCTGCGCATGTCCAGGCAGTACGTCTGGTTGCATTATTGATTTTTCATCATGTACATATATGTAGCAGTACAAAACAATATCACGGCGATCCTAAGGACGTTTTACCTTAATTGTCAGATATATTCCTCAAAGACATGTCTTAAAAACTGAATTCTGTTACAATGAGGTAAAAAAAAAACATACAGCAAATGAAACAATCACAAGTTGAGCAAGGTACAGTGTGCACATTGTCAATGGCTAACATATAATAGATGTCGTCTGTAAGACTAACACAAGAAAGGTTTAGTTTTTCAAATCGGTTTGATTAAACGGCATCGTTTTGGTTATTGTATACCGTGTACACATTTAGAAATTTTGTTAAACCTTGCAGCCTTACCCACAAGGGAGAGAGACATACTAGTTTTGTGCTGTCTATCCATCCATCATCCACCACTTACGTTGTAAGCAAGATATATAAAAAAATATTTTGCTAAAGCAGACAAAATTGGATATTTATAAACCTGGAGTATGTCTCAAAACCTGATTAGGTTCTGGTATTTTTAAGATCACAGGTTGATATTTTGTGTTAAGTGAAGGCTATGGTGGTGGAAGGAGACATATAATTCCACTTTCATACACAAATCTCATTGAGTTTATTTACGTTATCTGCTTGCATAACTAATTTTAAGGGTATAGGCAGAATTAATAAATGACATCTGATTTTTAGTTTCATTTTCAGATTTTTTGCTCAAAAGTTTCAAGTGTATGTTCAAGGCAGCATGACCAGGACTGAAAACTTAGAACCTCTCAGACACTAGCAAGATGCTCTATGATCTTAGCTATAAATAAAATTCATGAACAAAACAGTGATGGTACTGTTATGCTGTCACACTTTTAGTAATTTTATCTAACACGATATGTTGGATCTTGATGAAGACATAACAAAAACAACTACAATCCAGATACACTTGTAATGAAGGACATGGTATGTTGGATCCTGATGATGATGTAACAAAAACAACAACAATCCAAATACACTTGTAATGAAGGACATGGTATGCTGGATCTTGATTACGATGTAATAAAAACAACTACAAACCAGACACACTAGTAATGAAGGACATGGTATGTTGGATCTTGCTGATGATGTAACAAAAACAACTACAACCCAGACACACTTGTAATGAAGGACATGGTATGTTGGATCTTGATGACGATGTAACAAAAACAACTACAACCCAGACACACTAGTAATGAAGGACATGGTATGTTGGATCTTGCTGATGATATAACAAAAACAACAACAATCCAGATACACTTGTAATGAATGGCATGGTATGTTGGATCTTGAAGAAATCATAACAAAAACAACTACAATCCAGATACACTTTGTCTTATAATGAAGGAGATAAGTACAAACCTGAGTTGACAAAGGGGATTCCATCCCAGGGAACATATTGTGACTTCCACATCAGTCGGGTTGATGGCTTGGCTGGGCTGGGGGACTGCCGTGTCCCCCAGAAACTCTGTGTCTGCTGTTTGTGATAAGTTAGGAGCAGATCAAGTTCCACTTCACTCTCAACATAACCACGAAAATAATCTCCAAGCCTCTGAAAAATGGTATGGTCTTTTGAAACTCAGGATAATGAAATGAGAGTCACATAGGTTTTCACAAAAAGAATGCATAGTCTACATTTTTTTCTAGAAAAGAGAAGATCACCATTATAAAAAATATACATGTTACTACTCAGGGCTGTTCCATTCAAACATACATGGTACCCAAGCAAAAGAGTTTGAGTTTCAATAACACAGAGAGATTTTACAAGGAAAGTAGTACATGCCATGGTACCTAATATCTCTGATACCTTTATAACATTGATAAACTACTGTAGTATCAGAAATGTTTGTGAGACCAACTTTTGTTGTTGCCCAGAACCACAAATTTAAATACCCTAATGAAAAATTAGCCACGTATGATGATGATCCCCCACCACTCATTTTCTTACTGTGTGTCATTCCTAGAGATTAAGGAAGCTACTAGTATTTGATAAATCAATGGCAATAATGTAATTTGGTAATAAAAGATTAGCTTTTACACATGTTTGTTTTATTTTAACCCTTCAAAAAAAGAATTAAATAGCATTTTATATTGTTTCAATGCACATGTATCAATACATTTTTATCCATGCATTGCTTGAAGCACTATCATTAATGAAACACTATGTATATACACTAATTACAGCAGAGTATTAAAGCTCACACTGTAATAACATCGTGTCAATCAAGTCTCAAGGTACGCACAAATGATTGTCAGGTAAATAATCCCCAAATTGCACAATTAAACAAGTCCAGCTTTCTCAAAACCACAGATAATTAGGTCCGATCTTTCACTCATTGTCAAGTGAGCTGCAATTATCCTTTCAGCCCGAATTGGCTTGATTAATGAGGTTGCAATCAGTGATCATCACCAGTAACATCTTCCTTTTATGCGATTGCCTCCAAGACCTGTTCAGAATTGTGGTTGAGTGATTTTAATTCTTCTTTGTACTCTTTATTTATTGTTAAGTCTAGTGGTTGAAGAGTTGGTATGCACATGAAGCAGGCACAAACAAACGCGTGATCCACTGTCTTTCAATTTAGTTAGCATCTTCTTACATTAGTGGGCTCAAAACACATCAAATATTGCCACTGTCTGCTGACTGTATTGAGCAAAGGGCAGCTGGTCACATGTTTTGTTCACTTTATGGACAGTGGTTTAAGTAAGAGATCATACAGTTGTACTATAATAACCGATTGGTTTAGTGTTTTTGGTTGCGTCGGCTTCCTGTGATGTTGAGCACTCAGACGAGTGATTGATCTTGACAGGTGTTTTATTTGTGTTCATAGAGGTGGTAGTATTGTTTTAGTGTTGTTGGCTGCATCAGCTTCAATTGATTTTATTCACTTGGATGAAAACATTGTGCAAGTATTGAACTTGTCAGGCCTTTGATTTGTGCTCATACATGTGGTAGCATTGTTATAAATATTCAAGTGACCGCTGTTTGCATTGGCATAGTTTTATTCTTTTTCATTCTTTATTTTGGGTTAAACCACGAAATTAAACACTTACTAATATGCAAACTTTGACAGGCAAAACCACGAACTTAAGTACCAACAAATTTTTTTTTTTTTATTTTTTTTTTTTACAAAACCACAAAAATAAATGATACTACAGTATCTTACATTGCACCTAATGGTGGCAAGGAACATTTTTAAGTGCCTTACCCAGGTACTACATATGTTTTGATTAAACAGTCTTCAGGAAATCTGAAGCATCAGTCAACATCTGGGCTGTGCTACCGAAGTGAGAAATTGAAAGAATCTAGATAACCACACCAACTCTGCATTCCACTATAGCATTTTCTATTAATGCTGATCACTTGGCAGTTATCACCTTAATAAACAGAAATTTGTGATAATTATTACAAATTTTACAAACACTAGATGAACCAAGAATTTTCGTACGCCAAACAGAAGCTAGTTCGCTTGAGCTCTCTAAGACAATACCTCTAACTAGATACTGCTACATTTTTCCCTACTTTTTGCAAATTTAAAGCAGTGGGTGGGTGGGGCATGTAAAGGACTGAAGAGGATGGGCATTAAGGTGTCAACCACTGTCTTCTGGCATTGAGAGTTACCTCAGTTTATGAGCCTGGCAGCCCAGGTTAGACAGTTAGGAGGAAGGGGCTGTAGAGGAGGGGGTATCAAAATGCCGGTCACTGTATCCTGACATGTACATTTACCTCAGTTTCTGAACCTGGCAGCCCAGGGTGGACAGTTAGTGGAAGGTACTGTAAAGAAGGGATTATCAATATGCCAGTCACTGAATCGCGACATGTACATTTACCTCACAGTGTTTTAGTTGGGCAGCCCAGATTGGAGGGTGGGAAGGGCTGTAGAGGAGGATGTATCAAGAAGTCAGTCACTGTATACTAACATGAAACATTTACCTCACAGTTTCTGAGCCTGGCAGCCCAAGGTGGACAGTTAGGGGGAAGAGGCTGTAAAGGAGAGGGTATCAAGATACCAGTCACTGTATCCTGACCCACAATGTCCCCGCTGGTCACAACCTGGTCCTGGTCCTCTATAGTATCCACATCAGCTGAAGAAGTTATATAACATGTCTGTATCTGAGAATGATTTATTTTTCTTTGTGCAAGGAAATAAGGAACAAAAAGATCTGGGCTCTCATTAGGATTTCACAAGTCTAGTACTCTCAACCTGGAAAAAATGGCACAGTGTATGTCCACCCCATGTTTAATAGTCCTCTTTGTAGGAATTAGTTGGGCATGATTGACTCTGTGGATTATTCACCAATGGGTCAAGGTATGCAGTCTTGAACTAAAGTTACCATGCAGAAAGCATTGTTTTCTTATTATACTAACTATGACCATGACCTCTGACAATCGGTTGCTTTATTGCTTTACGTGCAAGTCATCCAAAGTTTGGTCAAGTAATTTACTGAGGAATAAAAGTTACTCTGCAAAACCCATTTTTCTTTGAGCTACAATGACCCTGACCTTTGACATTTTGACCCCCAAATCAATAGACCTCTTCCACACCTTAAGTGCAAGCCCTCCACAATCTTTGGTCAAGGTTAATGGTATAGAACTAAAGTTATTACGAAAATCCATTTCTCTTCTTTCAGTCAAAGTGACCTTGAGCTATGACTTTTTGACCCCAAAATCAATAGGTTTCTTCCTTACAGCATGTGCAAGCTATCCACAATGATTGGTCCAGGTCTATGGTGTTGAAATAATGTTACTGTGCAGAAACCATTTTTCTTCTTTTAGTTACAGTGACCATTACCTCTGAACTTCTGACTCCAAAATCGACAAGCTTTCCACAAAGACTGGTCCAGGTCAGTGATGTACAATTAATGTTATTGTGCACAAACCATTGTTTCTTCTTTCAGTCACAGCGACCTTGACCTTAGACCTTTTGACCCTGCAATAACCAGACTTTTTTCTTACCCATCAAGCCATCCACAAAGTTTGGTGGAGGTATGTTCTGTAGGTCTGAAGTTATCAGGCAAAATAGGAAAAGCTGATGGACAGATGGACAAATGTATAAAAATTGTGACCTTCTTTTGTTGTAAGAGTGTGGAACTAACAGAAATGCATACAATCATCTAGTTTGATGATTCTGGCATGAATAGTGCTTAGGACATACCCCAAGTCAGTGATGCATGAAATATGGCTCAAAGTGATATAACTCTGTGATGAGCCTGTAGTGCTCATCAAGATGCATTCCCTCACCAAGTTTTATGATTCTAGGCATAACAGTATGTACACAAGGGGCTAAAAACCTATATGGTAATAAGCTAAATGCAAAAACTTAACCAGGGTCAGAGTGACCTTCTTTTGTTGTAAGGATGTGGTACCAACATGCATATAATTATCAAGTTTGATGATAACTGCATGAAGAGAACCTGAGATATAAACTTAAAACACAAACTTTAACCACAGTCAGGTGAAGAGTAAAATATGGGTCACAGTGACCTACTTGTGTGATGAGGGTGTAGTACTAATCAAGATGCATCACCTCATCATGTTTCATGAATCTAGGTATAACAGTATATATAGCGGGTGCAAGAAACCTTTAGGTCACGAGCTAAGCGCAAAAACGTAACCTAAGTCAGTAAAATGTAAAATGCATGACCTTCTTTTCTTGTAACGGTGTGGTACTAATAGAGATACACAGAATCATCTAGTTTAGTGATTCTAGCATAAAAAGAGCTTGAGAAATAAAATTAAAATCAAAATTTAACAGTGAAGTGTGAAATATGGACACAGTGACCTACTTTTGTGATGGACATATAGTACTGATCAAGATGCACCCCTTTACCAAACTTCATGAATCCAGGTATAACAGTATATATACTGGGTACAAAGAACTATATGGTCATGAGGTAAATGCAAAAACTTAACCCAAGCCAGTAAATTGTCAAATGTAGGTCACAGTGACCTTCTTTTGCTGTATGAGTGTGGTACTAACAGAGATGCATACAATCATCTAGTTTTACGATTCTAGCATGAACAGAACTTGAGAAATGAACTTCAAGCACAAAACTGAACCAAGCTCAATTGTGATGAGGGTGTAGTACTCATCAAGATACATCCCCTCATGAAGTTTCATGATTCCAGGTATAACAGTATCTATAGAGTGTGTCAAAAACCTAACTAGAAGCAAAAACTTAACCAAGAATGTACAACTAATGTACATGTACAAACTTAGCCCCTTCCCAGGGGGTAGCTGCTATGAAACCCAATCCAAACAGTTGCCTAGGACCAAGGAAAAAAGAATGGTAACCGTTGTGATTTAGTGATCTGTGCGGGCGCCAATGCCAAGGGGTAGTACATTAGCTCACTTACACTGTGTACAGTTGGTCTACAAAATTCTTGGTTTGCCCTGTAGGTCTGGGTGGGTATGTAGGTTAATAAATTTTGTTATATTTTTTCCTGACTTCCATTACACTGTACAAGGATTATATCTGGTATTTCAGAATGTTGTGGTGCATGCCATGTACTCTCTGATATATAGTTATGCCACACGGCATGTTAGCTAGCTCTGCAACAATGCTGCAAGGTAGGCAATGCAGTGCATGTCCACACAGATCACCAGCCAGCATGGAAATTGCAGATTTTTGCTAGTGTTGAATCAACACCATCTTTAATAGTCAAGAGTTAATCCATGTTGTTTCACATCAACCCTTCGCATACAGCTAACTGAACAGTATTTGAACCAGTGCCCTCTTGTGGATGAAATGAGTTACTACCTGTAGTAAGTGTAATCAACTGATCAATGACAGAGCTTGTTACATCCATCAGGTATTCTTAACATTTAAAATTGGATAAACTGACATGAAACAAGTGTCATTGTTGACTGAGGCTGTCATGACTATTCCAAACTCGCTTGTTTAGTAAATGTAACGAGCAGTTCAGGTGAATCAGTTTCTTTCAGCTGATTTCAATCAGAGAACAGTGGTAAATAGTTTTAGCTAACTACATATGCCAAGGGTCAACGTGGAACAAAATGGATTGATGACCCTTAAAGCAAAAATGGGTCAACACAAGAAAAAACACATATTTGAGAATTTCAATCAAGCAAAAAATAAATTAATACATAAATTTTAAAAAATTTAAATTACAAATGGGAAATTAAATAAAACCTTCACAAGCTAAACTTAACTAGGTTCAAAATCAATTATGACTACAGAACAATTCTGGGTGAAACTTTGAAAATTATAAAGTAGAGGAAAAAAATCTATATCTTTAAGAAATAAGTTATTATAAAGATATGGATTTATATTTTTTTTATCCATGGACTAAACATTAGACGCATGTGGTGAAACAAAGAAGAAATGAGCTGTCACTTTGTCAAAACACTATAAGAGAGTTAGAAAAATATGCACTTCCTGTCACTGTGTCAAAACACTACAAGAGAGTTAGAAAAATATGCACTACCTGTCACTTTGTCAAAACACTACAAGAGAGTTAGAAAAATATGCACTACCTGTCACTTTGTCAAAACACTACAAGAGAATTATTAAAATATGCACTACCTGTCACTGTGTCAAAACACTACAAGAGAGTTAGAAAAATATGCAGTCACTTTGTCAAAACACTACAAGAGAGTTAGAAAATATGCACTACGTGTCAATTTGTCAAAACACTACAAGAGAGTTTGAAAAATATGCACTACTTGTCACTTTGTCAAAACACTACAAGAGAGTTAGAAAAATATGCACTACCTGTCACTTTGTCAAAACACACGTCTTGAGGCTTACAGCGAGGGACCTTTGTCAAGTGCATAGTCAACATCATTTATATCCGGCACAACAACATGATCACAAATGTCTTCCCACATCTCTTTTTATTGAGTGATTCATTGAATCTAGACTTTTTACATCATTATCACATCACTTCTCCACATTAACATATTGCAGGACCTCAACTTCATGTGCTTGTCAGCATGGCTTTTGCACATGGCACATACTTTCCTAAACACTTGATTGAGCATTTAAAAAATTTGTCAATAAATGCAAAGCATCCAAATGATACCCTGTTTGGAAAACAATTCTGAGGCCAGACCACAGTAAATGCTTCTGTGCGTCATGGGGCTTCAGTCGGGTTGCTTGGCAAAGGGCAAACAAACAATGTTTTTTAATTTAGGTCTAAGCGGACAATTTTACTTTTTGTATCACAAAAATGTCCCGAGTAATATTTACTCACAGAAACAAATAGATTTGACATTCCTGATTATAACATGATAGCAATTCATACAATAAGAGGAAAAAGAGTTCTCAGTTTAAAAAACTGAAGATGATCACAGGCAGAAATATTCTTGTCATTGATCCTACACTTTATTATAATATGAGCCGTTTGTCTGGCCCTCCATCTCTATGTAATTATATCTCCTCCTAAAACATTAGATGGAAATTCACCAAACTAGGTACGTGAGTTGCTCATGTGGAACCATCTTTCGGAGCAGTGTAATTTTTCTACCCCTTCTTTGGGGTTCTTGGGAGCAGTTACAGTAACTTATTTTGTTATCAAGCATTATATATGTACTCATAACAGGAAGAGACATAATATATGTAACAGATCTGGGGTTATGACTCATGGGCCATGGCGCAGAAAAGGGGAGGGACAAGTGACTGCTATGTCTCACCACCATCAGAAAAGTGACTGCTATATATGGGCTCAAGAATGAATATGGAGCATTGCCATGGTGATCCATGGAAGTAGCTCTAGTTTACAAAGTGCCTTCAATTTGTACATTTTAAAACATCATTTCCTCTTCTGAAAAGACCAACAAGTTTCCTAATTAAAGAACAAATGAAATATGTTGAGCTTTGCAATAAGGCATATATATAGATTAACCAGATCTATACTATACTTACTTGCAATCAAAGGTTTCTGATCAAAATCCCCAGACTCCCCAACAGCAATTATTGCCATTTCAGGATTGACAACTTGCCACACCCTGCCATCAGACTGACTGAATCCAAGATCTGAGGGTGCTGAAACTGTGATAATCTGGATTGACTCTGGATGTGCCAGTATCTGTCCATTACTAATGCTGATGGGTGTAGCCAAGAGACTCTGAAAAGGCCCTGTAAGGGTTTGTCCTCCTGAAATGATAAAGAGTTGGAAATAGTTTAGAACCAGTTTGCTTGAAGTAGAGTTCATACTCAGGTTGGTCAAAATAATGCTAACACACATTGCTTTACCTGCAAAAGTTATACATAAGCAGAATCCGATTTCTCTCACAACTTTACTTGATCACCTCTCCTTCTGGGTTGGGT
The DNA here is from genome assembly GCA_029931535.1 of Margaritifera margaritifera. Classification (NCBI taxonomy): domain Eukaryota; kingdom Metazoa; phylum Mollusca; class Bivalvia; order Unionida; family Margaritiferidae; genus Margaritifera; species Margaritifera margaritifera. The sequence continues at coordinate 924,117 of JAQPZY010001499.1, read as the reverse complement.
AAAACTCAGGTAGGGTCCATGATTACACTTAGAATATTGCAGAGTCACTGACTTTGTTAAATTGTAATTTGCACCACACGAATGGCTAGTTGACATGAAATTAACAGAATTTATGTCTAATATGCATTAATCAAAAGTTATTAGAAACTTTGTCAATGTTGCAGACAGCAAGGGCAACATCAATACCAAGGTGCATAGTACCTCTATTGCACTTCTACTAATCCAATGCACATTTAGCTTATATCAATGTTGTCACATGTAAGCTGTGTCTTTCTATTTTGTAAGAGATGATGATAAAAGAAGCTTGGCATGAATTGCACTAATAATAATAAAAATAATAATAATAATAATATTTTTATTATCATCATCATCATCATTATTAAGAACAATAATACTGGATGCGAAGAGAAAGCTGGAATAACAATGATACAAAATGGAATTATTATACACTCCTAGTGTGATCTAACTTTGAAGAAAAAAAACAAACAGTATTAACATGACTGTGTAATAATAAAGTCAAAATAGATTAATTAGCATTCCTGCTGGCCCACCTCAAAATTTACTTGGGCAAGTTAAATTTGGAGGTCAGCTTGACCTGAGCAAGTTGACTAACAAATATTTTGTTCAACCCTGAACACGGAGGAATATAAACTTAGTATGCACCTACCTGACACAGATAAAGACTGTAAGATAGAACTTGATTGTATTTCCTGATCTTCTTCATCATCAGCTTTGACCCCAACTCCTGAAGACACATAGGTCAAATCATCTGTGTTTCCAGGTGTCACCAAGGTGACAGATGAGGTTGCTACAGCATCTGCACTGGAACTAACATCTTCATTATCAGACATATTTCATTATTTCCCTTCCTGAAATGTAATTAGATAAACCTTGTAAAAGAAACTATGCAGCATGTCATCAATTGAATGAGTAATTATGTAAAGAATCTATCTGCAGTAACAAATTTAAAAATATTTTAATAAGAATCAATGGGAAATCACTTCTATATAAGCAAAACTACACTATTTACATTATTTTGTTGTTGTTCCCTGTTGCTTTTGTTGCCATCTTGTTGCGAATGTCCGATTCCTTGGTCATATATGCCATGATGGCACAACTGCTAACGTTTAACATATTGAAAGAAACCAAGGAGCCTCTTTGAGATACACAAGTTTATAAACAAACAAATAAATAAATTGGTAGCAGGGTTGTCAGCTTGTCAGCACCATACTGGCTATATGGCACTGATTAAAAGTAAAGTTCTACAAATTTAAAATAAAAAATTACAAAAAAAACCAAAAGGAAGCCTTCCAAATAAACACGAGGCACTAAATGATAAAAGTTAAAATAAAAAGATAAATAAGCAAATAAATAAAACCAGATAATTTACTGCATGTAACAAACACCCATTCTAGTAAGTGGATTATTACTTTGTTTTTAAATGAATTGTAATAAATCTGAATGATATAAGTTGAAGTACAGTACGATGTTTCATGGAGGTATCATCCCATCTCCCATTTTGATGTTCTTTTGTTTTAAAGCAAGGTTATAAACTCCTGGCTTTTAAGAGAACATGTCTTTTAGTGACTCATGCCTATAACATTTCTTTACACTTGTCAACATTGATTCATATGGACAGAACATTTTTTGGAAAATCCTATCATTAACAGTTTTGAAATGAAACAAAGATACAAACCAAGAAAATAACTCCACTCCATCTGACTAATTCTCTTTTTCCACTCATTAAATGCACTAGCAGATCAGGGTCTATGTAGTTTGTTCTATTGATCACTCCTAACAAACTGCATAGACCCAGATCTGCTGGAATATGATGCGACATTAGATCTGGGGTTATGCATTTGGATCGGACTTATAAGCAAGTACAGAATGGTAATCAGCAAGATCGCCACATGTTACACCAGCAGTGACCAACTCTTGTTCAATTATGAAGTCAATAAACTGCATACACTAACATAACTGCTTTTATACTCTTATTTATGTGCATATTTTCTGATTTCTCCAACATGGGAATTAAAAGTAACTGAAAACCATTTCATCCATGGGTCACATGATAATGTGCGACTTCAAGCAGGCCTACAGTACTCACTTACTGCATATTGTGCTTAGTGTAACCTATATCTTACAAAATATTATGTTGAGATTTTAACTTACTCGTTTTGTAACCACATCATTCTTCCAGATTGCATTTTAGCCTATTTCCATTGCTTTTTTATTTACTTTGATTTTCATGTTGTCAAGAAGATGCCAGTTATTTTTATTTTGTTATTGTTATAAGGGATCACACAAAGTGGTGCAATCAATATAAAGACATGAATGCTCAGTTAATATTTATAAATATATTTAGCACATTACTGTCATATATAACCATCATATATTCATTAAAATATACAATACAAGCTTAAATGCTGAATAAATATCCAACTAGGTCATTAATGACCCATTTTGGTTAAGTTTTTTAACTCTACACAAATTTTAAATTTCAACATGTTATTCATTCCACTGTTAGCTGTGGCAAGCTGCTTGATTCGGGATGTTGCCTGTATTATAATTGTTTGATTGGTCAGGTGGCAATATATCTTTTGATACTGCATCAACTTTTAAAGAGCATGACAAAATTATTTTTTAAAATAATTAATGGTGTCCCAAGACTTATATTGTTTTACAATCACTACGCTGATGGAAAGAATCAACTTCCAGACATAAATGGCATTCAGTCAGATGCCATTGAGCATGTGATAGCAACATCACTCACATTCATGATGGATGGAGTGGTAATGGAATCTGTCACACATGGGTTTAAAACGATGAGTGTCCTCTAACGTTTTTCTTATTTCTATCAAAGTATGTCTTTTCTATCTGATGGCAACTTAGCAGTTTTACTTGAACAGTATTCTTTTCATACCATTTCTTAACTGAATCTTTATAAAGTTATTTTGACCTATTTACTTTTCTTTATTTTGCAGATTGTGGTATGACAGGAAATTAAAGGGAAAAAAAGTCTTTCTGCTGTAACTTCAAATTTGGTCTGTGAATATTTGCACTTGAAGAGAAAAGAGTTACAAAGCATGCCAGTAAGTTCTGAAGTTCCAAAACAGTATTCAAAAGAGATGTTCTGCATGCCCACATTGTGAATTAATTTTTTTTTTAAAATTCACAAACTAAATCCAATATTTCTTGCTCACAAGTACAAAATTTTCTTTATCATACCATCATGACTTTCCCCCTGATATGACTCTCTCGGCTTTTTAGAAGAAAACTCACAAAATTCTAATCATCATATAACTAAGATCAGCTTAAGGAATACTAAAGTTTCTTTTTATGTGATTTTCCCAATAAACTTTTGTTCTCAATGTGATATTGATGTGCTCTGCCATATATTTTTGCCATGATCATATGTACAACAGTGTAAAGGGTAGAAGCAGATTCATGGAGTGTCAAAACAGGTGACATAACACACAAACTTTCTGACAAAGGGGTCACCTGGTTATAAGCAAGCCAAGAAAAGTATGAGAGAACATATCACGAACATTTTACATACATTCTTTACTAAAAAAGCTTATGCTTGCAATGACATGATGGGTACCAATCTGAATGGAGCATATTTCTGAAAAGGTTTTGGAATTTCATCCAGGGGAGAAAAAAGGATTACACAGGTGTTGCTCCCTTAGAAAAAGATTGTCTCACCTTTCACCACTGCACTAACAAAGCCAATATCTATGATTAGCAATTGCCTCAGAGTCACCATACTGGATGTCAACTTGTCACCATTTCATTTTCATTTAGGACCAACTAGACATCATAAGAAGTCTTCTGGTGAAAACCCCACGTTGATATGCCTTACCATTTTGGAGGAGTAATGATAACAAGATTTTCAAGATGGCTGCCATGGTGGGCATATTCTATATCAGATTGGCACCATTTCTATTTAGTACTAAATAGACAGCATAAGAAGTATTTTGGTACAAGCACAATGTCAATATGACCAACCATCTAACAATGTTTTCAAGATGGCCACTGTGGTGACCATATTGGACATCAGATCGACAGCATTTTCATTTTGGACCACTTATACATTATAAAAAGTCTTCTGGATCCATATTGGATGTCCAAGTGGCACCATTTTCATTTAGGACCAACTAGGTCATGGGATGAATGTGTGTGTAAAGTTTCATGGCAATCCTTCAAATAGTTAAGGAGGAGTAGTGATAAGAAACTTGTGCTACTAGAGAACATCCTATAAGCTCTTCTGGTCTATGATCAATAGAGCTAAAAACCAGCAGATCGATACCGTCCTATTGGATTTCTCCAAGGCCTCTAACAGACAACCCCTTCAATGCCTCGAAAAGAAGCTTCACCACTATAGTGTAAGGAACAACACACTTAGATCTATTGAGGTCATTCTCTTCAACCAATGACAAGTCCCCTCCATGCAATTTCTGGCATACATCAACAACCTGCCATAGTGTACATCGTCTACATCCAGAATCTTTACATATGATTGCCTCTTGAACAGAATCAGTCTGCTCCACTGAGGATGGTACTACCATTCTTCAGGACCTCAACCTCCAGGAGTGGAAGCCCAAATGGCAGATGGCTTTCAATCCAGATAAATCTGAGGTGTTAAGGATCACCAACAAGAACCACACAATTATTGTCGACTATACTATCCATGGATATACCCTAAAGACCGAATGTAGTGCAAAATACCTTGGAGTCACCATCTCTAGTGACATGTCATGGAGTAAGCAAGTTGCCAATAACACCAACAAGAGTACCATGAATGGCACATAAAATAAATGACAATGCCCATCCTATGTTTAATAGTCCTCTATGTCCAAAACTGATATTTCTGCAAAGAAACCATTTTCCTTCTTTCATGTACAGTGACCCTGACTGTCAAGCTTTTAAACCCAAAATAGACAGCTGGGCTCAGGAAAATATTTTTTAAGCACTCATCCCATGGACGAGTGAGTTGCAACAGTTACTTGTCCCTGTCCTTATTGTGCTCAACACAGTACACTTCTCCATTTCATTGATTACATTCTGACTAAAAAACTACATGTACTTGATGAAAGCTTGATACAAAAATGGGTAAAAATCATACAAATATTATGTTATAATGCATGGCCCCTTAGATAAGTACATCGTAAGAGAAAAGACTGGTATTTTGAAAAATGCAGTTGCACACATAGCCTTTTATTTCTTATGGTATTCGTGTTTACAGTGACACCTTTCAGTAATCATGTGTCATTTTAATGTGGAGAAATGTTAATTTTCAATGAACTATCACATACCTTTAATAACATAAATATGGGGAAGTTAAAAGACAGAGAATGTCAACATGTTGTAATTTTCATCTGGTCAAACAGCATTTACACTCACCCCAGATCACCAGTAATTTCAAGACTGTGCAGCTTAATAATGCATTTTCATGCCAAAGCGAAGAAGCCAGCATATATTTCCGTAAGTATGTAATTACATTTCCTGAGAAAAATGAATGTACCGGTAACTTGCATTTGAAAGAAGAATTCAAACTGTCTCAATTTTCACCCACTTCTGTATTAAGTAAAGCAGTTTAGTCAAACCCCATTCTAGAGAGTTACTCAAGGTCACCATCTAAGAGAAGATTGCTGATTGGCCAAACGAATTTGAACGTTTCTAGGTTATGCCCCAATTTAATTTTGACCAATCAGCTGTTGTCTCTATAAATAGATTACAACAGGATTAATTGTGTGAAAGTTGATGGGAATCAGCTGAGACACTGAAAATACTTATTTTGAATGTAAGCTAGCAAGATTTTTCTTGTGAACTCTAATTACATACTTATAGAAAAATATGTTTGCATCTTCTCATTGGCATGACAGTGAATCAATAAAGATTCAGTTTTGAAAATAAAGGTGACCTGGGGCAAATGTAACACTATCTGACCAGATGAAAAATCAAAAAATTTTGACACTCTTCGACTCTTAACTTCTTAGAGATCTGACTCATAAAGATGTGCGGTCGCTGAAATCGAAATTTCTCCACATCAAAATTACATCTGAATTACTGAAAAGTGTCACTGTAAATGTGAGTATCAGTAAGAAATCAAGGGTCAATTGTGAAACTACACATATTTTCAGGAGTTTTAGCCATTTTAGCATCCAACTATTAGGCAAAAATAATATCTCACAGACACACACTAGGTGTTAAGCAGTATTGAACTTCAGCGTTCATTAAGCGTTGAAAATACACTCAGGTTTATTCTTAAGATGCAAATATGCATCTACTTAGCCCTGGGACGAGTAATTACTAAAATTTTACTCAGCCCAGCCAATTTTTTCGTCAGGACGAGAGGACAAGTGGTTTTCATAAGCCATGAGATAGAGTTCTTCCTTACCCCAAGTGCAAGCCATCCACAAAGTTTGGTACATGCAACTTTAGTGGACAAACTAAAGTTACTGTGTGGAAACCAAACTGATAACAAACAGATGGGCGAACATCACAACATAATATGCTCCGCCTTATGGTGGTGTATAAAACAAAAAAAAGGCCAATTTCACCATGACTTTCTAAAGGTGTTATCATAAGATACAGCCATTCAAAGCGAAGTAACAAGCCTACAAAACCATTGTTAGACACATACTTGAATATGCCTCTACTGCTTGGACCGCACATACAGAATGTGATATCAAGAACAGTCCAGAGGAATTAGGGACGTTTTGCCCCATGGACGTTTCGGCCCAAGACATTTTGCCCCACTTCAATGGACATTTCGCCCCACTTCGATCGACATTTTGCCTCACTTCAAATGGACATTTTGCCCCACTTTACTGGACGTTTCAGACCATGACATTTTATATTCTGACATCGTTTAATAAATATAAAAGTTTAAATTCAATTAAATTATTTTTTTTATTCAAAACATATGTGCTAATATTTTATTTCCTTTGCAATAAAGCTTCCATGACTTACTCAAAACCTTGCCTCAGCTTAAATACACTGATACCACACTAAGTGGATTCTCTAACTACAATGATCAAACAAGCTACCTGGTTGTAATTAAGCCCAAAGAACACTTGCTAGATAATCATGTTCGTTTAAAATGGTGTTCTTTTGAAATTATAATTATTTTTGAAACAGGTCTTTGAGAAAATGTATTTTTTTTCTCCATGTATCATCACCCTCTAGTGTATGGACCTAATGACTGCAAACGATTGATGAACAGTATAGAAAAGAAAAGAGATAGTAAGACAAGTTATCCTCTGATCCTCAGGAGATAGTAATAATAATAATAAGAAGAAGAAGAAGAAGAGAAAAGGCTTATACTTAGACTATTCAATTTACGGACCCATTTTAATTTGTTTGATTTACATTTAGCCTGTCATTATATCTGACAATATTTTCCCCTTTTTCTTCGTTTATGTAATAAGACTGATCAGAAAATAAGTTTACAGTGATCATTATTTTCTGTACTGCGATACTTTTATTTTCGCAGTTACGAAAACTGAACTTTATGATGAAGGGTAATCATATTTGTTGGGAATGGAGAGGTCGTTGTAGATAGTTAAGAAATGTAGAAATGTCCACTGAATTTGGGGCGAAATGTCTTGGGTAGAAACGTCAATTGAAGTGGGCGATATGTCTTGGGCCGAAACGTCCAGGTACGTCCATGAAGTGGGGTGAAATGTCTTGGGTCGAAACGTCCAGGTACCGTCCAGAGATGAGCAGTCACATATGTTTAACACAACAACCAGCTAGTTCAGCAGTGTAACATCAGTGCTTAAAGATTTGGAATGGGAGAACACAAAAACAAGATGGGATAAGTCTTGAGTGACTGGATCACCAACCGCCTAGCTGACATACCTGTCCAGCCATACTTTACAACTACTTCATTTAGGACTAGACGCACAGTATGAAATACAGGCAGTTCAAAACAACTTCAACCTGTCTACAAGAACAGCCTTCATGAGAGTCTGGATTAGCCAGACCATATGGATCTTTCCAACTGGTCCTGGTCACTTACAGACTTTAACATCACCAATCCTGCTTTATTGTTTACAAAAGCGGTATTTTAGCCTCACACATGTTCACTCCCAATTTTAATTGTACCCAATTCTGAGACACAATTACAACGATCATGATCTGGTGTCACAACACAGATTACTCCAGGATACTATCCTAATTTTGTTATAGTATAACAAGTCACTGTAAAAATAAAAATAAAAAGAGGGGGGGGGGGCGAAAAATAAATTAAGGAATTAACACACAATGAACCATTTTCATTTTACCCCAAATATCTAGATTTACATTTTAACAAAAATGTGTAATTCATTGTGCAGCACGATTATATTAAGTATTTTGTAATTAATTATCAGTAAATTTATTAGTTAAGTATGTTAATTTTATTCGCAATAGATCTACTTTTGAAATTGTGAAAGGTCAACCTACTTGAAATTCCGTCATGTTCATAAAATATTCCGAATGAATGGGATATCAATCAAACTTGTTTTTTATATGATTTCCACTTTTGTGTACTTCTCCATGTCCTGACATATCAGTTTTCATTGACTGTAAACCGAAAGTAGAATTTCGTGCTGTATGCGACAGCAATTTTATCATTTTTCTGGCACAAATCAGTTGCCGTGTGTGTGAAACTGTAAAGTATTGATTTATGTAAGTCTGGGGTTCCTGACAGACCTGATAGAAATTATTTTACAAAAAATATTTTAAATCGAAAGACATGGGACACTGAATCAACTGAACCAGGGGACCATGATGTTGGGTCAGAAGGAGGTCGAAAACGAGTCCCAAACCTCGGAGTCAACAAACCTCGTCCTGATGAAAATGGCGACGAAAAGGAGGCAGATAATTATGTGCGCATGCTCGTATATCAGAGAAATGTATGAAGACCTAGTAGTGTCATAAATTGTCCCGTGAAGTGTGTTTTCACAAATAAATTTAAAGTAATTGTTATTTAAATTTAGTTGCACATGCTTACAATATACAAAGCTCTACTGAGCCTTTACTATCAACTATTTAAAACAATAATTTAAATTACATTCAGGATTATTCGCACAAACATACAATGTATACAGTCATTATAGTAGTAAATATTTAAAAAATAACCGTAGTTAATAAAGTACATACATAGACAAGCTACAAACATTCATGCAAAAAATACAGTATATATATATATATATATATATATATATATATATATATATATATATATATATATATATATATATATATATATATATATATAGCCTCGAGCAACCATTTTTCGTGCACTTAACGTGAATTTTAACGCGTTCGTTATAATATTGTGATAATCTATTCAAATAACCATAGAAAGTGTTCAACTATATCTACTTCATTTAATCATCGTTAAAACAATTTTGGCATTCATGTACATTAGTTCAGAATTACCGTTTTTCCGAGCGTGTGTAATTTTGCTTATTTCTGGAAGTGGCGTCCATGGGTCGTGACGCAAACTTAAAAGTCACGTGGCATATGACCGGAATGTGCCAGTTAGGTCAAGGTATTATTAGTTTATAGCGTCTCCGTGTTTCTTAAATAAAAAAATAAAATATAAATTTTCATTATGATTTTTTAAAATTATATGAAATTATCTGTTTAAATCTCATTTTGTCTGAATTTACTGTTTAATACATTCCGGTCACTCATCAAGAACGCTGGTGACAGTTGATGACGTCATTATCTCGAAACAAGCGCCTTATGGCGCGAGAAACATCGCGCTCGATTGAAGTAGGCCACGACATCGGATGGTTGGACAATGCACACACACACACAAACACACGCACGCACACACACCATCATCAGATACAGTTTCACATAATTGTACGCGGATTTATTCACATTTATTTATACAAATGTAAGTAGTATATTTTCATACTTTAGGTGTCTATGGGACTCCCAGTTAAACAAGGTATAGGGACAAGGAGAATTTAACATTAGGCAGACATGTTGAACTGTATAGGGTGAACATGTAATGTTTAAACATTGGTCTATAGGTTTTCACATGAGGAATCTATTCTGGTTGAAAATGCAACAGTGTTACAATATAGGTCTATCTGCTCTCTAACTCAAATGAATATTACGTTGTACGTTTCCCATGTGTGTTTCTGTATCTTGGTCAAAGGAACCGTTTCTTTCAATACGTTCAAACATCATTCACACACTGTATCGATGATTTGTTCAGGCGTCTTTTGAATGATTTGTTTCTCATCGGAGCATTGGCTTTGGTAAGTATTGACAAGAAATCTCAATGTTTAGCTGAAGAAGAAGGGTTAACTTTTTTCTCTTTTGAAAGGTCTTTTTGAACGTCGACGATGGCGTGAACTTTGAGAGGAAGACATCTTTGTTCAGAGAAACTGTACTGAATCTTATTCAACACTTCTTCTTTTATACTGGAATTCGTCTCCACTGAATATCGGGACGTCGTACCAGATTGACTTAAGGTACTACTTGTATTTTCAAAGGACTAAATCGTGCCAGTTCTTGTGAGTTCAAATCCAGTAAACGTTTGTAACATGCATGTTCTGTCTAATACTTTTTTCTTATAGGATGCCACCATTTGGCTGCAGCAGCAGCTAGAGCAGTAGAAGAATTCGACGGAGAAGAAGTAAAAGTCCCTTTACAGATGGGTTTCCATTTTTGCATCAAATAATTTAGCTGGCATCATCGAAAACGTAGTAGGAGAGTAGGAGAAGATTGGGAAGAGGAGAAGGTCACAGATTGAACTTGTCGAGAGTATGCGTGCATTATAGCTACAGTACCTCTCTTTCTTAAAGGAGTCGTTTTCCTTTTGGTTTTCTTCTTGCGAGAAGTTGATGTACGGTGTGAACTCACTGCCCATTAATTGTTAATCGGTCTTTTGGATTTTAGTTGTTTTTTCACGATTCAGTTTGACAGGAGGATGAGATTGAAAGGAACTCATGTTGAATACTGTCAGAAAGGAAAGAAGTGAATGTTGTTTTTATATTTTGTTTGAAACTGAAGAAAATGAGGAAGGTGACGTGTAAATGATTGGACCTTCTTCTTGACACCAATCGTGAAACAAATCTGTACGAAATCTCAAATAATCGGGAATGGTAAGTTTCACATCGATAAGTAAATAACGCATGTGGCCTGAACCACTTGGTCCAGCAATGAGTATCTTAAAGGGATGGCGAAGATATAGTGCCTCCCAAATTTAACGATCTGACCTTTCGTCAGTAGTATTGTGGGGCGGTTAGGGGCACTACAGAAATAACATTAGCCCGTAGGTTTACACTGTGGGCCTGTATGGGGCATAACGGGATTTAACATGGAAAATGTTAACATAGGATTTGCTGTAGTGCCACATACAGGCCCATCTGTCGTTAAAATTTCTAGGGTAGATGGGCCTGTATGTGGTACTACGGGAAATCCTATGTTACACACACACACACACACACACACACACACACACACACACACACACACACACACACTTACATACATACAAACATACAATCACACACGAGCGGGGGAGGATGTAAAAAAGGGGAATGAAATATAGACACACTCTCACACAAACATACATTACTATCGCACGAGGGTAGGAGTGTTCATAGACACACTACTGTACGCTCACACACATACAAACATACTATCACATATAACAGAGAAGGGGTAAGGGGTTTTTATGGTTTAGTTGTTAACATAGACATAAACAAAACAAACACAAACACAAATTGGCAAATGATTAGTATCTCTCTTTACTAGCGATCTGGGTGACCCTGATAAGAGCCGTTGGGATTTCTGCCCACCACTCCTCTCCCTTAGTGGTTGCGCCTCCCTAGTCGGGCACCGCAGGCCTCACATCGTTGATGCCAAGACGTTTTTGTCGAGACCACTAGCTTAAAACTAGGTTCTTTGGCCTCCTTCTCCTCACCAGGAATCCAGTCTTTATGTCCCCGATGGCGCATTTTCTTCTACGCCTTCATCCAGTTTGCATTGAGGAGCCGGTATTCCCTCTCCCTCTTTAGTCGTTCCGTTTCCATCTTCTCTTCCGCTCAGGTTGCCTGAATCTTTGCTACTTCTTTCTCCATTTCTTCTCACAAACCTTTCGGCTGTTTTAAGTGAGGTCTTCTCCCTGTTCACATGACTTTGGTTGGGGTAACACCCCATTTCCTCTACCTGGTCTAGAATGTACTCCACTCTCTTCATCAAACTGATGACTTCCATCAACTTCCCTACTTTACAATGTTGGGCGGTTGTCATTCTTCTTTCCTCTTTACTCTGGCAGGATGGACGATGAATGACACGACTGGTGAACGCAACGCTTTGTATGGTATAAGCACGGACATGAAGAAAAACATCCGTCGAAAGTAGAGACACAGACGTGAAGGAAACATTCGTACGTGTAATACAGAATACAAAATCAAGAGAAATCATGCAGACCTAAAAGAAACTTTTTCCCACGCAAATCATAATATCACTGAGACTGCGAAATTTATAACACACAAGGTAGGGAGTGTTTATATATACACTCTATACCCACAAACACATTATCACACTGGGGTAGGGGTTTAAGTTTTACTTGTCAACATAGACATACACAAACATACAAACATAAAACACATACATTTTTTACAAATGATTAGTATCTTTCTCTTCTAAAGATTTGAATGGCCCTGAAAATGACCGTTTTTACTTTTTTGTACACCTAGTGTCAACACCTCCCGGGTCTAGCTCCACAGGCGGCACATCTTCCACTCCATTTATATCCACCCCAGGGATTGATGGAGACAGGTAGTGATGAGGGGGGATGATTCGCCTCACTGTCCCAATCTATGGTCTGCTTTCTCTGTTGTCGTGGTTGTTGTTGCTGCTGCTGCTGTTGCCATTGTTGCTGCTATTGTTGTTGTTGTTGCTGCTGCTGCTCCATATCCCAGTCTTCGGTATGGGGTGCCCTCCTCCTCCTTCGCTGTTGGGATGGTCTTGGAGTCCTCATCATAGGCTTCACGATACAGCAGGGACGCGTCTGTGACACTCTAACATTAGTGTCATTGGTTGTCACCTCTACCGTTGTCATATTACATTGACTTTCCTGGTGTTCCAAAGGGGCCCCGTGTCAGCGAGTGGTATAAGACGCTTGCCTTTACCGATCACTAACATCTCACCTCTGTCCGCATGGGTTCGAGTCTTGGGCTAGGCCAACGTGAGCATGTGAGAAAGCTTCCAGTAGCTTCCCGTGGGTCAGTGATTCTTCCAGCGGTTTCCCGGGTTCTTCCTCCACCAGATATACTAGCCATGTATAGCCTACCATGTGCTGAAAAATGGCGTTAAGCCAACAAAAACAAACAAAACAAACCTGGTGTTCTCCCCTCTTTTCTTTCTCCCCCTTCTGCCGGCCCTTTATCACTTCATCCTTCAACATTGAGAGGACAAGTTGATTGGACAATTTCAAATGCATCATGGTCCTCTGGAACTGTTTCCTGTCTGGATGGAGCTCCTTGACTTGATCCTGGAAGCGATGAACATACTATAGGTGTACTAAAGTTAGACTAAGGTTTGCGGTTGTATTTCTGCTCATTTTGCTTCTTTGTCAAGTCGACAATGGGTGGCAAGACTGAATTGAGTTGAGTTTGCATTAACTTCGTGTTCGGCCCTTCGGCCATGTACGACGAGTTAAAGTTTGTGCGCACAGCGCACTATTTAAATACTCGTGAGGTTCTCACACACAATGTCTGTCCGAGACCGAGTTAGAGAAGGGAATGTCCGGAGGCGCAGAGCGGCAGTGGAAATGAGTTAAAACGCCAATGATGTACTTTTAATCAAATTCTGCCCAGTTGTGTATGTCGGGCTGTCCCTAACGGCCAATTATGTGTTAGCCACCTATTTGAATTGTATAATCCAGCTAGTTAAAAAAATGTACTTATTACATTCGAATTTGAGATTTTGTGTAAATAGTGTACTTAATGTTTCTGATAAATGTAAAACCAATCCGTGGGTTCAAGTTATCCTTCAAAATTGAGTGATCTTATATATTGTTTCCACAGATTCAAAGTTGTATTTTAGACGGTGGCTCGAAAAAGGTCTAAATTTGTAATTTAAATAGTTATAATCGAAAGGGGTTTTCAAAAGCCAAATTGAAAACCCAATACAGTCAGGCATTCAGAGCAGCCGGTCCCTGGTGACTTCTCTTGGGGCTGGGTACGGTGCGACGAAAGCTAGTCCTTCTTGAATGGTCAGCACCGCACTCTATGTCTCAGTACTCGTCTCCAGGATTTGCCGCTCTTCTTTCGAGCTCACTTCTCCCTCCTGCCTCTGTGCCCCTGCTGGTAGTTCGCTGAGGTGGGTGAAGTACGAACAAAGGCTCTGCCCTCTTCAATGGCCAGTACCGCACTCATGGGTTAGCTACTCCAGTTATTCAGGATGCTTCGAGAGGGGGGGGGGTATAGGTCGACTGCCTACATTCCGGCTGAAAGCACAGCAAACTAAACGGCCTGGTTTACAGTCCCTCCCCCCTCTTCATCTACAGCGGCTCTGCTCTGCTCCCCGATCTTCAATCTTTAACGTCTGGTGGAAGACTGGAAATGAATGATGAATGAAGCAAGACTGGTCAACGCACCGCTTTATATGGGAGAAGCATAATAATATATAATAATAAGAAGCTTCTCTAACTCAAACTGGAATACAAACTGACACATTTTAAACATGAACGTATTTACAGGGTTGACAATGTTGTGGAGTCAAACTTGACTTCCACTGATCTAAGACACTATCATTTTGCCATCGATGCACACTACGTTTCTGAGCTAAAGAAAAGAGCTAGCCATAATGTTCACAAAACCACCTTTCTATTTTATCATCGTTTCTAGAGTACTCATATCAAAACAAGTCACTAAATGTTCTAAGGGAAATCCAAGACTGGGTTGACGAAGAAAATACACACAATATTGTCCACACATTATGGAATCTGAGCCTTATAATCTCACATTATTGAATTGAGTAGATACAGCATTTATTCTCATAAAGTCAATGATGTCATCTTCCAGAGGATTTAATCTATAAGAATCATAATATTCCACACTGTGATCTTTGGGAAAGTAGACGGATATCCAATGGGTTCCTGGTCGATGACTGCCGTCTGTGTTGATGACATAGACTTGAACGTCTTTAGGTTTTCGATGTGGAAGTTCATCCTTAGCACACACCACAGGATTCCAAGAAGCTGTGTATGAACTGTGAGTTAATAAGTAGCGAAGTTCCCAGGTATCCAATCTTTTTTTTTCTCCACAGGTAATGATAAGTCATCAGTTCACACGAGACATTTTCCTTGAAAAGTTCTGTAAAATAAGTCGATGAATGGGTAGTCTCCGTACTCTGTTGCAAGAGAGCTTCGATGTGTTTCGTCTCCAGAGAAGTCAATGGGGGAAAGGAATGGCTACGAAAGTCTTTAAACAGCTTTTTCAAAATCTTCTCTTCTGAGATGAGAGTCAATGCCTCTTCCATGTACTGTTCCAACTTTTCTTCTTGACTCATCATCAAACATTTGTCGTGTTGTTTCTGACTAGGATGAGCATTTGACATCCATAACGATGTTTTCTGGTTAGGTTTGTGATTCTTTCAGCCAAGTCACGAGCAAAACAAGAGACTTAATGTTCTTCTTGTTCTGACCACCTTGACATCATAACTGTATTTTTTGTTTTCTTCATTGTGGCTTGCGACTGCTGTGGCTGTTCTGGATATAAAAAACATCATCATCGCCTATCTCCATAGGTTCTTACTGTTCCATCTTTTCTTTTAAAATAGTCTAGGGTCACTTCTCTCAAACTGTTGATTTCCAGAGTATTGTATAATTCTGCATACAAGATAACGTTCACTGTGTTTGCCAGAGCTACCGCAAACTGAAGTTCCACACGAAGTTGGCCTGATTTAATAGGGTGGAAATGTCCTTCGTCGCTGCTCTGGTCTGGAGAGAAATCAAATCCCCACAGAGCATATCCTCCTGCACAATCGTCGTACGAAATACCGTGGCTGCTGTTGGTACCTAACTGTCCTGTGGCTTCAAATAGTGTCAAGTTAGATCTCAAGTAATTTTTCTGAGCAAAGTTAGGTTCAAATGGTATAGTACACAATGTCTGACCATCTCGGGTGACGTCTATCTTGTACACATTGAAATGTTGGAACTCGAAAAGATTTTGATCAATGGCTCCGTTAAAGGCCGCATTTCGTAACTGTCCTTGCAAAAACATGATCTGGCAGCTTCGATGCTCGTTTTGTACTCGTTAGCATTGGCCATCAAATGGAACACGGTACTACTTCGATTCAGTCTGAGGAGCACATCCACTCCATTCAACAAATACTCGTCTTGCAACCACATGCCCAAATGTAAACGATTGTTCATTTATAAACTGCGTCCTTGTTTGATTTTCTTTTAGCGGTCGTTAAATCCAACATTGTGGTCTGCATCATCATCTGCAATCAATGCTGTGTCGCTGAACTTGTACAACGCGTCAGGTTTCCATACCACGGAAACATCCAGATGTGTGTTATTGGCTTCTTTTCCGTACGTCAAGAGATTTTCCACGTACGCTCGGCAAGGGTAAGTGTCCATGCTGCTGGTGAATGCATGAAATTGTTGACGGGAGCCACTCTGGCATCGGCGCCCAGATTGGTGTTGTCTACTTTGAGAACTTTCACTTTTAGGTACAAGTAACTGTGATTCAGATGGATATACTCTTCGGTTTGTCCTTTGACTTCAAATTCGATCGTTGCTGACGTGGTCAAAGATGACACAGGATGATATTCTACCCGTTGGGATTCTTACATCCTCATCATCGTTGGTGGCATGTCAAACAGATCGAGTTCTGACTTGGAACATTCGCAAGAATCTCGGTGCATCATTTTCCATGGTTTTATCAGTTAGTAATCAAAAACGTCAAATTCTCTGACCGCTCCTGTTCTACTTATCTTAGTCTTTTTCTGAACATGTTTATGAGGTCTGAGGTTTTTCCGACGTCTCTTTCTGCCTCGTCCTTGCTGTGACATAGTAGAGGAAGTAATACCTTAGCCAGAAGTATAGGGGTGTCTCGGCAACCTAAAAGATCTTTTCCAGTTTGAAGCAACACATTTTTTCCTGCTTTTATCAAGGTTTCTTTAGGACTTTGTTTGTCGATGAGTACGTTTTGAAGAAATCTTTTTCCTTGCGTCAACGCTGCATCCTTTCAAGCATGCAAGCTACTTTGGTTTGACTTCTGGAAAATTTTCGTCGAATGGGTTTGTGTAACGTGTATGTCGATTGTTCTTGTAACCATTCTCGCACATCTAGCAAACGTACACTTTTGAGTTTGGTTTTACCAGCACGATACAATCTTTGAACAGGAATGTAGCAAATGCTCACTAAAGTTGTATCCATGGTGGGGTTGACTGTTGTTGTTGTTGCTGCTGCTGCTCCTCAATAAGTTACCCACTGTTCGATACTGCTCTTAGGTTGATGTTCGTGTGGTATTGGCTTGACGTGTCCGACGAGCAATAGGAGTAGGGGTTGTCATCAGTTGTTGCGTGACTTTTTCTCGATTTCTTTTTTCACTTCTGTCTTCCTTTCTTTCTTTTCTACTTCTGCTGAAGAAGGCGTCGACATCCCCGTTTTGACCCAAGCTTTCATTTCTTCTCGTCTGGGAGTAGGGGCAGGTGTTAACGAGGAGGCTGCAATTTTACAGGGTATTTGAGCAACGGAGTTTGAAACAGTTTTCGTGCTTCTTCCTCTTCCATCCCTGTGGTTGTGGCCCTATTTGTGTCATTTGGTTTTCCTTCGCTTTTCATGATAGTTTTGAAATCGCTCAGACAAAGTTTAACTGTTTTGTGACATCTCGGTGAGATTAGGATTAGGAGGTAAATGAGGTGTCTGTTGCTAGTAACAACGATGGAGTTCCTCCATCATTTGTTTGGAACTAAAGTGAGTTTTCGTCCTTCCATAAGATTCAAAAGTACAAGTGTGATGTCTTTTCAGAAAAGGGTGTCCTTTTTATCTTTTTCTTCCAAGTCTTATCACTTCTCCTAAAAGAGGTCAAGCAATCGATCCTAACAAAGGAGCAGCCACTTTTAACAACGGTCCTGTCAGCATATGTATAAATCCTTCTCGTTGATCTAGCAAATAGTTTTCTTTTGACCATTTGGCAAAGAAAGTTCTGATGTTTTCCTAATCGTTGTTTCTGTATCGTGTACAAAGACACCGTTATTGATGATTTCTATATGTGCTTTTTGAATAATTTGTTTTCGCATGAGAGGATTGGATTTGGTCAGTATTGACAAAACATCCCAATATTTAGCTAGACGAAGAGGGTACCCCCTTTTTGTGCCTTTTTGGTGGAATGTTGTTTCTTGGGACGATGATGATGATGTGAACTTCTTGGGGACATCGTTGTTTCTGTAGCAAAAAAAAAAAAAAAAAAAAAAAAACTCAAGTGAATCTTATGCCACACTTCTTTTTATACTGTAATTCGTCTCCAATGATTGTAGGTACGTCGTTTCAACTTGGCTATGGGCAGTACTAGGCGATTTAAGCGTTTTCAACGGAGGAAATCTTGTCAGTTAGTTCTTGTTTGGATAAATCCAGTAAACTTTTAAACACGCATGTTCGGTCTTGTACTTTTGTCTTAGGAGAGGCCACTTTTTTAGATGCAGCAGCAGCCGCTAGAGCAGAAGACGTCGTCGTGGCAGGAGAAGTAGAAGTTCCTTTAGAAATTGGTTTCCCTTTTTTTTCATTAAATTAGGAAACACTGGTCTTAAATCAGGTTTGCAGGCATCATCATGAACGGCGAAGAAGTAAAAGAGGCAAGAGAAACCGTCACCGAGCGGCGTGGTTTTCTGGAATACGTGCACGTCCTAGCAACAGTTCCTCCTCTCTTTCTGGCAGGAGACGGGTTTTTTTCTTGGGCTTTTCGTCTTGGGGCTTTTCTTTTTCTTTTTAGAATGTGAACTTGTTGCACCACCAACACTCTTCTTTTTGGTCTGCCGTCTTTTAGAGGATTTGGCTTGTTTTTAGTTTTGGCATTAGGATTCCATTTTAAAAGTGAACGAATAATGACACCTCCTAAAGATCCACTTCCACCAAGTTTCAAAATGATTTGTTTTTCGGTTTGCATATCGATTCTTGGATCTGCTACAATGCTACTTTATGTTATTTAGCAAACACACACACACACACACACATATTTTGCTTGATGTGGTATGTGAATCATGCTTGAAGTAATCAACGTGCTGTCAAAGTAAACTATCGTAACGCTTAGTTGAGACTCACTTCTAACAAATATGACCGTACTTGTGTATTATTTTCGCGACTAATGGCATACAGTGAATGAAACAATTTGGCAGGAGGATGAGATTGAAAGAATATCATCTTGAATACTGTTAAAAAGAAAAGAAGTGAAGGATGTTTATTCTTTCTTTTTCAGACAGACGCCAAAGGTGACGTGTAACTGAGAAATCTCCTTCTTGGCACCAATTGTGAAACAAATTGGTACGAAATCGCACCTAATTGGGGCTGGTAGGTTTTATATCAATGGGTAAATTCGCATGTGGTGTTGGAGTGGCATCGTCATACGCATAATTCAGCCAAGGTGTTCCTTAACTGTTTGGCTAACACTTGCACTTGAGATTTATCTCTTGGACTTTTATACAATACCATATAAATGGGCACTGAGACAGATAGTGCAATGTGCTTTACTTTGTTGAAATAAATTTTGTGTAATGTAAATAATAGTCGCATTACGATGATGTCCTTTTTGTGTAAACCAAAGTTTAATTTCTTCTTCGTCTTCTCCTTACATGTCATCGAAGATGACAAGATGTGTTTGACTAAAGGCAGGCACGAACTCATCATCTTCGGGAGGAATGACTTCTACAAACGAAATTGATTCTCCTTGACTTTCGTGGAGTAATTTGTAAGCCGATCGTGACTCTTTGTAACACCACACGATACGTTGTAGTAGACGATCGAACAATTGTGATTTGAGTTAGATCAAACGTTTTACAAATTCGGTTTTGCCTGAACCACTCGGTCCAGCAATCAACATGGCGATGATACAATGCCTCCCAGCTTTGACGATCAAACTTTTCATCAATCATTTTGAGAATGGAGGATGCAGCCATAACAATGGTGTTTAGAATTATGAGATTAATATCAAAGATACAAGACATGTTATACATTTTAAACACATTTATTGCTTTACTCCTGTCATGGAAAGTGTAACAACATCAACAAAAACATATTTACATTTCAAAGTCAATATACAAGAAATAAAACACGAAAATACACAAGCATTACATGACTCCGTACATCAATGTTGCACAAATTAAAATCACTGCAGCTGCATATAAACAAGTGTACAACATTCTCGAGCTATTTGCGTCACACTGAATCTACGTACACGCTCTGGTGTTCTTCTAGTCTCTGTGGAATTCATTGATCTCTCCGGGAATGTCACTCCTCATTCTTTTCTATTTGTACAATACTACTTCTACTACAACTTTCGTTGACTTGTAAAATTTCTTCCTCTGTGTTGTGTTCTTCTTCTTCTACCACTGTTTCTAAAATTGTCTCTAATTCCACTTTCACATCTGAATTTTCTTTCACTGTCTGTAAGTCAAATTCTTTTCTGTATCAGTCACACATAATCTCTTTGGCATAATTAGCCAGCTCTTCTATCCAAGCATCGAAGCCAAGACTTTTCCAGTCACGAACATCTTTCCATTCGTAAATCTGTTGGTGAAAAGGTGCTTGGCAATCCAATAAGTCTTGAACGGTGTCATAGGCTTCCTCCGACGGAATTTAGTGCAACGCTGATAACAGAAGTCGTGGCATGGAAAGTCTTATAACGTGTTCGCAATTTATCAATGTATGAATATTTTAACATTTTCAAAGAAATAAGTCTTTTTATAGTATTCAAATACCATAGATTAAAAAAGTCTATGCCATCTCAGATGTAATTGTTCTTTGCGTTTCACTTGAATCTGTTCAAAGTCTCTGTAAATGCTATCTCACAGCACCAAAGGTAGATTATGAATGTGCTCTTTTAAACCAGCATTCACGAAAATTTTGTAGGAAATAGTCTTACGTTTGCCAAACGGTATTTGCTGGTAAATCATATCCAAGAAATACAGCAATTAACTAAACTCACCCCATATTATACGTCGTGAAGGAGTCTCGTCTTGGGGCAATACCTATTTTAAATGTTTTTTGTATTTTTGTAAGTCTTGAACCTTTTCATGGACTTCCTCCAATGGAATTCCGTGTATTACTCAACCATTGTAGGTAGAAGTCATGGCATCCAAAGTCTTACAAGATGTGAGTAGTTGATTAATGGTTGACCATCTTAACATTTTCCAAGTAATCCGCCTTTTTATAGCATTCAGATATCAATCGTTAAAACCTCTATGTCGTAGAGGATGAATATGTTTTTTGCATTTCACTTGAATCTGTAATGACTCTCTGTAAATGCCTTCTCGCAGCTCCAAAGGTAAACAACAAATCGTCTCCTCTTCTAAAATATCCATGTTTGCTCACATTCTGGACTCACCAAGGGACTGTAGCGACAGCATGGAGACCATCAGAAATGTTCCTTGTAAGCTGAACCTTTATACTCCCATTCGTGAAGTTTCACACCAGAACTGAAACACTGTCCTTGGTCTCCTTCACCCGAGTAGACAAATCCTGATTACATTGCCTAACTATTTGGGTGGAACGAATTCCGTGACATCTTCGTAATTCACCAAGTTCAAATCTTCACATATGATTTCCATGCGTTTAATGAGTATTCTGTTATCGTCAATGAGCTGAAAGTCTTGACTTGGATCTGCCAAATATTTGGTCTTTCCCAATATTGGACGTTGAGCCAGTTTTCCCTGCAAACAATTCAGCATGACGTTAGCAAACGATAGTCTTCCTTCCTTCTGTTCTACATGTTCTAAAGTGATGCCTTCTAGGGATCGGTACCATTGTTTGAACTGATCTTTGTCTTCCGGAGTGTGACACAAGGAAGGGTAGCCGCTTGTTTCAAATTTAGGAACTCGATGACGTAGCCTGAAAAAAAATCCCTGGACTCAAGCCGTCGTCCTGTTGGTATTGTTCTGTGGTAGGTAAGAGCCAAATTTCGTATTCTTTTAACAACCGGAATCCACAATCGAGAGCATGAAACAATTCGACACTCACCCACTTTCTTGTCAATGCGCGTTCTTGGTTATCGTGATGACAAGGTTAGTGTTGATTACACGTTTCATCATAAGTACGACATACACGAAACACCTGTTTTCCGTGTCAGTGATGAGGAACACGGGTTGGTACAAGTTCATCGATGAAAGAACTTTCATTTGATCAAACCTTCGTACTGGCGAATGTGTTCCACGTCGATGTGTTCTGTCGAAACTTCAGGAGGACCTGTAGGGAATCGAGCATATTTACACACCAAAAGATACAACGAACACACATCAATGTATTTGATTTGTTTTCCTTGAGATTTGTTGGCTTCGTACAGCAAGCGTTTAGCATTGGTTCGTTCTCCAAACAAACTGTCGCGTGCATTCAAAGGTGTGATGTCCACCACATCGTATTCGTCGATAATGCGTCGAAATTCTGAATCTGTTTTGAAACGTCGATCATAGTCGTATTCCCACATTTCAAACACTTGGTATCTGTTACTTTCCAAACTCTGGCGTCGTAGGTAAGTTTTGTCGTACAACTCCTCCATGGTCGACTCTGACAAAGGATTTATCAAGTCTCGGTTAGGAAAACAGGTGTGGCATCCACGAAATAAACATTCGTGAAATTCGTACATGATCTGTGGATTTTCTAAATTCCAACCATCCACCGAATAAGATCCAATCTTCTTTGCTCCACCGTTTCTAACATCTTGTATCCACTTGTCTTTAATTTCACAGTAACCTACGCAACGTTTTGGCTGAATATCGACGACTGACAGATTGATAGGATTGAAATCCTATAAGGGCTAGTTTGTTCTTGGGCATGAACTTCTTTCGGTACACTAATCCACATCCTTTGGCAATGGTAGAAGTATCCTTCAAGGTATCGGTAATCCCTGATCATTAAATAACAGTCCAAAGTATCCACAACAACGTCATAAAAGTTGAACAGCGGATCGACAATATTTCAACGTTTTTCTTGAAAATCAAACTGGTGTGAAGAGTAGGTTTTGTACCAAGCATTGAAAGCTACTCGTTGTTCTGTTCGCATACTGGCGGGGTCATAGTCATGAAATTCAGGCAAATGCGGGAGTACAACATATTGATTTGCTTCGGTATTGAAAAAGTGTGGAAAATAGCCTTTAGCCGTTTTGTCGTTCCAAACGTTTTAGGCATTCTTCTCAAAGACATAGCCAAATAACTCGTGGAATCTTGAAACTGTACTTTCCCCACTTCCATGTAAATGATTTGGCTCCATCGTGGTGACTTGTGGAAATTCGGTTCTGAATAATATTTCAAAAGAAATTGTCCGTCGTATCTTGAGAAATTGTGAACATAACTGAATATAACTGGTGCAATCGCGATGAGCCACGCAAAAGTTAGGAATGTGAATTCCAGTCTCTCGAGAACATCAAAGTAAATTTTAAAAAAAAGATAAAGTCTACTCATGGTCCTGTTTCTTTTTCTTGTTCTGGTCAATCAATAATTTCTCGGGTTCGTTGTCATATCTCTGAACATAAGATTGATGATCCAACTCGGAGACTTGGCCACAAAAACAACATCGTTTCTTTCCTGCCCAAACGTTTGACTTTTTGTTATTGGTGCGAACATTATGTCCAAAGGTAATGTTGTAATTGTTTCATGTGTAGTCGCTCGTAACATGCTGGACTAACAAATGTTTATGGGCAAGTTGAGATTGAATCCTTTCTTGTCCTTCAGTAACACAAGGTGTGGACCACGACATTTCTCTCCACAATAAATATGTTGCTCCCAATTGTTAAATCCTTGGTCACATTTATCACAATAGTAACTGTATCCGAGAAATGCTGTGATTCTAGTAATAACATCAAAATGAATTTGGTGATGATAAAAGTGAATTCATTTTCCGCCTGGAGAATTAGGCCCCAAAACATGAAATCTCCACGAACGACTTACCCTTTAAATGTATAATGAGGAGCCAGCACATCTTCAATTTTATTTTTTAAAATTTTTTGTTGTTGGCATTTCAGAAACTCCACACACGATCTCCTTCGAAAATCATGCTTGTTCCAAAAGGGTTTCTGCTTGTCTCCGTTGTTTATCTCTGTCCGATTGAATAATGCTTTTCCATAATCGTTTCCATTATGTTGGCACGGGCTAAACACATCTGATATTGATGGTTGTTAATCTGGACAATACTTGTTTTGGTACTGAGAAGATGATCTACCAATAAAATTTTGTTTTTTCCGCTGCCCTTTGGAAGCGAAACGTGTGTCATATGAAGAGTGGTTTTCCATCTGTCATCATGTCAAGCTCATCGTTCAATTGTTGGACGCGCTGAGTTTTGTCAAAGATTTTGGAAGATGTTCGGTGTACTAAACTCGATCCAAACAGGAGATTTAAATCTGTATTGTGTGATGGATAGTCTCAAACTATCTTGATATTCTGCATGGCACTGACGTTTCAATTCCTTAAATATAAATTTTAATAAGTCTACAATGAAGACAGCTGCTTTCTCTGCACGGACTTGAAACTTGAACTATTTACATTTGACCGTGTACGTGTAAGCAGTCGTTCTAAATTATCTGGAATTCACTTTGTGGGTAGCTCGAATGTGAACATAATCTTCAGGGACTACCGAGCCATAAAAGAAACTAGGTCATTGACCTAATTTGCACATTTGAGTGCCTTGTATTTGCAACTGTTTGTTTCTTACACCCTCACTATCTTGGACCATATTTCACCTGCACTCATGAAAATGGGTAAGTAATTGCATCTCCAAGAAACCATACCAAAACTAGGTCAGTATGGCCTAATTTGCATGTGGAAGTGACTTTTCAGCTGTTCATTCATTACACCCTCAATATTTTGGACCCTATTTCACCTCTACTCGTGAATATCGGTATATAGATACATCTCCAGGAAAGTAATACAACCATAAAAAATACTAGGTCATTGCCTGTAGTCGTGAAAATTGGTATGTGGATACATCTAAGTGAAAGTAACTCGACAATACCATACTAGGTTAATTTGACCTAAATTTCATGCATGGGTGATTTCTATTATTTTCAGCTGTTCGTTCCACCCACAGTATCTTGGACCCTTTTTCACCAACACTATTTTGAAAATTAGTATGTGGATAAATCTAAATAAAAGTAACTCAGCCATATCAAAAACTAGGTCAATTTCGCCCAATTTTCTTGCTTGAGTGACTGGTGTATTTTTATCTATCTGTTTGTTACACCCACTGCATATTGGACCCCTTTTTACCAACACATGAAATTTGATATGTGATTGCATCTCTTAGAAAGTGAGTCAGCCATACCAAAACTGGGTCAGTGTGTGACCTAATTTTCATGCTTGAATGACATTTGAATTTTCACCCTCAATAACTGAGTCTATATATTGTCAGCTACTCCAAATGTGCCCTGCTCGCAACAGGATTTATGTTTATGAGTAAACACCTTGTTTAAACATCATTTTGCGGGTAAATATATAGTACACTATATTTTATTTGACTTAAAAGTAAAACTTACCAGGTTATTTAAATTAATTTTTTTACCCCACTAACCGAAGTTGCGGGGTATTATTGCTTACCATCATTCATCAAAGTGGGTTGATGGGTGCGAGTCTGTTTAGATTCTCAGATGATGACTTGAGTTCTAAGTAAACGTATTTCAATGCAACTATTGATGATGGATTAATAGCTCCAAGGTCAAGGTCACTGGTGCTAAAATAGATTTTACCTACACATTATATTTAAGTTCTAGATAACAGAATACAAAGAAATTTGGTACATTGCTTTCCTTTAGACCCAATAACCCTGTTAGTGTGGGAGTTCAATGTTGCTGAAAATAACTTTTGCCTTGGCATTTCATTTATGGATGATAACTCAAGTTCTAGATACAGAATTCAATGATATTTTAGTATATTTGTTTCCCCTAGCTCGAGGAAGAAGTCTGTGGTTTTGTCGGGATCAGTAGCTTAAAGGTCTAGGTCACTGGGACTAAAATAGATCTTTCATATGTGATTCATCTCCAGACAATAACTTTGGCACTACTAAATGCATTTGTACATTACTTTGTTCATGTCTTCCCGTTTGCTCCTATTGATTTGGGTGTGCACCTTCTGTGTCATGGTTGCTGTTGCTTAATATAGATTTGGCCTTTGCATTTCATTCCAGACCAGAGCAAAAGTTCTCTTCATCCAATTTCAACGAAACTTGATGTGATGGATTGTCACCGCTATCATGCTGTTTGTCCACTTGTCGAGTGTACACAATGCCTGTCAGTATGTGACCATGCGTGGTGCCCTCCTGCTTTTTCCCTGTACTGCCTTGGACCGCAATCATGATCTTGGCAACAACGTTTTTTCGACGTTCCAACATTCCCAGCTGTAGAGCAAATGCACCTGCCAATAAACACGGTGTCTTTACGGCGCAAGAAGCCACATATATACATGTCAACAAACACTGGCAGGACTTTCAGGATGCTAAGATGCGTGCAACCCTGGTAGCCTGCAACACAGTCTACTCCAGAAACATCCTGGACAAGATTGCTCTCGTATGCATTCTTGAGTAGCAGATGGCTGGCAATGGCTTTTCTGCACAAATGCCCATGCTTTGGAATATAGTGTGTACTGACATCTCAGTAGACAAGGTTTGTAGTGCACTAGTCTAGTAGCCCAATATACCCCTGGCTACGTTTTTCTAATTGGGTTAACCTGGCTGGTTTGTAGTTTGCACTTTTGCAGCAAAAGTCTTGGGGCGGTGGCTCATGGTAGCCAGCTGGTGGCAAAAGCTCCAGCTTTGGTAGCCAAAATGGGGGATGACTGCAGCAAATAGGTCATTTGAAATGGTAGTGGGCGGCTTCCATGGGCTCTGTAGCAAATAGTACCTGCCTGGGCAAAAAGCGAGACCTATGCCCCCACCGCTGAAAACAGGTGGTAGCCTGGACCAAAACTGTGCTATTAAAATAGTTCATAGGCTAAATATATTTCTGGCTTATGAGTAAACAATTTTCTTATAATACCATCATGATTTTTCCCAGTTTGATTCTTTTAGCTCTTAGGATGAAACCTCTCCCAAAACCAAAATTATTATAAATTAAGAAACATTTCAGGAATGCTAAATTAAGTTTCTTTATATGATTTTTCCTACAAACTTGTGTCTACTATGTGTTGTTGATATTAATCTGCAATATATTGTTTCCTGTGTAACAAGAAGAAGTAGATCCATCTGAAGTGTGTCAAATGATATGTATCTATAATGTGTGTTTGTCCATCAAGGTGAATTGCACTTCAGATTCTGGTCACTTGTAAACAGAATGTTTACAAGCATTTGAGTTCAAGGTCATTCTTATTTACAGTTAGACGTATTGATTCACACCCTGTTGATATAGGTGAAGTGAAAATTCAAGATTATTTGAACTCATTCGGAACATTCTATATTCTTGGACTTTTTATTAGGACATTTAGAATTATTTGGAATTTGATTCACAATATTGTACGTACCTCTTGAATTTCACTTTGTATTTTAGGGAAATACATTTTTTGTTGATATTACTTACATTGTTGTTTTCACTTTCTTTCTGTTACATATTTTTAAGACCTAGAAGAGTATGAGGGAATATATCATTGACATTTTATATGCATGCTTTACAAAAATATCTACGGTTTCAAATTAAATGAGAGGTATCACTATGAATGGAGTATATTTCTGAAAAGGTGAAAGTATGGGCTTGAGTGCATCAAAACCAAGGCCTCCAGGATAATGCTAGGATTTTCAAGTTTTCTGTCAACATGCATTAATGTTGACCAGTGACTGAGTAAATAAAGGTTGTGGTCATGATGCATTTCATGCCATTTTTCAGCACATGATAGGCTATACACGGCGGCCAGTTTTTTTTGTGGATGAAGAACCCGGGAAAATCTTGTGAAGAACCACCAACCCACGGGAAGCGACTGGCAAGCTTTCTCACATACCCACATTGGCCGAGCCAAGACTCAAACCCAAGCGGACAGAGGTGAGATGTCAGTGATCTGTAAAGACGAGCGCCTTAGACTGGCCACTCCCACCCCACAGTTTCATAACTTGGAAACTAACTGAGATCCCCATACGAAAACCACAAGCACCTATTGGGAATGAGAAGACAAATTCAGAACTGATATATGCAAATGTCTATGGCATCAACGGCATTCGATCAAGAAAGCTCTGATCAGATGAAATATTCTAGACCTAAAGACCAAGTTTTTCATTCCAGCCGATCAAAGCATTCAAAGACTCTTCAGTCAGAGAATCTTACCCCCTCACCCACTAAATGTACGAAGAATGAGTGAACCACTCTTCTCACCGTTCTCACCGTGTTCTCCTCATAAATGGATATACAATAGCATCTTTAAACTTGGAGCCAAGCAAAGTTACCTCCCTTAATAAGGGAAATATAGTGATAACCACATTAATCAAATAGAAAAGGAAGTATCCTCAATCAACCATGGTTCGTGCCCTTAACGTGAATATTAACGCTTGCATTATAATATTGTGAGAAACTATTAAAATCACCATATAATGTGTTCAACTATATCTACTTAATTTATTCATCATTGAAAAATGTTTATAAGCTCTATAAATCCTTTGAGAGCTACCATTTTTCTGAGCGTGTCAAAATGTACCTATTTCCGGAGCTCATCCATGGTTCATGCCGCTGAAATAACGGCAACGTGACATAAGATTGGAATGTGACAATTAGGCCAATGTGTGGAAATAGATAGCTTATAATGTCTCTGTATTTTCATTAATTTCATTTGTAATATATTTCATTGCTTTCGTATGCATATTGACTGCAATAAAAAAATAATAAATAATACTAAAATAAATAATTTTAAAAAATAATAAATATTATCCCTCCACTTTTGTGGGTATCCTTGAATCGTGTACCATGTTTCTCGCGACCTAATGCGCTTGTTTTGAGATAATTACATCATCAACAGTGTCACCAGCGTTCTTCAAGAGTGACAACAAGTATTTAACAAGTAAAATCAGACAAAATGAGATTTCAACAGGTAATTTCATGTAATTTTTAAAAAAATCAGAATGAAAATCTATATTTTGACTAATGTCTTATTTGTGTCAGACATTTTGGCCTTGAATTGTATATTATATGCTAAAGATAGGTCCGCTGATCACATGTTGGCTTTGTTTACATTTCTTGAACAGGAAAACCCACTTGGAGAATTTATACAATGGCAAAGCCAATGTAAATATTTGGTTTTAATCATGTGGGGTTCTTATACATCATAAGAAAAATGTACACTGGAAATGTATATTCACTATGGACTTTTTCGTTTCATTATTAACTAATTGGATTTTAATTGGACCCCGATTTTACGCGAGATAATGGCATTGTTATATGTAATGAAATGAAATGATGTAATACTGTTTATCTCATTCACCTTTGTGCAAAATTTAAATAGTTTACTTTATTGTACTGAGAAATAATAAAATTAATAACACTGAAAAACAATTGTGAAAACAGTGGCCATGTGGTTAATATTTTTTCGTCTATATATATATATATATATATATATATATATATATATATATATATATATATTGGTCTCAGTATGCAAATGTTTTGGTTAGATTTTTTTCGTCTATATATACTGGTCTGAGTATGTTAATGACTTTTTTTAATAGATTTATGTACGATTTATTTTTATATTAAATAAACCTTGTATACTAAAACAACGAGCACCGTAAATTATTTCATTAGCTGAATTTATAATGTATTATTTAATTGTATGCACATTATTATTGAAAGTGTACACTGTACTAGAGCAAAGATAAAAGAAGCCTTTAATTAGTTTAATTGCAAACAATAATAGTGAGGGCATCTAACCATCAATGTGCAAAACCTGCTTCATTAAAGCCGCTACAATTAAACATCATATTAATACCGTTTGTTTAATACTTTGTTTGATCAGTGTGTCCTTAATTAATTGTATCTCAAACACTAATCATGGGATCATCTGACCATGAATTGGCAAAAATCCGTTTGATCAACGCCGCGATAATTAAAGCACTATTGATGACATTTACCAATTTACTGAATTTAATACCATTCTAGAACACAAAATATAATGCTGATTTGAAATAACTTTGTGATCTTTGGCTACATGAAAGTGTTATTATATTATATATGTTTAATATAATAAAATATATATTCAGAAATCAATATTTAATGGATTGAATATGTGCTTTAGTTGAAACATTTTAAAATGTTTCAAAGGTTAAAATTAAAATTAGTTGGTTTACTGGTTTGAGATTTTACTCAAAAGATAAAAATTTAACGATAACAGTAAAGTACATTATACTATTGTGTTACTTATCAACAACTCTTTACACAACATTTTTTTAAAAAATGTAATGCGAAGAAAGCACGAATTGCATGAAAAATCAATAAAAGCCATGGGTAAATTTATATTACATTCTCTTACTATGGTTGCGAAAACAACAATAACTACTAAAATAAATCAGGTATATATATATATATAAACTCCTCGAAACGGCGCCCCCCGGAATTGGCGCCCTATGCGGTCGCCTGTATTGCCCGCCCCTTACGACGGCCCTATATATATATATATATATATATATGTGTGTGTGTGTGTGTGTGTGTGTGTGTGTGTGTGTGACTAAATATTACTGCATGATTTCACAGAAAACAAATAACATACTGTACTCTAAACAAAGATTTCTAAAATATATTTCATCTTTCAACAGAACATCTTCATTTATCATTTTCTTAATTTTAATTATTACGAGGTCCATAAGATTAGCAAAATATAGACGTATAATACTGACGTATTTTACGGAATTATGTGTCATCTTTGAATTTTAAAATAGTTTTCATTTGGGTTTATAACTATTGTATTATAATTCCTTAATTCAGTAGCCTACGCTAAAGTATATATGTACATCAACAATGAGTCATTGTTTATGTCCAGGGAAAATCAACAATTATGTCGGTCAACTTAACACAACAATGGTAAATCACGTGGCTAGCGCATGCTGTTCATGACCTGGATCAACATCTTGTTGATTTGAAATTAAGGTATTGTTACTGTAGTGCGAAAGTACTTTTAGGCTGACATGCGCAACCTAGTTTCTGATTGGTTCAGTAAAAGTTGTTTACAGGAAGATGAAGTTGTTTTAGAACGTAGTTTCAGAGTTAAAGGTTATTCTCTTTTACGCAGTTGAATGATATATAATGCCATATAGTGACTGAACGCTCATTCTTATACCGTTATTCCTGATCATAAGGTTGTTGAGGAAGATTGTTTATTGTTTGTAAAATCAGCTGGTGGAAAATCTATTCTCTACGTAGTACAATTTGGATTTAAGTACTATTGTTCAAGGAACTTAACAATATTCTACATTCACAGGAGTTTACCTGTAAGTAACATTTGGATTTAGAACTGAAAATCATTGGTATATCAGGACATTCCAATCCCATTCATTCGTAACATTCATTCATTCGGAATACTATGGACTAATTAAGGAAATTCGAAACTGTAAGTTATTTTTAATTCTTTCACTTTGTTTGTTTAAATATTTTATATTTTAGAAATTGAGAAAGCTTGTTTGAGTCGTTCATTCTTTTGTTACATTCAACCCCTAGTCGTAACACGTATGATAATGTATTGAATCATAAATTTGACAGGACACCAGTTTAATGTTGTAGTATAATATAATTAAACGAGAATTTCGCCCAAAAAAAAAAAAAAAAAAAAAAAGCAGAAAGGTGAATGAGCTGCTTTGAAAATATTTCAGTATTAAATTGTCGATGCAAGATAAACAGTCTTACATCATTATAACAAAGCCATTATCTCGCATAAAATTGGGGTTTTGTTTCATTAAATGCAGATTTGAACTGCTGAACGTACCTGGAAAATAATGAGAAATATCATATTTTAAACATATGTAAATATCACTTTTAAATCCCAGATGAAACTTAATCATATTTTACATGGTCCGAATCAGCCTGGCATTTGAGCCGAATCAGCCCGTAATTTGGGCCGAATCAGCCCGTGATTTGGGTCGAACCAGCCATGGTCCGAATCAGACAGCATTCCAGAATTAAACTTTGATTGATTTTGTTCTTGCCTTTTTTAATTAGTTCATTAGAATTAGAATGTTTACTGAACTGAAATTTCGTTAACTGTGTTTTGCTTCGACCTTCTGGGTATTGGAAAAAAAGTCGATAATACTATATACAAAAAATTCGGGAGTCATGTCCTTTACATGGTGCATAGATAGGGAGTCATGTCCTTTACACGGTGCATAGATAGGGAGTCGTGTCCTTTACACGGTGCATAGATAGGGAGTCATGTCCTTTACACGGTGCATAGATAGGGAGTCATGTCCTTTACACGGTGCATAGATAGGGAGTCGTGTCCTTTACACGGTGCATAGATAGGGAGTCGTGTCCTTTACACGGTGCATAGATAGGGAGTCGTGTCCTTTACACGGTGCATAGATAGGGAGTCGTGTCCTTTACACGGTGCATAGATAGGGAGTCGTGTCCTTTACACGGTGCATAGATAGGGAGTCGTGTCCTTTAGATGGTGCATAGATAGGGAGTTGTGTCCTTTACATGGTGCATAGATAGACCGGAAAATGCCGAAAAACCGAGAGAGAGGTGCTTTATTTTATTTTTGGATGCGTTTCATGGCAGATGAGTAACAGCATGTCTCTTGACTGATCAAACTTAGAACACTGATTATCAGAGAAATATTGGCTGCTTACAGAATCATGCATGAAATATGACACTTTATAAGATTTAAAGGTGTTTTACGGCAGCCTTTTTCATCCGTGTTTCTCTGCAGCTTAGGAACAACATGTTACGTGAATCAAACTTGAAAATTTCATAATCATAGAAATATTGACTGTTTACAGAATCATGCATGCAGTATGACACTATATAAAATTTCAAGGTGCTTTCCCGGAGTTTATTATATGTTTTCTGGCAGCTTTTTTCGGCCGTGTTTCTCTGCACCTTAGTAACAACATTACGTGAATCAAACTTAAAAATGTTTGATAATCATAGAAACAATAACATTAGCATGAGAATCAAGAGTGAATGTGTTTTCTCTCTTTTAGTCAGTTGTAATCTAGCCATAGAAGTAGTTAGATCAAATCTTTGTGTTGAGTTATCCTACAAAATATAACATGGTATCAGAAGTGAAAATGTTTGAATAACTTGGTTTTATACCATTAAGAAGTAGAGCGGGGTTGGCGGTATTGTGACACTTAAGCAGAAACTACAGTATTTCTGTAAATACCTTTTATTTGTTAGTAATGTCAGGTTTTTATCTTTCGGTAGTATCTCGGTTATATAACTGGAAGTGGTTGTGATATTTATAGACCGTTTATCAAGTGATATTTCACCCTACTTGATTGATATTTGATCGTGTCAGATAGGACAGTTTCGGGTTAATCTCGACATGCTGTCAGGTCTCATCGGACAGTTGTAGCATGTTTTAAGAAAGTATTTTTCGAATAGAAGCAATAGTGAAACCATTTGATAATATCTATTTATACCCCTGAGTACCTAAAGCTTACTGTGCAGTCACATGCAGTTTTTTTCTATACGTTAAAGATAAAAAGGAAGACTATTGATAACGCCCACTTTCCTTCTAGCAATTTGTTTCTGACAAAAGCGAGTCAATGTCTGTGCAGTGTACTGTAATGTACAGTTTGCTTGTGTTACAAAAGTATATGAATTACATGTTTTACATTCAACCAAATAATAATATACATCACTGAAAGTCTATATAGCACAAGGCATCAAAAGAAATAACCTCTTTTACTTTTAAAAAATCTTAACGAAAAATGAAGAATATTTTAAGTAATGCATAATGTAATTACCATTTTACTTTTAAAAAAAAAAGAATTCTGTCCAGCGAGGTACAATTATAAATGACCTTCCTCATTATTATCATCATCAATAATAATAATAATAATAACCATCATCATCACAACCAGAAGCATATAATGAATATTTTTTAATGAATTAAATATAATTGAGAAAATTAAATAAGCATTGCTGTTGCTGCAGTTGCTGTTGTTGTTTTATATTATTATTGTTGTTGTGTGTTCATTGTTGTGTTGTATCTTGTTATTGCAGGGATTTACAAATTTTATAAAAGTCAGCTTGCCCAGTTCTGAGTTGGCAGAAAGAATGAGTTTGATGTCATGTACGAATACATCGAGGACATCAGACATATTAATACATCATATAAAATGATTTCTTTCCCTTGACTTGCAACAAAACATGAATGTTTTTTTGTGCTTATTACTTACACCTTGTTCGCTTTCAGAATATGTGTAGCTGTACAGTTTGAATGAAATTCAAAATGAATAGGGATTTATAAACGTTCAGTTTGGTGCATGTATAAATATTGAAGCACGGACACGAGTGAAAATGCCAAAATCGTTCTAGTGTGGGTGTGCAATATGGAAATATGGATTGAACATCTGTACTAAACAGCAGATCAACCATGCAAAAAATCCAAACACCTGAGCTAAATGCCAAAACTTAACCAATAATGTACACTGTTACCCAGGACCTAGGAAGAAAGAATGGTTGAGATTCAGTGGGGGTTGTACATATGAATGCACTTTGGTTAAATTTGGCTTTAAAGTTTATTTCTCACATTTTGTTCCTGCTATAATGATCAAACTAGATGATTGCATATACTTCCCTTTTAGTACCACATCCTTACAACAAAAGGTCATTGACCTACATTTCACAATTTACTTACTTAGCTCAAACTTTTGCATTTAGCTCGGCAATGCTCAATTCAATAAACTTTGTGAGGGGATGCATCTTGGTGAGTACTACACCCTCACCACAAAAGTAGGCTAATTTTATATATAAGTTGATTTCTCAAGCTCTGTTAATGTGATAATAATCAAACTGAATGATTGTATGCACCTCTGTTAGTAGCACACCCTTACATAAAAAAGGCATGGTGACCAACATTTTAATGGTATAGGTTCATTTTTTGCAATTAGCTCATGACAAATAGATTTTATGCACCCTGTATATATACTGTTGTACTTAGGATCATGAAACTTCATGAAGGGTTGCATCTTGATGAGTACCACACCCTCATCATAATAGTAGGTCACTATGATCTGTATTTCATGCTTCACCAACTTTGGTTACATTTTTTGTTTTACTGTTCATGCTAAACTAGACGTATACATCAGCACCAAACCAATACAACAAAAAAATCACTGACACATTTCAATTTTTACTGGCATAGGTTAAGTTTTTGCAAGTAGCCCATGGCCAGTTTTTATTGCGTGCTATGGACATATGATACCATCCTATCTAGAAGGATGAAACTTTGTGAGTGGGTGCATCTTGATGAGCACTGCAACATCATTTCATTATGGCCCCCATTTTGTGCTTCACCAAGTTTGGTTAATTTTTGTGCTTAATAATTTCTCAGGCACTGTTGATGCTAGAATTGTGAAATTGATGATGATATGCATCTCTATTACTATCATTCCCATGCATCAAAAGAAGGTTTTCATGACGATTATATTTCCTCTTGACTGGCTTTCGATATGTTTCTACACTGAGCTCATGGCACATTTTTTAGTATACTATATGCATTATATCCTACCTAGAAACATGAAACTTGGTGAGTGGATGCAACTTGGTATGTTCAACTTCCTTATTGCAAAAAGAGGTATATGTGACCTGTATTTCATAAGTTAGTGACTTGGTTGAAATGTTGTGTTTAAATTTAATGGATTGGGTGCTGTTTATGTTAAAATCGTGAAAACTTGAAAAGTGGATGCATCTTTGTTAGTACCGCATCCTACATTTTCTGCTTAACTGACATGGTTTAGGTATTTTTGTTAATGAACACATAAATTATTCTATGCTAAATACATCCTTGCCTACTCAAAAGGCCCTTTCTCACCAGTGCAACTGGAAGTTGGAATAAATGTTTCTTCAATGGTAAACTTTCCATATTAAATGACTATGCATTGTATATTATAACAGGTTATCTTCTACAGGTTAAGTGTGCATAGGAATTAGATGAGTATAGGAATTAGATGAGTGTACTGCATACTTTTTATGTGATGTCTCATTTGTAGTGACTAATCAAGGTAATTATTGATGCATGTACTATGCTTTTACTACTAGCCATCATTCTGATTTCTAGGCGTGCAGAATGACAATATCTTTTAAAGCAGATTTCAAGAACAATAATTTTTTTTAAAAATACAAAAGCACCATTATTCTCTGGTTTTTATAAGCTCAATATACTAAGTCAACTGTGATATCATAGAAAAGAATGTTCTTTTTTATTGGTAGCTCTACTGGCCATAGACAGGAAGAGCTCCGTCCGTCCATTAGCACCAGTTTTTTTTATTTCTACTCCTCTTAAACTACTTGGAGGATTGCCATGAAACTTTACACACACATTCATCCCATGGTCTAGGTGGTCCTGATTGAAAATTGTGCCACTCACACATCCAGTATGGCCACCACAGTGGACATCCTGAAAATCTTGTTATCCCTACTCCTCAATAGATGGTTATATCAACATGGACTTTTCACTAAAAAACTTCTTATAATGTCTAGTTGGTCCTAAATGTTGCCGATCTGATGTCCAAATCTTGTTATCGCTACTCCTCTTGAATGGAAAGTCATACTGACATGGGGTTTTCACCTGAAGACTCTATTAAGATGTCTAGTTGGTCCTAAATGAAAATAATGCAAATTGACCCTCAACATATCCGCCATGTTGGCCATCTTTAAAATATTGTCACCTCGACTCCTCCTAAATGGGTGGCTGTATGAATATGGGGTTTTCACCAATAGACTTCTTATTATAAATAATTGGATCATAAATGAAAATGGTGCAAATTGAACATCTAGTATGGCTGCCATGATGTCCATCATGAAAATCTTGCAATCACTACTCCCCCTGAATGGATTGTCATACTGATATGGAGTTTCCACCAAAAGACTTCTAATGATGTTTACTTGAACCTAAATGAAAATGGTGCCAATCTGACACCCAGTATGTCCACCAGAGCAGTTAAATTGAAAATCTTGTTATTGCATAAGAATATCAGAAATGATTTCAACACTCAGCAGTTAAAATTAATAAATGATCTTATCTTGAATTCCTGGAAATTCTTTTTAGCAAAATAAAGCATCACTGACCCTTCGAGGGACTTGTTTTTTTTTTCTTTCATTTATGCCCTGTTGTTGCATGTAGATATGTTACAAGTTATGTAGCTTAACAGGATGCCAGCATAATACTGGCTATATGGTGCCAAAAGATTAAAGTTTAAAATGTATAGAGAAAACATTTCCCAAAAAACTTTAATTAGAAAAGGGGCCAACATTTCGTTGTCAAGATCACTCAAGTCTGAACTTATTTTCTGCATGATAATTAATGTTTACAGTGGCTACTGGAAACAATTAAAAGCTTTGCGGAGATGAGCAATGTAACTTTTGATTAAACTCTTATTTCATATTAGTCTTGTTTATGTTGACTCATATATGCAGATATGATCAGTGAGTTAAACCTTTCCACTAACTGGCTGGTGGGGGTTTGTTTTAAATTAAAAATGCATTTTCAAATGAATTAGAAAAAGACCACAATATACTGTGATTTGTTTTCCCATAATGATAAAAGCTAAAGCTCAAGCTGACATGACTGAATCAAGCATAAGGAATGGGGGAGGGGTAAGAGAGAGAGAGTGAGAGAGAGAGAGAGAGAGATTTCACATTTTTCAGCAAACAAAAAACTTGTTAAATGTGTGAATTTGTTGCAAGGTCATGATCAGCTGATCTGTCCAGTCATGTGCTGCTCAGTACAAAAGGGTTGTGTGAGGAGTATTTGGAAAGGAACAATAAAATTAATGAGTTGAAACTGAAGTTTAACCAATAAAAAGATTGCCTCATGTTTGTAGGAGTTTGCACAATGATTTTACTCTCCCTGTTTAAAACACAAAACTGTCCTAGTCACTTGTTCAGTGGGAATCATGGGGAACTTTGGAAAGAAACAACATAATTATGAGTTGAAATTGAAGTTTAACCATGACTGTTTTGTGCTTGTAGGAGTTTGCATGGATTTTACTACCTGTTAATACAGCTGTCCTGGTCACTATCTGCAGACTTGTAACAACTTGGGATTTATAGACAGATGGTCAGCAAGGAATACAGTTTAAGGAATTTATCATTTGTAACTCTCATCTGTAACTCTCCTCAATCAAGTAATATGGTAAACAAAAGTTAATACATCAGAATGCACAAGTCTGGATTGGCCTTTTTTAATCTAGATAGATAGTAAGTGCAATCATGTTTAGGCCTATTTATTTATCAGTTTTGTGGCACAGTAATTTCCAGATCTTGCCATCTCTCATGCATGCTCATGATCACAGAAGCACACACACAGACAATGTTATTAAATATTGCTGATTTCTAATTTTGCCATGTAATCAATAAAAAAAAATGGTTTGGCTCAGACATAGATGAATGGCTGATTGTGCGGTCATTTTGTTGACTGATGGGCATAATTTTCCACCTTTGAAATTTCCTTTATTGACAGTTTACAAACATTTCACACTCTAAAAGAGGCTTGTCATCATCCTTTATCAATGCAGATATTGTCCTGAAAATTGAGGATTTTGGATTGTAAATTATAGCATTGTGTACTAAATTGAAGAGAAAATATGGTGTTATTTGGTCTTCCAGGTTCTTTATTTTACTCCTGATGCTTTGTGCTTTCTTTACAAGTTCATTTGCAATTGTCCATCCATGACATCTCAGATACCATTTTTGCGTAATCAACTCCTACAATCTATAATGCACTGCCTTTAAACTTTCCTCCATTACTGCAGACATAATGGGGACATGCATGATGCATTATGAGGGTGCTAGATAAATTTGTATGAAAAAAAATGTTTCAAATTTTGTACTTTTTTTTAAGTGATATTCCCACCATAGGGTCCTTAGTTTGTGTAATTGACTCCCCCTAGTTTTCAATGTGTTGTCTCACAACTTTGCTCATCATTGCAGACAGGGCCAGATTAAGACCATTAGAGGCCCTAAGCACTGAAAAGATTATGATGCCCCTCCCCCATATGTAATTAAAAAAACCCACTGTAATTTCAATTTTTTTTGTGCTCCTGCTTTGCTGGTGCCCTAAGCACATGCTCAGTCTGCCTACTGGATAATCCAGCACTGATTGCAGAGACAATGGAAATGTGCATGATACTTTATAATTATGTCAAATGAACTTTTCCAAACAATATGTTTTGAACTTTGTCCTTTTTCAAGTCACCTTCCCACCATACGATCCTAAGTTTGTGTAATCCACTCCTCCTGCAGTTTTCAATCTATAGCCTTGAAACTTTGTAGATTTTATTTTGGTTAGTTGGTTTGTTGTTAATGATACTTTCAACATATTATTAGCTATATCGTGCCGATGATATGTACAGCTAAGTGCGTTTTCCAAGGACACTCCGAGGTAGACAACCTGGGTGGGTGTCAAATCCACACCTACTATTCTAATGCTGGAATAACTGAGCTACCGTTATAGGCTTAATGGAGATATACATGATGCATTATGAGTTTAGTGAATAAATTTTCTTAAAAATTTACAATGTTTTGAATTTTGTCATATTTTAAATGTGACTGTCACACTCGAGACCTTCATCTTACACGCCTAACAGAAATGTTCATTTGTTTTTTCAATAACTAGGAATGTTCATATTTATGTCTATACATACATACATATATATGACTATTCTTCCAAGAGTGCTTCCCCTTTCTTACAGCAATTATTGAAAAGTGGGGAGGTTGGGGGTCAGGAGTTTGAGGCAGAGGCATCCACGTCCTATGGTTATATTTATGGTTATCTTCTGTTTCTATTGTGATACCTCAATTCTCAGCAAGAGAAGAAAAAACCTGGATAGACCCCAACTGTTCAAAATGGGTCTAAAGTTCTAACAGCAGTACAGCTGAGATAACATACAGCCTAAATTTACCTCCCACCTTAAGTTGCATGTGAACTACACACTTGTGCATGATAGAACTGAAATAAATATTATAACAATCTGTACATTAATTTTAAAGAATATATGATTATCATTCATTAAGACTGCAACGCTTAGGAAAAATTTCTAAACATGTACATACAATACAATTAAAAAAAAACAATGCTGCTTACTTGAAATGATTAGAAGCTGAACCTTTCCCCCTAAGTACCCATCAGGCTTACTGAACAGCTGACTGCTATTAATTATCTCACTCAACTTGTAATTGTTTTATTTGCCGTATGTCTTTCACTGCTTATTATGACAGGATTCAGTATGTACAATATGTCTTTGTTGAATATATATGACAAATTGGGTAAATTATTTCTAGTGTTATATATGATGTTTATATAATATTATAAATATTTTAGGAAATTATAAATGTTTCTTGACTTTAATATTTGCTTAAGCCTTAATGTTAAGTATAATGTTGACATGTTTAGCTATCATCCTTGAATTAGGTTGTTTACTTAGTATTTGAGTTCAAGGATGGGTTTGGTAAACAAGTTATTGATTCAATTTGAGGTCAAGGTTGATTTTGTTTACAGATAAAAGTAGAATTTCCCTTAGAGTTGTGTGTTATGAGTCACATACACCATAATATTCTAGAACATTCTGTCATGTGACTTATCTTATTCAAAGATACAATGGAGTACTTCATTTGGCACATCAGTAATTAAAGACTACTGGCACACCAGGACATTAAATACCATTGGCACGTCAACACATTAAAGGATACAGTCATTCATTCAGAACATTGTATATTTAGGACTTGTGATTAGGACACTTAGGATTATTGGATTATTTGGATTTTAATTCATGTTACTGTAAGTGTCTTTTGAATTTTCACTTTATTTGTCTAGAAATAAATTGTTTGTTGATTTTTAGTTGATTTGTTGGTTTCACTTTCTTTCTGTTACAGATGTTTAGACTATAGAGCCGTAACACTAGTATTGTCATGATATAGTTTCATACTGCTACATATGTGTGCATGATGAAACAAATAGATATTGCAACTGGATGTACTGTGTGGACATGCACAAAGGTTGCTTTTATAAGATCAATAATAACTAAAGTATTCACCTACCCTCCCGGCAGCTTGTACTCACCTACCGATTTTAAAAACGAAAGGCATCAAGGATATAAAAAATGCACAGAACATCAATTTATAATTTATAACCTGATTATTGCAAGGGGGTCTCTAACACTGTCATCTTGTTTGCTTTTAAACCCAAACAGATTTTTCAGTGTAAAAACAAAAAAAACCCCAGCTTGCTCCCTGTCCTTTTCCGCTTCCTGAAAAAGTCCATTTTCAGTGAGGGGGTGAGGTACCTTGGACTACACATATATCGAATACATAGAAGATTAAAAAAAAACAATAAAAACTGTCCTCTGCATTTAATATTTGCAATGTTTGGTGTTAATATTTCTAAAAAATATTGAACAAAATAAAAAGGACAAGCGTTAAAAGGATGTAACTCACAAATTTATGGAATTATTTGGAGCATATTGAAGACGATGAACTACATCACTCCTGTATTCTGAAAAACTCAGACTCACCCATGCAAATATGGCAGCCATCTTTGTGAAGAATCTCCCATATGAATTCGAATGCAAAGGAGACTACAGTGTTAGAAACCCCCTGGTGACAATCGGGTTAGAAATTATAAATTGATGAATGAAATGACTAAGTTTTGTGCATTTTTTATATCCTTGATACTTTTCATTTTTAAAATTGATAGGGGGTACAAGCTGCTGGGAGGGTGGGCGACACTTTATGGTGGCTTAAAAACTTCAAACGGTGCTTTTTAAAATAAAATCAAAATTTAAAAATTAAAACAGATTCTGTTAACAAACATTTTTCAAAGGTAAATACTGTAGTTTAAATACAATTTTATTTCCATGATCAACAAATCAACCTGATGTGTAATGTTGTGTGATGTGTGCTACAACCAATTCTCATCAAAATTGGCTTTTTCTTTGAGATGCTAAATTTGTTACTTTTAAAACAAGACTTAATGGAAAAATCCCACTAAACAGTCCTCTTAAGCAGAGATGTCAAATTATATAATTGAATTGGAAACGGTAGTTTCTGCATCACTGACAGCTGCGTGCATGTTCATTTACACGTTTACCAATTTGTAATTGTTTACATGCAGTAAATGAAACTAAGCTGTTTACATATATAAACATTGCAGCCTTATAATTCATACATCTGTCATTCATGGTAAAAGTAGTAAATATCACTTTATACATCAATTTTGTTCTAAGATGCATCTTGCTTATTATAGCAAACAGAGCCACTCTTGGTATTCTATATGTTACCAGGGTTCACACAGTCTTGAAAAGTCCTTGAATTCAGAGGGTAACCTTGAAAAGTCCTTGCATTTAAAAAAAAAGTGGGTTATGTTTTTGAAAAGTGCTTGAATTTCTGAAAAAGCTGCTTGAATTTCTTCAAAACCTTATTGGATTTTATCACTACTGTCAGAATCATATTGCAAAATAAAAGAAATTTTTTAATATATTTTTTAAAAAAGCGTAATATAATAAAATTGAGTTGGTTAATTAGTACATGACATTGGTAGATACTGAAACGAGTTATATTCTTTTACATAGATAGCACTATAATTGGACTGATAATGCAAATGTCTGACCTAGCTCACACTTACCTACCATGAGCTGTGTATACAATAGCAAATGGGAATGTGACCTGCTTTATAGTGGCTGGGTAAAAGCGCTGGAGGGAGACAAAACATGGCAATTTGTAAGGCTTGTGACAAGATACTGGATATTTCCAGCATGGAAGAAAGTGGTGACAAGTCTCGTACGAAAAGTGAGAAACACAAGCAAAATGCAGCTATGTCTGCAGCCATTTTATGGGACTCTGGTGAAAAGTGAGGCTTCTGGAACTTTACCCACTGTCTTGAGTGAAAGGTTAACAGTGTCCCCTCCAAGACTGCTTTTATTGACTGCTTTGCCTTTGGGCATTACTGACAACTGTGCAACAAAGGATGATGTTTGAAAAGCAGAAATAGTATGGACTTTGTGAACTGTGACTGAACACCATTCATAAAAAAAAGAAACAGTCAAGCTGTTCCAAGCAATGTTTCCTGATAGTGACATAATTCGGAAATTTTCTTTCAAAATAGTTGCATGCGTGTGCATGTGTGGCTTAGCTGACCATTCTAAACAGTTGCTGAAAAATTATATTAAATGACCACATGTGGTTATATTTGATGAAAGTTTCAACAAAAAAGTGATGCTCTACTGGCTGAAAATAATTTTCTGAAATTCAAGACAATTTACTTTTATCCACCGAGTGTTGAAACCATATCTGATATTCTTCAGCGATAACAAGATTTTCAAATTAGCTGCTGTGGTGGACATATTGGCTGTCAGATTTGCACCATTTTCATTTAGGACCAACTAAATATCACACGAAGTCTATAGTTTAACCCCATGTTGATATGACCATCCATTTAGAAGGAGTAATGATAACAAGATTTTAAAGATGGCTCCTGTGGTGGGCTATATTGGATGTCCAAACGGTACAATTTTCATTCAGGACCAAATAGACCATGGATGAATGTGTGTGTAAAGCTTCATGGCAATCCTCCAAGTAGTTTATTAGTAGAAGGGATAACATACTTGTGCAAACGGACAGATGAACAACGGACAATAGACCATCCCATAAGCTCTCTTGGTCTATGATCAGTTGAGTTAAAAATAGAAGGATTTACACATAAGATCTGGAATGAGACTATTCACAGAGTACAGACTAGATACTTCTCATCTGAATTTCTTGGTAAATTCACTGCACATCACAAAGTCAAATCCATTGTTAGTATTTTTTAAAATATTTTTATTATCATCCTTGTA
The DNA here is from genome assembly GCA_029931535.1 of Margaritifera margaritifera. Taxonomy (NCBI): domain Eukaryota; kingdom Metazoa; phylum Mollusca; class Bivalvia; order Unionida; family Margaritiferidae; genus Margaritifera; species Margaritifera margaritifera. The sequence continues at coordinate 879,932 of JAQPZY010001499.1, read as the reverse complement.
AGTAGTGTGTGTTTGGAAAAAATATGCCTTGAAAAAAAACTGGTAAAATCTTTGAAAAGTTCTTACAAATAATGTCTTCAGTACTGTACAAACCTTTGTTACTGATTTGTCCATACCATCAACTGTTTACATTTTAATATAACCTACCTATCAAATTATCTGTATACATTTTCTATGGACATGTATCTATATATCATCCATCTATGCACAAAACCTTATAATTATCTAGTTATGACAATCTTCTGTGTATTACGGTATGGGAAGAAGAGTAAAATTAATTAACTGTAACTGTAGGTCTTTGCTAGTACAAATATTTTTTTTGATGCATTTTTTTAGGTTATTTGTATTAATAAATGGAATTTTAAAATAAATTTGATATACATACTCTTGGTCATAACAACATAGACAATAAGGCCACAGCCTGCATATCAACCCCACAATCAAAGAATTGCTGTACACCATGTGACCTTGACCCCATAGTCAAAAGGATAAGTGAGCATGTCGCAGAATAAATGTCTTTGCTTCATAATTATTCATCCCAAATATTAAGAAAATCCATCTAGGGGTTTAAAAAATACACACAAATAAAGAAACTTTAACAAAAACATGAATGCACATTTTCTTTGACTGACCTTGATCCCAAGGTTAAAGGGGCAAATGAGCATGTTGCAGAATGAATTGTCTTAGCTTCATTATGATTCAGCCAAAAGTATCAAGAAAATCTATATAGGGGTTTAGGAAATATAAACTAACAAAAAACTTTAACCAAAGCCTTAACAAAACTTTTCTCTGTCTGACTTTGACCCAAGGTCAAAGGGTCTAGGCAGCATGTCGAAGACGGAATGGTCTTAAGTTGATATTGATTTAACTCTAGAATATCCATCAAGGAGTTATAGGATATGAATGCAAATGAACCAATACTTTAACACATTTTCTATTACTGTGCCAATGTTACAATGAATTGTTGTAGCTTTGTAATAAATCATCCCATGTATGAATGAAATCCATTAGGAAATAAAAGTAAATGGAAAACTTGAGTCAAAATTTTAACACAAAGTTGGTACTGCTGGCGCAGGAAAGGTGACTTCTTTGTCTTAATTTCTCACTAATGTGGGTTCAACAATAAAACTGTTTATGCAGCACTATTCACTGAAATGGGATCATTTCATATATCAACTAAATGAAGAAGCTAGGTTAAAAATAGAGATTATAAATTTTGTGCATGTTCCAAATGACAAAAAATTCATGTCAATCCAGAAAAGACACAAGAAAATATTACAAAGTACTGTATCCTTATTGTAAATCAGTCTCGAGTCAACAGTCTTGCCTGGCAGAGGTTGGTTGAACTGGTGTTTTCTAAGAGGTCCCCCAAAACTGTGGTTGTCTGCATTACCAGTTTGGTAATTTTTTTCCCTCTGGGGTAATTGTTCTACAAAATGGTTCATCTGATTGCTAAAATTTCTGGTAGAACCAAAGGATATTGAGAACTGACCAGGATTGCAAAATGGTTGCTGATATGTATTTCTGTCCATACCTAGCATAGGTCTATCTTGGGAAGGCCCTGTAAACTGGGGTCCTGCATTTGAGCTAGGATCACTCTGATTTGTGCCTTGCTGCATTTGTCTGTTGTTATTTAGATCAGGACCTTGTACTTCGTCCTGAAACTTATTACCTCCAAAAGGAGGCTGTCTAATGGGAACTGGAGGTTGATTAGGGTCCATAAATAGAGGACTTTGTTGCTTACGGCTAAACTGATTCCTCTGAGGTTGCATTCCACTTTAAGGTGGATATCTGTCTCATATGACTCTGGTTTGGTCTGAAATTTTCCATCCTTGGTGATTGGTTTTGTCCAAACATTCCCATTCTAGCCGGATGGTTTTGTCCAACTGGAGGTGGAACTAAATTGTTTCCTATTATGTGCATCGGACCTCCTGGATGGGGATCCCTAATATTGGAAAAGTAATTCTGAGGTCCTCTCATTTGAATATCTGCTGGGCAATTATTACTGCTGTCTGATAAAAACGGTTGATTGAATCTAGACGTAAAAGAAGGAGATCCTCCAAATTGGAACCCTGGAGTCCTGATGTCACATGTCTGTAGCCTCCATTGATTACTTCTGTTTCTTTGAGAAAAGTGCCAGTACTGATTTCTGTCTTGATGATGTTGCTCTGGTACACTCGGGAATGCATTGACCTGGGACTCATCGAGATCACTGTATTTATATCCTTGCTTTGGTCCCCCATCTGTCAATAAAAGGATATTTTTCAAGGTATAAGTTAATGAGAGAGAGAGAGAATTAACTTGAAGTCATTCACATTTTATTTTACTTGAACTACAGATTTTAGTTGTACGTACCATATTATAAATACCCAGTAATGTATGATTTTGTTTGCCAGAACCCTATGAAATGCTAGTAGTCAAAGTACCTTGTTTAATAGTCCTCTATAGATAACTAACATTTTGGCGCAGAAACCATTTTTCTTCTTTCTATCACAGTGATCTTCATCTCAGACCTTTTGACAACAAAATAAATAGGCTTATTCCTTATGACAAGTGCAAACCATCCACAAAATCTGATCCAGGTCTGTGGTGTAGAACTAATGTTGTGCAGAAACCACATTTCTCATTTCAGTCACAGTGACTTTGACGTAATAGCCTTTGACACAGTAGGGTTCTTCCTTACCCCAGTTGCAAGCCATCCACAAAGTTTGATAACCATACATGAATGGGAACTCAAGTAATTGTGCAGAAACCATTTTTCTTTTTTCAGTCTATGTAACCTTGATTATTTTAGCCCAAAATTTATAGGATTCTTCCTTGCCCCAAGTGTAAGTCATCCACATAATTTCCTAACTGTGGATGGTGGAGAACTCAATTTATTTTGCAGAAACCATTTTTCTTCTTTCAGTCACAATGACTTTAACCTTTAACCCCAAAATCAATAGGCTTCTCCCTCACCCCAAGTGCGAGCTATCCATAAACTATGGTAACTGTAGATTGTGGAGAACTCAAGTCATTGAACAGAAACCATTGTTCATATTTTAATCAGTGTGCCCTTGATCTTGTACCCCAAATCAACAGGGTTCTTCTTCACCTCAAGTGCAAGCAATCCAAAGTTTGGAAACTGTATATTATAGAGAACCCGAGCTATTGTGTAGAAACCATTTTTCTTCTTTCAGCTTTCTGAGCTTTTGACCCCAAAATCGATAGTTGTTTCTTATCCCAAGTGCAAGCTAACCACAAAGTTTGGTAACTGTAGATGGTGGAGTTTGGGTATAGTACAACAGTGTTGAACTATGTTCACCTATGTTGTATTGTGCCTGTATTTATGTTTTTCCACATGTAGAGCTTTGCTATTTCACTCTCGTCTCTGTTAATTTTCTCTACAATAATACTATTTTGATTCCGTTGACTTCAAATAATGTTTACATCGCTAGAATTTTGTATTTCGTTTTCCGTTTCCTATATCAGTTTATCTTTGCAGGAACTGTAACATTTTGCAACTAATTGTACCATTTATTTCTGAAGCATAATTTATACTAGAACTTTATGCCAAATGAAAGTTCTGAAAATATTCTATCTTCAAATATTGTATTGAAATGAAAAAAATGAGCATTACAATTAAGAGAGTAGTGATAGCCATAAAAAAAGTAGTGGATAATTTTACCAGTAAAGAGAATAATGACTACTGATGTCTAAAATAAATACATTTGATTTATAACATCTAAGTTGCACACAGCCATATTATATTAAGGACACTATTCTGATAATAATATATAATATGTTACAATGATTCACTTACACGAATTTCTTTTACAAATATTTACTTACTTACAAAATCCGGGAAAGTAACCTTATCATGCAATTTTTCATCAATGCAATTCCAGGTTCCTAGGTCAGATGAATCGTAATTTGTCATATTTATAGTAAGCATGACGCCATCTTCTGTTTCTATGCAGGAAATACTGAGACTAGGCGTCATTCGACTTAATGACGCAACCGCTATTCATGGTAACCTTCTCTATGTCACCATGGTAGATCTTAATTAAACTTCTCTCTTCTTGGTCATTCACACTACAAACAATACCAATCCTCCTATTAGTTACAGTCGCATTGTAATCAAAGGACACCTTGGATGTAAAGGCTGAAATAAGGAGCTATACTCGATTTTTAATGATTCATTAAGTTGGAATACAATAATGTATTCATAGATTTCTGCTTATATAGTTCTACCTCTAGTTGCCACCAGCACAGGCAGCAAGTAATAAACTCAGAATTACATAATTTACGTATATATGGCCAAAAGTTACATCAATGTATACTCTAGCGAGTGCATTTCACTATAATTTGATCAATATATGGCATATCAAAATCGTTGCGTGTATGAGAAATTTAGACATATGTCATGGCAACAACAGAATGTTGATCAATCAGAGTTCATAAGAATTAGATAGATGAAAGGATATTTCAAATTACACTGGCGCATGAAACAGATCAGATGATATAAGTAGATGAAGTCAACATTAAATCCCCATGATATCGTAGTGAATCATAGTGTGAGCTGTTAATATATTACAGTATGCCATTTTTCTAACAAATGAAGGTGCAAAAATCATAAAAGTTGAACATGGCTATATTCTCATGGTCACCTTTAATTGCTCAGTTTGTAGTTTTAAGGTCAGCTGATCGTTAGAAAGTTAAGCAGCATTAAAATTTACAAGATCTATTGTATGGAACACGATATGTTCAGGACGATAAATAATAATAATAATAATAATAATAATAATAATAATAAAAATAATAATAATAATCATTAATAATAATAATAGTTAGATATAAAAACAACTGGCTTTTTCAAAGTTACAAATGCCTCTGGACTCTAACTATTCCACTGCAATTATTATCAGGATATACCACTTTACGACTGAAAATAGCGCTATCGGTGGGAATTTGTAAATATGTCTGTACTAATTCAAAGGAACAAATAGCAGTCGCTATCGCTAGAGTGTTTTATTCTATTTTAGTGCATGTTAATATTGTGTGAAGTGTCTTGTGAAGAGAGTAATTATTCTCTAATTAGTATCAAAGGCCACACATTACTTGAGACTTTAGTTCAACATCCTGCAAGGAAACATATCTCCCTATGAACTAAGATTTGACTATTTCATGAGACTTGCGGGTCTGCTCGAAAGCTGAGCAGAGTTGAATCATACTTGAATCTCCTATATCGATGATAAAGACCTACTATATAAACAAACCAATATATGTCTCAACTCGATGGATTGACTAAACTCGTACAGCTCGCAGATTTACAATCAAAACTGACACTACATAATCCCCTCTCTCCCTAATGATTCACTAACAATATTCCTTATCAAAGGGACACTAAGGATGGTCTTCGAAAACGGTAGTCGTACATCTACATCTACGATACCTAGCTCATATCACGATAACAAGCTTCCTCTAACTGCATACAATCTCCATAACTCTCTCTAGATGCAATGATAATTGGCAGAGAGCGGAATCTGGCTTCCTGAATACACCTCATATGATTGTGTATGTTGGCGCGATATAGCAGCGAACAAGTGTAGACAGCATTTAAACGTCGTATAATTATGCAATTTTGTAATATTCCTCCTCAATTAAAGCTATTTCAGATATAAATTTCGTTTCAACATCTTGCAAATTAGTTAGAAAATATCCCACACTACACGGTTTCGATTTTAAGGGATGCCAAAAGAAAAGGTGTCCGTTGAAATAACATATCAAAGATTTTTATGAGACATCAGTACAAAAAATAAGCCATACACCCCCCAAACCCTCAAACAAAAACAACACTTATTTCAATTGAGTTTATAATTGATTTAATACAACACATCATTAGTTAGATAAACCTGTAGACATGTGTCCATATGTTATGCATATATATATATATATATATATATATATATATATATATATATATATATATATATATATATATATATATGCCCCAAAACTGAGAAAATGAGTCTTGAACAAGAGTACACCTACTTTGCATGATAATGAGCAGCATAAACTGTATATCAAGCTTTGTTTATGATAGGTGTACGTAGGCTTATGAGAATAGTTTACACAGGGAAGGTAATATGTATTCCTGCATACAGACTTAATCAAAAAGTCATCGAACAGGGACAGTGTAATACAAATTTGCAAGTATGGCACTGCTTTTGACCTTTTTTTTTCTTCAGAAAATAGCAATAATACCTGTAACATTCATTTTAAGACAAACCGCTAACCATCGCTCAGGAAACGTTGGATATAAATCCGATCGCAACAAGCTTAGGTCAGATAAAAAGAGAACAGACTCTTTATAACTCGAATGTATAAGGTCTTCGATTGAGCGGACCCTAACTCTGCTCATAACAATATAATAGAGTGAAATAATTGAATAGTCAAATTCGACCTATTATAAATCCTCTTGCACGTGAGGAGAAGAGGACGATTTCTAATAATTCAAGAGCGCAGGTTCCAATGTAAAACTTAACCAAAAGCCTCTACTTCTATCGATTTTATATCAGATATGTTTACAATTATTCCAAAAAGATCAACTAATTATGTCGACTCTGTAAGTTGGTATGTAATCTAAAAGGATTCATACCTAGCGAAATCAGAAAAGGGATCAAATATGGCTGCTTCCAGGTCATCTTGATCTGAAAAAAGAGAAGATACATTTGAATGAAGAAAAACAGAGTGCTTTTTTAATAGGAAATGCCTTAATGCGCCTGGAATATAAAAAAAATGCAATAATGCCTTCAGTTTTGCATAGAAAACATACAATCAAGATAGCTCATGGAGTTCCTCACTAGGACTAAAAATCCCAATCTGTATTCAAATTCAACCATACTCCAATAAACAAGAAAAGTAGTTTCAAGACTGTCGATTTATCCTCGCCATGTTTATGCCAATGTACTTATGTGCAGTATTTTTCTGCCAATTCTTTCTGGCTTCCACAAAGTATTTCTTGACTTACCAACTTCATCCTTCTTCATTTGTGCAGACATTTTCAAAAGCAACCAGAAGGCTAAACCACAACTCCACGTTTAAAAATAGTTATCAAACAATGATAAAACGGTACTTAGTTTTATATTTAATATAAGACCATTGTCATGAATAGACATTTCTTTTGCACACGTCTTGCAATTTTTTTTTAGATATTTGTATCAACATTGTCGGCAGTTTGCCGGAAAACAAGTTAAGGTTACGAGGTCACGAGGCACCGCTAAAAGAGGGGAAGTTATAGGTGTAGGTTTTTGCTCAACAACTCTCACAATTTCAACAAAGTTAACACACACACACATTTTTGTGATGGGAATTGGATTTTGTTTGACTTGGCAATCATTTGATTAGTATCTCTTTTCAAAGATCTCAGGGCGGCCCTGAAAAGGACTGTTGGGTTTTAAATTAAAAACTTATTGACTTGACAACATCAGCTATAAACCTTTTCCACGTCTAAGTCCTACTCCTGCTGCTGTAGTGGTGGTAGTGACTGTTGTCGCTGCTGGCGTCTCAGTGGTGACCGTCGATGTAGTCATAGAAGGTTTAGAATTCTTGGATTGTGAAGGTCTCTTATCTAATGTTTTGCAAAATAATTTTCATATTTTTCTCTCAGGTGTTATATTGTCAAAATGTCTTCTAACAAATTGGCAGTTTTGTTTTTGCTGGCTTCCCTCTGTTCACTGTTCAAAGCTGTAATCACCTCTTGTTGCTTTATTTTTTCCTCTTTTTGTTTTTGAACAAATGTCTGTTCTTCTTCTTTCTGACGTTGTTAAAAAAAGTTTAACTCTTCCTTTTGTTTATTTTAAAATCATCATAGGCAGACAATGATGAAGAAGGAGGTGAAGATGGTACTGGAAAAATAAATTCTTGTGAAGATAAGAAATCGCAAAAAGCCAAATCCAAATTGAAGTTAATCTCCTCTGGAATAATACTCACTGCAGCAGCGGTAGTCATACTATTAATCCAAACATCAGAAGCATCCACTGCAGGCGCACCATAACACAACATCTTCCATTCAGTCTTGTGTACTGTACTTGAACTGTTCGGAACTGATAAATCGTAGGAAGGCTCATGGGGATATATATCGACAGTGACGTTATCCTGATTGGAAGATAGAAACAAACCCTGACTGAATTATGTCACACGCATTCTGATTGGTGTAGCCTCCCAATCAGTTTCAATCCGCCCGTAGACTATATACATAGGTGCGTTCGCCCACTGTGTCGTCTATTTTCAAGACAACGAAGAGTGTATGTGAAAAGGCAAGGGTGTCTGAAGTGTGTTTTGGTGTATGGGCCAGCAGTGAGGAGAAGTTTGCAGAAAAGAACAGTGAAGAGGTGTTTGTATGTGTTAACAATTTTCTGACTAACAACCCCAACGGCCCTTTTCAGGGCCACCCAGTTTTCTTAGAAAAGAGATACTACTCAAGCATTGCCAATCTGTGTTTTACGTTTGTGTTTGTATGTCTCTCACAACTAAAACTTAAATCCCACCCAAGTGTGACAGTATATTAGTATGTCTGTGGTTATAGTGTGTGTAAAACTCCTACCGTTGTGTGTGATAGTATATAAGAATGTTTGTGGGTATAGTGTGTATATATTCCTATCCTTTTCGTTCGTTAGTAAGTATGGGTGTTGGTCACTCAAACTGCGTGTTGATGGTATAGTGTGCATATATATTCCTTTTTTAACATTGCATTTTCCCTTATTGCCAGACAGTCCCAGAATGTTAAGCATATGGACGTTTTCAACGTTACATTTCCAATAGTCGCCACAGTCCCTTAATGTTAAACCTCTAGGCGTCTTTAACATTACATTTCCCATTGTCACCAGTCAGTTCCATAATGTTAAATCTTCTAGATTTTGGGTAGCTGACTTTATATTTGTAAACATTTTTAAACAAAATCTTTAGATTTTCTATATATCCGAGCCTAATTAACACTTAACTCGTCTTCTTTAGCACCCTGGGGTGAAGTCCTTCTGGGCTAGCTGATTTGTTCAAACGGCAGAACTAAAGTTCATTGCTGTTGTGCATATTACATTGAATATCTGTACTTGTTAAGAACAAGATTTTTTTAAATTTTTTTTTTGTCTTTGAAAATGCGTAGTGAAAAATCTAGACTAGTCACATAAAAAGATAATGAAATGATATACTACGTAAGATTTGTTGTTGCAATATATGTGACTTTTTACCTTTACAATACTTAAACTTAACAAATTAAAACAAAACTTTGCATAATGAAGTGAGTTTTTTTTAGACACTTCTCTTCTTGTTTCATTGTGCAGAATGAGATATTACCGAATAATTTCAGTCTCATCCAGCATAACTGTTGGGGTTACCAGAAACACCGAAATACACTGAAAAACCGAAATACACATGCATACATTTTCATGTTCTCGGTGTATATATCTGTGTACACACAGGAATTATGATTTGTTTTTGTTTGAATAATACTATAAAGCAAAATAAAATATGATTTATGTGATTTTGATACGAATTCTTTACTTTTTTCCTATTTTATAGCAGAATTTCTGTAATGACGTCGTTCGGTCGTACTTGATTAGACAGATCCGATAAACGGAGAAACATTGTAACACATACACAGAAAGAAAGTGAAAAGTATCAAAAGTATTCGCCGGCATTATATTATATATTTACTTTAACTTTTATTGATATAGTTTTGACAAATAAATAGCATTTAATTTAATTTTTGTTTAAAAGGTTTCCAAATATTTGGCAATAGTGAAACATGTACTTATGTACTGCTTTTGATGATATGACAGTTGATTGTAAGGGTGTTAAGAAAGTCTCCTTCTTGGAAATATGTGAACGGGGAATATTCATAAAGGATTCGGAATTGACAAAGAATTCATATAATGCCCAAAGACACACAAATAAGTAAACTAGTTTTGAGGTTGAATGTTGGACTCATTAGACCGAATGTTAGATTCCCAAAAGACTATGATGCAGACATGGTGCATTTTAATGAGAAAGGACAAAACAAGTTGTTTTTATGTTTGTTTGACGAAGGTATTGATTTCTTTGCGAAAATAATAAGTGCTTGCATGAAAAATAATAAGTCGACAGTCTGTCGTTAACCATATATTATACATTCTTTGGCAGAATTTAATATTTACATTTAATTACATACATGAGGTATCAGATTTCATTCCGCGTTACAATGAATGAATAATTTGAGCACGCAGATGAATTAATTAATCCAATAGTATTCAAGATTCTGTTCCTCTTGAAAATCGAACTTCAAGTCATGTTACACATCGTAAAATAAACAATAAAATATAGCACATTATGACGAAATCTCTGGTTCATGTTTGGATTTTTTTAGCAGTAATTGTCACAGTCTATTGTCCAAGTTTTCGTCCTTTAGTCCTAGGTGCAACAACAGTTGTCAGACCGTCCGTAGAAAATCAAGTATTTTGTGTCTATGTCAATGTGGCGACTAAAGCGTTTGAACAACTTTGTGCGTTGTTGCTCTGTCATTTTTATCCAGTCTGTTTTTGTCGACTGATATTGTTTATGACTGTCGGCAAGCCGGAATTCTCCAGTGCATACTAGAGCACTCCTCAGATTTCTGAATTGTCAGGTTACTAATTCATGTGTCAGTTGTACAAATTCCGTGAGCGTTTTAGTCTTCCAGTCAACTGTCTGTTTAAGAACGTAGTTCATAGAATCGCAATTATTATTTATCCACATGCGGTCTACCTGATAGATTCTGAATGGATTATTGACTTTTAGTTGGATATTTGTTTTTAGTTTTTTCCGGAAGTAATTAAGAAATTTTTCAGAAATTCCAGCACAATGATTTTCGAAAGCTTCACATTTAAAATGCTGTCATGAGCGTCAACTAGTCCGTCATTCCCAAAAATTTCTGTCAAGATATTGTTGAGGTCAGTCACGGTAACTGCGGCGTCTGTCAATATATGCCTTAACGTTCTCTTGTAAATGGCGTGTGCACAGAACGTGTGTTGCTTCGGGCAGAACTGCCGTAATGCCTTTGACTAGCGCCTCCTCCTCATCTCTTCCAATTACAAGGCTCTTAAGATTCGAATCCATAAGTTTTACTTTCAAATGATGGAAAAAATGAATGTAAGTTTCGAAATCGCTATTGTCGTGAACAAAGAGTGGTCCAAGAAAGATTGGTGGTTTGCCTGTTCTGACTCGTTTTACCGTAAGTTGCTTGTAACATGTTACCATCACATGCATTTTACACAGCATACAAGTTTTGTCAATCGAAGGAGAGTCTGCCAGGAGCAACAAAGTTTCTTAATGTCTGTTATATGTTCGTCTGTGTACAAATTTACATAAGGGGGTTTACCGCTGGTCCTGATAACTGATCGTACAAAAGGGATATTTTCAGTTACCAAATTTTCGAGATGTCTGATTTGGTTAGCAATATTGTTGGAGAGTCCTGGGGCTTTTCCGTCCTTTGATTTTTGATATTTTTTGTTTGTCATGAATTTGTTGAAATCCGGTCGGTTGGGACACTTCACCATATTTTGAAGTCAATTTATTTAATATCTGATGCGGTTTCATTTTTCCAATAATTTCTGTAATGTTATCTAAAACATAGTCAGGAGTCCGCAATTATTCTGTCGTCTGTAAAAAAAAATAGTTACTTGAAGAATAATAACGACAAACAATATGTCATTCATCAAGGTATATATTTATCTATCTATAGGGAGAACATAAATTTGTATTACCTTTGTAAGGCTTGTCCAGCATCATATACATCCCCATTGAAAGAACACGTCGTGCAAAGAAACTCAAAGTAATCGCAAGACCATGATCTCAAGTCTTTTGCACTCATGGGAATATACAACCACTGTGTACCCATTGTCTGCAATTTGTGCATTGCAAAGCGTCAGTTTTACATTCACTGGAACAAATAACACATGGATATTGATCCATTCTTGCTGCATGTGTATGTGTATGTGATAATATCAGTATTGTATAAACTTATAAAGCTTTTATATCTAAACATTTACTGCTCAATTATGAAATGTGTGCATAATCCAAGTCGGGCGTGATTTCTCTAAGTGCGCAATTAACGAATAATGACAACGTTGAGCAAAAGGGTGCCGTTTCTTTAATGTGCGCGACATTTTGTTTTACCTTGAATAAGAAATGGGATCAAAGGGAGGACAATAAAGGATGTGTAGTCAATTCGAACATGAATTAAGCGACTTAAAACAATATGAAATAAACCGACTTACACCGTCCGTTCGGGAGATTACCTCCGTTCCGGAACAATCAGTCGTTTATCATACCACCTCCGTTCCGGAACGATCAGCCGTTTATGATACCTGTCCAATAAAGTACAACCAATTGACGAGTGCTATAACTTGGAAATAAGTAGATAATTCGTATCAAAATCGCTCCAGTCATATTTTATTTTGCTTTATATTACTATTTAAACAAAAAACAAATCATAACTCCTGTGTGTACACCGATATATAACCCCAGAACATGCAAATACATGTGTATTTCGTTTTTCCACTGTTTCTAATAACCGTAATTGTTGGCCAATGAAAACGTTTACAGTCATAATTTTTTCCGTACAATCGGATTATTCCGAATGAATTGTTGGTGGTATTATATTACCTCCCCTGTTTTATTTCCTGTTTTTAGGGATGTGATATGTGATTGTTTACATCATTTTTTGGCGTTATCGTCAGTAGTTGCCTATTAGGAACGTGCCATTTTTGTAAGGATGTCGAATAACATTCAGTTTCATAAATGGACAGCGGAGGATGTGGCAAAATGGCTGGGAGGTGCATACTTTCGATCTATACATATATCCACATTACATACTGTATACAAACACACACATACATCCTTTACGTCAAATTTTCCTGTTTAAAGACTTACAGGGTTAAGATAAGGTCTGTCACGTTAAAAAAAATATTGTTTACACGTCTTCTAAGAAACAATACCATTTTCACGTGATCTTACATTGTCGTATAGTAGTAAACTATAAGATGGCTTTCTCTAGGAAGGAAGTCTGTGTTCATCAGCCTTGATGCTGAGCCAAATCAGCCTTGATGTTCAAGAACAATTCTATCTATAGCTGAAGTATACAATAATCCTGCTTTAAAAAACAAAAAGCACGTTTTGAGTTTGTTAAATTGTACCTTTTAAGTTTGACAGCAGAGACAGCCACGAAATAACATCTCTACTATAAATATACAAAGCCAATGTGTATATTTATAGTACAGATAAAGGTTATTTCGTGTTGTCACAAATTTTCGTACCACGAAATAACCTTATCTGTACAATAAATATACAAAGCCATTGTGTATATTTATTGTACAGATAAGGTTATTTTGTGTTGTCAAAAAAAATTTGCGTCGTATTTTATTGATAAAACGTCAGACTCCTGCTGTTAAATATACATTAATGCAATAATTTTCACTTGGTACTCTAGGTAACTGTCAGTTAACAGCATATCAATGCAATTGGTAACAAGACTATATTTCTCTTTAATCCTAAACTACTTACAACTCTAGATTTAAAATCAATTAATCTGTTTTCACTGTAGACATGTATACAACATAGCACAAGTACACTCAATATTGGTTAAACTGTATATCAGACAATTACTCAGCAGCAGCAGTGGGTTGTCTCAAAACACAAGTAGTAAAAAAACATTAGTAAAAACACACAAAACTTGGATGATGTGGCATTGCTTGTAGTTAAAACACACAAAACTTGGATGATGTGGCATTGGTTGTAGTTAAAACACACAAAACTTGGATGATGTGGCATTGGTTGTAGTTAAAACACACAAAACTTGGATGATGTGGCATTGGTTGTAGTTAAAACACACAAAACTTGGATGATGTGGCATTGGTTGTACTTAAGACTGGCAGAGCTGACATTTACCTCTATCAAACTTATTGTAATGTAACAGGCATCAACATGAATATTCTAAATAAGAATGGAGGGTTTGGCTTGGTGCAGACCTACCCAATCCACTATGCTGAGAGGTCTCCAGTCAAGTGTATACATCATAGCTAGTTTTTCAGTGCACTTTTGCCATTTTACTATTGACAGTAATGAAAGTATGGGAGTTTTTGAAAGCTATAATTGGTTCATGAGTGAGGATCCTTTATGAACCAGTTTCCGTAGTCATGTCAAAAGGAATTCATGTTTGTGCTTTAAATGATTCAACATTCTGTCGCTACTACCACCTGACCAACTGAGTAAACTAACTCCACTGCACATAGGTTGCATTTCACTTTTTTTCTCGATATTTCTGCCTCTATGAACTATTTCCAAACTTCAGATCATTTTGGTTTGTTTTTGACAGCCATTTTGAAGTTATTAGAATTCCAAACAATTTTTTTCAAGTCATAGGTACATGTTTTATTAATTAAAACAGAATATTGATTTTGTAAACGTTTATGTGGCAAACACAAAATGATGTCTTTTACACATGTAAACATGACAAGCCTTGTTTAGATAATGGGTTATGATAATATGTGATATGTTAAAGGGGAAGACCACTCATTATAAGTTCAAATGAGACATTAATGACAGTTGTTGGATTATTTTAACTTTTAAAACCTCTATCTACAAAAATTCTTTGAATTTCTATAGAAAATTGTGCCAACCGGTCGATCTATTCAGGATATATGACAAGCAACCTACCCTACTTACATAACCCTCCATCTTTACCTACACATAGGGTTTGTGCCAGTTGCTGCACAGAGCCAGTTGCCACAAGATGCATACCTATTCTTTATTATGTGCTAGGGCTGCAGTAGGTACCAAATTTAGGACTTGGGGTACTCAAAGTGGCAGACTTGACCCTACTCATAATTGTGATCACTGATGACACTATGTCTAATCAGGTTAGAGAACAATATCTACTCCCGACACAGACCTTTCCTGCACATTTTTGAAAAATGGAATATATTATTATATATTCAATCAATAAGAAGTGCAAATTGTCCTTATACATGTATATTAAGTATTCAAACACTAGAATCTGCACATCAGTTAGAAAATTGGCCAGTCTGAATGTAGTGTTATATTTAGTTTATTGCATCATCAGTGCTAGCCAGTGTGGCAGTCTCATTGGGTTGGTGAAAACAACTCAAGCTTCATACTGAAAATCTTGTCAGACAACCTTGCTGATGCAACATTGTTCTTCACACCATGACAATTTCAAAGCCAGTGAGAGGAACAATGTAACCTCATGACAATCCCAAATGTTTCACAGTCAAGTTGTCCCCAGCTTGTCCCCAGCTAGTCCCCAGCTAGATATAGCGCTGGGTTGAGTTTATTGGACCATGTGTACTTTTGGTGGACCCTGCCTATTATTTAATTATTTATTTATTACTTGCTTGCTAGATCACCACAGTTATGAATATATACAAGAATTTCCTTAAATTACTGCAGTAAATTCATACTAGTAGTTTTCTTTGGTACTAAATTTGTATTGTTCAAATATTATTAAAATACCTGTTCTTATTCAATATAAGAATTTGTACAGTAGAGATACATTAGAATTGAAGTAATAGTGCCTTCACATACAGTAGCTCCATCATGGGTGTTTTCTTTTAAATTGTTGCACAGTTATTAACAAAACAAAATCTTATTTTTCATTGTAGTCTGGACTGGGCTCAGATAAGGCCTGTACAGGGCTTAAATATGGCCTGGACAGGGCTCCTAAGTCCTGGACATGTCTCAGATAAGGCCTGGACAGGGCTCAGATAAGGCCTGGACAGGGCTCAGATAAGGCCTGGACAGGGCTCAGATAAGGCCTGGACAGGGCTCAGATATGGCGTGACTCATTTTCAGAACATTCTGAGCATGAAATTCAAGCTAAATTTCAAAACTCTATAATTTTGGCAACCTGTAACTTCTGTCTGAATCAAGTTGGATTTAAAGAAATTAAATTCATATTTAACTGTTGTTGTATTTGCATGCTGAATTATAGATGCTCTGTTTCATATTTCATTAAAATCTTTGCATTCAATGTGCCATGTGGATAAAGTAACAGACAGAAAGATAAATACTGGTATGTTGGTCATTTGCTAAAGATTTATTGAAAATGCTTCATTTGTAACATGCAGCTTTTAATTTTTCTACAGGCTTGGATATGGATGATGCCATTATACCTTATGTTCACTTTTTTTTGAATAACAATGTGGACGGGAAGAAACTTTTGATGCTTACTCACTCTGACCTTGACAAATTGAATGTCCATAAACTAGGCCATCAGGAACTAATCCTTGAAGCAGTGGATTTGCTGAGAAATTTGGTGAGTGAGGCTTTTATTCTGAACCAATCATATTCTGTCACAATATTCTTATGGAAACTGATACAGCATTCCCTCACTGTAAGTCACTTCATTATGACATGATTCCTGTTATAAGGCATGTAAAGTCATGGAACCCATTTCATTAAGTGGTAGTAAAATTATATGTATAATGTACTTCATTATAAGGCAGTCTCACTATAAGGTGGTATATTATATCACTCCCATGGACTGCATTATAATTAATGAGTACTGTGTCATGTACTTCATTATAAGGCAGTCTCACTATAAGGTGGTATATTATATCACTCCCATGGACTGCATTATAATTAATGAGTACTGTGTCATGTACTTCATTATATGGCAGACTCACTATAAGGTGGTATACTATATCACCCCCATGGACTGCATTATAATTAATGAGTACTGTGTCATGTACTTCATTATAAGGCAGTCTCACTATAAGGTGGTATACTATATCGCCCCCATGGACTGCATTATAATTAATGAGTACTGTGTCATGTACTTCATTATAAGGCAGTCTTGTATACTGTATTTCTCCAATGGACAGTGTCATAATGAAGGGTGTTGTA
This sequence comes from Margaritifera margaritifera, assembly GCA_029931535.1. Lineage (NCBI taxonomy): Eukaryota > Metazoa > Mollusca > Bivalvia > Unionida > Margaritiferidae > Margaritifera > Margaritifera margaritifera. The sequence continues at coordinate 863,015 of JAQPZY010001499.1, read as the reverse complement.
CCTTTTAGAAGAAGAAGAAAATGTATGTTTTAATTATGGGAGTGAGATGATAAAGATGATCGCAGTCATAAAAACAATGATGACAGACTTGATGTATCATAATCCTTAAATTTGGGGAAATACAGATGTAGTGACCTGTAGTTATCTCTGCATCAGAGTTATACCCAAATGCAAATGTAGTGACCTGTAGTTATCTCTGCATCAAAGTTATACCCAAATGCAATTGTAGTGACCTGTAGTTATCTCTGCATCAGAGTTATACCCAAATGCAAAGTTGGGTCATTATGACCTATTTTATCTCTTGAGTACTCACTTTTTGCATCAAGGACAATTTCTCAGAGTGAAGACCTTTTTCCTGAGTAGTAATGAACAAAATACTTATGTTTTCCAGAAATATGGATATGAAACAGAAAATCTGCAATCACTTGCTCTGCAGTTGGGATGCAAGGCTCGCAATCTACTGGGTGAGATAAGAGTACGTAGTGAAGAAAATGATCGTAACAAAGCCAATGTGTACCATCATGAGAGTCGTTCCAAGCAGCTATCCGTGGGCATCCTATCCCTTGTAGCAGAATTGATTGGCTATTTGAAAACTCTAGTATCATGGCTTGACAGGTAAGTAACAGCCTTATCATTATTTATTGTCCTCTGGCTAAATTACCATCTACTTTTCCAGCTGAGCCTCTAGTTTTACAACACTGTAACATTTTTTGTTTTATTAGTGCATTGACTTAGCCTTGCAATTTTAAAACTTAGCCAGCTACTGCAAAAGATAATACAAATCTGAAGTAAATATTTAGATTATAAGATTTTTAGCATTTTCTGTATTATGTATGGGTCAGTATACATTACTAATTACAATGTTACATGTGACAATTATACTGGCTAACCTCATTATATCATTGCCATCAAAAACCTTGGATAAACTAATGTTGCACATTAGTGTGGGATTTCAGATTTCCTGCAGGTTTTAGTCCAATGGACCCAAAATCTTCACTTCGCTGCATCTCCTAGACATGTATTTTTTGGCATAATGAATATTTATTTACCAAAAAATAATGTTTTCATGCTCTGTAAAAGCTGGGACATGAAATCATAGTACCGTATGTACTCGCATATAAGTCGAGTCCAAATGCAAACAACATAGACCCTGATCTGCTGGCGCATAATGCGCTGGCAGATCAGGATCTATGTTGTTCTATTGATTAGTCCTTACAAACTGTATAGACCCAGATCTGCCAGTGCATTATGTGATGGCAGATCTGGGTCTATGCAGTTTGCAGTTGGTATCAGTTTTTACGCAAGTACATATGATAATACTATAAGTTTTGGGACATGTGAGAACTTTTTTTCCCAAGGTTGCTGATTGTTGTACACTATTGATTGTGATCTTATTTTAAAAAACAAAAGAAACTAAATTTATGATTGTTTAGGGACTACTCATATTAATTTTTTATTGGGATTGTTATAAATTAGGTTGATTTACATTTTTTGCAAAATCAATAAATATATTTAATTTTCATTTGTTTTCTTCTTATTTCTATTTTAGATATGTATAACATTCATTGACAATGACAAGCATTTAACATTACCCTGATGTTGTATCCATATTAACAATAACTTCTCCCTTTCTTGCACTAGTTTACTATGCATTATTGCATTAAAGTTATCAAAAGTCAGCAGTAATTATGCCTTCTATCTTGAAAAGTAATATACCTAACTCATTAAAATGTGGTACCAGTGTTACAAGAAGAATAATGACGTTCATGTATGGTTGATCACTTGCACTGAGTGACCTTGTTGACATCATGACATCACTGCATGTATGTGCTAGTAGTAACTGCCAAAATCACCAAAGGTGATAAAATTTTCCAGTGGCTTTTGATTTCATTAAAAACATCAAATTTGAAATATTAAAGGTTGGTTTAGTGTTTTGCAAAGTTTTGGGTGCAAAGTGCATGGACATCTGATGAGATAATCTGTTTTTTTAGGTTGAGTTATGGACAAAAAGGAACTTAACATCTGCAAGAAGAAACTTACAGATAGACACAATTTGGCATTTAATTCATGAATATTTGGTTTGAAAAGAAAAATATTTAAGAGTAAAATGAAATTCGTATGCAAAACAATGGTAGATAAAGGGCAAAAAGTAAAAATCAAAGTTAAATGAGAGTAATATCTGAAATGAAATATTCCATTGTACAGCTCTTTTTAGCTAGAATAGATCATATTCAAACATGTCAGTGTTTTTATGGGTTACTGCAACCTGTTGATTTAGGTGTCAAAAGGTTAATGGTCAAGGTCATCATTACTAAAAAAAGAAAAATTGTTTCTGCACAGTAAATTCAATTCAACATCACAGAACTGGACTAAAATTTGTGGATGGCTTACACTTGGAGTCAGATAGATAGGTTATCTCATCACCATATGAATTTTTTTTTGCTGTATGGGTATTATTCTTTCTAGAATCATGAAACTTGGTGGACATATTCTGTTTTTATATTTTGGTACGAACATTATGTCTAAGAACTAGATGTGTGTTTTGCACATTTTGTCTCATCTGCACAATATTAAACAGAGTTATTGTCCTTGTCTGTCAACTTCATATCTTTACATGAGATTGTAGCTTGTAATCAGCATAGCGCAAGAACCAGCACATTCTGATATAATTTCGTTTAAACATAGACCTATGTGCTTCATATACTCCATTTTGGACAGAATTATGACCCTTGTTGATCAACTTCACAGCTTTATCTTTACATGGGATATTTGTATTAATGAGAGCATGAAGGATTGGGATTTCAAGCATTTCATGTCTGACTCATCATTAAGAGGAGTTGTGGCCCCAGAATGTCTATTTTCTCTTGGTTTCCCAACAGAAGTTCTTCTTTTCAAGGCCCTATGGAGAAAATTGTAGTGGGCAGGGCCTTTTGCCCATCACCCATCGCAAATATCTCTTGTTTACCATTACAAGTGCATTATGTATTATCCAGCATTTGTATTTTTTTTTGTTCCTTTGAAATTCTTTGAGTCTTCCAGTTTTGAAGAACATAGGTACACAGCTTTCCCAGCCCTTGGGATCTCAGGTTGAACACAGATAAACTCATTGTCAAATTAACATGTTTCATTTTTTAATGGCTTTTAATAAATCATTCTGATTTATGATGTTATATGTAAGCAATAAATTGATCTTTAATAAACAAGACTATATTTTAGATAGCTAGGCTTGTTAATTATGAATATTGTATGTCTGTCATAGCTGAAACTTTAAAAACAATATGCAGTCAGTTGATGTAAGAACCAACCAGTAGAAAGCGACAAATACTTAAGAGGGATTGTTGAATGTTGTATTTAAAAGAAAAAGCTGCTATAACTGTGAACATAAGCATGTTTAACCACAAGATATATTTAGTGACAAAGGAGGCATCAGAAGTAATTCTCTAGATAAGGACATAGAGAAGATGTGTGGAGAGATGGATACAGTGGTATGACAGTGTGCATAGGGATGTATACAGTGGTATGATAGTGTGTGTAGGGATGTATACAGTGGTATGATAGTGTGTGTAGGGATGTATACAGTGGTATGATAGTGTGTGTAGGGATGTATACAGTGGTATGATAGTGTGTGTAGGGATGGATACAGTGGTATGACAGTGTGCATAGGGATGTATACAGTGGTATGATAGTGTGTGTAGGGATGTATACAGTGGTATGATAGTGTGTGTAGGGATGTATACAGTGGTATGATAGTGTGTGTAGGGATGGATACAGTGGTATGACAGTGTGCATAGGGATGTATAAAGTGGTATGATAGTGTGTGTAGGGATGTATACAGTGGTATGATAGTGTGTGTAGGGATGGATACAGTGGTATGACAGTGTGCATAGGGATGTATACAGTGGTATGATTGTGTCTGTAGGGATGTACACAGTGGTATGATAGTGTGTAGGGATGTATACAGTGGTATGACAGTGTTTAGGGATGTATACAGTGGTATGACAGTGTGTAGGGATGTATACAGTGGTATGATAGTGTGTAGGGATGTATACAGTGGTATATAGTGTGCATAGGGATGTATACAGTGATATGATAGTGTGTGTAGGGATGTATACAGTGGTATAACAATGTGCATAGGAATGTATACAGTGGTATGATAGTGTGCATAGGGATGTACACAGTGGTATGATAGTGTGTGTAGGGATGTATACAGTGGTATGACAGTGTGTAGGGATGTATACAGTGGTATGATAGTGTGTGTAGGGATGTATACAGTGGTATAACAATGTGCATAGGAATGTATACTATAGGATTAAATGATCATATTTAGGTATTTATCGATGTGTAAAGTTTACCTAATTACTCACAAAGTAAATAACATCCAAAGGACTTTATGTTAACTTTGTGAGTGATTAGGTAAACTTAACAGTTTGATAAATACCCAACCATGATCATTTAATCCTTATAATTCCAATTTTCCTCCTTTTTATCATGAAATCAGTGGATTCAAGCAACAAAACATTTGATTTTAGGTAGCATGTAGTTTTCTTTCATTAGCCTCTTCACATGTCAGCAAAATGCCTAGTCCCATATTCACTAGCCAAGGGTCATCAACTCTTATATGGTATTATAGATAGGGGAGAATGTCAGAGTGGGTCATAACAGTGATCATTGATCTGAAGACCTTTTGTAACTCTGTGATTTTTGTTTTTTCTTTTTGTATCAGGCTATTGCTTTTATTTTCTTCTGGTTTATATTGTTGTAGCATGTATTGTTCTTGCTTTCTATGTATTTTGATCCTTTAAAATAAAAATTGTGTCCATTCTTAGTGAGATCCCCTGCTCAAATGACCATTACCTTCAAAAACAGCTGGTGAAACATTGTCAAAGCAAAAATGCAGTAATTAATGAATGTAGAATGGCTTGTAAAGCCTGCCATTTGCTTTGTTTGGCTACAGAGGTGAGTGCTGAAGTGCAGGAAGGACCGTGATTACATTGTTTGAACTTCTAATTGGAGAGGTTATCTTGGGTTGAAAATTTTGATATGAAGTCACAAATGGGAAGGGGTGTTGATGTTCTTTTGTGTTGTAAGGAGTTGGTATAGACAAAGCTTGATCTAAAGTGTACTGGAAACTGATTGGTAAGCAAAACTAGTCCCCATAATTTACCAATGTGTAAAAAAAAAACAGTATCACACAACCGTTTATATCCAGTCACATTGCAGAAAACTCTGTCAGTTCATAACAGTTGGAACTGTAGTGGTATAACAATGCGCATAGGGATGTATACAGTGGTATAACAATGTGAATAGGGATGTATACAGTGGTATAAGTTTTTAAAGGCAATTTTATGTAACTTGCAAAAACAAGTTGTCGCAACCTATATAGACACATTGTTGAAAGCTTAGATAAAAAACATAATTTTATTGAAATTGTTAAATATTTTACTCAGGCTGGTAATGTTCCAACTTTCCTTGAGTTGGTTATGTCAAAGGATCATAAATTATCATCCTTACTTATTTTCTAGGTCTCCTTTCAATGGTTTCCATGACCTCTGTTTGGTGCGAAACACAATAGTGAAGCTAGGACTGGAGATCATCAGTCTTTGCCAGAAACCAGACATCAGTATATCGGATATGGAGCAAAACTTTTCCACTTCGGTGAGTCAGTTTACATGATGTGACAGTTTGACTGTCTTTAACTGAATTTTTCATTTATGGAAAGTACAACCTGTTTATTTTCCACTGTTTGAAGAGCTACAAGTCAAGAGGTCATCAGGAATAAAACAGTTACAATTTGGACTGGGTTTGAGTGATTCTTATACAAATCAGAATTATGGAATACAAGGTATGTGTATTGTAAGACAGACAAATTTCATACATACTTTATGCAATTGTAATTTTATAATGAATTTTAATGAACTCTCCATTGAGCACAATGTATTTGTATCCAAAATGAACTAATGAACTCCCCATTGGGCATAATGTATTTGTCTCCAAAATGACACCTTACCTGGCTTTAAGTGATGTAGCTTCTGTTTCATCGTCAGAGAATGTCTAGATTCTTACAGAACGACTATGATCACCATAGGCAGGTGTCATAAAGGAAAGAAATTTGATATGAATAGCTCATTATGTTTGTGAAATTTGTAAGATTTACAGGTAGGGCTGACATTTCCAAGAATGTTAACCATAATTAGTCTTTTGAAGCTGGATTTTACATGTGACTAATATTTTTTTGTAGGGATGTTTAGTGCCACTGATGTTGAGATATGATATGTATTATGATACATGTATGTAGGTCCTGATATGGTATGTATTGCGATACATAGGTCCTAATATGATCAGTATCATGATATGTAGGTCCTGATTTGATCTGTATTGCCATAGATAGGTCATAATATGATATGTATCACATAGGTCATAATATGATATGTATCATGACACATAGGTCCTGATACAATATGTACTGCAATAAGTAGGTCCTAATATGATATGTATCATGATATGTAGGTCCTGATTTGATCTGTATTGCCATAGATAGGTCCTAATATGATATGTATCATGACACATAGATCCTGATACAATATGTACTGCAATAAGTAGGTCCAAATATGATATGTATCATGATACATAGGTCCTGATATATGTATCACATAGTGCCTAATATAATATGTATCATGACACATAGGTCCTGATATGATATGTACTGCAATAAGTAGATCCTAATATGATACATATCATGATAAATAGGTCCTGATATGATATGTGTTGCAATACATAGGTCCTAATATGATATGTATCATGATATACATAGGTCCTGATACAAAGTCATGATACATAGGTCCTAATATGATATAATTGTAATACATAGGTCCTGATATGATATGTATTACATAGGTTCTAATATGATTGTAGTACATAGGTCCTGATATGTATCGTATATTGCAATATGTATCCTGAAACTATTTTCATGTAAACAGCATATGCTTAACTTCATTGTCATTTCAATCATGTAAACAGCATATGCTTAACTTCATTGTCATTTCAATCATGTAAACAGCATATGCTTAGCTTCATTGTCATTTCAATCATGCAGACAGCATATGCTTAGCTTCATTGTCATTTCAATCATGTAAACAGCATATGCTTAAGTTCATTGTCATTTCAATCATGTAAACAGCATATACTTATCTTCATTGTCATTTCAATCATGTAAACAGCATATGCTTATCTTCATTGTCATTTCAATCATGTAAACAGCATATGCTTATCTTCATTGTCATTTCAATCATGTAAACAGCATATGCTTAAGTTCATTGTCATTTCAATCATGTAAACAGCATATGCTTATCTTCATTGTCATTTCAATCATGTAAACAGCATATGCTTATCTTCATTGTCATTTCAATCATGTAAACAGCATATGCTTATCTTCATTGTCATTTCAATCATGTAAACAGCATATGCTTAAGTTCATTGTCATTTCAATTCAGTACCACATTTAGTATTAATGGTATTTGTTTTTTAAACATTTTAGGTATAAATGCAAAATATATTTCATTATCAAAACTAGCTGTAATATGACACAATTTCAAAGAAAATCGATAATTAATGACCAAAAGACTTATAAATACATCTTACAATTTGCCCAATTTCGCGTGTGAATCACAATGTGCTAAAATTTCCTATAAATTCCTTTAAAATTCATGGATTCCTATATTTTTCATATATGTTGTCAAAATTCTGATAAATTCCTAGTTTTACAAATTAATCTGTTCTGAGATGTTGAAATTCACAAAATGCTTGGATAATGGCATGTTAATACTGTATGTAATTTTGTTTCAATAAAATAATTATTGCATTTAAAGACATTTCTCACTTGTCACAGTTTAATATTGTGCATGTATTTTGATAGTGTATTAACACAATGCTAACAAATTTACATTTTGACAGTATATTAACACTTAATGCCAACAAATGTACACATTCCTTATGGTTCAGAAAAGTCAGCAAAATCAATTATTTATTGCTTCTCTAGCATCTGAGCTTGTGCTACCTTGGTTGTTTATACTAGAGGGACCAATATATAGATTTGAAGTAGGAGTTAAAATAAAAGACACAAGCATTGTTGTTTGTAAGTATATCTGACACAGAGAAAAATCAACACTGTAAATATGACTGGAATGTGGAAAGATTTCTTTTATTATCAGTCATAAGATTTTTCTTTAACTTTGAAAAAAAAAAGATTTCTTTGACTTATATTCATAGTATAGTAAATTTATGATGCAGTTTTATTACTTTGTACTCTTTGAAGTGCAGTGTGATAATACTCTGTCCATTGTGCCTACACCCCATTACAAAGCAAAGCTAATATAGATAACATATCGAAATACTTTATTTTACAGATATTGTAAGAAGGCTGTAATCAAGCATATTGCGTAAACTTGTTGTTTTTAATGCCATCATTTTATAGTATTTAAGTCATCTGTTGGATATAGATCCTCTGTAACAATTTTGGACAAGTTCCATGTAGAGAATTTTGGACAAGTTCCATGTAGAGAATTTTGGACAAGTTCCATGTAGAGAAATAACTGTTGGATATAGATCCCAAGTAACAATTTTGGACAAGTTCCATGTAGAGAAATAACTGCAGAATAAGCAAACTATAGTAGATGGATATAGAGATTTAATATAATGAACGCAATGGATTTTGTAAGTTCATGAGCTTAAACCTTAAAAAAAAATAGATCTCTTTTATTCCTTTTTGAGCTGTAGTCGTTAACGAGAAGATATTGTTTCAACTATACAGGCCCTGAGGCTTTGTGTCCAATATCAATCAAAAGAATTTTGAGATTGAATAACAGTTCAACAAAAGTTGTTAGAGCTGGCAATACATGTATATTGCTGGAATTAATTAAAATTGAAAAGAGAAGTGAAATTTTCTCATGAATTTGAAAGTTATTTGGATTTGAAAAATTGAAGTTGTGCCTTCACTGTACATTATCATGTAGTGTGTTATACTTTATTCAGATTTTTTCTTTTTTTTATATGTTCATCAAATTTGTGTCATATTTAAATAGTCATGTAATATTTCATCAATTTTCCATAAAATATGGAAGTACAGTAAATGGGGTCCATCAATGGTGAACATGTTAATCTCCCTCATTATAATGCAGTAATTGGGGTCCATCAATGGTGAACATGTTAATCTCCCTCATTATAATGCAGTAATTGGGGTCCATCAATGGTGAACATGTTAATCTCCCTCATTATAATGCAGTAATTGGGGTCCATCAATGGTGAACATATTAATCTCCCTCATTAGAATGCAGTAATTGGGGTCCATCAATCTCCCTCATTAGAATGCAGTAATTGGGATCCATCAATCTCCTTCATTATAATACAGTAATTGGGGTCCATCAATGGTAAACATGTTAATCTCCCTCATTATAATGCAGTAATTGGGGTCCATCAATGGTGAACATATTAATCTCCCTCATTATAATGCAGTAATTGGGGTCCATCAATGGTGAACATGTTAATCTCTCTCATTATAATGCAGTAATTGGGGTCCATCAATGGTGAACATGTTAATCTCCTTCATTATAATACAGTAATTGGGGTCCATCAATATTGAACATGTTAATCTCCCTCATTATAATGCAGTAATTGGGATCCATCAATGGTGAACATGTTAATCTCCTTCATTATAATACAGTAATTGGGGTCCATCAATGGTGAACATGTTAATCTCCCTCATTATAATGCAGTAATTGGGGTCCATCAATGGTGAACATATTAATCTCCCTCATTAGAATGCAGTAATTTGGGTCCATCAATTTTGAACATATTAATCTCCTTCATTATAATACAGTAATTGGGGTCCATCAATCTCCCTCATTATAATGCAGTAATTGGGGTCCTTCAATGGTGAACATATTAATCTCCCTCATTAGAATGCAGTAGTTGGGGTCCATCAATGGTGAACATATTAATCTCCTTCATTATAATACAGTAATTGGGGTCCATCAATGGTGAACATGTTAATCTCCCTCATTATAATGCAGTAATTGGGTCCATCAATGGTGAACATGTTAATCTGCCTCATTATAATGCAGTAATTGGGGTCCATCAATGGTGAAGATGTTAATCTCCCTCATTATAATGCAGTACTTGGGGTCCATCAATGGTGAACAAGTTAAGTACTGAACTGCCATATATTTTAACAAGAAAGATTGACAACTTGTTATGAACGTATGTATGTGTGGTGCAAAAAAGAATGCACCCCTCCCAAGATAATTATAACAGTATTTATGCTCACAAACATATGTTTATTACATCACAGTGTAAGTGTGCACTCAAACTGGCCAAATAATCGTGTGTATGAAAATAAAGATTACCTACTGAAACTTTGAGTTCTTTATTGAATCTAGACTCGTTATCATTTGATATATTTACATCTGAAGATGATCATTTATAAATATCTCAGTTGATGTTCATTGTTAATCCAGTCCTGACTTTGGTCAATGAAAGCACTTTTGGGTGGATATATTCTCAGAGAACATCCTTTTTTCTATCTATTTCTTTGCTTCAAAATAAGAATCCTTTTTACATCTTATGCCAGGATTTCCTCAGTAGAAAATTCAATTTGTGAGCTTGCATTGGGGCAACATTTTTTAATCATAGAGACACTGTCTTTAGCTTCCTGTGGCAAAATCAGTGTACTACCGTATATGCTTGTGTAAAAGCCGATACAAACTGCATAGACCCAGATCTGCCATCACATAATGCACCGGCAGATCTGGGTCTATGCAGTTTACAAGGACTAATCAATTAAACAAACAACATAGACCCTGATCTGCCGGTGCATTATGCGACAGCAGATCAGGGTCTATGTTGTTTGCATTTGGACCCGAGTTATACTCGAGTACAGACGGTACCTGTGTTACAAAAAATATCACACTGGTGGTAGGCCCACATAATTGGTAGCCTTTGTAGTGTATCAGCAACATGTATTGATAGTCTTGATTTAGGTGCACATGCACTGACTGTCTACATATCGATTTTGTACAAATGAGTTCGATCATAAACAGCTGATGGACTTTATTTTTAAGGTTCATTATGCAAGTGAGTAGCCCCAAAATGACCAACACTTTCTGTCTGCTTACTGAATAATGCATGCTGTATGGGAAACCTTGAATCACTATAGTCTTCAAGAAATACTTGTCTAATATGCATTGTTTATTGCTACATAGGCTGCATCACATAAAGAATGAACTAACTGCATGCTCAGAAATACTGGTTTGACTAACATGTTATGGATGCACAGTTCTATTGCCTGTGTGACCAGGCTACAGTTCTATTGTCTGTGTGACCAGGCTATGTCCATCATCAAATTATAATGAAAGACATTATAAGGAAGGAGAGCTTTAGATGTGTTAAAAGAAATTTTATTTCAGAGATTTTGACATATCAGATTTATGGCTAGATTACAGAGCAATTCCAGCTTATGGATTGATGATGTCTGTCCATCTGTCTGGCATACAGCTTATGGATTTATGATGTCTATCCATCTGTCTGGCATCCAGCTTATGGATTGATGATGTCTTCCATCTGTCTGGCATTCAGCTTATGGATTGATGATATCTATCCATCTGTCTGGCATCCAGGTTATGGATTGATGATGTCTGACCATCTGTCTGGGATCCAGGTTATGGATTGATGATGTCTGTCCATCTGTCTGGCATCCAGCTTATGGATTGATGATGTCTGTCGGTCTGTCTGGCATCAAGAACTGGTTAGGGTTGGTACTTATGTCATTTGTTCAGACACAGTTGCTTGTAGAGTGACATGACATGTAAATGTTTCATGATGAGATCTAGTCATCAGTGAAATGTAGGTCACTGTGATCTGTATATTATGGTTGAGTGATTTGTGATCATATACAATCCATCCATACAATTTGCCATACAATTTTAATTGAATCAATGAGTGGATGATCTGTTTTTTTCATCATATCTTTAAAAATTAACATTGGAACCGATATGGAGGTTGGCTGTTGCTTAAAAGCTTTGCTGAGGATTGTAGCAGGCACTTTGATTGAAAACTGGTAAATTAAATTTTTTTAAATGTATGAATGGTTCTCATTGCAAAAAATAACAGTAATAAAATTCTTCTGAAAAAACGCATCTCCTTTGTAAATGAATTTTGTACAAAAAAATAACATTAAAAAAGGAAAAGTTCTTCAAAAAAATATTGAATTGATTTTTAATGACTTTTTTTACATTCTACAACCGAGTTTGCACAGTCTTGAAAAGTGCTTGAATTTTGGTGGTTACCTTGAAAAGTGCTTCAGTTTGAGGTTGGAACCAAAAAGTTACCGAAAAATTGCTTGAAAACAACCTGTAGTCCTTGACAAGTGGTTGAATATTTCGACAAATGCATTCATTGAAAAATATTAATTTACTGACATAAATATCAAGAAAGAAAATAAAAGATCCATTAAAAAGTTAGAAATCTGATTTTCCTTGAATTTCAATTCCATGTTAGACATCTTAGATATTCAGTAAGACTTCCAGTTGTGTTGCTTATGTGGTCATTAGTACTTGTAACCACCTCATGATTTAAATGAATGGATGCTGTGTTGATTGAGCTGTTAAGGCTGATAAATAAAATTGATCATGTGCTCTGCAATAGGAAGCTTATTTTTGAAGAAGATTGCCATAACCAAAAGTGCTATACATATATACAAGGCCAAGCAATAAACAAAAAGAGATATGTGTTGTGTTTGTCGAGAGATGTTGGATCAGTGGTAGCTGAAGTCACATTAAGTCATACAGATGGTGGGAAGATTATTATCAACATATGTACTGATCATGGTAATTGAAAATAAGTCTCCAAATTGCACGTTTCTGGCCTGTTGCACCAAATATCACTCAAAACAAGTAGAAAATTGCTTATAGAATACAGTATAATCTTTTATATTTATTTAAAATTGAGTACAAAATACCTTAAAACTAGTGCCAAGTGCAAAATTGCTAGTGTCTGGCAACTCTGCTGAAAACTTCTATGCATTTGACCTTAGCTCTAAAGTCCCTACCATGAAGAGAATTGCTTGTAGAATTCAGTATCTATCAATATAAAATATAATACTGTATTCTACAAGCAATTCTCTTCATGGTATCTTATAGAGCTCATGTAACTGTAGCTAGATCAATGAGTAAAAGTGCTTTGTGGTCTCATGGTAAGAAAGAAAAGCATGAAAAGAATGAAATCTTAACAGTAGGAATGAAGTTTTGCTTAAACATGAAAAACTCAAAAAGGGAAATTGTGGCAAATAAGACTGTTAACTCCCAAACTGATGCTCCTATCAACAGCCATAATCAGTAAAGTTGACTGCTTGACAGAGGTTACATTGTACTTTCCAAAGGTTGAAAGCTTAGCTACATTTTATCATAAACACTTATGGTACATCTATTTCAGATTCGGATGCTGTGTGATATCTGTGAAGAGCTAGTGATTGGTGCGCCAGACAGGCCCCAGGACCCCCTGTTTGTCCAGCCAGCTTCCCTGGAACTGGCCACAATCAGAAAGAAGCCAGGAGAAGAACTGGTACATCAGAATTTCTCAACTTATGTAGATAACCACAATTGTTCACATGCATATTGGAAAATAAATTCTTGCCTATCCTAGTATATGCTTGCATGTTCATTCATTATAGTTAGTACAAATCCTTAAATTTGAGTGGTTGCCTTGAAAACTCCTTGAATTAAAAAAAAAAATTTAACAAGTGCTTTAATTTTGATAAAAACTCCTTGAACTTATTCAACTGAATACATAAAGTTTAAACTTAATAAAGTAATCAATTTTTAAATCCAGACTACATGTTATTTATGTAATTTCCAAAAATAATTCAAGAAGTAAAATGGGATATTATTGGGTGGATCAAGAGATGAACGGCAGTCTGATAGTTATCAGATGGAGTAGCATCCCTTGGCTGTAGTGGCACAGTTAAATGTTTTTCATTTAATGTTGTACCTATTGATGCAGTGAGAAAGTAACATATGGAGAAAGTTAATTTTTTTTTGGAAACAAATTTCTTTAAAAAACTTTTAGAAGTCATTGAAAACTCTTTGTAAAATCCTTGGAGAAACATCACCAGGGCTCTACAAACCATATTCATGCATGCTTATGTAATGTAAAACAAATCCTCCAGCACTTAAGGTAGTCCACATGCGTGAAATCGATGCTTATTATATACTAAAAAAAAATTCCCCCTTTAACTAAACATTGTCGGAATCATGCAGTGTTTCTCCATACTGCACTGCTTCATACTGAACGACGTGTATCAAAAATAATTATTGTTTTCAATGTTGCAATTTTAAATAATCCCCTAATACACCTGTGATGACATCAGAATGTTACGTCATAATAAGCAGTACTCTTAGTGACACTCGCTGTCCTTATACAGAGGCATCTGTTGTGAAAGATAAGTTCCTCTTTTTCTCCATGCGTTGTATTGGGAGATGAAATGTTCATAATTTTTTTAATGTCTCCTAGATATAAAAATGAGTATATAATTAATAAGTTATGACATTTGAATGGGAAAATATGAGTAAGTTTTATCTGAGTGATACTGCACTCCTAACATTGTGCAGTATCACTCAGAAAAAAAGTCATTCGTATTTTCTCATGCAAATGCAGTAACCTATACTTACTGCACAGCTCTAAATCACATGATTATTACATTATATAATGTTACTTTTTTAGCATGGTGTGTTGAAATGCTGTCAACTCAGAGAGAGATTGGCCTGTGACTTATGCTTCTTCTTAAATTATGAAAAGGAAAAATTCTTATAAAATTTTAATAAGTGCTGTTATAACAGTGTAAGGAAATGATAAAGTTAACAAAAAGCTTATGAGACCTTGGGAAATCGGTAGTGAATACAATCTGCCATAATTTGGCCACACAGGCTTTATGTTGTGGATAATTGATCTGATCTCAGTAATTGTGTGGTACAAAAAAATTCACATGACCAACATGTACTTTTCTTTGTGTATTTGATAGGAGAATTCTGTGATCTTCAATCTCTGCAAATCTGGTGAATTTTTAAATTCTCATTCTGCTGTTATTTTATGGACAATTAGTGACGGTTCTTTTACCCTTTCTCTTCATGTATAATGACCCTTATTTGGAGATTAGATAAGTGAAAATATAAACAAAAATTGAAAAGTTAAATACTCCAACATTTCACAAGCAATCATTTTTAATTCAGAGATTTAGAACTTTGTCACATGAGTGTGGATTATATATATATATATATATATATACACCGCTCCCTCGATGACTCGTGCACAACGGGGTCCAAAAACATAGACCGCACTATAAGCGAGGGCGCGAGTTACCGAGGGACTTAAAAAAAATTAAGAAGGGGATGCCATCCCCGCTGGACATCGAGAAAACCGCAAGCGGGGGGGGGGGGGGGTGTAACGGGGCTGTTTAATGGCTGAATACTCGTTTAATAATTACATTGGGGATAATTGTCAATAAAGAGCTTTTTTCTAATGTAGTTGTTTGCTTTTCTGTATAAATTACCTTTATTTTCAGGATACCGAACCTCTGAAAGATCGTTAACAACATTAGTCCAATCGGTTTCAACAACACGTGTACGCGGAAACATTGTGTATTATGTCACTGCTTTTTGTTGTTGTTGATTCACAACTAAACAAGATTACTTTTTTCAAAAACTTGGGACATTTTTTCGTGAAGCAACCGTCAACGTCAAAACTCGATTTATTTATTGTTCTATTAATAAAATATGAATGCCGTGATTTCATATCAAGTAACGGTGAAACTTCGTCTCATCCTTGAGGAAACCCCTGAGTAGCAAGTTAGAAATTTTAAGTTCAATGCAAACTCTGGAACTCGCTTCTCCTTAATGAACCGTATCTGTGAAACAAAGCTTTTTATTCTCCAAGTACTTATTTGGCTTGGTTGGCTTACTATCTTTGATCACATTTGTGAATGAGTAGGCTAATTTAAGGTAGTATACTTATATTACTTACATAATAATATTTATAACAGTGTTCGGTTGATCAATTGAAATGAGTTCACCTGACACACGGCCGTGACCGCTAGCTCTTATGCAGGCAGGATTTGCACGCCTTTTAACTTTTCTTTTATTCGACCCCCTTTGTTTGATTTTATACAAAAGACGTAATTAACGTGATAATACAAAGCAGGTCTGCTATTAACTGAGTGTAACAACACAACAAATAAACGGTCGGCACTTAATTAGATTCTCATGGGAAACGCTCGCGGCGATAGCTTGGTCGGTTGAATTATATTGTTCACGTTTGAATACAAGAGGGCATATTACATTTATGATGATTACGCTGAAACCAAATTAAAAGATAGAACTAAAACACATATTTCACTTGACAAAACTTATTTAATTGGTACTTATTTTTAAAGTGTTGCCACCAGTAGGTTTTAGTGACGTTTTCATTGATCGAAATTTCGTCGAATATTTTTATTTATAGTGTACCGAGAATGTTGTTTGGAAAGAAAATTGAACAAAATATATGACTTCTTATTAAAAGTTGAAAATTTCATGATGTTGATTCAAATTTCCGGGTACTAATCACTGGTTTTGACGATAAAACGAGAGATATATCAAGGTTTCATTTACTAATTTTGATCGCGATTTTTTTAACTTAGAAAAAATAGGGTCCATTTTTAAAAAAAAAATTTTCTTAGTATTTTCTAGTTTTAAAAAAATGGGATCCACACCTGACCTGCGTTATAAGCGGGTTCACGAGTTATCCGGGCGCGAGTTATCGAGGGAGCAGTGTATATATATATATATATATATATATATATATATATATATATATATATATATATATATATATATATATATATATATAAGTCCAAGTTCTTTGATTCACCTTTTAGCTTGAGAAATGGGGGTGGGGTTTGGGGGAACTAACAAAGAATAATACTGAGTTGTGTTGCATACTCTTTGTTCATTTTATCATTATGTCGTATCATCCTGTACAATAGGAAAAAAAAGATGGTTCCCTATACCTACAGGAAGGATATAGGAGTAATTTTCTGTATTGGACTGACTCACTAATAATGCAAGTCTTAAATGACTTATAATGCACAATTCTATTTATAAAAAAACATGGAAGATTTTATTATTTATTACAAGATTTTAAAACCTTTATGTTGAGAAAACTGTGGAATATTAATTGATCATATGCTCTAAGACTTTACACAAGGAGCTAAAAATTATTTCTTTCATACACTCCGTAGACTTCACAAGCAAATTTGTTTTCAGTTGACTATTTTTACATAAATATGTGTGCACAGCATTGTTGGACAATGTGTATCAATCTGTCTGTATCAATATATCAATATCGGATTTCATGCATCATTGATACCCTGGTGTGTTGTTATACTTATCCTTTTTCTGGGCAGCACCCAAAACAAATGACTCTTGATCTCTTGATTTTGCATCATGTGTGTGTTGACTGAAAACATGCAATCCTGTTAAGTTCTCCAGTCACACAGAAGATAGAAATTATATGTACTGTCTTGCCTTAATACATCATATTCATTTGGAGCGATAGAAATAATGATGCACACAAAGTGGATTTTTCAACTCGTCTGCTCCACAGTAACCACTATATGCTCTCCTTTCAAATTATGGTTCAGAATCTGTGTAATTTCACTTATTTACCTGCCAAATTCTGGTAGTTGCTTTTATCCTCAGAAATGACAGATATTATACTGAACGATATGCTAAAATGGTTATTTTGCAGTAGATCTTAGAAGTTGGTTCTCTTGTGAGATACGTATCTGCTGATCAGCTGAAAAGGAGTGCATTGCCCTGGAAAAAGAATAAGTAAAGCCAGCATATTGGATCGGTGCCTTCACAAGGGACGCTTTAAATTGCATTAACGAATTTTACAGTTTTTTTTATAATGTAAGAATAGTGATCAAACATGTTTTTTCAAGTATCAGCATTTGCCTAATCCCTCTTGTGTGTTGAAACTCTTACCCTTCAGGCTCTGGCTTCATTGATCCCGTAGGGATTTCAAAAACACTGATCCCAAATAAAACACGTTTAGTATCGCATTTTCAATATAGGTCAACAATATTACATGTTAAATTACAGATATAAACTCATGAATGGTCCAACTCCATGTCTTATTTGATTTCTTGCAGGTCAGTTGGAAATTCCCATTTCTAAATAATGGTTGCTTTTTCTATTGATAAACTGAAATATATTTGCCCCTCTCTTATGAGGCCCCGCCATTGCAGTGAATATACAGATGGCTTCATAAGAACGGTGGCCTTGTATGAAGGGTACAGTACAGTATTAGTACATGACATGATAAATTCTTGAGTTCCTATTGGCTGACTAAATGGATCTTATTGAGGACAGTATGTATTTCCCCTTGACTGCCGGATTCTGTATTTTGCTTTGGGAATTATACCTGTTCCAGTGGGCACTGTTACTACATGCCCAGTAGCGTAGCAAGAAATCTGGGCCCCCGCAAAATTTAATTCTGGGATCTTGTCCCACTTTTGAATAATATTACATTGTTATTAAATAGAATCTAAAATGCATTTAACATGTGCAACAATTATGTTTATATGTAAAGTTATAAATATTTATATATATTCATTTTGTAACTTTTGTTTGTGTAATATTTCAGGGAATCACAATTCAGTCATCCTACTATGGTATCCATGTCATAAGTGGAATAAAAGATGGGGTAAGTATTCATGTATACAACTATTATTATCTTGTCCATTTAGTATTACAACTTATAGCAAAACATAGTCTTGACCATATATTCATTAACCTGACATCCATGGGTTAATTTACAATTTGGAACTGACTTTTTTGTATTTTACAATAATTGTACCTTGTGTTTAAGAACTGTATTTAAAATGTCTTTCATAAACTAACATTTTAATTTGAATTTAGGTAAGTCTATGAAAGTAATACACTGTTGCTATCACACATTTATAAAATCCTTTTTATAACAAAACTCCTTTTTCAAGATATTACTGCTCACAGTCCAACCAATATGTTGCCTTATAATGATGATAAATATTCTATTCATAATATTACTGATCTCAATACATTTTTATAAACATAATGTATATTATTTATTATGATAAATTATTCAAGCAGCCTTTTTGTACAATCATTCACATGTATTAGTTTGGATTTCAGTATTTTCAAAATCAGATTGTTGATGTAATACAAAATTAATTTGTAATTTTTGTCACCAGTCACCTGCAGATTTCTGTGGCAAATTGGAGAAAGGTGATGAAGTTATTCAAGTCAACTATCAGACAGTTGTGAGTATACTTTTATCTATGCCCATCTTTGCACTATTTAAAATACTACCATATATACTCGCATATAAACAGGGTCCAAATGCAAACAACATAGACCCTGATCTGCCGTCGCATAATGTGCCAGCAGATCAGTGTCTATGTTGTTTGTTCTACTGATTAGTACTTACAAACTGTATAGACCCAGACCTGCTGGCGCATTATGCGATGGCAGATATGGGTCTATGTAGTTTTCAGTTGGTATTGGCTTATACCTGAGTATATACGGTAGTTGTGTGCTGTGTCTCTTGAATATGAGAAGCTCCAACAAGCTGTATACATAGTGAGATTTAACATAATGGATATTCAATCCTTTATTGTGAGTTGTGCATCCTTGCAAACTGAAATGAAGAAATGCAGTTAGAACACATCTCAAGCCACCATACAATTTCTTCACAGTAGTCTTAATTTAGTACACTACAAATACTTTACCAGACTTGGACAGCAGAGATATTCTTTTTCTTTATCAATGATGTAAAACTTGTATGAAAAAAAACATTTTTTAAAAAATATTTTCTCTTTACACATATTTTCCATTGATAGTCTACTCTTGCAACTTGGTTCATGGTCAATATTTGTAGTACCATAATTACGCTAAATAACTGGGTCCTCCAACATTCCAGACACCATATTTTTTTAATAAATTCATAAGAATTTTCAGTAGTGCAACAAATTTCTGGACAAAAAGCAAGTTTTTTTAAAAAGTCAGCAAAAAAATAAAAAATTTAAGTTGGAAAGTAAGTGAAGGAATGTTTCGTCTGTACTCAGAAACTGGTGATTGAGTAATCAACCATCTGGCCATGGAATCATTTTGATTACCCTTATTGTCATGTGGACTAACTAAAGGTGTTCTCATTAGACAGCAATAAAAACAGCTGACAAGCTCAACAACTCATGATCAATTAGTTTCCTAAACAAAGTGAGGCATGAGCTTGTTAAAGGTATTGATAAAGGAAAAACATCCTTTCATCTTGAGACAGTTAGCAGAATTAATTAATGAATCACTTTCATAACTTTAAAATCATTGGTCATCAGTGTTACATCGAGCTGACATGCGATTGCAGGTTTCTTTTATATTTACCGGAGAAGAGCATACAGTGGGAAATGAAGCAACCATGCACATCAATTCCTATTCTCACTAAAGTGGATTAACATGTGTGATATAAAGTGTTTAAGTACCGTATTTGCCGGCCTATAAGTCGATACTTTTTTACCTGGAAGTATGGGCTTCGTCTTATACTCCGAGTCGACTTATATATGGATTATGTCATTGAAATTGCTTTACCGTATGTTAATATAATTTTTCGTTAGTGAAAATCGTTGCATACAATGTACCAATAAATAATACCTATAAATAATACATGTACAGACCATCTTAATCATTTTCCCAATTAATCTGGAATAGCATAGTGATACCATTAATATTCATGAAACCGGAAGTTACCTACGAAAGTGACGAAGTCAATGTGTTGATCTGGCTTCATCTTATACTCCGCATCGACTTATATATGGATAAAGAATTGAAAATTGACGAAATTAGCGAATTCGACTTATACTCCGCATCGACTTATAGGCTGGCAAATACGGTGTATATGCAGGTTATTATCTTTGTTTTCCCTTTTCCAGTAAAATAAACTGAGTTTATGTTTATTTGTGATAAAGTGATCAACATCTCTGACACGTGAGTTTCACAAGTTCTTGCAGTCTCAGTTTTATTCATATTTCCCCATGATAACCTAATTTTGGACGTTGGTTCAGTCTTCATACCTATAATCAGAGTACAAATAATGGTATTCAGCAATTAAATTCCAGAACCAGTCTAAGTGATTTGGCTTCATAATTAGGGCAATCATTGCCATATTTGGAATTTTAGTGTCGAGATCACTTCAATCTTTTTTGAAGGAAAATATGGATTATCTTTCAGAGTTCTAGAGGGAAGATAATATGAATAGATTGTATATTTTTTTCGCTGATACATTCTGTCATCAAAGACAATCAATATCGATATTGTTTCATAAATGAAATAATAAAGATATTAGAACTGGGTCATGTTCATACACAAGTTTCTTATTAGACTTATCACAGCAGCAGTACATGTACATGATGAACAGACTGTCATAGTTTTACAAAGAAAAAGAAGAGCAAACACCATTAATGCAACTAGAATTCTTTTTTTGTTAAAGAATACTGAAACATTATCATACAAGTGTTCTTTATTTGGCAGTCAAGGATATATTGCAGCCTAGTTTACCTACCTTGGCTACTTCTGACTAGCATTGTATTTGCCAGGCGCTTTGATACATAATTGTGACAATAACGATATTCATTTTCCTGATAAAATATTCTGATAAATTGATAATTTTCATTAGTACACAAATTATGCATACAGAGAGAAAAGTAAATACTTTCAGTGTCTGGATATTTAGGTCATTATGATTATTGATGTTTGTATACTGTGTTTGGATATTTGGATATTTAGGTCATTGATGGTTACTGATTGTATACTCTGTCTGGATATTTAGGTCATTGATGGTTACTGATGTTTGTATACTGTGTCTGGATAGTTAGGTCATTGATGGTTACTGATGTTTGTATACTGTGTCTGGATAGTTAGGTCATTGATGGTTACTGATGTTTGTATACTGTGTCTGGATAGTTAGGTCATTGATGGTTACTGATGTTTGTATACTGTGTCTGGATATTTAGGTCGTTGATGGTTATTGATGTTTGTATACTCTGTCTGGATAGTTAGGTCATTGATGGTTACTGATTGTATACTGTGTCTGGATATTTAGGTCATTGATGGTTACTGATGTTGTATACTCTGTCTGGATATTTAGGTCATTGATGGTTACTGATGTTGTATACTCTGTCTGGATATTTAGGTCATTGATGGTTATTGATGTTTGTATACTCTGTCTGGATATTTAGGTCATTGATAGTTACTGACAGTATACTCTGTCTGGATATTTAGGTCATTGATGGTTACTGATGTTTGTATACTGTATCTGAATATTTAGCTCATTGATAGTTATTGATGTTTGTATACTGTGAAACATATGTAACAAATATATCCTTGCAGATTTTGAACAGTTTGATGAAAATCAAGTATAGATACTCTCTTGGAGTAATAAGAAAAGACTGAGATAAAATTCTACCATATTTGGGTAAGTTACATGTTGTTCTAAAAACAAACCTGCCAAGATCGAATTTAAAAACTATTTCAGAAAACACTTTTGAATATTATTACATTGTTATTAAATAGAGTCTAAAATGCATTTAACATATATGCAACAATTATATTTATATGTAAAGTTATAAATATTTATATAAATTAATTTTTAGGTTGGCTGGCAACTTAAGAAGCTTGTAAACCTTCTGAAAGAAAAACCCAAAGAAGTGATCTTACTGTTGAAGAAGCGTCCCCGTCACATCAGCCCATTTGGGCATACCCAAAACAAAAAGAAGCAGATGAACAAACATGCTGTGCAGGCCTCAACTCTGCCAAAGTCACTCAAAAAGCTGCGGTCCAGGGATGGAGAGTCAAAGCAACGTCCCTCGCTACAAGAATTTGTTGTCAGCACCATACAAGGAGATGAGCTGTTACCTCCAAAGTAAGGAACTTTTATAATTTTAATTTTTTAACTGCAACAAATGGTAAATAGTTGGAGATAGAGCAGTAACAATGTCCCTCATTACATCTGGGTAAACTTTTGGTATCCGACCCACACTGTGCCAGTGGTAGGAATTGAACCTGCACCCATTTGGTCATGAGTCCAGCATGCTAACCACTGAGCCACCACACCTCCTGCCTCCATTAGTCACCTCTTACAATTTGCATGAGGCAGGGTTCATACAAAGTCTGGAAAGTCTAGAAAAAGTATGGGAAAAAAAGCACTTTTTCCAGACCTGGAAAAAGTATGGAAAATAAAGATTTTGCCCTAAAGGTCTGGAAAAAGTATGGAATTTTGGGTTGCTGTGTTTTATTTTGCTAAAGACACTCGTCACCTGGGGCGCCATTTGGTCTAGTGATGGACCGCTGGTTCAGTGTGGTTGGCGAGACATGTGACCTATCACCCACTTGTGATTGGTGGATACTGTTTTACATTATGCAGATACCACATGCTTATTTATAGTGATACAGACTTTGAATACATGTGCCAGAGGGGTCTGGAAAATATTGCAATCCAGTCTGGAAAAAAGTCTGGAAAAGGTCTGGAATTTGTTTTACCAGCAGCTGTATGAACCCTGATGAAGGCACAACTGGCAGCAGGAAATAGCTAGAAAGGCTAGGAAGGTCAAATGTCATGGTCCAGGTTAGCACAGGTCCTTGAAAACCTCGAAAGTACTTGAATTTTACTATGGCAATATCAAGGTCTTGAAACTATTTGAAAATGTTTCCCAAAACTGTTTGAATTTTAAAAGATGTTTCCCAAAAGTGTTTGAATTTTAATAGATGTTTCCCAAAAGTGTTTGAATTTTAATAGATGTTTCCCAAAAGTGTTTGAATTTTAATAGATGTTTCCAAAAGTGTGTGAATTTTAATAGATGTTTCCCAAAAGTGTGTGAATTTTAATAGATGTTTCCCAAAAGTGTGTGAATTTTAAAAGCAAAAGATTGATCACATGGCAAAAATAAGAAAAGAATAAAAAAATTGCAGTCCTTTTAAGTGCAACTGGCTGAAAATACCAGTCGCTGTAAAAATGTATAGTACAAGAGCAAAAAATAGACATACAATGAGCTCATGACCTAGTTACCTCTCTCCATTGTATTTCTCAGTGCAAGAAAATAAATCCACGAATAGCTATTTAGAAATGTTCTTGTTTTTTTTCTCTTTTCACATCTTTGAGGATTGAAATGAAATTCAGCAACAAATTTTTACAAATACTATTTTTTTTAGTTTTTTGTAACATCTCTATCGGCCAAAGGATGTCACATGAGTGTGTAAAAATTGCACATAAATTATGGTCACCATCATTTGATTTGCTTGAGAGGGTCACTTGGAAGATTCTTCAAATAAGCAGCACCAGTAGCACTACAGCAGGGTCTACTACTACATAGGCCACATCTGCTTTGCTTTCCACATCGTCGCCTGCATGTACTATCCAGTCCTTCGTTACATCAAATCAGGCAATAGTGGTAGAGATATGTTGGGTTATCAAAGTCATCACAAGTCATTATTCCATCAGGTCATGTGAAGGAATAAGAAGCATATTCTAGTATCTATTCAATGACAGCACCAGTTTAGTTGCAGTGAAAGGAAAGTGACCTACCTCTCTAGATCCAGAGATTTGATTTCACTGTGTCCTGGTTTTGAATAGGACTATTGAATCCATATTGATTTTTATTGAGACTGTAACTGGGGAAACAAGTACATGTTTCATTCATAGTTTCTTGTAGTAGATAATATTAATGAAATTAAAACATATAACTTGAATTGTTATTAGGTCCTTGAAAACTTTGAGCATAGGTCTTTGAAAGTCCTTGAATTTTCTGCCAAGCTGTATGAACCCTGCATAGTCACATGGGTTAATTGTATACATTTTGGGAGTTAGTCATTTAATTTTTTTAATCTGGACATATCTACTAATGCCATGTATGAATCATTTTCCAAATAAAAATGTGAATGTGTGTTTATGTTTTCTTGCTGAACTTTCTTATGTTTGTGAAGACGGTGAAGAATTTGCTATTCACATAGGAAAGAAAACTCCCAAGGCATCTCTATTTTGTAGTTTGACTGCAAAACAACTGCCTATTGATGCTCTACATTATTTATGTTCTTGCATTTCAATGATATTATGAATACATGCTGGAAAATATTTGCCAACATCTCAATACTTTTTCTAAAAATCTGTAATTAAAACTGCTATATTAATTCTATCCAAAAACAAACAAGGTGCCTAATTTCTGGCCCAAAACTAGAGAGGTTTCAATATCGTGAGTGTCAGAAATCAGAAAGGGAATATAATGTTGACCAAGTTAAAAATAATTCCTTTTCTTTTGCACTGCAAATTTTTAAGTATAAAGAAAACCTTTTGTATTGTGAAAATAATTTGTGATAATATGGAAGATTTTCATGTACATTGTTACCAGTTACATGTAACATGTGTTTTCCAGACAGGTTGTCCCCAGCTAGTTTGACACTTCAAACAGCTAGAATCAGTTAGTCAGTACAAAATCTCTGGTTATTTTTAAACCAGGTATAATCCATCTTTATCCCTTGTTTTTGGATAGCAAAAAATAAATATCTTGTCCAAAAATGTGGGAACAAAGAAAATAGTCCCCCCCCCCCCAAAAAAAAAAAGTCAGAAAACTTAGGGGTGGGGGTGGGGGTAAGATCTACTTCTGTTTTGTTTCTGGAGTCATCCGATTAACAATTGTATTTGCAATGTAGGTATGACAAAATCAGAATCTTTGTAGTCTAAATATAAGTGGATCTTGTCATCTTTGTAGTCTATGTCTCAATGGATCTTGTCATCCTTGTAGTCTGTATCAGTGAATCTTGTCATCTTTGTAGTTTGTATCAATAGATCTTGTCATCTTTATAGTCTGTATCAGTGAATCTTGTCATCTTTGTAGTTTGTATCAGTGGATCTTGTCATCTTTGTAGTCTGTATCATTGGATCTTGTCATCTTTGTAGTCTGGATCATTGGATCTTGTCATCTTTGTAGTCTGTATCAGTAGATCTTGTCATCTTTGTAGTCTGTATCATTGGATCTTGTCATCTTTGTAGTCTGGATCATTGGATCTTGTCATCTTTGTAGTCTGTATCATTGGATTTTGTCATCTTTGTAATCTGTATCAGTGGCTCTTGTCATCTTTATAGTCTGTATATTAGTGAATTTTGTCAGCAGGGTGAACATTAATCATGCTTTTAACATCATGGTCTGCATCTCTCTCTCTCTCTCTCTCTCTCTCTCTCTCTCATACACACACACATCAGTGTATAAGAAGACAATGCTTTCAATGATATATATATGGCTAATGTCATTTACCTAAATGGAAAAAAAGTATAATAACTTGACTGACTAGAATGCTATTTATAAACATTTTTGTCAGGGATACATAAAGGTAAATGTTATGTGACTTTAGAAATCTCGCAAACTGATTTTTTTTCCTTCTTGGAATGATTAATAATATCTATTAGATTATGGGCTAATGCATTGAGTGTGTAGTTTTATATGGAATCTAATGATTAAGATAGGCATCAATAAAGAAACTTATGTGGACAGACCATCATAAACTGAAGAGTCACAACATGGCTTGCAAAGGATGGATTCAAATGATTTTCCACATTTAATTAAATTATATTGGGAATTAAACCAGCTTCATCAATTTATATGTTCTTTTTAGCAGGTGTTAATAATATGCTTTATCTGCAGGAAAACTATTAATTTCAAAACAGAACTTTCCACCACAACAGGTACAAATTTCTCTTATATCATATCCATCAATCAATGTTAACTTGAAAATAATAACTATATATCATATAAAATTTCAGAAATCACAATTTTCAAACATATTTTTAGATATGTGTAAGACTATTGTTGATAATCATAAAACGGCAACTCTTGACGGTCTTATAGGCAATCATTGTGGTTTTCGTTTTTCAAATACCAGGTGCTGTATTAAATCAAATTACCTTTCTTCTTTAGATACATTTCCTGATCATAATACATTAGGAGTATGACCCCTGCCTTGCAAATTCAACCCTACCAAGCATAATACATTAGGAGTATGACCACTACTTGCAAATACAGCCCTACCAATCATAATACATTAGGAGTATTACCACTACTTGCAAATCCAGCCCTACCAATCACAACACATTAGGAGTATGACCACTAATTGCAAATCCAGCCCTACCAATCATAATACATTAGGAGTATGACCACTACCTTGCAAATCCAGCCCTACCAATCATAATACATTAGGAGTATGACCACTACCTTGCGAATCCAGCCCTACCAATCATAATATATTAGGAGTATGACCACTACCTTGCAAATCCAACCATCCCAAGCTGATTTTTAGCAATAAAAGTATTAAAATTTGTCTGCCAACCTAGGTGGATGTCCAACAATAGTGATCTCCCTTTGTATAGAGGTATTGGCTCTAAATACCGGCCATACTTCATTTACTTCTTTTGTTTGTGCTTGGAAGCAAGCTTTTTTTAGAGATCTTGCAAATCCATGGTCTACTTGTACCTTTTCAACATGTGGAGTGCTTCTAAGTTTTCTCACACAGGGAAGTATACTCCAACTATAATTCTATCTATTTCTTGTGCTATTCAATTCAAGACAAAGATTTCACACATTAGTAACCTAACTTTGTCTTTCGAGATACATGTTGGTGCCATTTTTATGACCTGCTCTACAGTACAGAGCATATCAGTTGAATCTTAGTACTCAAGTGAGTAAAATCATTGTCTAGTATTACATGACTTAAGGTCATTTATTTAATTTTATTAGACATTTATGTTAGTCATATGTGTCCTCCTTCTATAAGTTCATGCGATGCTTCACTGACTTCACCAGTATATGCTATCATTTTGCTCTTTGTAATTACAGTTGTCACTATAATGGGCAGGACAAAGTACTCAGGGTGCAAATGTTGTAACCTGTCTAACTTGTATGGGGTGCAGTTTGGGCCATACATGCGACATTAGCGCATTATGGAAAGAAAATATATGCAGTCATCTTGGCCAAACAGATGACCCAGGTTATTGAGAAAGTGAGAAAACACATGATCAAGCATGCGGATGCCATCAGTATTGTTACTGAATCTGCCTCAGTGAGCAATTTTCTTTGTCCATGGAAAGTTCAGTCCAGAAAAAGATTAAGTGGGCCATTTCATCATGGGTGTCACATACAGCTCCAGCATCACACTTGCCTCCTCAGTTGGAACACTTTTTCTTGGCAATTCCCGTAGGACCATTTCCAGCTTGGTATGGCAGCCTATCTGGGCCAGCGACTACATCACAGGATGATCAGCCACAGTCAAAACTGGTTCTGACACAGCATTAGCAGATGCCTAAAGTGACTGGGTATAGTAATCAATATCCCATCCTGGCATCATGGAAGCTGGCAGTGGCATGGATAATCAATTGGTCTTCACCTGTCATGACTGGATTTTGCCATCAGAGGGTGGTCACTAGCTGTCAATACTGGCTTGAACATGGCCTCAACACATGCCTGAAGGAACCAGGTACAGTGATCAGATATCCTGTCTGGCATCAGACAACAGGCATCGATGATCGATCAGCCTCTATCCAGAACCAGCCTTCTGGTGCTATTACAAACTCACGCCTGACAACTGCATCACCAGTCCCTTACTACGTCATGACCCATCACCAGCTATGGTGATGATACAGTCCCAGATGCACAACAGTATGCATGGACCATAGGTGAGTCATGCAGGGACAAATGGACAGCTTTTTACTGGCACCGCCCATGTCAGATTCCAGTACCAGCTATGGTGACAATACAGTCCCTGATGCCCAGTAACAGTTGTGAAACATCGTCAAATCATGCTCCAGTATTGGCCCCAGCTCTGTCACATCCCAGCACTGGCTACTGTGAAAATACAGTCCTGGATGCCTGGCACCATTCCCATGCCATCGGCAACTTACAGAATACCAGACAGCTACTATACCAGTTGTACACATCAGTCTCCTGGAGATGAAGTCCTTTTTCAATCATGGCAGGAGAAATTGTTTGGAAAGGGCATTCTTTTTCTATCAGAAAACTCCACAGTGATAAATTACATCAGTAGGCAATGAGGGACCAAATAACCAGTCTCTCAACCTTCTGGTTGGGGATTTTCTTTGGTGGCGTCAACAATGACAAATTCATATTCATGTCCAGCACATTCTAGGCAGACTCAGTGTCATAGCAGACTCACTATCTTGGCAAAACCAGTTAACTCAAACTGGATGGTTGGTTCTCCAATCCCAGATCCAAAAGCCTAGGCAGTTGATGCGCTTTCTATCAACTGGAACAGTCTGGATGCATACGCCTTGCCTCCAACCCCTATGATCCAAGGGGTCTTGCAGAAAGCAAGGGAATCAGAGTGCCGTGATATTCTGATTGCTCCACTCAGATGTGAGAAATCATGATAAATGATCTGGTAAACTTAGCAGCAGAAATTCACAGGAATTGGTGGTGGTGGGGGTGGTTTGGGTCGGGGTGGGGGTTAGAATGAATTTATATAAATCTTAAATAACTCCTAATCTGTATGTCTTACATGTGTAAGAATTGTCATATATGATCACTGACCCAGGTGTCAATACATATCAGACTGGGACCCATGGATGATACTCTGGGTTATACCCTTATCCAAAAGAACTTATCCCAGGTTAATAGCATAGAAGCTATTGATATTCCCTCCCAACAATACAATTATACATACATGTATATGTTAGTAATGATAGTGGTATATGTATCATACAGACCTCAGGCCATACTTGCCATAACACGACGTGTCACGCGAAAAACACGATTTTGGACTCCCAAACCACCTGACACGATCGTGTTTCGAAAAACACTATTTTCAGCAATTTTGCACACAAAAAAAAAATCCACCCCAAAAAAGAAAAGAAAAAGAAAAAAAACAACTTATATTTCTTGATCACTATTATATATGCCCATAATCTGTGGTATGTATAAACAGTAAACAGTACTGCTGAAAGCTCATGTAAAACTATCCTCGGGGCAGGTTTATACATGTTAAAAGGTAAGGCGGTCAGAGATAAACAGCCACCTTTCAGAGATTTACTTAATTGGCTCACAATAGCTTGGGTGATGTATCGTGTCAAATCCTTTGAGCACTGCTGCGGGAGAGCCCATTAGGCTAATTTGCATAGGTAAAGTACATTAAGTGGAACAACCCAATTTATAGTTAAGTACATGAAAGAGATGCATGTTGAAGAACAAACTGATTGCATTGAATGAAAATGTTGAAGCCATCTTTATTAAAGTTTGTGATCAGCGGCACCGTTTCTTTGAGAATGTTGATGCCATCTTTTTTAAAGCTTGTGATCAGCGGCAACGTTTCTTTGAAGTCGGATTTTTACTCCATATATAAAATGGAAAAGTGTACACGTGTGATTCATTTTCGAAGGAACATATCGAAACATAGTAGCGATTTAGGAAATATGGAGCCATCTCCGAAGCGAGCAAAGCCCAGCAAAACAAAATTCCAGAACTCCTGGTTGACAGAGTTTGACTTCGTGAAGCGGAGCATCAAGGGGGAACATTTTATTCTGTGCACATATTGCAACCACCATATTGACATTAGTCATTCTGGAGTGTATGACATTCGTCGACATAGCAACACCACCCAGCATCATGACACGTCAAAAATGCAGAGCTCAATACCCAAATTAAATAGCTTGTTTAAACAGTCGTTGACAGACAATGTAACTAGAACTGAAGTACTTTTCTGCAATTTCATTGCTGAGCACAATCTGCCGTTTTCAATAACGGATAATTTTACAGGCCTATGCAAAGAAATGTTCCCTGATAGCGATATTGCTAAGAAATTCAGTTGTAAAAGGACAAAAACAACTAATATCATAAATAATGCTATTGCACTAATGTTGGACAAACAAGTAACCGATTTATACCAAAAGAACAAATTTTCAGTCCTGATTGATGAATCAAATGACAAGGGAGGTGACAAGACTGCTGCTATTTTGGTCCGGGTGTATGACCATGCCGTGAAGAAAGTTTGTACAAAGTTTGTCGGACTACCTATATATAACATCAGGACGAGTCAAAACATTCGACATGCTGAATGGAGTATTCAGAATTTCCGGTCATTTGCTATAGGCTAATTTAAAAAGATAGCTTATTCTCATTTGGATGACGTTTTTGGGGGCCCACGCACACTGATCCCCCTTGGTCATATGCACTGACCCCCCTTCGGACCCCAAAACACACTTTTTGAGTCTCAAAAAACCCCAACACCGTCTGGGAATATGGCATGTATGCCTTAGGCACGTACACTTTTTTGTCTAGCTATACACATGTAGTCAGACAATAAATGTATACATCAATGGACTGTTGGTTTCTTTTTTAACTCAACACATGGGATTTTTGTCTGTACAACCATAAATCAGTGGGCATAGATACTATTTGCAATGTTAGTTGATTATAAATATGGGGTTTTCCCATACTGTCCTTGCAGTAAAATAATTTGGTTTTGTTTGGTGTTCAGGGCCGAGCAAATTTTTTTTTAACCACTAGTCCAGGACAAGTGGTTTCAGAAAATTCACTAGTCCCACCTTACTCTTCACTAGTCCCACCTTACTCTTCACTAGTCCCACCTTACTTTTCACTGGTCCCCAAATGGTAATTACTTGCCAAAATTTGATGAGATGTAGTTACTTAATCCATAGAAAAACCAAATGAAATAATATACAACATAATTATTTCTTAAAAGAATTAATTTTTCAAAAACATTGGTTGTTATACATTTGGCTTCAGGTTCATGTATATATGTTTTAGCTGATGGATTTGAAAAAATGTCCATGTATATGTCTGCCACCTGCACCAGCACTAAGCCAACAGTTGATAGCTATGTCTGGGTTGAAGTCCTCAAGCTCTGGTCCATTTGCGGAAATGTTCAGTAGCATTTGTAAACTCATTTGGTTTAAGGAATTCCTTAAAGAAGTCTTGATTTAGTTCATTGAATTAAATCCTCGTTCACACTCAGCAGTGGATGGGCTTATAACAAACATGATTTCTAATAGTTTGCATAATTGACTGAGACTAGGTGGAGTATTCACTAAGAGTGTTCCAAGAATTTCAACAGGTGGATCCGGTGACTGCTTGTATGCTTTGAACTCCAGATACTGCTCATGAATGGCATGATGGTCTTCCTGTTTGAAAATCACTTCAAGATGATTAAGAAGAACCTGCAAGTCTTCCCTCCCATATTTCATTAGAGCTGCCCTCTCATGAGGAAAGTGCCTGTAGTCAAATGCTCTAAAGCATCTCAAAGGTTCTTCCATATCAGAAAATGGTTTTCCATAACGGGCTAGGGTTTAGGCTGTGTTAAAGAGAGCTCTCATTTTTTTCATTTCAGTCTCATTAAGTTTTGAAAGGGCCTTTCCTAGTGGAGTGTCGGCAACTCTGACTTCACTGATTTTCTGCACATGCTGGCTAGTGTCATGCATATATTGTGCTACACAGGCCTTGTGGGTTCCACACATGTCATGAGACTTGATTGGTTCAATCCTGAAATTGTCGCTTCCACTGACAAATACACTGGGTGAATTTCCAACCTGTGCCAGTTTTGGATATTGTTTGCAATAACTGCAAAACATCTTTCCTTCCGAGTCAATACATTCAAGCCAGGGATAACAATCAACCCAATGCAGCTGAAAATTTCTGTCTCTTAGTAGTGTCATATTTGACATTTTTTGCCATCAGTATCAGTCTTACATTTTATCCCTCCACTTTCAAACAAATTTTCCTTCTCTGAATCGCCGTTATTACCTTCCTTGCGAAAATAATTTAGCGAACTCATTTTATCCACAGAGTAATTATCAGCTTGCTACTTCTAAAGTGATCATAACATACATTTTCTCTTTTAAATACGAACAGAGACAGCTCATTAATTAGCGTAATTGTTTCGCTTCAAATGCAATATTGCACGTGGAAGTTAATCATCTGTATAATCAATTAAAAATTAAAGAATCATTACTGTCATTTAATCAGTTCATAAAAGAAACCAACACTGATGTCAGTAAAGTACCTTTCATTAATTTAATTACACTGACTCACTGGATTAAAATCATAGTGAGCCGCTTGTGATAATCTGGCTTGAGTAAACTCAATGCAACAAAGCCGCTTAAAACACTACTAATTGATCATACTGGCTTTCTTTTGTTTGACGTGTTTTGATTTGCCGATAATTTGGTTGCTTAGCCCAATATACAGTCAAGCGGTAACAGGATGTAAATGCATACACAAAGAGTGGTAGAATCAAGTATTCAGTATGCCTGGAGGGCATGATTGGACAAATAAAGGTAGATATAGTGATTAAAGCACGAAAATAAGGACTAGCCTGACTTTTTTAAAAAGCACTTGTCCCGGACTAGCGACTTGGAAAATTTTACTTGTCCGACTTCAAAAATGACTAGTTCGGGACGTCGGGCTATGGGATTTGCTCAGCCCTGGTGTTTAATGGCACATCAACACATGAAAGGTTATATTGTGCCGAGGCAATCAGAGTAAGGACACATTGCCCAGAGACACACAACAATGGCTGACCTGGCCTGGTGTGGGCAAGATAGATCTGTATACTAATAAAATAAAATATAATGCCTAGACTTCCTTTTAAAGATAGATGTTGATCAATATCCCTATTGCAGAGTGTGTTTACCGGTGTAACCAAAAATGATTTCATTTTTGATGCTTAATGGTGTTGCTACTGAAAAGTCTGGGTCAGACAGAATAATTTCTGTTATTTGATAATAAACACAATCTAGGTTGTGGTCAGGTGGGTAGAAGTGTTTAGATACCAGGGTATCCTTCTTTCAATAAATAATCAGAGAGAGTCATTCAACCACCTCTTCTTTACCCTCACCCCCAAAAACAAATATTTAAAAAACAAAATTTTTAATCACTAATGATAGTTGAATCCTAGTTGCATTAAATTATAATGTCACCTGATCCAAGTGCACTGGCAGCAAAACTAATGTTTCAATATCATTGCCTACTACCAACTGCTCGTGTTTATGTCACATGGTTGAAAAAGTGACTGCTAGGTGGTATATAAACCTCACATAGACGAGACATGGCAATCAGTTGAACCAATACATCAAGCAGAACTTTTCCCTCTGATGAGTTTACAAGGATAACAAAACCAGTCAGGGACTCTTTGAGGAACTGGGCTATTGTTCCAATGGACAAGGTATGATATGGGCCATTTTTACTATTGAAAAATCTATGTAATTTTTTTTGGTGCTGAAATTAGTGGGTAATAAATGGCCTTTGTCATACTTTGCCAAATGTATTTAGATTTGTAAGCATAGTTTGTAAATTTTGCAGTTGTTTCTCTAAAAATGAGTGTGAAACAACTGCAATGTTTCCCAGAGTAAGTTTTCTTTACAGTTAAATGGTTACAATTATGCCCTGGAAATGCTGAAAATGCAGGAGCTTCTTGGGGTTTTGCCCTCCGGGCCCTCACCAGGGTTTCCATTGCACAGATTCCATTCCTCTTTGTTTATGCCCCTTCCTAAACAATATTCCTGGATCTGCCCATGAATGCATATCTGCCAGAACATGATGTGTCATGCATAAATACTGTTTTTGACTCCCATACCCCTCTTTCCCCTGAAAGAGAGAGTGAGAGAGAGATCTTTCTTGGCACCATGTTACATGCCTGTAACCTGTAGCCTGTATAAACAGTAAACAGTCATGTTTAATGCTCATGAAAAACTATCTCCTCTTAGCAGTGTATACAGTTGATTGTTAGAGAGGTGATTAAAAGGCAAGGCAGTCAAATGTAAACAACCACCATTCCACAGAATACTTAATTGACCTGATATTTGGTATATGAAAATAACTGAATGCATGAGGGTGAATATTACAGAAAAAATACTATGAAAATGATAGACACATTTATTTGTTTTACTATTCTTCCTATTTCCTGAATGATTTCCTTTCACTGGATCTATTCCTTTACGATGGTCAAAAGTATCATTGGATATTTTTGCAAAATCTTTGTGGTCATGTTGTCTCTTCAGCTTAAATTAAGCATGGAGGGACCATTTATTGGTTACAAGATGATGGCAGAATTGTTAGAGAGAGTGATGTTTTTGTAAAAGATCTTAAACTGAACAATTAAACAGCCAAGAACAGAAAACTGAAATGTTTTAACTTAATTTTAATCATGTTGTAATACATCAAAACATTTTTCTTTATCTACGTTTTCACTTCAAGTTCAATTGATCATGCAGATTTTAGTATCAAATCCAGTAAGAAAAGAAGTGCCTTTCATTTCCAAACACACCTGTCAAAGAAATCTCATGGATTCATTTCCAAACACACCTGTCAAAGAAATCTCATGGATTCATTTCCAAACACACCTGTCAAAGAAATCTCATGGATTCATTTCCAAACACACCTGTCAAAGAAATCTCATGGATTATATTATTAACCATTATCACCTAGTCACCTTGAAATCAACAACATGCATCAAAACAATCATTGAATCACAGATTGTTTAGAGTCAGCAATCTAGACACATTTGGAACTCACAAATTGCCCATGGTCAAGTTATGACTTGAAAGTTGGCAACTTCCATATACGTACAAATATTATGATTAAAATGTAACTGATAAGTTAAAATATAAATATTTATTTCCTATTGTCAAAACTTGCCCTAAATAGTACATTCACATTATCATGTCTGCACAAGAAAATGCAAGACTGATCTTGACATTGACTACAAGGAAATGACAGACTGTCGGTATATTGTGTGAAATAAAGGATCGATAGATGATAGAAACTGCAAGCAATTATGTATTTTTGAAGAATGTGGTGTATATAAACATAAAATAAAGGTGCTGATATATGTACTGTGGCAAGATTGCAGAGTATAAAACTTGCAGAACATAAAACATTAAGAACTGAAAATGGCTTCTCTCTCTCTCTCTCTCTCTCTCTCTCTTATTGATACATAAATCCAATGCTGAGTGAAAAAATCTAAGTTAAACTGAGCCCAGAAAATGAACTGAATGTTCTTTTTTTAAGTCATCTCACATGGAAGTTCAAAACATGTACTTTTTATACACAATATTGAGCTTGCTCGGTTTCTGATACAATTCAATTTGCTTGAACAGAAGATCTTAGCATGACTGTTTAAAACATCCCTGACTACATTCCCAGTCTTATGTCTGAAACAATTTCAAAGCTGTATCATAACTATCAAAGACAGATGTCAATTGCTTACAAATTTTTACATATATACATGTACTTGGGAAAATATGTGCAATGGAAAACTTCACAAACAAGCTTCAGAACAACAAACCCATTATTACCTCATGAACAAAATTCTTGGAATATGATTGGTCATTTATCAAGATCTTAAATCCAGTATTCTGTTAGAAATTATTTTGGTGGGATGGGTAAGAACTCCAACAAAGCCATAACTAGATCATGTAATTTACAAGTTGGGTGTTAAGTCACATGATGACCCGGCAATACACAACTGGGAAATGGCAGATAACTATTGCTTCAATTAAAATGCAAGTATCTAATTTGTGATCAAAATATATTAAATGGTTTTATTACATATAGAAATGAGTTACTGTCTGGTTTATCATTGGTGGAAATTATCCCCACAAAGAAGGCTGGATTTTAATTAAACAATACCTTTGGCTCAGGGTGTATGGGGTTAAAGATGTTCATAATATTCCATACATTCTAGTAAACCGACATGTAACAGATATCATCAGATAGTGGCACCCCTCATATAGAACAAATCACAGAGTGAGGTTGTATTGGGCCGCTTATGTACAGGACACACATATCTGACTCATGCATACCTCATGAAGGGTGAATACTGACAAGAGGGTGGGTGTCGACTCACTTGACAAGAATGTGTTCTCCTGTCAGTGGACACTGTTAAGGTATATACCTAAACAGAGTTCTACTGTCAGTAAAACACATTCTTGTCAAGTGAATCGACATCCACCCTATGAGACAGAAGTTTGTTATGTAAGCTCAGTTGAAAAGCTTTTTGATGATGTACCTCCAGAGGAAATATTGGACATGTTAAAAGAAGGCACTTTATAGAATAAATTTTGACCTACATATTAAGGATTGTATGTTATTTTTCCTTTATCTTTTCTTTTATATATATTTTAAAGTATTTTAACATATTTACTTCTCATCTTGTATGCATGACTACATGTTTAGATTTTTTTGGGAAGAGTTCATCTTTTGTAAGTTTCTTGGAAATTTTACCTTTTCATTTTTTGAACTTACTCCTAACTTTTAATCAACACTAACTTTTAATCAACACTACCTCTGTCTCTCAGGTAGGGTCAAGGTCATTTGAAAATGCAGGGAAGCAAGCAGGAGATATAATTACTTGGAATTCTCACATATGAATAAAAATTATAATTGGTTTGCAAAGTTCAAGCAATTGCCAGAACATTCAGGAAAGTGTTTAAACCCCCATGTTTGGTCTTTAATTCAAAATCTGACCTCATATTTTGGCAAAAGTTGTAACATTTGGACCCAGTTTAATCCCAGTAATCAAAGTAATTGTTTACCTTTCATTCTTATTTTTTTCTTCTTCATCCAGAGACACAAGTGATGTGACTGATGCTGATGGGGACACAGATAATGATGTGTTTAGAAGTGGTTCTGAGTCACCCCAGTTTACTCTGCCAGTACAGCCAGATCCCAAACAGCGTAGAGCCACTGTGAGTGGTGGATCGCCCACCCTGAGTCGACCATTATTAGTGATAGAGGACCTGGATACTCCAACACGGCCTAAATCTTTTACAATTGACACCAGGGTTGTTGACTTGAATATCACTCCACCGCCTGGTAAGCAATCCTTCTTTGAAACATTTTAGTAATTTTAATATTGTACCTACAACATGCAGTTGTCCACCTAGAAATGCCGTTGTCCTCAAATTTTTTAAATTTATTCTTTATGACAATCTTGGGAAAAGTTAGTGATTACATCCCCTAGAAAAGTCAACCTTGCTACAGCTCTCTAAATTTAATCCTCAAACCCAACTTTCACTCTTCCATAAAAAAGTGCACTCATCCTACATGGTAAAGTTACACAAATGAAACTTGGGTCACTGATAGTCCTATGGGTGTAGATTGTGCCAAGTTTTTAAAATTTTGATTATGCCCCAGGAAGTGGGGGTCGGGAAATAGTGGTGATTTAACATAAATTTCATGTAACTTGGGTGGTGTATGGATCACATGTATGAGAATTAACTTGTTTAATCAATGACTCAGGTATAAACACATGTCAGACTGCAACTCCCTAGGTGATGCCCCAGAGTCTTTCTCTACCCCCATGGACTTAGACCTTGGTTATAACATACAAACTGTTGAGATCCCCACCCTATAACCACATATAAAATTACTGGGCATGAAAAGATAAATTTATACATGCAACTGATATTGATCCATAGTTCATCCCTACCATGAGGACTAAACTCCTGGATCATAACTTAGAAACTATCGAGTTCCCCATCTTCTAACCATTATACACTCACTGGACATGAAAAGACAAATTTATACATGAAACTAACATTGACCCCAGGCTCAATTGTTACTCTCTAGGCTACTTAGTCCTGGGGTCATAGCTTGAAAACTATTGAGATCCCACCCTATAACCATGTACATACTTACTGGGCATGAAAAGAAAATGTACATGGCCAACTGACATTTTCCCTTGGGTCAGACCTTACCCTCAGGAACTTACCCAAGGGGCTAGAACTTCATGCTGCAGGTCAAAATGGGGAAGTGCAGGGATACATGTTTTACAAGTGAACACAGAATCTAGTTCTTTTATTTCTTTATTTACTTATTTATTTATTGAACACTACTTACCATCACCACCATCATCATCATCATTGTTGTCATCATTGTCATCATCATCATCATCATCATCATTGTCATCATCATCACGGTAAAAAAGTTTGTAGTTCCATATCGTAATTTTCATTTTAATAATAATAATAATAATAATAATAATAATAATAATAATAACAATAATAATAATAATAATGTTTTGGACTTGTCACAGTATATTTTCTTCCATACATCAATCCATATAGTGGTGTCAATGGACATAACTATTTTATATAGAAACACTTGGAATGTTCAGAACATGTACTGATGTGTGCACAGAATATTTTAATACCAGCAGTAGATTATCTGCTATTGTTGCATTGCTATGTACTTTTCTGGTGTTATCCCCAGTTCAAGGACATTATTTCCTCCCTCCCTGACAATCAAAATATCTTCCTACATTTCCTTACAGTTTGTGCATATATACACTTGTCTTTTGAGCACTCAGCACTTCATCTGTTTAGGCATCTTTTGGCATTTCATGCTGTCAGTTGTATCCTCTTCAACTCACATCTACAAAGTATGTACACTCATTCAGTGGCAGCCATTCTTTCATCCTAGGTCCTAGGCAACAGTTTGGAGTGGGTTTAATAGCACCTACCCCCTGGGGAGTAGGCTGAGGGGGCTAAATTCGTACAAACATGTACATTAGTTGTACATTTTTTGTTAAATTTTTGTGTTTATCTCAGGTGTTTTGCACACTGTATAAATCCTGTTGTCCCTGGAATCATGAAACTTGATGAGGGGATGCATCTTGATGAGCACTACATCCTCATCACAAAAATGTAGGACACTGTGACATTTCACACTTCACTGACTTTTATTAAAATGTGTAGTTTATGCTTATTTCTTAAGCTCTGCTCATGATAGAATCCTCAAACTATATGATTGTATGTATCTCTGTTAATACCACACCCTTACCACAAAGGTAGGTCACTGTGACCTACATTTCACATTTTACTGGCTTAGGTTAAGTTTTTGCATTTTGCTCCTGACCAACTAGGTTTTCTGCACCCTGTATTTATACTGTTATACCTAGATTCATGAAAGTTGGTGAGGGGATGCATCTTGATGAGTACTACATCCACATAAAAAATGTAGGTCACTGTAACCTATATTTCATGTTTCACCGACTTGGTTACATTTTGGTTTTTTTAAAGTCTATTTCTCAAGC
The DNA here is from genome assembly GCA_029931535.1 of Margaritifera margaritifera. Classification (NCBI taxonomy): domain Eukaryota; kingdom Metazoa; phylum Mollusca; class Bivalvia; order Unionida; family Margaritiferidae; genus Margaritifera; species Margaritifera margaritifera. The sequence goes on along the minus strand of JAQPZY010001499.1, from coordinate 822,804 downwards.
TCTTCAGGCTAGGATCATCAAACTTGATGATTGTATGCATATCTATTAGTACCATACTCATACTGCAAAAGAATGTCATTGTGACCTACATTTCACATTTTACTGGCTTAGGTTGAGTTTTGTGTTTAACCAATGACTAAATAGGTTTTAGCACCATGTGTATATACTGTTATGCCTAAAACAGGGTATTAAATAAATTCAGAAATTATTATTTTGTTCGGAATTTGAAATGTTTCTTTTTCAAATAACCAGGTGTATAGATAGTAAAAGTTCCATGATGTATGCTATGATATTTACACCAACAATATTGTTGATATAGCTTTTTCACTTTTATATGCAAACTTGATTTAATGCATAATGTGTACTTTGTTAAAGGTGGGTTTGCTGATGCTAATAAATTCTTCATACATCCTTACACTTGACACTGTTATATTTTGTCATGCTATAAATGTGTTGTATGATAGTGTAAGTTAAGATATGATTATCATAACCCTATTATGCTATACCTGAAAGAAAGAAAGTAAGACAGAAAGATAAAGACAGCCACCTTTACCTTATACTTGTATAATATCATACATCATTATATCTAATATATATAGTTGTAGTCATTATCTAATCTTATGCTCGAGTAGGGTTTGATATCCTTACCTTATATTATCATAAGGTAAGACACCCAATTCTTATACTTGTATAAGATGCGACTTTCTACATTTATTCTGGTATATGGTAAGACACCCTTTTCTTATACTTGTATAAGATGAGACTTCCTACATTTATTCTGGTATAGGGTGACACCCTAGTCTTATACTGGTATAATGTGAGACTTTCTAACCTTATTCTGGTATAGGCTAAGATACCCTACTTTTATAACATTAGACTTTCTTACCTTATTCTGGTATAGGTTGAGACACCCTAGTGTTATACTGGTATAAGGTGAGATGTTCTAACCTTATTCTTGTATAGGCTAAGACACTCTAGTATTATACTTGTATAAGATGAGACTTTCTAACCTTATTCTTGTATAGGTTAAGACACTCTAGTATTATACTTGTGTAAGATGAGACTTTCTAACCTTATTCTTGTATAGGTTAAGACACTCTAGTATTATACTTGTATAAGACGAGATTTTCTAACCTTATTCTCTTATAGGGTAAGACACCCTAGTCTTATACTTGTATATGAAGAGACTTTCTAACCTTATTCTGTTATAGGGTAAGGCGTGTTATATTGGTATAAGATGAGACTTTCTCACATTCCTATATGTGTATGATCGTGTTTTCCAGGGTGGAACACCGGTGCATGATAGTTCTATCATGTATGACACGTGACCTTTATTCTTACTCATGGACTATTTTTCATTCATAAATTTTTTTGGAAAAGAATCCATTATGCTTCAGTCGAGGATAGGAAACTTCCACTCTTAAGATCAAAATTTTGCGTCAGACACTCTGCACAGCCTTATCTCAGAAGCAAAATTATGACCCTCCGTTGGAATTTGCCTATTCTACAAATATGCATATGATGTATTCTATTATTCTAAGCTTATTCATGTATAAGATAAGACACCATATTAGTAATTTTATATACGATGATAATTTAAAACCTTATTCTGGTACCTCCTTGTTAAAAATCTTTGTATTTTATTAAACATTATAGAGCTCTCGCACATATGCACTGAGCCCATATATATAAACCCAGTGTGTGTTTTTTTTCTTTTTGAAACATTTGATTTCCATCAGTTAAGTACAACAAGATACACCTTGTAAACATTTTTTTTTCCAACAGATTGTTTCATTAAATTCCACACAAATTATCTTGCATGTTTGAAATATAAAAAATATCAAGTAGTAAATAACACAGCAATTTATTCTTAGTTTTGTGTATATAGTTTGCAATAAATCAAAAACAAAACGTTTAATTCAAGAAACAGTTCCAGGTGTATAAACATTTATTCATCATGAGCCTGTGGCTCCAGTTCCACCTCTCGTTCATTTTCTTCTAATAGTGAACAGAGCCTTTTGCTCCCTTTCAATTCGTTCTCCAACTTTCTCTTCAAAATTTGTATTAAATCTTTGTTTTTCACTTCAACACCATTGTACTTTATTGATATGTCAACACTTAATTCAGGTATGGAGTCTTCTATCACTGCTTCATGGCAAAAGTCCACAAACCTTTGTGGGATATATTTCGTGGACATCTGTAAATCTGAAAATAAAAATATAAATATATAAATTTTTTAAACATATTTGCTACATCTATTATTTGTAATGTCCACTGAACACAATTTTGACAATTCATTAATTGATATAATGTTTATTACTTCTATATATAATATAAAACTACAAAGTATCATTACATACTTGTCTAAAGTTCATTCATAAATTGCAGTAGAATACTTTATGGATAGAATATTATGATTTTTATCACATGAATTTTGTTATTGACCTTAGTCATAGCTGTATTTATTGTACTATTACACACATGATAACATCACATGACATTACAAATAATGTAATGACTTAATGTAATGCAGAGATATAATATTTGAGGCATATTTTCAAATTTCACTTCAAAAGTACCTAATAAATAGTACTTGTTTCTAAAAAATAAATACAATTGCATATGTAGAAGAAAAAAAGCAAACATGTTATCTCTTTTCTTGTGTATAATTAACACATTACCCAGGTGAGCAAGCATTTGGTTTCATGAACATGTATATATGATGGTCGGTTTTGTTGGATTTAAAGGTACTTTACACCGATTATTGACTGTATAATTCAAATGAAATGAGAGATAAGTGCCTTTCCCAATGACACACAGTGGTAGTCAACCCAGGCAGTCATAGGTTAATATAGAACATTCTACACTTCCTGTTGGTAAAAATTTGGTTTGATGTGTTGTTATTTCTGTAAAACAAATTGTTAAATATATGAATTTGTATATTATTGATTAGTTCAAGCTGTTACAGTTAATAACAAACAATTTATTCCTAAAGGTGAGTGCTAAATACTTAAGAAAAAAAATGGAATCATTGGGATTTTAGAAGGGTTAATCAGGTTACAAATTACCTGAAAGTTTTGTTAATTCTTATGAGCTCAGTTATTTGTTTTTATACAAACACATGTAATGTCTCACAAATTAAATTAAAAATACCTAAAAAGTCATCAATTCTTCCTGCATGCTTCGGGTATAAATTCTGTGCTTCTACCCAAGAGCTGCAGCCTGTAAGTTTCACAAATATGTCCTCTAATTTCCTCCTCTTCTTTAGTTTGTCAATTTCGGCTGTTATACTCGACACAGACTTAATGTCTCCAGCTACTTTCCTTAGGTATGTAAGTTGGAGTGATTCAGATACACCTTGCAGACTTCTAAAAAACTGATAGAAAATAATAAACATAAAAATTTATATATGTTATTTATGTATCATATTTACATAAATAAAAAAGTGATACATATAGTGAAGATGTTTTTCTTGTAATGAGAAGGATCTAAAACATTTATTGAATTCATGATTTTAATATTTCCTAAGTGACCTATTCCCTTTCTTAATTTCATATAAGTACCTTTTACGTTATATCTTTTGTATCCACACATTTTCTGATGTTTTGTTGTAATATTTATGTGCTAATATAACAAAATTACATAAACTTCAACTTAATTTATTTAAGATTATAACTTATTTTTTACATTTATTTTTGTGAGTGTAGTCCAAATTCATGAACATTATTAATATTTTAAATTACAGTACAAATGTTCTTTTTATGTGGTACTGTTACAGGTTATTTAAGTTTTGAAAGCTTTATTTTGTTTCAAATTGCACAGTTTTCTTTCATTATTATACAATACATGATATTTAGGACAATACACTTTTATAAACACTGACTAAGATTTTAAAAAGAAAATTAACTTATAGTGACATATTTGTTTACTACTGGTACTTTCTTACATTTGACAATTTAAAAATAACAAACTGGACTTACTTGTACAGCAAAACTTTTTTCTGGCCCATTTACTGTTTCATAATTACAGAAAATTTTGACCACTTCTTTAAAGGAATCTTCCATCATATTTGCAATATTTGCTACCGTTGAGGCACTAGTAGTCTGAACATCCTGTTTGAAAAAAAAATAGCATTAAATATAAAGTATAAGAAATTGTACATCTTATTTGCAATTTAATTCACAATATAAATTCATTCCAAAAGATCTCAAAGAGTCCGTTTCTATTAGGAGTGAAACGATACACCTGTGCCGCGTATCAATACAATTCAATGAATAATTTATAAGCATCAGCAAACCACCTATAACAAAGTACATTAAATCATGTTTGCATCTAAAAGGGAAAAAACTGTATCAACAATGGTGTTTGTGTAAATATCATAGCATACAGTATGGAACTTGTACTATCTATACACCTGGTTATCTGAAAATGAAAAATTTCAAATTCCTAAAAAAAAATTATTTCCAAATTTATTTAATACCCTATTATGTAAATTCATGAAACATGGTGAGAGAATGCATTTTGATGAGTACTACACTCTCATCACAAAATGTAGGTCACTGTGACCTATATGTCATGCTTCACTGACTTTGGTTAAATGTTGTGTTTTCAGTTTATTTCACAAGCTATGTTTTTTCTAGCATGGTCAAGCTAGATGATTGTATGCATCTCTATAAGTACCACAAAAGAATGTCACTCTGACAAACATTTTACATTTTACTGGCTTAGGCTAATTTTGTGTGTTTAGCTCAGATAGGATTTTAGAACCAGTAGATATATACTGTTATTTCAGTAGTGGGTCAATATCAACCATATATTATGTTTCACTGACTTGGCTTAAATTTTGTGTTTGAAGTTAATTTCTCAGGATTTTTCATGCTGTAATCATGAAATTGATGATGATATGCATCGCTATTACTACCTCACTCTTACAACAAAAGAGGCTCATTGTGACCTTAGTTTCATTGTTTACTGGATTTGTTTAAGATTTTGTAATTATGTCATGACCACATGAGTTTTTGGCATGTTATATGCATACTATCCTACCAAGAATTATTAAACTTGATGAGTGGGTTCATCTTGATCAGTTCTCTATCCTTTTTGTGAAAAGAAGTCTTTATGACATATATTTCATGCTCAATGACTTTGTTCAAATTTTGTGTTAAAAGTTCATTTCTTTGATGCTGTTTACATTCCAGTCATGAAACTTGATAATTTTATGCATCTCTGTTACTATAATGCCCTTAAAACCATAGAAGGTCATTGTGACCTACATTTTATGCTTTACTAACATGAGTTAAGTATTTGTGTTCATGATCACATTGATTCATCCATGCTTGACCTTTATGCATTCAGAAGGCCCTTTGTGACCAAGGCAGTTGGAAGTAGGAATAAATATGTAAATTCAATGGTAGACTATTCCATATTAATGACTATACATGTACCCTCAGCAGGTCAGCTTATTGTATATAAGAATGAGTATTGGAATTAGGTGAGTGGACTGCCTGCTGCATGCTTTTCATGTAAGGCCTCACCTGTGGTTAATCAGGGTAATTATTGATGCATGAATTATGTACTGCTGGCTGTCACTCAAAGTTTACTCAAAGCCTGTGACTTTCTTCCAGTAAAATCTGGCTTCTAGAGGTGGACAATAATAATAGCTTTTCAAGGAGATTTTAAGAATAATGATTTTAAAACATTAATACAAAAATAACATTAATCTCTTCATTATCAACATATTACCTGTACTTTGATATGATAGAAAAGAATGTTCCGTTTTATTCTTGTATGCCCTTTATGTTGTGTCACAGTAGGTAGGTAGGTAGGTGGGTAGGTAGGTAGGTGGTTCACAGTATGTCAGCACAATACTGGCCATATATTAAGTGCCAATTCAAAGTTCAAATTTCAAATTTAAAAATGATTAGCAGTTTAAATATAAAGATTAAAGATCGCAAAAATCTTTAGTTGGAAAAGGGTCCAAAATCACCTTAGTCTGAATTTATTTTCTGCATGATGATGTTTACAATGGCTACTGGAGACTAGTAAAAGTAGAGGTGAACTATATAATTGTTGATTACACTCTGGTTTGTGTTGTATTTGTTATTTTCTCCCCAGTCCTTGGTTTATTTTCATGTATCTGTGTCCAATTTAATGACTTTGGGGGTTTGGAGTACATTGCTAGTGAAGTGGTACTATCCCTCTAATAGTATCTCCTACCCTTTTATTGTTCCAGTTCATTGTTGTATTTGTATATTTCCTTTCAGCATTCAACAATGCCTGAAGGTATTGGCAAATGTGGACATACAAAGTTAGTGTGGGACACTCACACCACCTGTCTTGCATGCATGGCATGTGTACACATGGACAGTTGCCTCATTTGTTGTTTGTGACCTGATTAGGTTTGGGACTTGGCAGAAAGTTGCTGGGCCTATAGGGCCAGGAAGGAGGGTCACGTCTGTTCCTCTTCTCCTAGTATATGGAAGATTCCTGTGGCTATGGCACTTCACAGTGTTTGGAAGTCAACTGCTTCAATGGCAGCACTTGCTGGTGCATGGAAGTCATCAGACTTGATGAGAGCGGTTGCTATGGCACTTCCTGGTGTATGAAGGTCACCTGCAGCTATGGCACTTCCCTTTGTATGGGGTTGCCTGCTCAATGACATCACTTCCTGGTGTACGACAGTCACCTGATTCAATGAGGGAGGTGTCTAGAGTTAGGAAGTTGCTCATTTCCACTAAGGGGAGATCTCTGAGGGAGGGATCTTCGGCATTTCCCAGCATAGGAAAGTCACCAACCCCACATAGTGAGCCCCGCCTTCCCAATGCAAGGGAAGCGAGGTCATTGTTTTGCACTATTAGACATTAAATTAAAGCAAGATCTCATTGGAGTCGAGTTCCCCAGAAACTTTCCAATAAGGTCTACATTTTTGGACCAATCATTGCCTGGTGACCAGGCACTGGGTATTTGTCACTGGGCACCAGGTACCGGTCGCTAGGCACTGATCACTGGGATATATCTCTAGTGACAGTTATAGAAAATCTGTCGCAGGTTACCTAGTATCAGGTGGTACCAGGCACCAGGTCTCCAGGTACCAGTTATCAGGCTTTAGACACTAAACACTGGTCATCGGGTGATATTCCAGGTAACATTTACCAAGTTTCAGTCACCTGGCACAGGCCAGTGATCATCGGGCACCAATCATGGAGCACTGAATGCCAGTCTCTGAACACGGACCGCCAAATGCCAGGCACTGATCAACATACATGGGGCATGTGACATTGGTCTTTGACCACCAGTGTGAAGAACCTGAGGGATTATTCTGAAAGGTGGGAATGCCTAGACGTACAGTCAATCCCACTTCAGACTGAAGACATCCATCACCCATGCCCTCAGGTCTGCCACTGGAAAGACATAACGAGGAAGCTTGTTGTTCAGCTTCCAGTGTGGACCCAGAGATCGTGGTTTGATGATCTCCTCAACCTGTTGGTAAACAATTCCTGTTGGTTAGAATTTTCACCGGTGAGGGATTTGCTGTTGCAGCACAGCGGGTCATTTATACACAGCACTCAAATTCTCTGCCTTCACGCCTGGCTCATATCAAACAGTGTCTGCCAGGACCAGTTTTCAAGCAAGGTTACCGAATGTCGTCTGGCTAGAAGACAGTCAACATTCATGGTTCATGATGCCAAGTGGAGATTTTTCTGTAATTAGTGTAGTGGGAAATGCATTTATCCTATCTGCCCTTAACATCAGTTGCAGATTTTCTTCTTTTTCTTTTTGATGAAAAGGATTGCTCAGTATTCACTATTAGGGTCTATTGAACAGTCCACTCCAACACTCTTAAGTTCACTATGGGCTCCACTTTTTGGGGGATAAACTAATTTTAATTATGTAATACTTCCATGCTATTATCACACAATTTCCTCTTCCCTCCCCGCTCTGATGTCCTTCAATCTCAGTCCAAGTCAAAGAAGGAAGATAATCTGATTGTTGGAAGTGGACCATGGTATCAGACTGGGATCAAGTTGTTTTTTATTCTAGACCTCCAGTTACAAATTGGAGGAGAGAATAATGTCCTTGGACTGGGAACTAGTGCCAGGAAAGGATATAGCAATGCAATAATAGCAGGTAAGTATTATGTACTTAAAATTAATTGTACCCCCCCCCCCCCCCCAACAAAATCTGAGATTTTGTCAGTTATCGGAGAGGTGTTGAATAAATGAATCAAACACCCAGATTTCTGTTTCATTTATTGCATATAATTCTAGTTTTAACGTACCTGCCAGTCATTATGATTTGGGTGTAATGATTACGATTTTATACACTGAATTATGTCTTATGCTTGCCTGTGTATGGATTGCACTTTTAGGTATATTGATACAATTAAATGAAATAAAGTAACAAATTGCTGTGTTTGTCCTTTTTTAAACCCCATATAATCCCCAAATATTATTAATGTGTGAGAAAATTTTTGAAAAAGATGGCTCCTGTGTAGCTTGCATATTCAAAAGAATACAAATATTGAACACATACTTTCCTAGTGTTCTATTTATAATAGCTGTCTATGATGAATTTCTCAGAAAACAGACTTGTTTCTTCAATTTTAAAACCTGTCTCTCAGATTCATTATATTAATGAAAAGAACTGGTTAGAGAACCAGTCTATACCATCAATAATAATAATCTTCTAGAATACAACACATCTTGCCAAATTATTAAATCAAACTCTTATTTATTTTGGCACTAAAACTTTGTAGTACTTCAAGAAATTGGGGAAATTATTGTACAATTTGGGGAGCCATACCATGACCATGCTATATCCAAATTCATGTTATAACGAAGAATGTTATAGCTGGGTTTCATTGTAATGTTGTAATATGTTACAATTGGCCATAGTTCTCTAGTATGTTGTATCTTAAGAATAAAATGGAAGGGGGAGGTTCTACATGACTGTGTTTAAATATTAAGCTGACTTTCAGCATTTCAGATACTTTTACTGTCTCAAAATAATATTTAATATTCAAACGGTTGTCATCCAACCTTGTAACAGTAGTTACTAATTAGGTGTGCTCTGACATCAAGACAGCGCTGTGACTGTACTGGCATCACCTCCATTATCCATTATTTAAATCTGGGAGGTCTGATTTAATTTTTTCAGAATCTTAGCCAGGAGCTGTCAAAATGGATGAAAATCATGCCTTATCTATCAAAATAATGTTGGTTTTTTATCAGTTATTTCTTTGAAGATAATCAGAAAATAACAAATCATCATAGTTGTTTACAAGATATCACGCTCAATCTGAAATGGTGTTAATAAGTATGTTTTTGTTCTTTTTTTTTCATTTTATCAGGTATGAGCACAATCAAAGTCAAATAATACAGTATATTTTAAATACTGGAGCAATAAATTGTCTTTTTAAAATCATGTTTGTGCAGATTGTATTTGAATGCTTCCAAATCAATTTTGCTAAAATGTTTCACAAATAAGATATAGGTTAGGCCATATACAAATACAAATTAGATATAGGTTAGACCATATACAAACACAAATTAGATATCAGTTAGGCCATGTACAAACACAAATTAGATATAGGTTAGGCCATGTACAAACACAAATTAGATATCAGTTAGGCCATGTACAAACACAAATAAGATATAGGTTAAGCCATGTACAAACACAAATTAGATATCAGTTAGGTCATGTACAAACACAAAAAAGATAAAGGTTAGACCATATACAAACACAAATTAGATATCAGTTAGGCCATGTACAAACACAAATAAGATATAGGTTAAGCCATGTACAAACACAAATTAGGTATAAGTTGGGCCATGTACAAACACAAATTAGGTATAAGTTGGGCCATGTACAAACACAAATTAGGTATAAGTTGGGCCATGTACAAACACAAATTAGATATAGGTTAGGCCATATACAAACACAAATTAGATATAGGTTAAGCCATGTACAAACACAAATTAGATATCAGTTAGACCATGTACAAACACAAATTAGATATAGGTTAGGCCATATACAAACACAAATTAGATATAGGTTAGGCCATGTACAAACACAAATTAGATATCAGTTAGGCCATATACAAACACAAATTAGGTATAAGTTGGGCCATGTACAAACACAAATTAGATATAGGTTAGGCCATATACAAACACAAATTAGATATAGGTTAAGCCATGTACAAACACATATTAGATATCAGTTAGGTCATGTACAAACACAAATTAGATATAGGTTAGGAGGTCATATACAAACACAAATTAGATATAGGTTAGGCCATGTACAAACACAAATTAGATATAGGTTAGGCCATGTACAAACACAAATTAAATATAGGTTAAGCCATGTACAAACACAAATTAGATATAGGTCAGGCCATATACAAACACAAATTAGATATAGGTTAGGCCATGTACAAACACAAATTAGATATAGGTCAGGCCATATACAAACACAAATTAGATATAGGTTAGGCCATGTACAAACACAAATTAGATATCAGTTAGGTCATGTACAAACACAAATTAGATATCGGTTAGGCCATGTACAAACACAAATTAGATGTAAGTTAGGCCATGTACAAACACAAATTAGATATAACAGGCCATGTAGAAACACAAATTAGATATAGGTTAGGCCACGTACAAACACAAAATTAGATATAGGTTAGCCCATGTACAAACACAAATTAGATATCAGTTAGGCCATGTACAAACACAAATTAGGTATAAGTTAGGCCATGTACAAACACAAATTAGATACAAGTTAGGCCATGTACAAACACAAATTAGATATCAGTTAGGCCATATACAAACACAAATTAGGTATAAGTTGGGCCATATACAAACACAAATTAGGTATAAGTTGGGCCATATACAAACACAAATTAGGTATAAGTTAGGCCATGTACAAACACAAATTAGATACAAGTTAGGCCATGTACAAACACAAATTAGATATCAGTTAGGCCATATACAAACACAAATTAGGTATAAGTTGGGCCATATACAAACACAAATTAGGTATAAGTTGAGCCATGTACAAACACAAATTAGGTATAAGTTGGGTCATGTACAAACACAAATTAGGTATAAGTTGGGCCATGTACAAACTCAAATTAGGTATAAGTTGGGCCATATACAAACACAAATTAGGTATAAGTTGGGCCATGTACAAACACAAATTAAATATAAGTTAGGCCATATACAAACACAAATTAAATATAAGTTGGGCCATGTACAAACACAAATTAAATATAAGTTAGGCCATATACAAACACAAATTAGGTATAAGTTAGGCCATGTACAAACACAAATTAGATATAACAGGCCATGTAGAAACACAAATTAGATATAGGTTAGGCCACGTACAAACACAAATTAGATATAGGTTAGCCCATGTACAAACACAAATTAGATATCAGTTAGGCCATGTGTTACGACTCTATGGTCTAAGAAAAATGTAACAGAAAGAAAGTGAAACCAACAAATCAAGTAAAAAATCAACAAGCAATTTATTACTAGATAATTAAAATGAAAAATCAAAAAGTCACTTACAGTAATGTGTTTTGAAATCCTAATAATCCAATAAGAATGATTGTTCTAATCACAAGTCCTAAATATAGAATGTTCCGAATTCACGGCTGTGTCCTTGAATGTTATTATGTGCCAATGGTCTCCAAAGTCCTGATGTACTAGTAATCTTGATGTGCTGATGTCAAAATGAAGTATTCCAAAATCTCTGAATAAGTTCACATAAATTCCAAAATCATCAATTAAAAATCCAAAATCCAAAAGTTTATGAGCACTGTTATAATCCAATGAATATTTAAAATAATTCCTCTCTTAGAATTTGGAATGAATTTTCACAACTGTAATAGCTCTTTACAAGACTGATGGTAATGTCAAAACTGAATAAATGTCCACCAAACATGGCATATATAAAGATTGGTCACATGACAGAATGTTCTAGAACATGTGTCATCTTCATGGAATTTTTACTTGTAAACAAAATTCAACCTTGACCTTCAAATTGAGAAAACATATTGATCAAAACAACCTTTAACTTGTCAAAAGATTCTTGACACTTGTCAGACCAAAAAAATTTGGTTTTCTTACTCAATAAACTTGTCAAAGGTTCAGCAATTTTGGAAAAATTGAAACAAAATTTCCGATAATATCCAGCCATACCTAGAAATCGCATCAGTTGCTTTTTACAAATTGGAACTTGAAATTCAGAGATAGCTTTGACCTTAGCTTCTATAGGTTTAACTTGACCTTGTCCCACAATATATCCTAAAAATGTGACATAAGCATGGCAAAACTCACTTTTGCTCAAATTAATTGTCAGATTCGCATCACTGAGTCGATCGAAGAATTTTCGAATGGTTTCCAAATGATCTTCCCAGGTGTCGTTGTAGATAATGACGTCATCGATATAAGCATCACAATTATCAAGACCAAATGTTATCATGTTCATCAGACGTTGAAACGTTGCAGGCGAATTTTTCATTCCAAACGGCATGACTTTATATTGATAAAGTCCATATGGAGTTGCAAATGCTGAAATTTCTTTTGCCCTTTCCGTCAGTGGAATTTGCCAGAATCCTTTTAAAAGGTCAAACTTGGTGACATATTCCGCATTTCCAATTTTATCAATGCAATCGTCCATTCTTGGGATTGGAAATGAATCAGTTTTGGTGACACTGTTGACTTTTCTATAGTCAGTACACATACGGAATGTATTATCTGGCTTGGGAACAAGAATACATGGTGAACTCCAGTTACTTTTACTTGGTTCTATGAAATCATTCTCCAGTAAATACTGAATTTCTTTCTTCAGATAGTTCTGTTTGAGAGGATTCATCCTATAAGGATGCTGTTTCACAGGCGCAGAATCTACAATGTCAACGTCATGATAAATTTTACTTGTTCGTGTTGGAACATCAGGAAACAAGTGCTCATAGTCATGTAATAGCTGTTTTAGTTCATTTCTTTCCTGTTGTTGTAGATGTGAAAGTTTCTGGTCTAGGTTGTTCAATATTTCTGAATTCCGAAGATTGGTTATACCAGAGTCACTATAGTCTGATTGTATTCCATCGTTGATATCTTCACTGTGTGGGACAGGTACAACTAAATTAACTGAATAATTAGCTGAGCTATCTCTGTCAAAATATTCCTTTAACATATTTATATGACAAAGTTGTTTCTGTTTCCGTCTCCCAGGAGTGTTAATGATATAATTTAAGTCATTTACTTTCTTTTCAACGGTATAAGGACCATAAAATTTAGCCTGAAGAGGATTCTGAGGTATGGGAAAGAGAGCCAGAACTTTGTCACCAGGTTTAAAACTCCTTTCCTGTGTATTTCTGTCATATCTTAATTTCATTTTTGACTGGGTAGTGTGAAGATTAGTTCTTGCTACTTCACATGCCTTTGACAACTTGTATTTGAAATCAGAGACATAATCCAGAAGATTAATCTTTGAATCTTCATTTGAAAGAAGTTTCTCTTTCAATAATTTCAATGGTCCACGGACAGTATGACCAAAAACTAGTTCAAAGGGACTAAAACCCAACGACTCTTGAACTGATTCCCTAACAGCAAACAACAACAAATGAACACCCTCATCCCAATCCTTTTCTGTATCAAAGCAATATGATCGAATCATATTCTTCAAAGTTTGATGAAATCTTTCCAAAGCACCTTGACTTTCAGGGTGATAGGCAGAAGATTTAAACTGTTGGATGCCTAATTCATGCATAACTTGTTGGAAAATTCCAGACATAAAATTTGACCCTTGATCCGACTTGACAGATTTGGGAAGGCCAACAAGTGTAAAAAACTTCACCAAAGCTTTCACAATAGTTTTAGTTTTTATATTTCTCAGAGGAATTGCTTCTGGAAATCTTGTAGATGCACACATGATGGTCAACAAGTATTGGTTGCCTGACTTGGTTTTAGGTAAAGGACCAACACAGTCTACTATTATTCTACTAAATGGTTCATCAAATGCAGGAATAGGTTGCAGATGAGCCTTAGGTATCTTCTGATTGGGTTTTCCTACCATTTGACAAGTGTGACAAGATCTACAGTATTTAGAAACATCACTTTTGAGTTTCGGCCAATAAAAGTGATTCAAGATCTTGTGATAAGTCTTACGGACTCCTAAATGACCAGCCAAAGGAGTTTCATGGGCTAAATTAAGAATTTCCTGTCGATATGACTCAGGAACAACAATTTGATAGCTCACTGACCACTCGTCACCAGCAGGTACATCAGGTGGTCTCCATTTCCTCATAAGGACCCCATTTTTCACAAAGTAACACACTGGAACTTGTGTGGCTTCAGTTTCACTAATAGCCCTCTGAAACAAACAAGATATCTTGGGATCTTGCTCCTGTTCAACGACAAGGGATTGTCGTTTGTCACCCTGAGTAGGACAAAGAGAATGAGTTACCAAAAGAGGATCACTGTGATCAATACCGTTTGATTGATCAATACCTGTGGAAAAAGTGACCTCATCAAAAGACTGACCAATACATGTGTCAGCTAAAGGAATAATATCCTGATCAACATCACTCTCAAGAGCTCTTTTTGCCATAGCTCTAGTAACTGCACAAGCAGGGTACAAATCAGGGATTTCAGTTTCGACAGGATCAACTTTCTGATCCAAACAAGGCTTGTCAGTTACAAGTGGATTAACCACAACCTTATCTCCAGCTAGGTCATTGCCTAGTAATAAATGAACACCCTCTATGGGTAAAGAAGTCACTGCCCCAACAGTCACAGGTCCAGAAACTAAGTCTGATGCCAAGTTTACACAATGGAGAGGAACATTTACAAAGCCGCACTCTACTCCCTGAACAAGAACACTTTCACTTGAAGAAGACTCCTCAGACAAAGGCAAAGTACCTGACAATAAAAGACTCTGAGAAGCTCCAGTGTCCCTTAATATTTTAATTGGGATAGGTTTGGCAGAATCACCAATAAGTGATATAGAACCTTCTGACATGAATGGTTCATAAGCCTCCAAAATAGAATCAGACTGGGGTTTGTTTGACCCAACAAATGTATTGCTTTCAATACAAGACCGTGACCTTGACCTCGTAGAAATAAGAGCATTTGGAAAAGCTCTGTCTTTTCTCTGTTGCTTATTTTTCAACTTGAAGCAATCAGAAATAACGTGCCCTTTCTTTTTACAATAAGTGCACGTAGGAAGAGATAAGGATTTCTGATCAGTCTTATCAGATGTTTGATTCCTAACAGTTGTGCTGTTGTGAAATTTGGAAGTACTCGAATGAGATTGAAATGGTTTTTTACCAGAAAACTGCTGAGAGGACGACTTATTGCCAAATGAAATTTTGTGAGTCAAGGAATAATCATCAGCCATACGAGCAGCATTTTCCAAAGTTTCCACATTCTGCTCGTCAAGATAGGTTTTAACATCACTATGGATACACCTTTTGAACTCTTCAATTAATACGAGCTGTCTGAGGTTATCATAAGCTTGATCAACTTTCTTGGCTGAGCACCACCTATCAAATAGTTGTTCTTTATCCCTTGCAAATTCGACATGAGTTTGTCCAGTTTCTTTTCTACAATTCCTAAACCTTTGTCGATATGCCTCTGGTACCAACTCATAAGCTTTCAAGATGTACTCCTTAACCACATCATAATCAGTGCTTTGTTGTACTGACAGTGAAGTGTAGACTTCACGAGCTTTGCCAATAAGTACACGTTGTAATAACAAAGTCCAATGCTCTCTGGGCCATTTCAAGTTTTCAGCTATTTTCTCGAAATGAAGAAAGTATTTATCTACTTCTTTTTCCTGAAAAGGGGGTACTAACCTAATATATCTAGTAACATCAAAACCTGGACTTGTGTTTAAAGGAGTGGAGTGTGCTCTGTTTGCCAGTTCTAATTCTCTTAACTTAAATTGCATTTTCCCTTTCTTCTCTTTGCATCTGCATCTGTCTCTTCTCTTTCTCTCTCTCTCCCTCTCCATCTGCATTTGCCTCTCTTCTTTCTGCATTTGTATCTGCCTCTCTTCTTTCTCTCTCTCCATCTGTATCTGCCTCTCATCTTTCTCTCTCTCCATCTGTATCTGCCTCTCTTCTTTCTCTCTCTCCATCTGTATCTGCCTCTCTTCTTTCTCTCTCTCCATCTGTATCTGCCTCTCTTCTTTCTCTCTCTCCATCTGCCTCTCTTCTTTTTCTCTCTCTCTCTGAATCTGAAGCTTTGCTAACTCTAAATCCATCTGGTTCTTTAATTCTAATTCCCTTAATTTCCTGTCAGAACCAGATACAGGCTTTCTCTTCGAACTTAAAGCACTATTTTGTCAATGATACTTTTGCCTCAGATAGACTGTATTTTCTGGCAAGCTCGAGCAACTCATCCTTTCTCATGCACTCTAACCCCTCCTGGGTAGGTTTTGAAATGAAATTGTGAACATTAGATGCCATTGTAAATGCTTGTTGGTTTCACACAAAAAAATTTCTCTATTTAAAAATCTTTGCCAAAGACAAAAAACAATTCTCCGAGACAAAATCAATATGAATTTCAAAGATAAATTTAATATCTCTAATATGCTTTAAAGAAATTCAATCCCGGAACGACGAGCCCCCAATTTCTGTTACGACTCTATGGTCTAAGAAAAATGTAACAGAAAGAAAGTGAAACCAACAAATCAAGTAAAAAATCAACAAGCAATTTATTACTAGATAATTAAAATGAAAAATCAAAAAGTCACTTACAGTAATGTGTTTTGAAATCCTAATAATCCAATAAGAATGATTGTTCTAATCACAAGTCCTAAATATAGAATGTTCCGAATTCACGGCTGTGTCCTTGAATGTTATTATGTGCCAATGGTCTCCAAAGTCCTGATGTACTAGTAATCTTGATGTGCTGATGTCAAAATGAAGTATTCCAAAATCTCTGAATAAGTTCACGTAAATTCCAAAATCATCAATTAAAAATCCAAAATCCAAAAGTTTATGAGCACTGTTATAATCCAATGAATATTTAAAATAATTCCTCTCTTAGAATTTGGAATGAATTTTCACAACTGTAATAGCTCTTTACAAGACTGATGGTAATGTCAAAACTGAATAAATGTCCACCAAACATGGCATATATAAAGATTGGTCACATGACAGAATGTTCTAGAACATGTGTCATCTTCATGGAATTTTTACTTGTAAACAAAATTCAACCTTGACCTTCAAATTGAGAAAACATATTGATCAAAACAACCTAATTCAAGGACACTAGTTAAACATGTTTTTCCCGATAAACATTAAGACTTAAGCAAATATCAAAGTGAAGAAACATTTATAATTTCCTAAAATATTTATAATATTATATAAACATCATACATAACACATGTACAAACACAAATTAGGTATAAGTTAGGCCATGTACAAACACATATTAGATACAAATTAGGCCATGTACAAACACAAATTAGATATCAGTTAGGCCATATACAAACACAAATTAGGTATAAGTTGGGCCATATACAAACACAAATTAGGTATAAGTTAGGCCATATACAAACACAAATTAGGTATAAGTTAGGCCATGTACAAACACAAATTAGATACAAGTTAGGCCATGTACAAACACAAATTAGATATCAGTTAGGCCATATACAAACACAAATTAGGTATAAGTTGGGCCATATACAAACACAAATTAGGTATAAGTTGAGCCATGTACAAACACAAATTAGGTATAAGTTGGGCCATGTACAAATACAAATTAGGTATAAGTTGGGCCATGTACAAACACAAATTAGGTATAAGTTGGGCCATGTACAAACACAAATTAGGTATAAATTGGGCCATATACAAACACAAATTAGGTATAAGTTGGGCCATGTACAAACACAAATTAAATATAAGTTAGGCCATATACAAGCACAAATTAAATATAAGTTGGGCCATGTACAAACACAAATTAAATATAAGTTAGGCCATATACAAACACAAATTAGGTATAAGTTAGGCCATGTACAAACACAAATTAGATGTAAGTTGGGCCATGTACAGACACAAATTAGATACAAGTTGGGCCATATACAAACACAAATTATGTTGCAGTTGAAGTTTGATTTTGACAGTATACCAATGCAGTATGATTTTGGTTCATGGCCTTTACTTGTAAAACAAAAAGTTTGATGCGAAGTGCTGAAAAATTTGTATTTTCTCCAAGGTTTGGAGTTTAGCTGTATTTTCAACCTTACCTGCTTTGGTATTGAAGTATTTTCCACAGAATCTAATGCATTTCAGGAAAAAGCAAGACTTTAGCCTATCAAAAAGCATTTTAATATGGCCCATTTTGCAATGAAATCTTAAACAACAATTTATATATAACATTTATATATCACTGATGTAAAATGGGTCCAAGTTTAAATAAACATGAGATTAAAGGTGTACAAAATACATTTGATTAATATGAGGGACACATGGACAATTCTGAACATGTCTTAGTATATTTATTTTTTTAGTACCGGTAACTGCATAATTTATATACCAGTGTAAAGAGCAAATCTTTTTCTTGAAAATGACATAATGCTGCATGTGCAACACATGCAGTGCACGAGAATTTTGCATTTAAGCTGCAGTGAATATTGACAATGGACAAAAATATGGCAGTGAAAGAAAGCAGCTTTGCAACAGTACTGAGCAATGGACATACTGTAAAATCATGACTTTGTAAGGATATTTACCTACGGATTTGTATAAAGTATATAGATCAAATGCTGTATCATCTCCAGCAGTTTTACGGTGATTTCATCGTTTTAAGGATTAGCCAGCAATCGCTTGAAGATGACTCCTACCAAGAAAGACCAGCATACACAGTAGGAGAAAATATTAAGTCACTGTTGTAAAAAGTGTTATTGATGAAAATGCCAGGTACCTGATGGAGGCAATAGCCCAATCAACAAACAAATTCATTAGCAGCATTTAATTTTTGAAAACAAAAACCTACGTTCAGGAAAGTTTGTGCCAGATGGGTGCTGCATTTATTGACCAATGAGCAAAACAGGATGAGGGTGAAAATTGGCAAGTAGCTACTGGCAAAATATGAAAATAGTAACCAAAGTAAATAAAGCAGTAGTCAGAGATGAAACATGGATATACTTTTTTGTGACCCTGAATCTAAAGAAAACAATGTTTGGATTGGTACAAATGTTGAAAGACACCAAATTGCATGAAGAATTACGACCATTAGAAAAGTTGTTTGATGCACCAGGCCCAGTTGTGCAGATTCCCATACCAAAACATACCAGTTTGATGGGACAATTTTACAAAAAAAAGTAATGTACCTTGCTATGATGCAATTCCAGATATAATGCGATACTGCTATGGACCCCATGACCAAAATCATACCAGTTTATAACAATAAGGGTTGAAAGAAAACAAGGTGAAACTTAGTCTTATATCTTCATTTCCTTTTCAAAACACCATTGTTTAACAAATTTTGATACTGTCCGCTATACCACCATTTTTATATATATAATGTGTGTGTGTGTGTGTTTTGGTTATCTTATTTTACCTGTTTCCTCTATTTCTCATTATATGTGGTCTCGGACTTATGGGTCGGCTTATGCGCGGGTCATGCACTTTTTAATGTTTTTACCTATTCAGTTGGGGGTGTGTGTGTCTTATATGCAAATGGGTTTATACGCGAGTATATATGGTATGTATGTAGCCTCAGGGTATATACTATTAGTATTACTATCTCTAGAAATAATTACTACACCAGAAAAGTTTTGCACAGCATTTACTTGTATGTTATAAGAGTCATTGGATTTACTAGGTCTTTTTGGCCTGTCTACATAACCGTGTTCATTGGGTTTTTGTATGAATTAGCACAGGGATAGTCATTACAGGTGGAACACAGTCTCCAGAACAGAAAAAGGTTTTCTTGTGCAAAATACATGAGATATAGAATTACAGCTAGCAATAGCAAAATCTGAGGCATTTTCTTCCTTGCCAGGAAATCAGTTTGTATACACAGCTTTTCGTTATGGCCATACCAACCACATGAGTTGGACTGTATTCTTTTCCCATGCCTGCAAACATCAGTGCTTTGACATTTGTCCCCACAATAGAAGCATTAACTTTGTGTTGGTGTTTTTAGGATGTTGATGTAACAGCCAATTTCTTTGAGAAAAACTGCAGTACCCTTCTGATTTAGATGAATGTTATCTCTATCATAGTACTCGATCATATTGTACACCACCATCAAGACTGAGAAAAGCCTCATTATGGTTGATGAAGAGCAGACCATAGTTTTTGCACATGGACTGCAGAAGTGGGTTGACTCTGTCAACATCAACATCACCATGTGGCGGCAATCCAGACATAAGCAGATTTGTGTAATGGTTGCAGTTAGCCTGGACTGACTGAATAAAATAAACATTCAAAGCCTTCCTCCTGTCTCCAGTGAGTATCCACAACTGTAATTATTGCCACCCGCAATCACTATCACTGTCATATATGGAGTTGCCATTGTTATTGTTCTAATTTTGGCTCCTCTGTGAGTGTGGACATGAGTGTCTCTTAAACCATGGGTTTTTATTCCTTTTAGTGGTGATGAGTCAATAAGTTAATTCTTTCTGCTATGAGTGACTTTCTGCCTTTTTGGTCATTTGAGCTTAGATTTTGACTTGTTGACCCGTGGTGAGTTTGTTGAATCACTACTTGCACCTGCAGTTTGCTCATGGTTAGTATGTGTATTTTCTGGATTCTGCAACCTGTCTTTATGACTTTTGCCGACACTAGTCTGTTTTTGCTCATATTTTATCCTTACAGAATTTATTGGTATTGTTTGTGAATCAGTTGAGCATGTATTGGGTTTTGTTTTTACATCAGTTTGTATTTCCTCACTTTTTTTGCTTACTAAAGGTATAGGTATTGTTTGTACATCAGTCTGTATTTCCTCACTTTTTTTGCTTACTAAAGGTATTGGTATTGTTTGTACATCAGTCTGTATTTCCTCACTTTTTTTGCTTACTAAAGGTATTGGTATTGTTTGTGAATCAGTTGAACATGTATTGGGTTTTGTTTTTACATCAGTCTGTATTCCCTGATTTTTCTTTCCTTATTGCAGGGATTGGTCTTGTTTGTACATCAGTTTGTATTACCTGATTTTTCATCCTTATTGCAGGATTGGCGTTGTTTGTACATCAGTTTGTATTCCCTGATTTTTCATCCTTATTGCAGGGATTGGTGTTGTTTGTGAGTTAGTGCAGCATGTATTGGACTTTGTTTGTACACAGGCATCCTTCAGGTCTCTCTTTGATTCCATCTTATTACTTAATTGTTTTTGAAGCATTTTGATTTGGCTTTGTAGGACACTAATATTGTCATGTTGTTTACTTATCTCAGATTGAATGTCTCATTGTATTGGGGAATGAAAAGTGTCTTGATGCACAATGTTAACTTCCACAATGTGTTAATTGTTGGTCAGTTGAGCTTTTTCCATTTGCAAAGTTAACAGGTGTTGAGGCTATTGGCTGGGAGTTCTCAACCTTAAGACTTGTTTCTTCACTGGGATTAGCAACTGATGTAATAAAGTTATGTAACCATATCAGATGTCCTTGACCATGTATATGCCTTGTTTTTGTTGAATATCAAAATGTGACAGTCACCTGAAAATCATCATTTTTCACATCAGATTTGTATATACATGTACATCCATTTTAACCATTTTCAGCTTTAAAGTACAGAGTATCTTTAAGATATCCATGACTATGAGACCTACCATATGAGGTTTGACTTTTACAATGACTATGAGACCTACCATATGAGGTTTGACTTTTAAAATGACTATGAGACCTACCATATGAGGTTTGACTTTTAAAATGACTATGAGACCTACCATATGAGGTTTGACTTTTACAATGACTATGAGACCTAACATATGAGGTTTGACTTTTACAATGATAATGTGCCAGAGAGGAATGTGATTTGAAAGTTGTCAGGAAGTCAGTAATGCTGTTTTCCAGTGTACCTGAAAGTGAATATAGAATGGTATTTTCTAACTGCAGCAGATTGTCAGGCTGAAAAAGTGTGTAGAAGCAAAGAGTGAATTCTTTAAAGTATTCCAAATGTCCCTGTACAATATTCATTACCTTACTGTTGAACCTGCCCATGCACAGCATGTACACTCTGGAAAAGTAAACTAAATGGCAAGTATAGAACTTGCATTGAAAATTTATTATGGCAGTCAGTATAGCACAGAGATTTCATAGTATTTATTTCATTATATTTCACCAGTCATCTGATAAATAAAACTCTTACCTTTCAAAAACAGTAAAAGAAAAGCATCATACATACACATTAATATATACAACAGAATGTCAATAGTACAAAACTACAAAAGGTTATTCAGTTTGAATGATTGTTTGCTTATATGATATTGTTTTTCATCCAGTATATGGAGATTGTGCCAGAACTCACACCATTGTGTATGATTATTGGCATTTGAGACAACCATATTTGAGATATTGATGGTTTAGTGTATATATTCAGATATATGTAGACTTTATAGTGCCCACTCTTATCATAAAAGTTACATTATAAGCAAGTCCTATTCTTATATTGAAGAATTCTTATACTGAGGTATACTCATACTGTGTTCTTATACTGAGGTATACTTATACTGGATTGCTTTTATACTGAGGTATACTTATACTGTGGTGTTCTTATACTGAGGTATACTTACACTGAGGTGTTCTTATACTGATGTATAATTAACCTGAGGTAAACTTATACTGTTGTGTTCTTATACTGAGGTATACTTATACTGAGGTGTTTGTATGCTCAGTTATACTTATACTGAGTTGTTCTTATACTCAGGTATATTTATACTGAGTTGTTCTTATACTCAGGTATGCTTAAATAAGTCTGTATCATAACAGTGCATAAAACACAAAAATAATGTGTTTATTGGTGTGAAACCAAATTAGTGTTGTTTCTCTTTAGCCATGAGATAAAATTCAATGAAATCAAGTAGAAATTATAATAAAACAAAATGGCCCAGTTGTAATGGAAGCTATTACCATACCTCCCATTATAAGAGGGGCAGTGGTATACTGAGTAGCTTTATTGTGAGGGACCATTGTATCAAATTAGTAGTACCACATAATAATAAAGACACACAGATTTGTTGTAAAAAAAAAAAAAATTTAAAATGATGAATACAAAGCTACCATCTTGAGCAATTTATGACACCTACAGTATCTACACAATGTAGTATGGAAAAGTATTCCACAAGCAATTTATGACACCTATCTACACAATGTAGTATGGAAAAGTATTCCACAAGCAATTTATGACGCCTGTCTACACAATGTAGTATGGAAAAGTATTCCACAAGCAATTTCTGACACCTATCTACATAATGCAGTATGGAAAAGTATTCCACAAGCAATTTCTGACACCTATCTACACAATGTAGTATGGAAAAGTATTCCACAAGCAATTTCTGACACCTGACTACACAATGTAGTATGGAAAAGTATTCCACAAGCAATTTTTGACACCTATCTACACAATATAGTATGGAAAAGTATTCCACAAGCAATTTCTGACACCTATCTGCACAATGTAGTATGGAAAAGTATTCCACAAGCAATTTATGACACCTATCTACATAATGCAGTATGGAAAAGTATTCCACAAGCAGATTCTGACACCTATCTACACAATGTAGTATGGAAAAGTATTCCACAAGCAATTTATGACACCTGTCTACACAATGTAGTATGGAAAAGTATTCCACAAGTAATTTCTGACACCTATCTACACAATGTAGTATGGAAAAGTATTCCACAAGCAATTTCTGACACCTGTCTACACAATGTAGTATGGAAAAGTATTCCACAAGCAATTTCTGACACCTATCTACACAATGTAGTATGGAAAAGTATTCCACAAGCAATTTCTGACGCCTATCTACATAATGCAGTATGGAAAAGTATTCCACAAGCAATTTCTGACACCTATCTACATAATATAGTATGGAAAAGTATTCCACAAGCAATTTCTGACACCTATCTACACAATGTAGTATGGAAAAGTATTCCACAAGCAATTTCTGACACCTATCTACATAATATAGTATGGAAAAGTATTCCACAAGCAATTTCTGACACCTATCGACATAATATAGTATGGAAAAGTATTCCACAAGCAATTTCTGACACCTATCTACACAATGTAGTATGGAAAAGTATTCCACAAGCAATTTCTGACACCTATCTACATAATGTAGTATGGAAAAGTATTCCATAAGCTTACAAAGAATGACTATACTTTGCTGATTTAGCACTATTTAGTTTATCCTATACACACAATTTATATAAGATTATTCACATAACAAGAAAGGAAAACAAGTCCATCTGAGATAACTCATATGTGCCTCCAACAGTCCTTTGCAGAGCATAACAAAATCAGTTTAGTGAACCAATAGGCACAGAAAATATAAGTATAAATTACAAATGAATGAATGAAAGAAAACAAAAGGCAGAAAAAGAAGTATGAATGGGAATATACATGGATGTGATGAATGAGTGAATGAATAAGTGAGGAAGAAAGACTGATAAATTGATTGTGGATCAGTAATTATGAAAATTATGAATGAATGAATAAGTAAATGAAGGTGTGTATGAGTGAAAGATAATTTATGAATTAGTGAATTATTTGATGAAGGAAAGGTATGTCAAAATGGATGAGTGAATAATGCATTAATGGATTAATGACAAAGCTAATCAGGAAAGGACTGAAGTGACAAAAAGAATGAATTAATTAACCGATAACAGAATTAAAGGAAACCAAGATAGAGATGAATCAACAAATTAAACAGATACAGAACAAACAAAAAATGAATGAATGATCAATAGATGGATGAATGAGTTGACAAATGTATGAGATATGGGTGTATAATAAAAGTTAAGGTTCAAAGTGTTCTCCTTTAGAAATTATTTCAGCCCCAAGGCCTGAAGGTTTGGTATTTATAAATTGTTCTTTCCAATAAAGAGAATTCCTGTTTTGAAATACATAGGCTAGCTGTGCCAACCACATTTCTGTTTCTGTTGACACGAATTGATGGTTGATCCTATTGGTTATCTGGATGCTGTAACATATAGTACTTCCTGCTGAATTTTACATGATAGTGATTCCGGTAGAAGAGGGAAATTTGGAACATTACTATTTTTATGTATAAAGAAGGACATCACTTCCTAAATAGATGAGTCAAACATGTCACTTATTTTCCTGTCTTGGCATGTTTATTTCTGTATGTATATCCTGCAGTCCTTCTTGGAGGAGATTGTTAGAAATTCAGTTCAGTTCTGCTTCTTTGCTAAGCACCAAACATTTGATGAAAACATGCCACTGGAGTGAATAGATTGGTAATGAGAGCTAGTCCCTTAAATTCATGTTATTGTAATCAAATTAAAGGGAGGATTGATCATGTTGTATATTATACAGTCGCAATGTTAAGCAAGTTTTTATAAAATGATGTCTTGTTTAAATACTAGTTATTTGTAACTCTTGATCTCATTTTGCCATCGAACTCCAGGAAACTGTAACAAAAATAACCCAGCAACTGGGGTAATTTTGTAAAGGGAAATGTCAACATTTGTTCAGTAGATCAGTAAGTTTACAGTGAACAATTATTACCCACAATTCATCATCTTCAGAGTTAAATTTTAGAACTTTTGTAGATGGACAGGCATACAAGTAGTAAATAAACTTCTAAGGGTTCTGTTAAAAACAATGTCTTGCCTGGAATGATGCATGTTAAATGAATTTTTGGAAAACATTAACCCAAACTATTTACATTGACAGGAGCCACTTTCGCTCAGGGGTTAGTGTGCTTGACTTGGCAACCGAAAAGGGTGTTGGTTCAAATCCTACTGTTGGATCGGCCCGGGTTGTCTACCATTGTGTCCCATTGGGCAAGGTACTTTATTCCAAATGCCTCGGCACTAAATAATATACTTGTGTTGTTGTGCAGAGCAAACCAAAATCTTTATATTGTTTAATTTGTGCAGCCAAAGTGTTTTGTACTGTTTTGCTGTCAGGTAACAGTTACATGGCACTAAATTGACCTTTTACCAGAGTCAAGATAATTGCATGTACTTAAATATACAAGCATAGCAATTTTCTATACAATGATCAGTTTTTCATCCTGTCAGACCAGGCTGGGTCAGCTGCCATGGTTTATCTTTGTGTAAGGAACTTTAGTCCAGTGCCATAAAAAATATTAGTCAATCAGTCTTCTTTTGAAAATCTTACTACAGTACTCTCTCAATATAATGCTGTCCATAGGAGCCATAGAATATATCACCTTATTGTGAGACTGCCTTACGAGTACATGATGCATATAATCTTATTACCACATCATGAAATGGGATATATGACCATACTCACCTTGTAAACAGGAACGTGTTATAAAGAAAGGCTTTATTGTGAGGGAGTGCTGTATATATTATTGATAGTGAGTGTTATGATGCAATACAGGGAAGTTTTTGGACAGTTCCAGTTCTTGAGAGCTTAAATGCAAAGACAATTGTTGTTACTGTATATACTCGTGTATAAGCCAATACCAACTGCAAACTGCATAGACCCAGATCTGCTGTCGCATAATGCACTTGCAGATCTGGGTCTATGCAGTTTGTAAGGACTAATCAGTAGAATAAACAACATAGACCCTGATCTGCCGCCGCATTATGCGATGGCCGATCAGGGTCTATGTTGTTTGCATTTGGACCTAGATTATACGCAAGTATATACGATTAGTCAAAACCTTATTAATGACACTCTTCTGTTGACATCAAAAAGATTCAGATCAGTTGGAGTTTAGATAAATGTGTTAGGATGAATACAAAATTTTCAAGCATGGGGAATGTGTATCATAATGGATAATTATTTTTCATATCTGAAGACGTATATACACATAACATATATAACCTTGTCAGTTTCACAACAGTTACAGACATAATCGGCAAGATTGCCACGTGTTACATGATCAGTGACCAGCTCTTGTTCAATTACCATGTCAATAAACTGTTACATGTATACACAACTAAATTTGCATTTATATTGTTATTCTTGTGTGTGTATTTTGATATTTCTCCAATATGAAAATTAAATTAAATTTAATTCATCAGTCCACAGGCTGCATGGTAAAGTTAGACTTAAAATAGACCTACATTATTTACTTACTCAGTGTCTATCGTGGTTAACACCACCGATATCCTTGTGTATTCTGAAGAAATATTAGCAGATTATGACTTAGTCAGTTTCTACCATATCTCATTCTTCTGTATTGTCACTTAGTCATATTTCCATTACTATTTTATTAACTTTGATTGTGTCACATGATCAAGAGATGACATATTTTCTTTTTTCCTTGGTATAAGTGATCCTTCAGCATGATGTAATCCACGTAAGAGACATGAATGCTCAATTAATATTTATAAATATATTAAGCACATAGAATTACAGAATTAATACAAGCTAAAATAATGAATTAAGATTTAACTAGACTATTATAGATCCATTTAGTTTTTTTTTTTTTTTTTTACTTGATACAAATATGTAATTTCAACATTCGATTCATCCAGCTGTTAAGTTTTGGCAAGCTGGTTGTTTTGACATTTCATTCAATAAAAAAATTTGGGATTTGTCAGGTGGTAATCCACCTTTTGCTTTACAATAGCAGTCCAAAGCAATTATATGTTTTAGACACTGAAAATGCTACGGAGAAGAGTGGACTTGGTCAGGTGGCAATATGCCCTTTGTCCTAAGACATTAATCCAAACCAAATAACTGTTTCAAAATCTGAAGGGATTTTAGAGGGATAGGATACAGTTCATGATTGTGCTACTCAGATTGGAAAAAAAATCGATATTAGATCAACCAATCAATTTTAGGCAGTTGTGTTAGCTATACACTCTTGATCAGTTGAGTATCAATAATATTAGCACGATTGTCATAACTGGGTATACATGTCAATAGGTATTGTCACTTACCTCAAAACAAACTACTGTATATGCTATGTATAAGCTGGGTCCAAATGCAAACAATATAGACCCTGATCTGCCATCGCATAATGCACCAACAGATCAGGGTCTGAGTTGTTTGTTTTACTGATTAGTCCTTACAAACTGCATAGTCCCAGATCTGCCGTAGCATAATGCGCTGGCAGATCTGGGTCTATGCAGTTTGCAGTTGGTATAGGATTTTACGTGAGTATATATGGTACCACTGCATTTTTATTTCAGTTATGTTCAAAGAATTAGTTCTGCAACTTCTTTATTGTTTTGTGTTTTTGGAGGCATTCATAAAGTCAGTGCAGTGATGCCTGTTAATCAAAACCAAGAGGTGTAGCTTCATTCTGCACAAGTTTAACATTTTCATGTACATGTGGTCAAGGTCACTTGATGTGAGTGATGAACCATACCTTGGCACTATTTTGTTGCTGGAATATCAGTGCCACATTTTAACGAGTTGGGTATTACAATTTTCAAGGCAGAAAATGTAACTGCTGTTGACAGGCAATAGTTTTAATGTAATAATGCGTAAAGCGACAAAAGCATACTGGTCTAGCACAAAAAGGGAGACATTATTATTTGTCTGTTACAACATTGTGGTAATGTAAAATGCTTGTCAATGTCCAATGAAATAATTCATATTTGAAATAGAAATAAGAAGAAAACAGATGATAAAGTACACATCTTTATTAATTTCTCAAGCAATTTATATTAGCCTAATTTATAGGAATCACATCTATTCAGTAATGGAAATAGTCCCATAACAACCAGTAAATCAGAAACTCTAATGTTATAATTGATAGAATATACCAATAAGCAAGTTTGAAAAATAAGTTCTCAGGTGTCCCAAAACTTATAGTACTTATAGTACTTGAAAAAGTACTTTGATTTTGTGTTCAAAGTTTTATAGAGCATGAAAGAATTATTTTGAAAAATAATTAAGAGTCTCCCAACTTTCATAGTGTCCCAAGATTTGCATTCATTACAGTATTGACATATTTTGTATAAACAACTAATCTAAACAATTCACAGAGATGATATCTTTCCTTGGTCCCCCACTTATGGAAAGACTAAGGATCTACTGAACATTCTCTGTGATCCAGCACTCTGAATTTGTATACTTCTTATGCAATTTATATCTTGGGAGCCATGGTAACTCAGTTGGTAGAGCATCATACTCATAATCCAAAAATCGCGGGTTTGATACCTGCCCATGCCAACCCAGGTCGGCTGCCTCGGTGTGTCCTTGGAAAAGGCACTTAGCTCCCATTTCCTCTGCATGATATAGCCAATAATGTGTAAAAGTGTTGTTAAACCAACAAAAATAACACATAAACAATATGTATCCAACATATGCTACGCTTTGTTTCCATAGAGGTTTCCACTTAACACATGTTCAGTGAATACAGTTCTTACTCTGGATTTTCATTGTGTACATATATCCATTAATGCTGACTTTTTTGCCATCCTTGTTGGATGTGATTACCTCCATGACAAGATTGTATCTGATGCTCAGAATCCCAAGTCTCCATATATTCTGAAATTAATTCTTTGATCTTTACGCTAGAGTCTGAATGGTATGAAGAAACCTGAACACAGTTATTTGATTTTTAGTATGAGGAAGCCACAATTAATTGGTTTATAATATGAGGAAGCCACAATTAATTGGTTTTTAATGTGAAAAAGCCAGAATTCAGGGGTTTTTAACTCACCTGGCCATAAAGTCAAGTGAGCTTACGGCATGGCCCTGCATCTACTGTGTGTCTGTTGTGCATGTGGCTATCAACAATTGCTTCTTACCACTTAGGAGTCCATGTTTCAGATCTGATTTCAATAAAACTTGGAACATGGGTTTATTCATCAAAATCTCAGTCAAGATTGATAATAAGCAAGCTCCATGCATATTAATGAGATGATCTTGCACCCTGATTGGTTAACCTTGTTACCACTCTAATGCCATATTTCTGATCCAATTTTGATCAAACTTGAAATATATGCTTTATATATTTTATAATGAGATATTGGTTTGAAATTGATATTGCCACAGTGGCGATCTAACTTTTATGGCCAAAGTGGTGATATCAATTTTTGAACTACTTTCTTTTCCAATTTAGGAAATAGATCTGCCCTTATGTGTGTTATTCAAATTTGTATTTCCATATTTAGGCCTATTTAACTTTTCTTCTTCTGTTGCTCATATTCTCTCTCTGTCTCTGTCTCTCTCTGTCTCTCTCTGTCTCTTTCTCTCTCTGTCTCTGTCTCTGTCTCTCTGTCTCTCTCTCTCTGTCAGGATGAACAGATCTTAAAATATATCATGACTGTTTAACACAAAATCATTGGTTTAGTCTGTGGAAGTCACAATCCAGGTTGTTGTCTCAGTGTTGGTGTTTGCTTACTTTTATTTCTTTTATACAAATGTTGTTAGTAAGAGGAAAGCCACAATCAGTGTAAGTTTACTTTATCCATGGTTTTCATGTTCTAGTAACTAAATCATTATTCACAATTAAACCACTGACAGCTACTACTCTGATTTTGTCTCAACCTATCAATCAGTTACTGGGATTTTGTCCACTGGGATTTTTTCCCCATTAATTTTGTCCCTGGGGATTCTGTGCTACACCCATATTACATACATAAGAGGGGGATAATAATAAATGAGTTTGGGATAAACCTGGTCCTATTGTATATCAGAGCATGCCGACCAAGACAAGTTTAACAAATCCAGATGTAATTACATAATGATCTACACATAGCCTATAATATACTTGGTCAGTGGTTCCTCGAAATTTGGTGGATCATTACTGACAGATGTTTTCTGATGAATGCATGGAGCTTATATGATTCATCAAATTCAATCTCCACTAATTCTTCCCTCAGAAATAGCTTTCAAACAGACTAGTGGTTTTCCCACATACAGAATAATATTACATGTATGTAATTATGACAATTTATTAAAAAGACTATACATTAAATTACATGTATATTTTTGCACAGTTAAATATACTGTTAAAGCTCACATTTTAAATCCTCAAGTATATGCAAACAGTAAATACAGCCCATTTAGTCATTATAAGGCTGTAACAGCAGGTTTAACATGATTTATTGGGTTTTATTTTTATAGTGTGTAAGAACAGACATTGAATACATAGAAAATAGATATTACTTTCTATTATTGACCTTTAAACAGTGAGTATCTCACATTTAATTTGTGTTTGTGTAACATTTCCATTTTTCATTCTGTCACTGCACATATGGGCTTGCTTTAGAGACCGTCTTTATTTCACATAAAAGCAATTTCCTTTGTAGAAATCATACAGCTTATGAGCATGGTAAGCTTACATTTGGAACCATGTCAATTTCAAATTCATACAGTATTTGAAAATAAACTGATATAAAAAGAAAAGCAGTCTTGATTTTAGTTGACCTTTTGTCGACAAGATCACACTTCTGATATCGTTGATATACATAATTAGTGAGATAAACAATGTCACGGTGCATTTATGAAACCAGACTGTAGTGCAGTCAAGATGCAAGTTCACAAAAGGCATTAATCCCCTGACTATCTTTCTCACCTTATATTCATCAAATTTTAGTACTGATTCAAGAACTAATATTTAATTCTGTTTCATGTTGAATAAATTTATGCAGAATAAACTTAGCATTAAAATCATATAGGATAAATGGTTGATTTTCATGACAGAAATTCTATCTTTGGATTGTAGGAATTGATGTTTTGAGCTCAAGTAAAACATTTTTCTTGCCAAAATGAATTGTCAATACAGGGTTTAATGTGATGAAAAGTACTTCGCATTCTCTTTGAATCAAAATATCACTCTTTTATACAAGTATTACTTACACTTCTCTTTAGACTGAAAGCCCACCTGTTTGCATCTATTATTGTCAGTAAAATTTTCCCTCTCACTTAATACCAATTTGAAATCCCCTTATGTTGTATGTATAGTATGTATTTGGCACAGAAAATTCCCTAAGTAAAGGCGTAATCTATTTACAACCAGGAAGTTGAATTTGTTATCTGATACCGTCATACATGATCATATATCACTTATCCTTTAGCTGTAATTGCAATTGACAGGCAGTTGTTGCTGACTGTTTCTTTTGTGTATCTTTTGCCGTGTAATGTAATATTTCCATTTGATGGACTGGTATGGGATTCTATCTCTACAAATAGGAGTAGATAATCAGGTGAGTAGTTAGTATAAATTTTGAACAGAAATAAAATCTATAGTCTCCAGTCAGTAGTAACTGATTGAGTGCTTTTCAAATCAGCGTTAGATGTTTCACTTTTTTATAAGATAGAGAGATAAATACTTTACAGGATTAGTACAGTTATAGAGATTTGAAGAACTTGATACAATAACTTGCTCAGATATTATATTTAAACTTCTGACTTGGACAATCTGTACATAAGGGTTACCTGTAAAAGAAGGACACCTCTTAACATGACCAATGCCTTTCATATAGTGTGTTGAAGTGTGTGTTAATTTTGATAGATTCAGTGTCAAATGGTACATTTATGATATTCATGACAAGTACAGCACTCCTTCACAATAAGGACCTTCATTATAACACCTATTCCTGTTATAAGGCAGGTATGGTCATGGATCCCATTTCATTATGTAGTAAAATTATATATATCATGTACTTCCTTATATGGTGGTCTTTCTATAAGGTATGGTTCCATGGACAGCATTATAATGAGGGAATACAGTATGGTGTATTGACATTTATTATCATATACAAGAATAATTTACATCAAATGTGCTCCAATTGACATGTTGTGCATAAGTTACTAATCTAACTAGCCTTTAATTTTATTCTGCTTTTCACAGAAAATTGGGTTTATTTCAAGGGTTAAGATTATATTTTATCACATCATAAAATTAATATACTGTTTCATAAACCCATTCCATATTGTAGACAAGTGGTGCACGTTTTACTGGTATCACATAATAAAATTAATATACTGTTTCATAAACCCATTCCATATTGTGGACAAGTGATGCACGTTTTACTGGTATCACATCATAAAATTAATATACTGTTTCATAAACCCATTCCATATTGTAGACAAGTGATGCACGTTTTACTGATATCACATAATAAAATTAATATACTGTTTCATAAACCCATTCCATATTGTAGACAAGTGATGCACGTTTTACTGGTATCACATCATAAAATTAATATACTGTTTCATAAACCCGTTCCATATTGTAGACAAGTGATGCACGTTTTACTGGTATCACATCATAAAATTAATATACTGTTTCATAAACCCATTCCATATTGTAGACAAGTGATGCACGTTTTACTGGTATCACATCATCATATGCCACACAGTGCCTTGAGACATATAAGTTATAACAGTTACCAGGACTTTTAATTCAAGTCGTATTGCGAAAACCTTTTAAGTGATTTCTCAAACAAAATGTCTGCATATTTTTGTATCTAAAATCTTACAAGCATCAATCATATTTAACTTGTTTCATAAATATTATATTAGATTTTTTAGTACTCATGTAATCAGATTTTGTATGGAGAAGGAAGGAAGGTATAACTTGTCTGTATGTCATGATTATTATCCAACCCTTTTTGAACACAAGGTGGAGAATATGTGATCATGCCCATCTGGACATGGGTGTGTGAATAATGTCATGCAACTCCTCCTACACCATTCAAGACAGAGACTTTAAACTTTGGATATGATTGGGTTTGGTATATAGGTGTGCACAAAGATTTTGGAAATTCAGTCCGCGGGGGGTGGGGGGGTGGGGGGGGGCAGGTGGAGATGGGGACACTTAAGTGTGTATATGTATAATAGGGGGTAGGGATTAGTTCACAAAATTGGGTAATTGGGTTGTTTTACTACCAAATTTCACATTTTTTAAGGTAGCGCAGTACACTTTTAAGAGACCATTCATTGCAGGGCTTTGATCTGGCAGCAGCTGGTGCATGCAACTGTCACATTTTGCCCACAGTGGTTTAAAGGGAGATATTATACTCAGTAGGACTCTAATTGCTGTATCCATCATTGTAAGGCACAGTTCATGGGAGTGTATTAAATTTAGTTTGGCCTTTCTTTTCTTCCTCCAGCATAATTTTATTTTAACAATAAATGGGCAACCATTAAAGAAGTTTGCTTATATGTTAACTTGAGTTGTTTAATCTGGCTCTACATTAGACAATAGTGTAGTTATATTGTAATTTTAGCTTTAACAGTACAGCAATACATATTTTAAAATATAAATATTGTTATAATGATACATCATATTGTATTGTGACCCCTATATCACAATACACAAAATTCAGCAATGACCATGATCAGGGGTTCCATTAATTTTTCATTTGCAAGCCTCATAGTTCTTGCCTGGAAACCTGACCATTGCATTTACCCTAAAACTGATATAAATTTATGAAAATTTTAGTCATCCTGATATTTGGTATAAAATTTGTTCAGAATCATACATCCAAACATACAGTGTGGTATCCAGGGATAGCACTTTCCTCTGATGGGTATATAGGTGTCAATTTATAATTATAATTTCATGTATATACCTTGCATTTCTAAATAGAAATCCAGTGGATTTGTGCATATAGCCAGTATTAAATTCCACTTGCTCTGTGAATGAGTTCTTGTGTATCTTGAGTCCTATACTTTTGGCCTTGTTCCATCCTATTTTGGGGTTAAGCATATTGCCATATGATTTAGGGTGCTGCTGCATGAGAATATAATATGCATCATTTCAGGACCTCTGTATTGTTGTATGTATCCTATCATGACCTCTGTATTGTGTGATATGTATCATATCAGGACCTCTGTATGGTGATATGTAGGATATCAAGACCCCAGGACTGTAAAATGTATCCTATCTGGACCTCTATTGTGATATGTAGCCTAACATGACCTCTGTATTGTGATATGTATCATATCAAGACCTCTGTATTGTGATATGTACACCATCAGGACCTCTGTATTGTGATATGTATCCTAACATGACCTCTGTATTGTGATATGTATCTTTCAGGACCTCTGTATTGTGATATGTATCATATAAAGACCTCTGTATTGTGATATGTATCCTAACATGACCTCTATATTGTGATATCAAAGATGAATGAAAAAAATGGCCTAGTCCTTATAATCTGAGCAAATGACATTAAAAATCTTAAACTACAATCAGACAGCCAGATAAACATTAGAAATTTAATTCTGATAACTCTTTCCTATATAATACATAAATAGACATGGACATGAATGCTGGTCTTTTTCCTTTTCCTTCAATGACCACAATGTCATTTCTTATTCACCCCTGTAACATGCCAACAAATTAAAGCATTTGTTCTTTAATCCACGTTGAGATAACTCGCAAACCCATTTACAACACAATCATATTCAATGGATTCCATTTTTATAAATAATTGGAACCCAAAATAATGAAATATATGATGACAAAGTGAGACTTTTTTATCGAAAGTCCAATCACACCGAATATCCAATATTCACACATTTTGAATGTTACAATATCTGATTATCTTTTGATATTAATAAGATTGAAAGATGGTTTGGTTTTGGTTTTGTGGGTTTAATGCCATTTTTCAGCACATGATAGGCTATACTTGGCGGCCAGTATATTTGGTGGAGAAAGAACCCGGGAAGAACCACCAACCCATGGGAAGCTACTGGCAAGCTTTCTCACATGCCCACACTGGCCAAGTCATGACTCAAACCCATGCAGACAGAGGTTAGATGTGAGTGATCTAAAAAGGCGAGCGCCTTAGACCACTTGGCCACCCGGGGCCCAGGAATGAAAGATAAATATATGAACAAATCAACATATAATGTTTACACTAACACAAGACTGCTTAGTCTCATGTCTAATGACTAGGGCATTGA
The DNA here is from genome assembly GCA_029931535.1 of Margaritifera margaritifera. Lineage (NCBI taxonomy): Eukaryota > Metazoa > Mollusca > Bivalvia > Unionida > Margaritiferidae > Margaritifera > Margaritifera margaritifera. The sequence continues at coordinate 786,794 of JAQPZY010001499.1, read as the reverse complement.
GAACAATGTGAAATTAAGAGAGTAATAAAAGCAGTTGTAATAAGTCCACTTACTCAGCTTGAATTATAATTGTCTTCAACTATTTACAATATGTGAGATGTGCTGGCATTACAGTAAAATCCAGGTGTAGGGTCAGTCTAATTTCTGCTGGCATTACAGTAAAATCCAGGTATAGGGTCAGTCCAATTTCTGGTGGCATTACAGTAAAATCCAGGTGTATGGTCAGTCTAATTTCTGCTGGCATTACAGTAAAATCCAGGTATATGGTCAGTCTAATTTCTGCTGGCATTACAGCAACATCCAGGTATAGGGTCAGTCTAATTTCTGCTGGCATTACAGTAAAATCCAGGTGTATGGTCAGTCTAATTTCTGCTGGCATTACAGTAAAATCCAGGTGTAGGGTCAGTCTAATTTCTGCTGGCATTACAGTAAAATCCAGGTGTATGGTCAGTCTAATTTCTGCAGGCATTACAGTAAAATCCAGGTGTAGGGTCAGTCTAATTTCTGCTGGCATTACAGCAACATCCAGGTATAGGGTCAGTCTAATTTCTTGTTGAAACCGCACACTGTAGACAGCTTCTTAGGTTTTTTCCTGACTAAGCTGTTGATTGGTTTCTTAAAACTTGTGGAAAAATATTCAAGAATAACTAAGTTAATCAGTGCAAGCACATTGATGGTTTCGGTTCCAGTAGTAATTCAAGTTATAAAGTTTTAAAGCTTTAGTTTGTTTGTGTTTGCTTATGATGGATACCCGTCCTCGGATCTTGAAAGGTAGGCAACTCCAGCTTTGCTAATGTACAAATTTGTGGGTCATAGACTTCAACTGACTTCTTTAGATCTTTTATGCCATAATATTAAAATCCATTAGACATATATTTGTGCGGCACAATGGAGATTATAATTCTCATGTATGAACAAAAGCTTCTAGCACTTCACTCCCCTTCAACTGTTAACCAAAATTTGAATCTTGCTCATTTATGCTGTGGACATTGTTTATATACCCCATCACTCGCAGTTATCAAGTGAGAGGTGTGGTTACGGAGACAGATTATGTTAAAGTGTCTTGGCTGCATATAAGTTGTTTTAAAAGTTGTTTCTTTTTTTAAATTCAGATGGAGACTTGAAGACCCAGACAGCATACCAAAAGCGTCAGGAATTCAAAGGCACCAAGTCAACTCCTCCTTCTCTTGAATTTACCATTAAAAAAGTTACACCCAGAATTCTTGAACCACGACCTGATTTGGATGACAAGACACCAGTTTCTGAGGATCCTGCTGGTGGCTCTGGTGTACTGGAATTTGGTAAAACCCAAGTGAAAGAGAAAAAATTCCTCAGTAAGGAAGACAGTTTGGACGACTCTGTACATGAGCATCAAGAGCATTCAGTATCTCCAGAACATATTCATGACAGCTCAACAGATTCTGTGCCTCCAAGTCTAGAGAGCTCCATTGAATCCTCACAAACCTGTACTTCATCCCTAGAGAGTTCCAGTCATTCTCCCTCTCTGGATGAGTCATCTCAGTCCAGTGAGAAGGAAGGACCACCAGAAATTCATGCAGTTAGACCTTATTTTCCACGCACAGTACCTCAGACTTTGGGGTCGACAGGAAGTTTCACTCCCCCTTTGTCACACCGAATCACAGATAATTTAGCCACAGAAGACAGCAGTCAAGTACAGTTGATTAAAGCACAGAACATGTCAAATATAAAAATATCTGACCAGGTAAAAACTTTTAGCAGTACATCGATTTTTTTAACAATAATTGTGTAAAATTATTGTTAAATTTATCGTACCTAAACTTGTAGAATTTTCAGTGTACAGAAACTACAGCTCTTAAGATCTTTTCAAAACTCATGAAATGGAATTCAGAATTATATTTTGCCGTGCTTATATGAAATGCTGTACTTTCAAGACTGAACATACTCATCTTAAATCAGATCTCATTACTGAGCAAGAACCTGAGTAAGAATTGCATGCAACATCTGCCTTAAAAGAAAACAGTTTTGTTCAGTACATAACACAATATTATCTCTTAATTTCCAATAACGTGTCACAGAGACAAATTATTGTGAATTCACTATATTTTGTGTGGAACCATTTTTTTTGGATTTCATCAATTCTGCAAATCACAAATTTCAAGACTTAATGAATAATTATAGAACTCATTTCTTTTCTCTTTATCCACTAATTTAAGTACCAGCAAAATGTCATTTTTCACAAAACCATGAAAATAAATGTGTTCACAGTTTTCCTTTCTTGTGTAAAATATAAATGTTCAGTGACAAATGAACAAATGGTTTTGATTTCCTCTCACATTGGCTTAAGGAGGCAGCCAAGTTGGCGACAGGCCTAATGGAAATGTCCGCTGTGGAGAGCATTTCTCATCCCACCAAGGTAGAAAAGAAAGTCACTTTTGGAAAATTGCCCCCAGAGAAAGAGAAAGCAGAGAAAGAGGCCAGTAATCATAAGTAAGTAAATAAATTGAAGTTACATTTTCAAGTTCCATATCATATTCAGGGTTTTTGTTTCACCTGCATTAAGATGGTGAGACATAGGTATTGCTTTTCTGGCACCAGTACTGATGAAGTCGATGTTAGATTTTTGTAAGCCATGTACAGAGAGGATATTTCAACACATGGATGCAGTTGAGACACAGGGTTCTGCAGGCAAGACACAAGACAAAACACTGGATGCAGGCAAGACATCAGGTTCTGCAGACAAGACACAGAATGAAACACCAGGTTCTACATGTAGAACACAGGACACGTCACTGGACTCTGCACACAAGACACTGGACAAGACATCAGATGCAGGCAAGATATAGGATGAGACACTGGATGCAGGCATAACACAGGATGAGACACCAGACACAGGCAAAACCTAGGACGAGATACCGGATACAGGCAAGACATAGGATGACATACCAGATACAGGCAGGACACATGATGAGATACTGGACATAAGCAAGACACAAGATGAGAAACTGGACACAGGCAAGATGCATGATGAGACAACGGACACAGTCTAGACATATAATGAGATTTTGGACACATATAAGACATAAGACAAGATACCAGACACAGGCAAGATACATAATAAGACACTGGACACAGGCAGTACATAGGATGAGATACTGGACACAAGAAAGACACATGATGAGACACTGGACACAGACAAGACATAAGATGAGATACCAGACACAGGCAAAACATAGGATGATACACCAGATGCAGGCAAGACATAGAATGAGATACAGGACACAGGCAAGACACATGATGAGACACCAGACACAGGCAAAACATAGGAAGAGATACCAGACACAGGCAAGACATAGGACAAGATACTGGACACAGGCATGACACATAAGAAGACACACTACACAGGCAAGACATAGGACAAGATACCATCCACAGACAAGATATATGATGTGACACTGGACACAGGCAAGTCATAGGATAATATACCATCCACAGACAAGATATATGATGTGACACCGGACACAGGCAAGACATAGGACAAGATACCATCCACAGACAAGATATATGATGTGACACCAGACACAGGCAAGACATAGGATAAGATACCAGACACAGGCAAGATTTAGGACGAGATACCAGACACAGGCAAGACACATGATGAGACACTGGACACAGGCTAGACTCGGTTCTGCAGAATACTTGCTACTAGTCCAGGAAAATCCTGAAATACCTAGATGTTAACCCAGGTTTTTTGGGGGGGTTGACTCAGAAATGATCACATCTAATGCTTAATATCGCTTGACTGACATAAAGTTAATTAACTAGAAGACATATCATTTCTAAGTCAGGATTGCAAATGTGTACATATAGATGATATTGTACTTTGTTACAAAATGATTAGACCTTTTCTTTTAAGATTTTTTTTATACTTCTTTGCACTTGTTTTCTTTAATTATCTTTAAACATTTTATTGGAGCCCCAAAAATATAAAAGATGTGTCTTATTGATGAATCAGTAAAAACAGAATCAGATTTAAAACTTTACTGTTGTTTTGGTAAATAACTTCAAATATGCAAAATTACAGAAAACCCCTGGCTGAGGACACTTCTGTATAAATTAATAATTTTAAGCATGCTGTTATCATTACATGCTAAATTACAGAGGACCTATGGCTGAGGATACTTCTGTATAAATTAATAATTTTAAGCATGCTATTATCATTACATGCTAAATTACAGAGGACCTATGGCTGAGGATACTTCTGTATAAATTAATAATTTTAAGCATGCTATTATCATTACATGCTAAATTACAGAGGACCTATGGCTGAGGACACTTCTGTATAAATTAATAATTGTAAGCATGCTATTATCATTACATGCTAAATTACAGAATTACAGAGGATCTATGGCTGAGGACACTTCTGTATAAATTAATAATTGTAAGCTTGCTATTATCATTACATGCTAAATTACAGAGGACCTATGGCTGAGGACACTGCTATATATATAAATTGCTTTCATATTGAGCATGACGACAGTGATGACACAGCATTTTCAAAGAGGAATGAATCAAGTAAAAAAATTATGAACTTGAAGAACACAAATTTATGTCAACTCTCAGGGCTCAAAATTAACTTTTTTCAGTACTAGCAGCATTTTGATAGTTGTAATATTTTCAACTAGCAAAATCAGGCTATTTTCAATGTCCACTAGCATATTTCATATTTTAAATACAAATTTAAACATACTTCAAAAATATCACTAGCAAGAAAATTCTAGTTCATTTGTTTTAAGCTAGCAATATCAGATTTGTAACTAGCATTAATTGAATGAAATACTTTATTCATGCGTTGTTTTCATCAGGACTGAATTACATTATAGATATCATTTCATTTATTAAAGTTAGTGATGATTGTTTCTCGAGTCCACCAATCATCTAAGTGATGATTAGATGATTAGAGTATGCCAGAGTGTCCTCTGTGTATTATTTGTTTTGGACTTCTGAGGGTCTGTTGAGCACTGATAATAAGATTGTGCAATGAGGGTTGAAATATAAACTGGTTTCCTCTCATTGTTATTTTTTAAGACTTAAATTTAAAGTAGAGAGGATAGCTTAAAATCTTGGTCATTGAAATGTTGACAATGCTTCTGAATTATGACTGGTTTCTTCTATCAATATGGCCATGTGTCAATACTGGGGAAGAAATAATGGGTAAATTCTAGCAAAAGGGAACAAATCAAACATTCTAGTTTGATAGGCAAAGAGTCTGTCAAAAGTTAGTCTATACTATGTGTGATCAGAAGTAATTTGAACAGGATTAAAGATGTTAATTGATTATAGTTGGATTACTCAAGAGTTTAAGTGGCATAAAACAGGGTTGGTGTGACTTTGGTGTTTAATGTTTGTCGAGATGTCTAAGCGTGCTTTATTTCCCAATGCTAAAATGCCAAAATCTAAGCAACCAAAATATTACACGAAATTCAATGATGGATGGAAATGGGAATTTCAGTGGCTGGAATCAAGTTCAAAGGACATAAATATGTATTCTGCCCTTCCTGTAAAGCTGATTTTAAAACCTGCTTCGGTGGCATGAATGACATTACATGTCATGCAGAAACCCCATCTCATGAAAGCATATTAAACACAACAAATACGCCTTCACTGAAAGCCATGTTTGTGGAATCTTATCAAATGTGGATAAAGATATACATGCCGAGACACAATTTGCCAACTATATAGCTGAATCTAAAGTCCGTTTATGATACATGTAGCAGATCCTTTTTAAGATCTAGTCAAAATAATGTTCCCTGACTTTGGAAATCTCACAAAAGTTCTTATGCAAACAGACAAACACTACTCACATAGTGACCTAAGCTTTGGGTCCTCATTGGGATAAGGAAGTTGAAGACATGTGCCTCCATGAAAAATTTGCAATTCTCATTGAAAATCCTCCCTCTTTTGATGTAAACAAATCCTGACCAAATTTTGCAAATTTTCCACTTGGTCCTGAGCTGACTTCTCTGTTCTGTCTTATGTATGTGCAAGTGCCCTTTCTGAAACTGGCCAAATCACACCTGTTTGCTTCATTATCCTAAGCAAAATCCCACAGGCTGAACTCAATTAACATTTTTTGTTTGCTTTATGCTTTCATTCTGTTTTTTATTGAATGCAAGTAACATTCTTCACTGTTTAAGAAATCTCCAAGACGAATCAGAGAAACAATACTAATGATAATCCTTGAGGCTACGGTGGGGTGCAATAACAGCTGATTGTCCTTACAGACAGCTGTGTGTATTCATTTCACACTTTGGTGCATGTTATGCTTGGGTAGATATTCTTTTCATTGGTAGCAGTATTGCCTGCAAAAGTGCACTTGACCTCTACTGTTTCAGAATTCTTTCTTACAGCATGGTGCACATTGTGGTTGGAGGAGTAGTTATACAGGTCCCAGAGTCAGCCACCAAGGGTTCCCCAACAGAGGTATGTATCTTTCCCAAATTTAATGAGAGCAACTTTTTGTTACAGTAGATATTACTTCTTCCCACCTGGACTCCCACTACACCCCAACAGTGACCAAAGAATTGTAACCCCAAATCCATTATATAGCTGTTATGTCTTCCAGCTATGACAGCATAATCCAAAATGGTAGTGTTACGATATGACTTTCACGATGATGGATTTGACTTGAATGGATTTTACTTATAATCTCTTTATAATTAAGATGATTTCCTCTGCAGGTAAATAATAATAGTTTCAGTAGGTGGCTTTTGTTATATTGTCAGTCCCAATGGAGGGATGAAAATTCACTCGCACAACTTGAATGGTGAGTGAAAATGTTTGGCAGTTGGGTGAATTTTCCAATCACTTGCCCGATTTGAGTCCTGATTCAGGGCTGACCAGCATTTCTCTTGAATGAAAAGGATGTTCTGTCGAGAATATTGCTGACTTTCTCATTGAAAGTCCATACTTTTTACCGGAAGTTTTCCATTTGTATTAATCAAGTTCATACAAGCACTTTGCTCTCACTCTTCAATACTAATAAACACTTACCAGAGGGAGAGGAGGCTGGTTTCAGTTTGTGATTACTTGCAACACCTGTTAGAAATGTCACAGAATAAGTTCTGGTAAAGAACCTTTCACACAATCATATTTAGGTCATTTCATGCTTAACTTTTATATTTGTATATTTGTATAATAGCTGGTTGAGTAATAGTTTATACTGGGTGAGTAAAAACTTCGTAGCATTTGTGTGACAGGACGAGTGGATTTTTATAGATTTTTCAACCCCATGCAATGACTAAATGAACAGCAAAATGTTGTTCTCATAATTTTAAACAATTTGGATCCAACTTGTCAAGGCTATTTCCATTGATAAATAAGCTATTCCTCCACTTACTGAAGGTGATATTAGCTTGTCCCTTTATTATTATAATTGGAGAACTACATTTGTATTCAAAAATATAAGTGCATAAATACAGTTCTTATAAAACTATATCCAAAAATTACAGGCCATAAAAAAAAAATTATTTTGGCAAATAATTTGTGTTTTCTAAAACAAACATTGTCCAGAATTGAACAGTAAATATGGTATATAAAGTTTGATACAAAATTATTGGAAAATGACACTAATTCAAATATTCAAATTCATGTGCCTACACACACACACACTTACACACACACACTTGAGAGAAGGTAGCCAATAAATGGTTACCATATGGACAAAGTACCAATTTTATGAATTTCCACCAGCAGTATTAAGGGAGTAACAGACACAAATGGTCAGACAGATTATCATAATAGCCATAATGCTGAAGTGTGGGGATTAAAATGTTATGGAATATGTTCTCAACAAATGTTGTTTAAACTTAATTTAAAAGTTAAAATTACAAGCCAAGATCATGGACATCATTTTTGCCTAAGATATTTGACTGCCCAATGTTAACTTCTGTAGGAAGTTATGCCCCAAATACCATGTTGCCAGTGCTGAAAATCCAGTGTGCTGCATTACTCTGTCAGACATGCTTTGTGGTTTGATAGGGTAAAACCTGGTGTGCTGCATTACTCTGTCAGACATGCTTTGCTGTTAGATAGGGTAAAATAGGTTACATAATTTAAAAAATATAATGTATTGAAACAGATTAGGTCATCCCAAACCTACTGTTCTCTTAAATTGCTTAAATTTGTTTTATCAGACTATAAATACAATGGAAACTGAAGTGAACTTAAGAACTGGGTGTTGTGCTGAAAAGTGAGTTTAATCTTCTAAGCTTCGAATCTGGAACAAGTTTGGTCTATAATGACAAGAATTTTTTTTTTCCTGTGTTAATACAGTAATATTTCATCTTGTGGTGCAAAAACAATATATATTAACACATGTCCTTGCCATCCATTAAAATATCATGTTTCTTACACCACACAATCAAATATGTCTGGTACAGTATTAACATAGGAAAAGAAAATATCCTCCGTTTCTTTACTTATTGGTTGGACATGTCAAATATGAATTACTGTGTATTTTATATCTGTACTTTTGATTGTACATGAGAAACCAATAATGTATTGTTCCAGGCAAAGATATCCAGAAAATAAATATTTTGCATGCAGAAAATCTGCATTGTGGAGTCATACAATAAAGATATTTCATGTGCACACAACTTCTATTGGACAATGACATCACAATCAGTGTCGACAGTTACGTCATAATAGGAATAACTTTGTTGAGTGTTGGTTGAGTGTTGTCAGATGCTGGTTGAGTGTTTGATGTTTAGTTGTCTGATATTGGTCATTGAGTGTTTGATCTTGGTTGAGTTGTCTGATGTTGGTTGAGTCATCTGATGTTGGTTGAGTCTTGTCTGATGTTGGTTGCACTTATTTCGGAGAATAATACTGTAGAAGGTGTTATAGGAAATGTCACATCCCAGGTGTACTTCTGAAACTGCAGAAATACTCGATAAACTTTGATTTTTGTTATGTAAGCTATCTTATTAGAAGTATAGATGCTGTATATACCTGCGTATAAGTCTAGTCCAACTGCAAACAACCTAGACCCAGATCTGCCATCACATAATGCATAGCAGATCAGGGTTTATGTTGTTTGTTCTACTGATTACTCCTAACAAACTGCATAGACCTAGATATATCAGCACATTATGCAAGAGCAGATCTGTGTCTGTGCAGTTTGCAGTTGGATCTGTCATATAAGCAAGGGTATACAGTATATTTAAAACAGATCATCATACAAAGAAGTGCACAAGATGGATTTTTGTTACAGCATCTTGTCCAAAACAGGTTTTTAAATGACATGGACTTGTACAATACAAATTTATTTTCTTATGCATTACACATTAGAGTCTTTAAGGAGGAATTTAATAAGTTTCTGATCTTGTGCAAAGAAAGACTGAACCTAGAGAGAAAAAAGATCCCTTCAGGTCAGATCAAAAGTAATCTTCAGACATTATATGTTATAAAATATGAACCTTTCTTTTTTGCATCTTAAAGCAAATTTCCCACTGATAAGTTCAAATATGTCTTATGACTGTATGTACTTGATTAATCTTCTAAATGTATTTATTTTATGTTTACTTTCTTTTTAGTCACCAGTTATCCTTAGGCGACCGAAAGCAGGAAAAGCTCCTAAGAAAGTTGGTAAGTTGAATCTATTTTTAAGTTTACCTAACAATATCTAGAATACTACAGTCATTACATTTTCCTGTCTTGTCACCATTTCATCAAATCACTTTTCATAATTTATCCTTTATTCATCTGAATCTTTCTTTGCCTCATACATTGCCATACATCAGTTTCTTTGCCTCATACATCAGCATACATTAGTTTTATTAAGATATCATCATCATCATCACTGCTTATTTCAGAGAAAACATGGGAACAGTTGTGTAATGTGGCTCTTCATATGTCATTTGAGATTTAGCTCATCAGGCATGAATGAGAGTGGTTAAACTTCATTTAACATGAGTTGCACAAGTTCTGCCAGTGTGTATGACACACTTTTGATGACACAGGTGTTGGCATACTGCAATCAGTACAGCTATACCTCATTATAACATTTGTCTTATAATTAAGGGTATTATAATGAGGGATAGCTTATGTCTCAGACCTTTCCACTAGTGGAAAAAACCATCCAGTGTTACACTGTCGATTAATATGTTCAATTTTGGTACATTTGCATGAAGTCCAGACATTCACTCAATAAATCATAATCATTGCATTTTGCGTCTTTTTACTAACCAATGGTCAAGGTGCACTTATGTTGAAGTCATGTGTGAAACAAGTAATTCCAGTATGGAGATATCAGGATGTTCTTCCTGTTGGCAGAAAGGCATGAAATGCTGTGAGTGGGTATAATGTGATCTCTGAGATGTAGGAAACAGAAAACTAGCAGCCTTGAATGACTGACCATGTGGCCTTGCACATGTTGGAACTTGTGATTGAAGCCAGGACGGCAGAGATGCAAAGCAGGTGTGTCACCACTAGAGCTGAATGTCACCAGCCATGTTGTATCATGATAATTTTCTTCAATACAGCATACTATCATGCTATACTATTACGATAGTAGTGCAAACATAAATAAACTGAAATACATACAAATGAGGCCATATTTGCAAAATAAACATCACTTGTATCATTGCAATTACCTTGGTGAATGAAAACGAGGCATTTTCCTTTTCTTTCTGCCTTTTAAATGTACACTGACATTGATTATGTATGTTAAAATGACTTAAGGATACATTTATTATCATATTCTGTTGAAAAGACGCACCCAGCGATTGAAAATAAATGAGGAGGGTGCATCTGTTTTAGACCCAAATGGCTTTTTGAGTGCACTTTTAAGTACATGAACTTTACAGTTCACAGTTGTTGATGTCATCCACTAAAGACAAAAATGGAAACATCACTTGGGCTCTGGGTACTAAACACAGCATGTGCTGATGTCATTTTCCCCTGAGCAGAACTGCAATGGGCCAAGTTGACATCAGGGCTCGAAATTAGTGGCAGTCCGCTAGCCCAAGGCTAGTAAATTTCCAGTCAGACTAGTAGTTTTCATAATTTAAGTAGTCCTATGGCTAGTAAAGTTTCAGTTGTCACCAGTCAGTGTTTATTTACACTATCATATGTAAATTTCAAAAATCTGAATGATTGGACGATGTCCAAGTTCTCTCAGAGCTAATCATGAAAATCCCAGAGATTTAGTTGCTCCCCAAGTGAACAAATGAGGATTTTACAGATCATATTTCAAAACGATGCTGTATAAATCTTTACCGGTTTTTGTAGATTTATAAGGTAAAGTTGTATGCCAAAGACTGTTATTCCGAGTTTCCTCAGACCTTTCCTATCCCATTTTAGATATTTTAACATAAATGTTGAAGTGTGAGGTCAGAGCACATTGTCTATAGGGCAGGTTACAAAAATAGCTCACGTGGATAGTGTCTTAAACCCTACGGACAAACTTTGTAACATGTTGGTTAAGTTTCAGTATGTAGAGTTAACCGAAGACGATGGTCTGTGGGCGAAATTAATTACAGCCCAATAGAAAGTTACTCTGTGATACAACTGAAAGGGTGGTTACAATATCATCCCTCTACAAGTGGAAATCAAATTAATTATTTATATTCTTTAATTCAGTAATCTAGGCTACTGCCCTATAATACATACAAAAAAGATCACTATATTGGAGCGCAATACACTTCTTATAGTATAACTGTCAGACATTAAGTACAGGTTTTTGTCTTGCTAATAAATGGTATATAAACTGTGGACTTGGATATGAATTCAACCTATAGAATTTATCTACAGATGGACGGGCACACCAATGTGTATCATAATATTTTTTCTCTAACGTCTTGGTAATTTTTAAAAAAATTACATAGTGTTCGTCATCAACTAGTAGTAAATTATTTCTGGAACAGAAGTTACAATAAACTCTCAGAAGCAATGTCACTTTCCTATCTTCCTGCCTCTATATTAAGTTTATGACTCCAACATGTAAATACAGAAAAGTCCAGAGGAATATAAAAAGGTAATCCTCTGCATAGATATTTCTCAACATTCCATAATGACCTGTATTCTTTATAATACATAGATTTTGTTGACTGATTTAACTTTTCATGCCAATTTGACACATACAATCTTTTTAATGTCTAAAAAAGTTAAGCAAAATATATGAATTACACATGAATGAGAATAAGCAAGAGTATAAAAAGGACCATAACATTTCGCAAAATGAACACTATAATTTACTGAAACCAGGAATGGAAATGCAAGATGCAAATTATGACAGTGAACAGAGGTTACTATTGAATGGGGTTTTTATTTACTGTTTTTATTAGACTGAACAATAAAACAATTATCTTCCACGGTGATATATCACTAATCTACTCAAATTAAAGGACTTAAAGACAATAAAACAAGTCTTTATTTCTTTTATCTACTAAATGTGGTTAATATTTTTATCTTTGAGTGTTATTTTGTGCACATTAATATGAGCAGTGTTATTTTGTACACATTGATATGAGCAGAGCAACAGAGTATAAGATATAGTTCAGCATAAGCATCATATTGTGTACACTCCAATTTTGTTCTGTTTGTCTGAAAGCAATATGGTGGTGCATGCAGGGTCTTGTGGGTAAATTACATTAAATTCTATTTATAGCAACAAGGTGAATTCATAACCTGCTCTTTTGAAAAGTTGGAATTCGACAAAACCACGCGGTGTCAGCATAGGGTAGCTACTTGCTACCAGGCCTAGCAAACTTTAAATGACTTTACATCGAGCCCTACCTGCATGAATTTGATAGGAAGGTTTATCTTCTCAGAAATTGCAAGTATAACATTTGTTATGTCTTTAATTCATTGACAGACAAGCCGAAACTATTGTGTTGATGAAATCTGACCTGGTTCTCACTATTTGCATTGCTAGTCACATAACTATGCAAATCTTGCAGCCTGCATATCCATGACATCCGAGGTCCAATAGTCACGCGATACCAACAAAAACCCCTTTCCAAAGTTGAACAAAAATATTGAAATACTGATTAATGAAAGTCATGTAATGTTTTGTTTTGTTTTTTTAAAAAAAAGACACCTATATTCAACATATTCATTCCGAGAACAAACACCAGTAACCTGGAAAAAGCCAGATTCATCATGTAGAGAGCACATGTCAACATGGTAGTCATGTGATACTAACAAAAACCATGTTGATATGTGCTCTCTGCCTGATGAATATGTCAACGAATTAAAGACATAAGAAATGTTATACTTGCAATTTCTGAGAAGATAAATCATCTTCCTATTGATTACATGTGGGTAGTTCTGTATGTAAGGTCATTTAAGTTTGCTAGGCCCAGTAGTAAGTGGCTACCCTATGCCAACACCACGTGGTTTCGGCGAATATCAACTTTTCGACAATCAATCAGCTCTGACCCCATACATCAATGAGCTCTTACCTCATACCCCAACATAAATATCAGAATATCTAAAATGGGGTAGGAAAGGTCAGAGGAAACTTGGACTAAAAGACTGTAAACCAGACTTATGAATTTGTCAAATTGCCATTGTAGTGCCATGGTCATCAAAATCCCTGGTCATCAAAATCCCTATTATGATTTACCTTCCATCTTTGAGGGATTAGCATCATGGAGACATATTTTGTTCAGAGGTTTGTATTTGTTGTGAAAACCCACACATTACCTATACTGCTATAATGAGAGATCTTTCACTGTAGCACAACGGGTACTGCCTTAACTCATCTGTCTGTGGAGTTATGATATGTAATGACCAGTGTGAATGAGGCCTTTGTCTTTTTCTCTTATTAAGTTATTTATTATTTTCTGGATGATGTTTACTGAGTCATATTTTTTTTACAGTTAATTTCTTGAGAATCAGTCATTGTTTTTCATGTGAACTTGAAGTGAATATTTTCAAGTAACCTTGGTGGTATTCTAAAGCAAGATTTGTGCTTGTATTTGTTAATCTAGACATGTGTCTGACATTTATTTGTGGAAAAGACCAGTGAAGATTCAACAGGACAAGTAAATTTCTCAATCTACAAGTCCTTCTGGCTACAAGGAATTTTTTAAAAAATTCTAGACCTGTGACATGGCACCTGCAAGGTCATATTTTATTTTGTTTTGAATTCGTCTTTCCTTGGATATCTTGGACAAAGAATTGGACAGTTAAAAGATGTAAATTGTGCACTCTTGATTTAATTTCTTTATCAGGTATGTCTAAATCAAATGTAGGCACTAATATATTAAGTGTGGGGGTGGGGGTATTTAAGCAAAATATGATATGCACGTTTAGGGATGTAGATCAAAACAGCCTTATGGCAGCAATATTCATGTACTGTGAAAGAGTATGAACTATGAGGAGCTTGTTGTGTAACATGCGGTGGGGGCAATGAATAAGTGAGAAAGGAGTTTGGACCTGCTGATTTGCTGCAGAATTATATTTATATGCTCTGCCATGAATATTGGGGCAATATACATGTACTGTGAAAGACTATGAACTATGAGCTTATTGTGTAACATGCGGTGGGGGCAATGAATAAGTGAGAAAAGAGTTTGGACCTGCTGATTTGCCCAGAAGTATATTTATATGCTCTGCCATGAATATGGGGGAAGGGGCATATATTGTTGCTTTTGTCCAGCCATGTGTCTGTCCATTTGTTCAGTTAAGTTTTGCATTTAGATCACTTTGGCAGGGCATTTGAGTTCCATGAACACATTTCTGTTTCATTTATACCACCTCCACAATTAAAGCAGGGGTATATTGGAATCCTCATGTCCATCCATCTGTCTGTCTGCCCTTCAGACTGGAACACAATAGCTCAACTAGTCCTGCAGTTTTTGATGGATTGCCATGAAGCTTGGTAAATATCATGGTTATCACCTAAAAATGTGAATGTTGACGAATTACTTTGCTACTGCAATTTTTAGAAAAGTTGTTGCCCTTGTTGATTTGCTGCTGAATGCAGTGTATGACAAAATCTTGTAAACAAAACTAGTCTCACATTTTTTAATGGATTACCATGAAACTTAATACATGCTAAGGTCATCATCTGAAAATGCATGTGTTGATGAATCACTTTGCTGCAACTTTTGATAAGAGTTATTGCCTCTTTTGGCTTGTTGCTTAATGCAGTGTATGACACAAACTCATTAGTGCAACTAGTCCCCCAGTTTTTGATGCATTACCATGAAACTTGGTAAATAGTACCTGAAGATGTGTATATTGACAAATAATTTTTTGCTTCCCCAATCTTTCCAAGAGTTTTTGCCCTTTTTGATTTGCAGCTCAATGTAGCCTATGACAAAATCTTGTGAACACAACTGGTTTAACATTTTTTAATGAATCACTCATGGAGAAAATGCGTTAACTCCTGGGAAACGTTGTGTATATATATTACATAGACAAAGCTGAGTGAGAAGATCTCTCATTATGACATTATTGGCATTGTGCTAGGTTTTTACTACAGGAAACAACATGAGTCTTTGAAATAATCATAGCATGTATTTACATAACTTCGACACTTCAGTGGCGGTTAGTGACATGCACTTTAGTCAGGATTATGGGCTGTAGAATACAATGCTACCTGTAAGGGCACCAGTAGCCATATATATATATAATTTTTTTTTCCATCTGGGTTCAGAACAATCTGCATACAGTGCTACCTGTTGATTTAAACAAGAACAGTAGCCAGACTCAAGTCGTTCATTTATTTATTTTTATAGTCTTATCATAAGGCAGAGCTTATTAAGTAATGATGTTGTCCATATGTCTGCCCATCCATCTGTCTCTTACCAATAACTTAGTTGTCCACCTTTAAGAGTTACCAAATTTTGTGGATGGCTTGCACTTGTCTTAAGGAAGAACCCTATCGATATTGGACTCAAAAGCTCTAAGGTCAAGGTCACTGTGACTGAAAGAAAGAAGATGGTTTCTGCACAATAACTTAAGTCTTCCAGCATTTACAGTTACAAAACTTTGTGAATTGCTGGTACTCTGGGTAAGGAAGAACCCTGTTAATTTCAGAGACAAAAGGTTTAAGATCAAGGTCACTGAGGCTGAAAGAGGAAAAATGGTTTATGTACAATAACTTGAGTTCTCCATCATCTATAGTTACCAGACTTTGAGGATGGCTTGCACTTGGGGTAAGGAAGAACTCTATTGATTTCGGGCTCCAAAGGTCAAAGGCATTCTGCCAGAAAGAATAGAAGATCAAAGGTCAAGGTTACTGAATAAATAACTGGTTTCTGCACAATAATATTATTTCTACAGGACATACCTCAGTCAAACTTTGTGGATGACATTGGGATAAGGAAGAAGGCTGTTGATTTTGGGGTCAACAGGTCAAAGGTCAAGGACACTGACTGAAAGAAGAAGATTGTTTCTGCACAATAATATTAGTTCTACATCACAGACCTGGCCCAAACTTTGTGGAGGGCTTGCACTTAGGGTAAGGAAGAAGCCTATCGATTTACGTGTCAAAGGGGCAAAGGTCAAGGTCACTCTGACAGAAGAAAAATGGTTTCTGTGCAAAAATTTAAGTTATCTACATAGAGGACTATTAAACATGAGGCAGGCGTATAATGTGCCGTTCAAGGTACTCTTGTCTCATCTGGATTCATAATCTGCCTGAAGATGTTCCTCAGCGATTATGGCTACCATGGATTAAATAAAAGTCAGATAGTGTTTATATCTGTTTTTTTTATATGGAAGATTCATAGTAGTGTTGAAATACATATTTTGCCTAAAAATTATGGCCACAGGTCATGTTTTGCAGGTGGTCACTCAGAATAGTGCCTATCTATAATAGATCCATGCAAGACAGTTTTGGTCATAAATGACAGGTGGTCGCTCATAGCAGAGATCTCTCAAATCAGGTTTTATTGTATTGACAAATTACTGTCCTCCCACAATTTTAGCTCACTTTGCCAAATGTACAGTGAGTTTATATTGTATGGTCTTTTGTCCATCATGCGTTGTCTGTTGTCCATCAACAATTGATTGCTTGTGAACACTCTAGAAGCTTCATTTCGTATCAGATTTCGATCATATTTACTGTGCAAGATTATAGCGTCAAGAGTTCGATTATGAGTGACATACATGCATATATATATATACAGTCAAAACATGTCCTAACAGTCACCTGTGTTCAGCAGTCACCTGGTCACAATGGCCATTCTAATTTCCCCCGGCAAATTTCCTATAGAAATGACCTGTATTTAATGGTCATCTGCTTTCCACGGTCAGCGGCCATGTTTCCTAACCAAACAATGGTATCACCCAGCCTTAAGCGGTCACTGGAGCGCATACTTGCCATATTCCCAGACAGTGTTGGGGGGTTTTTGAGACTAAAAAAGTGTGTTTTAAGGTCCCAAGGCGGGTCAGTGCACATGACCCCCCTCCCCCCAAAGCAACGTCATCCAAATGAGAATAAGTTATCTTTTCAAATCAGCCTATAGCAAATGACTGGAATTTCAAATCTGAATAAAAGAAAATACCATCTGTTTTCTCTGAAGCATTTAATATACTTACAAAAATTTTAAAAAATACGAAACAATCGTAGACAGAATTGTCAAATAACACACCACAAACATGGTCACATCCTCACAGACATTAAATACAAAAATACATAAAGTTACTGTCTTCAAAATCCATTGGACAGTGGAATGCAGTTTTAATTACATGTAGTCTTTGCTGCTTTCATTAGTTGGTCTGACAGTAATGCAAGTGTCATTTGTGTTCACAAATATGCCTACACTTTTCCTTGACGAATGTGCATCCACATCTATGTTGGCGCAAGCAATGGCCAAAGTCGCTTAAAGTGATAAAACCTGTAAGATGACCATGAAGATCCATTTCAAAACAATGAATCTGGCAATGAAAACATTTATGGTTTGTGGTAGTTGGCCGAGTTGCTAAAGTCTTTGACCGCCACTTTTGTAACGTATTTTCGAGGTTAAAGTCAAGCCTATGTCAGTGAAGATTTAATTTATTCTCAGGCTGAATTAATGACAAAAAGGTACCAATTTATGCAAATACACAATTTGTCATTTGATTAATGATTTAATACTTTTATATTATTCAAATTCCATGGTGCAGTTCATTTCAGGTTAACCAGATATTAAAACATGTTGATGTTTTCATGAGTTACTTGATCACATGATAAAACATTTATTGCAATCATGTAAATGTCCTAGGAAAATACGAGACAATTAAGATGGCAAAACTGTCGAAGCAAATAAGATTATCTCATTTGTTTAGCATTTCTAGTGGATTATGTATTACAATATTCCTTTGTCCCTTTAAAATGTTGTGTGTCCAGTGCTGTTGTTCAGCCTACCAAAATAATCATGTTTTGAATTTTATATATAGAGTAAAAATCCTACTTCAAAGAAAAGTTGCCGCTGATCACAAACTTTAATAAAGATGGCTTCAATATTCTCATTCAATGCAGTCAATGATGTGTATGTAATAACATCTGTTTTTCAGCACGCATCTGTTTGATGTACTTAACTTCAGACAAATTGGGTTGTTCCACTTAGTGTACTTTACCTATGCAAATTAGCCTTAATGGGCTCTCCGTCAGCAGTGCTCAAAGGATTTGACACGACACATCACCCTAGCTATTGTGAGCCAATTTAGGAAATATCTGAAAGGTTATGTTTATCGCTGATACCTTTTAATTGTCTCTAAAATATCTGCATAAACTTCCCCCGAGGATAGTTTTACATGAGCTCTGAGCAAGACTATTTACTGTTTATACATACCACAGATTACGGGCATATATCACTGTGATCAAGAAATGTACTGTTTTTGTGGGAAATTTTATTTTTCGCTAAGATTGCTGAAAATCGTGTTGTGGCATGTATGGGAACGTACCAGCAGTGACCGCTCAAAGTATGCAGATTAAAGACTTCTTTTGTTTGATGAGCAAGGCATTGTATAGATAAAGGCATATCATGTGAATCGATGTTTAACCATTTCATATCTCAGTTTTACTTACTGTACTCCAGTCACACTGTGAGTCACAATCAAATGTGTCAACATGACGGCGTCGAAAGCAAGGCGATTTTTATCCTTATAGGAGAGGATCGAAGCAATTCATTTGCAGGATGGTGTGAAAAGTAGTTTTGTTATTGCAGCAGAAATGGAAGTCACCTTTTGTGCCAGTGTGACAGGTGTAGTTAGATATGTTCATCTATTTGCCTGTGAATTGAAGCTATCTCTGAACAACAAAAAAAACGTTCGTCTTTGAGAAGAGATACGAGTTACATCACTTTTCATTAGGGTCTGGGGTCACTCAATGTTCAAAACGTGCCTGTGAAGGCAGGTGAGGTTTCGGTTCATAGGTCACAAAGAATAGCCATACATGTATATGGCTTCTTTTGATTTTCTGTTCATCACAGGCTTCTCACATAAGCCAACTGTCGTTTCATCTTGGCGAGTTGAACAACTCACTAATCCAGATCTTGAAAATCTTATCACACATCTGACTTCCAACATGGGACCCTAGCCATCTTGAAAATCTTGTAATCACTAATCTTCCTGCACGAATTGTAGCATTAACATGGGATTTTCACTACAACTCTTCCTGCAATTTTTAATTGGTTCTGAATGGATAACATGGTCCCTGATAAAACACAGTTATAGTCATGGATCTCACTATAAATCATCTTCATATAACATGGTCCCTGATACAAAACAGGTATAATCATGGCTTTTTTTTTTCACTATAAAGTGCTTCAGTATAACATGGTTCCTGATATGACACAGGTATGGTCATGAAACACCTCAGTATAACATGGTCCCTGATATAACACGGTATTGTCATAGATCTTATTATACAGCACCTCACTATAGCACTATCCCTGATATAACACAGGTATGATCATGGATCTCAATGTAAAGCACCTCAGCATAATGCTGTCCGTGATATAACACAGGTATGATCATGGATCTCACTGTAAAGCACCTCAGCATAACACTGTCCCTGATATAACACATGTATCATCATGGATCTTACTGTAAAGCACCTTCATATAATACTGTCCCTGATATGACACAGGTATGGTCATGGATCTAACTATACAGCACCACAGTATAATATGGTCCCTGATATAACACGGATATAGTCATGGATCTCACTATAAAGCACCTTAGAATAACACTGTCCCTGATTTAACACAGGTATAGTCATGGATACTAGTGTACTGACTGGATTATAGTTTCCCATATAAGGTACCCCAGTATAAGGCAGCCTCATAACCACAACTGCATTTAATGTAAAAATAAAGTCGTTGTCAACAAATTTTGTTTATTATTTCATTTTATTCAAATAGAATGTGTACAGACCAAACCACTGTTGATGATGTCATCACATCAATGTTGGTAAATTATATTTTCTTCAGCAAGAAAAATGGCATGGCTTGTAATGAGTGAAAGATTGTCAGTCATTGTAAAGAATCTGATCCTTGATTATCATACAAAAAGGCTTTCAACCATGAAAATGTAGTGGCAGGCTCAAAATAATCTATTTTCAAATCCATTCATGAAATGCATTCATGTTTTATTTTGTTTAATTTCTTTTTTGTCATTCTGCATTCCTTGTTTTGCATTTGCACTCTGTTTTCTTCAAAATGCAATTTTCCTTTTGTTTGTATTAATTCCTCATTTTATTTGCATTCATTCTACTTTGCATTTCCGTTTTGTTTTCATTTCACTGGTGACATTACACATTTCAAGGTTTGTAGTGAGGGACAACTGTACGTCCTTAATTTATGGGTTGGGCAAGTGATATTTGAAGTGTGTATGATGATACATTTGTTACTCTTACTGCTACTTCCTGTCTACTGTATGTAACTGTTAATAAGTACTACATTTATTGCCCAGAAAGTTATCATTATTTAAAAATAAATAGTTCATAAAAAATACAATTGTCATCTTTTAAACACCTTTTTTTTAAAAACAAAATTCTGTTTCACTGATGCTTATTTTGAGAATTCTCTAAAGGATGATGAATATTTGATAAGACTATAATCCTCAAATGTTTGCAGGTTGTTCTTCACTAATGTTTGCATTATGGAATTTATCCAGAATTGTTCATGCCACTTGCAGTTATGCCAAAGACTATAAATGTATTCCATATAACACACACTTATATATCAGGAATATAAAATTATCATTTGTATATCAAGATGGTTTGACCTTTCTTTCAATCAATCCTCGGTGAACGCAAAGGTATTAATGATGACAATTGATGGCAAACAACATAACATTCAGATACAGGATCTGCCTGAGAGAATATATATATATATATATATATATATATATATATATATATATATATATATATATATATATATATATATATATATATATATATATATATATATATATATATTGTGACTGACCCCTCTCGTTACAGGTGTACTATTTGGTTGGTTGTCGTTATCTAGAGGATCGAGTAAATAGTGAAATAAAATATGAAATTTTATAGATGGGATAAATAGAGATCTGAGCAGATATATAGAACCAAATAACACGAGCCACCGTACATGAAATATAACAATTTAATCAATTACTTAAAACAAATGGAATAATACATAACATTAGAAAGATACACTTCTACATTTACCGAATTATAATACAAATATAATTATGTAATTAGCCGATCTGTTTAAAACGATAGACTTAATTCATCATGGAATCGAGTGAACAATTGAATTAATTGCCCAGCATGCCTGCCTAACCTTGTTTTGCTGGTCACTCCAAATTTAATGTTGCTGTCAGGTCAAGGTTGATGTTTTCCCCCTTTTTGCTTCTCTCTCTCTCTCACTCTCTCTTATCCAGCCTTTTTCGGTCCTTAAAACTGTGTGTGGGATGCCTCTTCTTTCTAGGTAGGTTGGTGGATATGTGGATAGATAGGTGGGTAGGTAGGTTGAGCTATTTTCCCCTTTAAAATAAACAAGAAGCAACCTAAATATCCCGTCAGATTCCTTCTGGGGAGTACATTACCCCACTCTCGTTACGTCAGATATCGTCCTATCGGAATTCAAAACAGATACCAAAGGTTATCTGGTCAGGCCAAACCTGACAGACGATAAACAAACCTAGTTTCAGAAGATTAATGTACCTCCTAACGGCTATTTCATCACTAACTAAATCTAATATCACACGAGACATAACAGTTTCAGTTCACGCCTTAATTATACACATGAATCAATGAAATTCACTTCATGGCTTAACTACATTAATTTCAGTGAATACTCACTCGTCTTTATCATACATGAAATAATCTAAGACAACTTGTATCAAATAAAGTAATGCATGAAATTCTTAGAATACATGATTCCTATAACAATCAAGACGACAAATTCAAACAATTCGTCAAACTCGTATATAGAAGATTATTGTACGAATTCAGACAAATGAACTCAAACAAATAGTTATACTCATATCAAGAAAATTGATCTAAGAATTTAAACTAATAAATTCAAACACATAATTATATTGGTATCAACGAATTACATGAGATTGATGCAAATAACCTTGTGCTTTCAAGACTCGCTCGCTTCTACCGCCAGAATCGTGTCCCTCAACTTCCAGACACCTGTCACTTGAACAATTGTTTATACGAGAGAATTTCGCCTTATTCTGCTCGGAGTCAAGATCTCTCCTCTCGCAAGAAAACTTGGACTGATTAAATTTTGCGATGTGCAATATTTAAAACATGAAATTTTGGTCTGGGAACACACCCCTTATTTAGCGTAGCCAATAAGGATTAAATATATCTACCGCCTTTTTTAAATACACGCCCATCGTGGTTAGCGTAACCCTAGATTCGCGCGCTATTTAAATTCTGGAAAATCTCAAAAGATAAAACAACTTCAACTGGCTTTACAAATAGTCTCTGCATTCTCTCAACTTTGACATTTTTGATACCAAGACCTCGATTAACCTTCTCCTTTCAATCTGTCTGACCGTTAAATAAACGAATGCTTAATTAAGAATCAATCTCGCCCCCAAACAGGGACATTAAAACCATCGCAGTCTAGCGATTTAATACTGTACCTTTCCTCATAAATCTAATTAATTGTTATCTGCCAAACTAAATGTGCTCTACCGAAATCGACAGAAATTTGCATCCTTACATTATATATATATATATATATATATATATATATATATATATATATATATATATATAATGACACAAATATTTATAATGACACAAATACAAAACAGTTTCCCAACATTTCGAGCTAAACAAACAATTTACATCCACAAAACAAAAACTAAACACAAAAGCCAAGAAGAATTATTGACTCCTACATGTTTCAATGATGGGGAAATAAACAAACAAAGGATAAACAATAGAAGAAAGAAAGAAGACGCATCGAAAGACGGTCTAAAATGGGTAAACTAGATAGCTGTGTTATGCTGCCATCAGCCCAATAAAGTTGTGTAAAAAATTTCAAAGAAGTGTTTATCATGCATATCATGCAGAGGACCACACTGTTTTGACCTAATTCCTGGTTTGGAACAAAGGACTGACACAATGCGCGACGAAAAATCAACGCCATCATCAAAATGTGAAAAGGAAATTATATCCCAGTAAAGTTATGCATGGAGGTACTAAGGAAGTATGTCAAGAGCATGATATAATAATGGGGTAATGGACAAGAGTTATAATAATAATAATAATAATAATAATATAACAACAATAATAATAAACATAACGATAATAATAATAATAACAACAACAAAATAATAATAATAATAATAACAACAACAAAAACAATAATAATAAGAAGAAGAATGATAAGAATAGCAATAAGAAGAAGAAGAAGAAGAATACCAGTAATATATGTAATGAGTTACAGAATATTTACTTGGGTAAATATCGCAAAAAATGTGTACGTCTGATAAACTGATGCCTGGCTGTAGTTTTGATAAGATTGCATTAGGAAGCTTAGACTTTTTCATTTAGGCCGAACTCCCCATAAGTTTTCAATTGAAGTATCCAGTATCATTTCTTATGTGTGCGTTCTTTATCGGTCCACTTCAGGTTAGAATCAATCGGTAGCATCTCGAGGGACTCGACTGAATACCCAGTCGAGTTGTAGTGGTTGGCGAGTTTCACATTGATTTTGTTGCGAATGTGGCTCTTGTGGTTATTCATTTGTTTTCTGAAATCAGCTGTTTTGCCAACATATTGAGTGCCACAGATCTTGCATGTTAGAAGATAGATTACATTTTTGGTTCGGCATCCTAACTTCTGATTGATAGTGTAGCTAACTCCTGTCGTCAAACTTCTGTACGATTTGGTCTCGGGCACATGTTTGCAAATTAGGCAACGTTTGTCTTTAAGCAGTATGTGCCTGAATCTGTGGTCTTGTTTGAAGTTATCTTGGCACATACCAGATGGTCCTTCAGGTTTTTAGGTCTATGGTACGCAACCATAGGAACTTCTTAAATTTGCCCTTCAGATGTTCAGAGGATTCGATCTGGTTCCAGTGCTTCTGAATTATCTGTCGTAACTTAGGGGCATGGGGGGGGGGGGGGCGGAGTAACCATGAATAGGATGCGTTTGTTGGTTTTCTTGGTTTTATATTTCGGGAGGGTTCCTCTATCGAGGAGTCTAGTTTTGTTAATAGCCTCCTCTATGTACGGTAGCTATTTCTGTATCCTCTCAATCTAAGGTGTCTCTTTGCTTTGCTATAAGTTACATACAATGAATGTACTAGTATGTATATACAACTGACATTTGTGAGTGTTGTAGTCTGGTATGACAAGGGGAAGTGTTCTTCCTCCTCAGTGTATCATAGTAGATAGATGAACATGTCAAACGATGAGCACACAATGTTGGTACAAAGCATTTTCTAAAATTATTAGTTCATTGCTACATGCATGACCTGTTAATCCCAAGTCAGTATCACTCTGCGTGCATTTATGTTGGTGCTTTTTTGCGTGTGTGAATTGTTTACCCCACAGGGGCTCGTTACAAAAATAATTAGGAGTATCGGTCAATGGATAGAGGGCTGGGGGGATCCAACCTGTAACAATATAACACAAGGGAAGACACGACTCCTCACCCCTCGCTATTTCCAACCCTGCTAGCTTGTTCTATTTTCGTCTCCTAATGTAAAAATTACGCCAGCTGTAATCAAAAATGGATCAGTTATCTTAACATCTCAACAGACAAGATAAGATAACTTGGATTCCTCTACAATACTGCCGAATTTCCATCATGTAATTACACCATAAGTATCCTAATTGATTTTGGTGTTTTGAGTTTGAGCTTGAGTTTCTTGTAATTAGAAAGTTTGAAAATACCAGGCCAGGAAATCATAATCTTTGAGCTTATGTTTGAGATTCAATTTTCACTTTCATCCAACCAAAAAGGTGTTACAAAAGTAAAGTTCTTTGTGATTAGTCAACACACAATCTCAAATTCAAACTCAGGGGTTTATGATTTTCGAACAAGGTGGTTTATACTTGCTTTAGAGTAAGATTCACTTTTATTTGTGGAATACCATCTATACTCGCTTATAAGTAGACTCTAACTACAAACAAGATAGACCCTGATCTGCAGTTGTACAATGCACCGGCAGATCAGGGTCTGTGCTGGTTGTTTTACTGATTACTCCTAACAAACTGCATAGACCCAGATCTGACGGGGCATTATGCGACGGCAGATCTGTGTCTGTGCAGTTTGTAGTTGGACTCGACTTATAAGCAAGTATACGGTACCAATTTTTATTGATTTCATAGATCCAATGTAAATTGACATCATCATAAATGTCGTTATTGTCAGAGATATATCTACAAACTTAGGTACCAACAAACGTATAATATTATAGCTACAGTAATCTCTAATACGACCTACATTCACAGAACTAAGATTTCCATGAAATTACAAACAAGTCTGAATTGTTTCTTTCATATTCTGTGCAACATGCTGGACGAGTGACATACAATTTTACATGCCCTCAAAAATGTTCAACTTGTTCTAAACTGGCAGACAATAGATTTTTCCATCCCGAAGTTTTGTGAAACCAAGAAATATGATACCCAAAGAAAATAATCAGTGTTTGTTAGGTCCTATTTTACCCATGTGGTATGCATCTGTAGTAGTGTTCCTGCATAGAGAATTAATGATATGGTATGAACAAAATCTTGTTTTTTTTTTTGTCCTTTCTGTGTATTTACAACAATATCAGTACATTTCCAATAAGCTGGAGCAAAGTGAATGTCACAATGAAAGCTCAGGATGTTAGATCACTGTGAATGAGCAAGATTGTTCAGAGGAAGAAGGAAATAAAGATTCATCTAAGATTGTTCAGAGGAAGAAGGAAATAAAGATTCATCTCTCAGCCCTCGACAGTTCTTCATACAATAAACATATTTTAGATCCATATCTGTATTCATTGTCTCTATGAAATGACCCGTTCATTTTTTAACTGTAGCATAATATAAAACAATACTTATAAAGTACAAACCTGTTTTAAATAGCAACCGCAGCCTGGGGAAGGAAAAATCAGCCTCTCAAGACAGGTGGTCATTTATTACAGGTTTATTCTTTGAAAACATTGTTGTGGGGACTTTCAAAATGCAGCTGATTAAGAAAGATAGTTACCTGATACAGGTGACCTTTAAGGAATGCTTGGTTGTTTCAAGGAATCATGGTTATATTTTTAGTATAGTGTATCTATTTTCGGGCATTCCAATGGCCAGAAACTTCTTTTGTTCTATGTATCACGTCATTCTATCTGTAGTTTCTTTAAACCTCTAAACATTAGGATATACCGACGTTCCGTAATTTCTCGGTACTAACGAATTGAACTGTTATAAATTATTAAAAAAGACTCACCTGACTATAATTCTGTTGTTGTTTTATTCTTTAACATCTGTTTCCAATTTGGCACAAATATATTCTTAGTGCCGTAAAATATTAGAGTTCAGTTTCCGCATATCAACACGCCAGGTGACGGCCATAATTTTTAAAGGGAAGGTTACCATAATGTCGCGGTAAATGAGTATTTGTCTCTAAGGTGGCTCAGAAGGTTAATAACACGAATGAATGGTCACAAAAAAGTATCCACAATACTCAAGTCATTGACATGATATATTATTTGTTAGGATGGGTGGAGGGTGGTCAGTTCAGTATAACTTCGAATGTTGAATGTTTCATGTTTCTAAAGTCAATTCTGATCATACTGTTACAAAATTTACCCTTGTTAGTTTGATGCTTAAAGAATAGACAGATTTCATAATTATGCAATATTTTCACTTTCTCAGATATGAAAACATATGTACTATGCCCTAATAATGAAATATTACTATTTATTTTTTAAAAATAAAAGCAACAGAGAATGAAAGTACTGTAACATAGTTTTAGTGCTTTGAAGAAGTGTGCAGGATTCAATAGAGGTATGGTCCTTATTTTCTACCGTACTTTTGTTCATCTGAACGAGCAATGCGGTAAGCTGTCATGTGATTCTGATACGTCAGTAACATTCATTGACAAGCAGACGACCATTTTCTGTTAAATTGGAAAATTATATACTGTTTTGTGTTTGGTAGTGGTGAAGGAGGGTATACAGGTGGATTTAATTTTCATTCTTTTTTCTATCCTTTCATTTTTTTCTCCCCAACTTACCACAAAACGAAATATTTCTTTGACATTTGGTGTTCAAACTCTTCGATAACTTCCTTGTTGCGCTGTTGTTGGGATAAACAACGGAAAGGTGTCGCACCATTGTATTTATTACGGAAATATGATTTACCGCGAGAATATGAGAAACGACTATACATGATTGTTTTACTCTATTGAAAGTCATTTGGTCCTCTTTTGTCAAGAGGGTAATATACAGAAGAGATTAAGAATCATTAGCACAGTGTACATTTGAACAGCATCGTCATGAAGAAGTCTTATTCTGAAGGAGTTAAAACATTAGATTTTCTGATGAACTAGCTGTGCCAGATTCGCCAATATGCAGTTGTCAATAAATATATAGAGTCAACTTTTTCGTATTTTTCTTGGACTGGACATTTTATGAAAAAGAATTGACTGGACTTCTCTGCAAAAGGTTTTACATACGCATCATTACTGGAACTGAAGCCAAAATACATTGGAGCACATTTAGTCATCACAGGAAAAATGAAATAACTCTAGGTAAACACTTTTCCTGTTTGCAAGCAAATGAAATAGTTCACTTTATGATTCAATACAAAAAATGCATTCTTATCATCAAATATTTTGTGCACATGCATACATAGACTTAGAATACTCTGAGGGGAATTCCCAAGTTCTGAGTGAGATAATCACTGTAATAACCAATACTCTCCAAATTAGAAATGTCAGACTCATCATATTAGTACATTGTATGTAATGAGTAGAGAGATGGAGAAAAAAAATGTTCTTGACTAGCTGCTATTAAGAGGTAAGATAATGAAAATATTAAGTTTTATTGTAATTTCAGGACAACAATGTACATTAAGCTTGACCATTCAGTTAGAATTGTTGTTATGGGTAGGTCACTGTGGCAGGGTTTTTGTGTTTTGAGAACACTTAGTTTTCAAGTTCTTTTTTTGAGATATATTAAACAGTCATTGTCATTTGAAGTAGTTTCTGAATTACTTCTCCTTAAGCATTAACCCAGCCACCTCTTAGCCTTTTATCAGGCAGTTACAGCTACTTTGTGAATCACACATGCTTTTGTTGTAGCGTTCGTGGTGGTGTGGCAGCTGCATGGGAAAATTAGCAGGTAGAGCTAAGAAACCAACTTTAAGGCTACATATTTAATGGTTACCTTTCACTACACAAATTCAAATTCAAATTATCCCACTGATAACCATTTACTGCCACCTTATATATCAAGCTAGCGGACTTCACAAGCTAAATCCTGATATCATATTTCTCTAAATGTCTTGCGTGTTTCTGATATAGAAGTCTGTGTTTCCTGTGTTAAACTAAACCATTAATTTTTCAATAATGGTTTATCTAGAAGTTGATTTGTTAACATGTACATGATTACTACATGTCTGATCACACTCACACTCATTTATAGCCTCAGCAACAAAATATAAATGTGAAATAAATGTATTTTAGTTGTAGAGGTCTGGCAAAGATTATCAAAGATTAAGTATTAAATCTATATTTCCTTTAACACTATATACAAGTTACTGTTGCTAATTAGAGCCACTTAATACACTATCTTGTCTCTAATATCATCAACATTTTCAACATCTAAAATTTATGCTAAGAGCTGTAAATAGCCCTTGAATTAATTTACCATATTTTGGTGTGTATAATGCACACTGATGTATAACGCGCACCGTGATTTTTTACCCAGAACAAGGGGAAAAAACATAGTTTTGACATATAACGCGTATGTGATATAATACATTTTTAAATCTTGATATTTCGTAGTGCGACAACAGTCGGCCAATTTGGATAGTGTACTGATTATCATTTGTTACACGACGTTTGAATTCTTTACAATAAACTAGCGCATGACTGTTTCTCTGGCCTTTCCTGTTAGTACGCGGCACCCAATAACGAGCAATCCTTTTTTTTTTTTTTTTTTTTACAGATATCGTGAAAGAAAGAATGAAAAAGTGGCAAACTTTAAAGTATATCTTTCCGATTGCATGGTTGGCCCTTAAAAGGGGTCATTTTAAGGTTCGCCTTGTTGATGGAGTTCAGTCTATTGCATAAAATACCTCAAATTCCTCTTCGTCATCATCAATCCCGAAAAGTTGTTGCATGTCCTCGTCAGTCCTGGCGTTTCAAGATCGAACACAAGATGCTAAGTGAAAGTTCAGGTCCAGTGTTTATACTTATTTGGACTAGCATGACACTTCTAAAATATATCTCAGTGCCCTGGATAGAATTTACCAAGACAATACTTCGTAATTATGTTTGGCACATCAAAATTTTAGCCGGCGATGATTAGCTTTACAAACACCACGCCAAGTCAATTAAATATTGCTCACTCTATTGTAACAAAGAAGGATCAAATACTGTGGTTTAAGATTAGAAATAAAACAAAGAACTAAGCTTATTTTCCAAAGAAAAGTAAATAAATTGCAAATGTACCTAGACAATGTATTTTAACTATGTTTAGCACATCAAAGCTTAGCCGGCGCTGATTACTGTGAATATACCACACTGAGTCAATGAAGCATTGATCCCTGTATAGTTGGAAAGATATATCAAATACTATGATTTAAGATGAGAAATAAAACAAAGAACCAAGCTTATTTTCTGAAGGAAAGTAAATAAATTGCAAATTTACCTAGACAAAGCACTGTAACAATGTTTAGCACATCAAAGCTTTGGTGGCGCTGATTACCCTGAAAAGACCACACTGACTCAATGAAGAACTGATTACTGTATAGTTGCGAAAATATATAAAATACTATGATTTAAGATGATAAATAAAGCTAAAAACCAAGTTTATCCCCCCCCCCAAAAAAAAAAATGTTTTCCAACTTCATCTATGAATTGATTATTTTGTTTCACGATGTGTCAGTGTTACCGTAAAATACTAACCGTGGGCACGAAACAGATGTCCTCTAAATGTGCCTCTGATGAAAACATTACCACTGCTTGAATTCTAAGTATTATATTTCAATTCAAATTAGAATAAATGAAGAAAAAATTAATTAGATCCACAGTTATCGAATATTGAACATTTACAGGTACGGTAATCATATATTTGTTCCGCTGATAACCTTGAAAAGACCACACTGAGTCAATGAAGCATTGATCACTGTATAGTCACAAAGAAATATAAAATACTATCATTTAAGATGAGAAATAAAACTTATAGCAACCAAGTTTATTTTGTAAAGAAAACAAAAAAGGCCGACTTCATACATTATTTGATTATTTTGTTTCACAATGTGTCAGTGTTACCGTAACAGACAAACCGTAGTCGCAAAAAATATGTCCACTAAAGGTGCCTCTGATGAGAACATTAACACTGCTTGAATTATAAATATTATATTTCGGTTCAACAATAAATGAAGAAAAAATGTATTAGATCCACAGTTATGGACTACTGAACATTTATGGTACAG
Organism: Margaritifera margaritifera; assembly: GCA_029931535.1. NCBI lineage: Eukaryota > Metazoa > Mollusca > Bivalvia > Unionida > Margaritiferidae > Margaritifera > Margaritifera margaritifera. Next base: position 755,699 of record JAQPZY010001499.1, on the reverse strand, counting down.
GTATTTGTTCCGCTGCAATGTGGTACTTTGCACAACTTGCACAACTTTAGAACAACAGGTTACCAGTCGTTATGTACATGTATTTTCCGGTCGAGGCACAGCACAAAATAATAACACAGTTCAGTCTACGCATACTTTTTTAATTTGGTAAAGTTGTTAACGGCGAGTGCAAATGCAATGTTAACGAAAATGCTTTTTATAGTACAAGCACTGCCTATTTTACGTCTTGAGGTGCATGGTGGCGACGCGGATCATCGCGCAGGTAAAACTAAAAGTCAGTACATTTATACTATATAAAACATACACAATACCATCCTCTATAATCAGTAAAATTAAAATAAAGGCTACGAAACTACAGTGATTTTTTTTTATCTGAATCATAAAATGTAATGTAAGTAGATATAGACTTTATCATTTTTTTAAAAATTATATGCCACAAATTCCAAAATAATGAAGTCTGAATAAAAATAGCATTATAATATTTTTTTAAAAATCATAATTAAGTACATTTAAAATAGCAAGTAATTTAGACATTATTATTATTATACAAGACTAAAAAAAACAAACATATACACGTGCATACAGATTAAGTAATAATTCAAATAATAATTAAAATATTCACATGACAATACTTTTTCCCCAGATCAAAAATGAATACAAATAAAAATAGAAATAATATTGTATAATAATGCTGATATTTTGTATCACAATTTTAAAATTAAGAAATTTAATCAGATTTAAAATAAATAAGTTTAATAATAATGATTTATATGTTTATCAGACATCTACACTTATATTTAGGAATTATTTGTATTTTCAACAAGATCAATAATAATATTAATAATAATAATAATTATAATGTCTACATTATATGCTCTTTTTAAATGTTAATATGATACAAATCTATAATCTAATTATCTGACATATTTATGAGTTAGAGAATGACATATGATTTAGGGAACTTTTTTAATGTTTTTTTTGTATCCATTTATTATGGTCATAGTCATTAAAGTAGTTGGCATATTGTATGGTAATACAGTATAGCTCCACATCACAACCGTGTACCTTACAATACAAGTATTAACTATTTGATTTTACATTTACATTTCTATCTTTATTCGTATTCATCACTGATTTGGGTAAAAAAAAAGGTCTAAAAAATATTTAATTCATATTTACATGGCATTTAGCATGTGCACGTTTTATACAGTATAAATGTACCGACTTTTAGTTTTACCTGCGCGAGGATCCGCGTCGCGACCATTCATCTTACGACGTGTATTAGGCAGTGCTTGTACTATAAATAGCATTTTCTGTAACATTGCACTCGCCGTTAACTACTTTATTTTTCCAAATTACAAAAATATGCGTAGATGGATCAAGGTTTGGTTTGAAATGTTGTAAGGTATAAAGAGATTAAATAATCCTCAGGTAGATAGTAACTGGCCCAGGTAAATACTTTTGAAGACCGACGGTGGTGTACGATTCAGAATGGAACGGGCCCATACTATGCTGAGTAATCAATGTGACTATGTAATAGACTAGAAAAATTGGAATCAGATAAATCCCATCAATTGTCTCTACAACACTTTCCTGGTGGATCTAATAAATCTGTGCTTTTGATTAGGATGACAATTATCAGTGGATATTATCATAAATGTTTATATTATCAGTGCAAATAATTCTTACACATTTTTTTCATTTGAGTACGAGTAATTTTGTTATTTAATAGCCACTCTTATACAGGATTATGGATACTCTTTTAAAGATCAAAAAGCGAGTTGGTGTTGAGAGGCCTCAATGTGTTGTCCCCATTTCCAATGAAGAAAAAATATATGTGAAATACCTTCCTAAAGTTTATTGAATAAATAGCTGAATTTCAAACAGCACTAAACTGTTAAAAAAAAAAAGTAAGATCAATTATTATTATATAAGTAGTTTATATGCCCATTGCTTGCATGGAAAATAAAAAGCTTCTAATTTTATACCTAAACAGTCGTCTCAAATCTAGCTGACAACACAACTTATCAAATTGGATAGAGGTTCTTGTACAATGTAAGCTTATGATTTGTAACCATTAAGCTTACAGAAAAATCAGGAAGGAGATGCAATGCTTTGTATTTGCAGAAAGCATCTATTTAATAATAATAACAACAATAATCATGATGACGATAATAATAATTATCATAAAAATAATAAAATAATAAATAATAAATATTGTAATAGTGGTAGTAATAGTAATAATATCTAAGAAAAATATCCCCAAGCAAGCACAATACATTGTTTTGCACAGCTGCAATCACTTTGTGGAAGATAATACATTTGATTTCTTTTGAGTGCATGTGACCTGTTTAGCCAGTCAGAATTCAGAATGATTTTTGTGAAAGTAACAATAAACTCTCTATCATTTTCAACTGTTTGCAAATATGACTCTACACCACATGAATTCTTAAACACAATAATGTACAAATATGGGCTTTTATTGAGTTCAGTACATTGTTTTATTGAGCTGTGTAATGGGATATTGGCCAATGCAAAGCAGCGAGGCCAATATCTGTATTTCACAGCTCAGTGTATTAAATGAAAAGAATCCTTTAATTGTTTTATTAACTTGCATACCATAACCTAAAAATATTCCCAGATGAGCACAGTGGGTTCCAATCAGAATTCATAATAATTTTTTTAAAAGTAACAATAATATTAATGATGCCAAAGATTTGTAAATCAGTAAAGAGAAAAAAAACAAACTTCCAGTTTAAATGTTCCAGCATCTTGACTTCCTCTGTATTGCTCCAGCATGCACATTCACCTGCTGTCAGTACAGTATTGCTTCAGCATGCACATTCACCTGCTGTCAGTACGGTATTGCTTCAGCATGCACATTCACATGCTGGCAGTACAGAATTGCTTCAGCTTGCACATTCACATGCTGGCAGTACATGCAGAATTGCTTCAGCATGCACATTCACATGCTGGCAGTGCATGCAGAATTGCTTCAGCATGCACATTCATATGCTGGCAGAACATGCAGAATTGCTTCAGCATGCAGATTCCTATGCTGGCAATACAGAATTGCTTCAGCATGCAGATTCACATGCTGGCAGTACAGAATTGCTTCAGTAAGCAGATTCACATGCTGGCAGCACAGAATTGCTTCAGCATGCAGATTCACATGCTGGCAGTACAGAATTGCTTCAGTATGCACATTCACATGCTGGCAGTACAAAATTGCTTCAGCATGCACATTCACATGCTGGCAGTACATGCAGACTTGCTTCAGCATAATGCACTTCAAAGTATTCCTAAAAATATCAAAAATAGTGATAATCTACAGTATAGTTACATGTAAGAAAAGTGTTTTTCATACATGTTTAACAACATCTGATTATTGTCATAATACACAGACACTCTATATTTTGTGGTAAATATTTTATATAATTTTTCCACAATTTTAAGTAGAAGGCCTCTAGGGAGAATAGTATTGTACTAATCGAGTTACCTTCTATAAATAAAGTATTATTATTATTATTATTATTATTATTCATGGGAGCCATAAAAGTGGACCACCTTATAAAGTGAGGTAAACTTACATTGAGGTATTTTGTACATAATATTACTATTAAATAATGAAATGGCATCCACCTCTTCAGATTAATGGAGAATGCTCTGCCTTCTTATTCACATGTGTATTTCTTTAAAACCTGGATATTTCAGTTTGAAAAAAATTATCCATTGATTGAAACAAGACTCATGGGTATATTCTGAACATTTCATAAAAATTGGATGAAAAATTGTGAAGTTATAAAGAGCTAAATTTTTACATGCTGTGTTGGAAATTCTATCTATTTTCCCTACTTGGTTGGGCAACCTCTTGTACAGCCACCAGATCATGTAAGAATTAACATCTGGCTGGTGATCATAATTGGTTAGAGGTTCAATGGAATCTCAGTTATGTGATATTGCACACATAGATGTCACCCTCGGCCAGGTCAAATAGGAAAATGTGTCAGTCTTTGTATTATATGACTGTCATATTAACAGTTGATTGATTGTTAAGAATGTTACGACTCTAGGTCTTAAAATAATGTAACAGAAAGAAAGTGAAACCATCAATGTCTGTACAATCAACAAATAATTTATTTCTCTGTAATTAAAATTAAAATTCAAAAGACACTTACAATTTGAATTAAATTCCAAATAATCCTAAATACAAATCAGAAATTATAGAATGTTCTGAATGAATGAATGTTAAAAAAATGAATGAATAGTCTTGTATGCCCTGATGTAAAACAAAAGTAGTCTTGAATGTACTGATGTACCACAATAATGTAATCCAGATTATTTTTGAGAATGTCCACAAATATCCAAAAGTCATATATTTAAATCCAAAGGTTAATGAGCACTTTATGGTAATTTCATAAATGAATGTTTAAATAAATACATGTAATTCCTTTCGAATTATGTTTACAGCATTACAGCACAACTGATCATAGAAAAAAACAGGAATGTTTTTAACACAGGATTTAAAATTGGAATGATTATAATGTGTATCAAGTCTGTATTTATACGCATATTAAAATAACCCACAATGCAAGAGAACATGTGTCGATTTTGTGGAAAATCCCCAAATTAGTTGTATATACATGTAGTTGTGAATAATTGTCAACAGCTCTGACCTTGAACTCAGAGGTCAGTAAATACCTTGTTGACATCTTAACCAAACTTAAAGTGCGACTTATTATCTGACCGTATTTTAAAGTACAGTCTTAGACCAAATGTTTAGGCACTCATTATAGATTCTATATACATAACAAGTATTATTGTCAAATACCAGGAGTAATATGACTGTACTATTTGATTCACATATTTTTAGACTACATAACATAGTCATTAGTCAAAGTTTGCTCTTACTATGACTACATGTAGTATTTTTATTTTTCTTGCTTTGCTTTGATTCATTCCACACAAACATGCATTATGGGCAACATCTATAGATGTGCATATTGACAAATCATTATGCTCCTGCAATTTTCCATAAGAGTTAATGCTCTTTTTAACTTAGGGCTGGATGCAGTATATTACATAATTTTGTGACTGCAACTATTCTAGCAGTTTTCAGTGGATTGCTATGAAACTTTGTACATATTATGGTCATTACCAGCAGACAATGCATGTTGATCAGTTATTGTACTCACACTATTTTAGAAAGAGTTATGCACTTTTTTGACTATAAATTCATCTCCATCATGGGGATAGGGGTAAGATGTGGGAGAGGTAGGGGTAAATTTACATGAGAAAATTGCTCACCATTCATCAGTTCAAAATTTTACTGATTATATTTTTTGAATGGCCTCAACAATTCACCCATTTAATATCAAAGAAATAACTATTTTTCATGACAAAATAATAGCATAGTGAAATTTAACTTCTTCAGGTCTAATGATAAATATTTAGAAAATTCTCATCATTAATAGCTTTTTTCCAATATGTGGATCTCTTTTTCAGATCGACGAATTTCCTGCAAGGACCTGGGTAAGGGAGATTGTGAAGGTTGGCTGCTTAAGCACCGAGAGAAGGGAGGGGGTCGCCTGTCAAAAAAATGGAAAAAGAGATGGTTTGTCCTAAAACACTATGACCTATTCTACTATAAGCAACAGGAGGTAACTTAGAAAAAAGTTTAATTTCCTAATCACCACTTGAATTGTTAGTTGATCTAGCTTTAAGGCCAAGTGAGCTTATGACATGGCACTGTGTCCATCATGCATCTTACATCGTGTTTTGTCTGTAGTACATAGTCCAACATTTGTGATTGTAAACTTCTTCTTCTTCTCAAAAACTCTACCACTGTTAAACAAATTTGGCAGAGAGCATCCTGGCATGAAGAGCTTTTAAGTACAAATGATGAAGATCGGCCATTAAATATGGCCACCATTACTAAATAGAGTAAAAGCCCTTTAAATGATTTCTTGTCAATATATATGTTCCACTCTTCCAGTAGAGATGACAGTAGTAGCAATATTGTCAATACCTATGTACCACTCTTCCAGTAGAGATGACAGTAGTGGCAGTATTGTCAATACCTATGTACCACTCTTCCAGTAGAGATGACAGTAGTGGCAGTATTGTCAATATATATGTACCACTCTTCCAGTAGAGATGACAGTAGTAGCAGTATTGTCAATATATATGTACCACTCTTCCAGTAGAGATGACAGTAGTGGCAGTATTGTCAATATATATGTTCCACTCTTCCAGTAGAGATGACAGTAGTGGCAGTATTGTCAATATATATGTACCACTCTTCCAGTAGAGATGACAGTAGTAGCAGTATTGTCAATATATATGTACCACTCTTCCAGTAGAGATGACAGTAGTGGCAGTATTGTCAATATATATGTTCCACTCTTCCAGTAGAGATGACAGTAGTAGCAGTATTGTCAATATATATGTTCCACTCTTCCAGTAGAGATGACAGTAGTGGCAGTATTGTCAATATATATGTACCACTCTTCCAGTAGAGATGACAGTAGTGGCAGTATTGTCAATATATATGTTCCACTCTTCCAGTAGAGATGACAGTAGTGGCAGTATTGTCAATATATATGTTCCACTCTTCCAGTAGAGATGACAGTAGTGGCAGTATTGTCAATATATATGTACCACTCTTCCAGTAGCGATGATAGTAGTCGCAGTATTGTCAATATATATGTTCCACTCTTCCAGTAGAGATGACAGTAGTAGCAGTATTGTCAATACCTATGTACCACTCTTCCAGCAGCAATGACAGTAGTGGCAGTGTTGACAATATATATGTACCACTCTTCCAGCGACAATGACAGTAATGGCATTATTGTCAATATCTATGTTCCACTCTTCCAGCAGCAATGATAGCAGTGGCAGTGTTATCTGTCTCTATTTTCCACTCTTCCAGCAGCAATGACAGCAGTAGTGTTGTCAGTACCAGTATTTTTTAATGTGTGTTTGTGTTTATGAAAGTTATTAAGTAGACTTCATGGTAGGTGATGCAGTATTTCATATATCACACGTAGGTTTAGAATATTGAAACATTTATCCCACATTATCAGAATGTTTTGTCATTGAGATTGGGGATAAACTCTAGTTCTACATTTGTCTTAAATGAAATAAAACCAGACTAGATGTCCAGTTTCACTTCTGCAGTACTTAGCTCAAGTATTTAATATTCCATGGAATTGTTCATATAATTTGTATGTACATATCTTTAAATTCTTCATTGCCTCCCACATATTTTCCCAGGATCAGAAAGCTGAGGGTGTTATCCATTTACCAGCATTTCAAGTTTCTCCTGTGAATGCATCAGAACTCAAGACTAAAAAAGAGTAAGTCAAGGAAAGTTCAGTTGTAACTCCACAAAGTCTAGCAGCATCATTCAGTATTATTTTTATCCATTATCTCAAGTCATAAAACTGTCTGTCTGTATAGCTTGACGAGCATCCTATGTAATGGGCATGTTTTTCAGTATTCATAGTAGTTGGTTCCATTGTCTCTTTTAGGGATAGAAGAGTATAGGAAGGGAACTTCAACTTACAATGTAAACACAAATATTCATTACACATTGATGTGCTAACTCAGTTGAATAGGGTATTAAATTTCTGAACTCTGCATTGTCTTTTCACCTGAGTTTGTTAATAGAGTTATTCTATATAGTATGCACTAGCCAGTGTATCAAGTTTAGATGTACAGGAAAAACTTGCACCATGTATTTTTGTGTGTTGTGCATTCGGTGTGTTCTTGCTTAACAACTTTTATCTAGAGCTACTCCAGGGCTTACCATGGCAAATCCACGTTTTTTTTCTTCTTTTACATATCCCCAAACCCCATCCCAACCTTGACTCAGGGGTCATAACCTGAAATCCCTTCCCATGGACCTCAGGGGAGGGGCATAAAAACTATACCCCTCTTGCAGATGGTTATCAAATGGACAACCAATGTACACAGTTTTGTGAACTTACACCCAGCGGTTTAGGAAGAGTTACAGTTATGTGCAGATAGACAGACAGAGGGTATCAAAATATCCCCCTCTAAAGCATGATGATAATGAAAACATTTAATAACAACTGATTACTTGAAGAGAGAGTGGGACCCTTTTTTATTAGCTGCATCCACTGACATTTCAAAGTTTCCTGTTTGAAAATAGAAAAGTCCCAGTTTGGTATATATAAGTATATGCCTATAATATAGGGAATTTACCATACTATAGATTTACACACACTTATTTTTTTCTATCAAGGGACTATAGTAAGCCTTGGTACTTAATTCTTGTCACAAACTATTGCCTTTACATCCATGAAATCATATTCACATTCAGTTTGAGATGTGTAACACCAACTACTCTAATAATAGCCCCACTTGGATACATTTTTATCTCCTTCTTAGTCAACAAACAAACCTTTACTTTTCAGTTCATTAAATAGTATCCTTTCATAAGCAGTTTATAAATGGAAATTCTCCATAGATCATCCTTTATACAATACTCCCTCATTATAATGCTGTCCATGGGAGCCATAGAGCAAACTACCAGATAGTGAGACTGTCTTATAATGAAGTACATGATATAGCACTCATTATAATGCTGTCCATGGGAGCCATAGAGCATTCTGCCTTATAGTGAGACTGTCTTATATTGAAGTACATGATACAGTACTCCCTCATTATCATGATGTCCATGAGAGCCACAGAACATATTACCTTATAGTGAGACTGTCTTATATTGAAGTACATGATACAGTACTCCCTCATTATCATGATGTCCATGAGAGCCACAGAACATACTGCCTTATAGTGAGACTGTCTTGTAATGAAATACATTATACATATAATTTTACCACTACATAATGAATTGGGATCCATAACCATAACCCATTGATAAAAGGATATGTGTTATAATTAAGTGCATTATAATGAGGGAGTACTCTATATGCAGCATTCTCTAATATGTTTCTGCACCTATAAAAGTTACTTTTTCTTCAGGCATTTTTGTATTCTATTTTCATTCATTCCTTATTCTTCATTTTCATCTTCAAATTTTGTTCCTTTTTTTTCTGGCACAAAACAGTGGAGATTAGTAAGTATACATTACCTCTGCTTAATATTCAACACTTTTATTTTATTTTTTATATCTGTGTATTTTCATGTTTCTTACATGGAAGAAGTTAGTATGAATATGACCCAGTATGGCAATGTTCATACATTGGTATCTTTCTGTGCAACAAACCTTGGAAGGTGTACTACCAAACTTGTTGGTAGCTACTCCAGTGTATGACAGGTAGTGACTGAAAAATGGCCTGTAAGCATGATTTGCTGTATTAGATATAGAATATGTCAGGTATAGAGCAAATAGAGACACATATATATAATTATATTTAATCATGAGTATTCTCTACAAATTTTAAATGATTACTAAATCATGAAAAGTAGAAGAAATTTTGTTAAACTTTCATGTTAGTCGCGTAATGTTCACTGAAAATTGTACTTTATAAAATTATTAACAAGCTTTTTATCTTCAAACAATTCATAAATATCTTGTAATTATCTGTTACTGTGCAATCAGACATGTGTCATTTCCTCTGCAATGAGAAATAATGACTTGCATTTGAGTGTATACCCAAATTCACCAGTAGTGAAAGTCATACACTTTCTAGTGACTACTTTAATTCAGCGGTGTACAATTGGTAGCACTTGAGGTGTACGAATGGTAGAAAATGGTAGAGTAACCCTTTTATTGACTTACAGCTCAAAATGTATGAAAACTCAGAAGTCTTAAAATGAGCACAAAACTTCAAGTTTATTACAGATCACTTGCCATTCAGGAAGCTAATTCAAAAGGACAGTCATTAGATACATCCAATGTACTGTTACCTACTTCAAAAGTTGTTGGTATTAGCCAAGAGCTATTATTAAGTGATTTTAGGTCACTGACAGCAGACTGACCTATTTACAACTATTTGTCAGTTAGCTTCCTGCTTCCTGAAATTCATTATTCAAGGAAAGTGAAATTCTATGAAATTTCTTGGTTCATGTACAGCCATGGTAAGTTGTTCATGGTGGTCTTAATCATTTAAAGTTTATCTACTGTGATCATGAAATACCATTTTAAAAAAAATTGAAATTTTGGACTTAGTAAAAAAAAAAAGTTTGATCATGGTAGAATGAAAAGTAATGAAATAAAGAAAAACTTTGAAATTTTTTCATTAATTAGCACATTTCATTGTACCAAGAACAACCATGAAATAAACCATTGCTTTATAATTGTGAAGTAATGGAAGTAATAACTTGGGAGTCAGCCAGAAAAAGAATTTACTTTACTAGTAATAAGATTTTACTTGTTTAATGAAAACAAATTACTAGTCCCAATTGGTAATTACTGGATGTAATTGATAATTACTGGCCTATTACTTATACATTACTAATTAATTGCTAAGTAATTTTTGTTATCGTTGAAAGAAAAAATAAATTACTAAGTAATTTATTACTAATACAATTTCATTTACTTAAAAAAATACTTTAACGGTCCCAGTTGGAAATTACCTGCTGTGGTTGACAATTACTAGATAATAATTGCTTAAATTACTAAGTTATAAATTTGTACAGGTATTCTTGAACAAATTATTTGACTCAGGATTATACATTACTTTTAATAAGTTAGAATTTCACTATTTTTGAATTAATCATTTACTAAGTCTTTGTTTGTAATTGCCAAAAGGGAAATACATTTCCTATTTATATGTAATTTTTTTCTCCTGCAGACTAAACAATAACCCTGAATTCAGAATTTGTGCTGATTTTGTCCAAAACTTGATGAATTTTGTCTTATAACTAAATTGTTGAATGAAATTTGTCTTGCTGATTCATTCTCATGTTTTTAATTTTGTATTTCATTGCTTAATTTTGTCCTATAATTCTAAATTGAGTCCCAATTTTGTTTTGGAGTTTTTCAAAATTCCATAAGTAGATGATTCAAATAAAATCAGTATTTTAAAAATTGTATTTGGATTGGTATGCCAAATTCTGAAGTTTGTCCAGCTGAAATAAGAAATGTGTACAACAAAATTAAGAAGTCTTGTGATGTTGTCCAGCATTTATGCAGCATACTTAAATTTCAGTGCAAAATTCAGTTTTAATGCCAGCATTGATGAAGCATACTTAAATTTCAGTGCAAAATTCAGTTTTAATACCAGCATTTATGCATCATACTTAAATTTCACTGCAAAATTCAGTTTTAATGCCTGATCGAAGAGAGACTGTCTTACTCAGTTAAAAAAAATTGTCATGATAGAAACAAACAAAAAAAACATTTAACATTCAAATTTGATTCTATCTGTCCCAAATTCATTTTGAAACTATAGAAAATACAGGTGCATGCCTATATTCTCAACTTAATATCCTCATTTTTTGTTCTTTGGAAATTCTCCAGTGACAATAAAAGCATACATGAATATTACTTTCCTCTTCACACATGTTAAGAATATCAGCATTAGATAATGTTATTATTATTATTATTATTATTATTATTGTTATTGTTGTTGGTTTTTACTTTTGCTATTATTATAATTTTTGTTGTTGTTGGTCATTTTGATTGATTGATTCATAGTTTCATGTTTTGTTAGCTCACCTCTATGAATTAGAGGAGGGCCATTGCACAACCCCTGGCATCAGTGTCAGAATTGGCATCTGCTCAGATAAAGGCATATATATATATATATATATATGTGCCTCACTGCATCTCAGCCATTTTTCTTCATAGGTCCTAGACAACAGTTTAAAGTGGGTTTCATAGCACCCACCCATGGGGATGGGGCTAACTTTGTACATATACGTACATTAGTTGTACATTCTTGGTTCAATTTTGCTTTAGATCAGGGTTTTTGCACACTGTATGCATAATGTGACCTACATTTCACATTTTACTAGCATATGCTAAGTTTACTCATGGCCAAATAGGTTTTTTGCACCCTGTATATATACTGTTATACCTAGATTCATTAAACTTGGCATGAGGATGCATCTTGACGAATACTACATCCTCATCACAAAAGTAGGTCACTGACCACTATGTAATGCTTCACTGACTTAGGTTAAAATTTTCACACTTGAATCAAGGAACTGAATGATAGTATGTATCTCTATTAGTACCACACCCTTACAACAAAAGAAGGTCACTATTTCACATTTTTACTGGCTTAGGTTAAGGTTTTGCACTTTACTCAATACCAAATAGGTTTTTTGCACCCTGTATACATACTGTTATATCTAGAATCATGAACCTTAGTGAGGGGGTGCATCTTATTGAGTATTACACCTTCATCACAAAAGTAGGTTGCTGTGGCCCATATTTGATGTTTCATTCACTTGGGTCAATCTCAAACACTGTTCATGGTAGAATCAACAAACTAGATGATTGCATGTACCTCATTTAGTACCACACCCTTACAACAAAAGAAGGTCACTGACCTTTATTTCACATTTACTGGCCTAGGTCAAATTTTCGCATTTAGCTCAGGACCACATAGGTTTTTAGCTCTACAGGTCATAGACCAGAAGAGCTTATGGGACGGTTTGTTGTCTATCATCCATCCATCATCCACCCATCAGTTAGCAAAAGTTTGTTTTATCACTCCTCCTCCTAAACTACTTGGAGGATTGCCATGAAACTTTACACACAGCAGCCATCTTAAAAATCGTATCACTACTTTTCACTAAAAGACTTCTTTTGATATCTAGTTGGTCCTGAATGAAAATGATACCAATCTGATGTCCAGTACGACTGCCACAGTGGCTATCTTGAAAATCATGTTGTTGCTACTCCTGCTGAACAGAAAGTCATATTGACAGGATTTTTACCAGAAGACTTCTTTTTATGTCTTGTTGGACCTAAATGAAAATGGTGCCACTCTGATGTCCAATATGGCCACTATCTTGAAACTTTTGTAATTGTTACTCCTTCTGAATGGATGGTCATATCAACATTGCGTTTTCACTAAAAGATTTCTTATGATGTCTAGTTGGACCTAAATGAAAGTGGTGCTGATCTGATGCCCAATATAGCTGCCACATTGGCCATCTTGAAAATCTTGTTTTCACTACTCCTGGATGAAAAGTAATATTGCCATGGGGTTTTCAAGAAAACTTCTTATGATGTCTAGCTGGTCGTAAATGAAAATGGAGCTGATCTGACGTCCAGTATGGCCACTGCAGTGACCATTTTGAAAATATTGTTATCACTACTCTTCATGAATGGATGATCGTATCAATATGGGGTTTTTACTAAACAACTTCTTATAATGTCTAGTTGGTCCTAGATGAAAATGGTGCCATTCAGACATTCAGTATGTCTTTCACTGTGACCATCTTGAAAATATTTTTATCACTACTCCTCCCTCCTGAATGGTCATATCAGCATGGGGTTTTCAATGGAAGACTTATGTCTTCTTGGTCCGAAAGGAAAATGGTGCCATTCAGACATTCAGTATGCCTGCTACAGTGGGAATCTTGAAAATCTTGTTATGGCTACTCCTCGTGAATAAATGGTCATATCAGCATAGGGTTTTCACTGAAAGATTTCTTATGATGTCTAATTGGTTGTAAATGAAAATGGTGCTGATATGACTTCTACTATCGTTGCCACAATGGCCATCTTGGAAATCTTATTGTCGCTGCTTCTCCTAGATGGTTGGTCATATTGACATTGTACTTTCACCAAAAGACTTTTTATGATGTCTGGTTTGTACTAAATGAAAATGGTGCCAATCTGATATCCAATATGGCCACCATGGCACCCATCTTGAAACTCTTGTTATCATTACTACTCCAAAACAGAAAAGAATATCAACATGAGGTTTCCACCAGAAGACTTCTTATGATGTTCTGTTGGTCCTTAATGAAAATGGTGCCAATCTGACATCCAATATGTCCACCACTGCAGCTAATTTGAATTTTTTTTTCGCTGAAGAATATCAGAAATGGTTTCAACACTCAGCAGTTAAAAGGAAGAAATGGTCTTACCTGAATTCCTGGAAATTCTTTTTAGCCAGTAGAGCATCAGTCCCTTTGAGAGACTCTTGTTTACATTCTGTATTATACTGTTATAACTGGAATTATTAACAAGATATATAAGGGATATTTATTTGGACTCTATTTCCACACAGTAACAAGGTGCATAAGAGGTATTCATTGGGACTATATTCCCACATAGTAACAATGTAAAAAGGGGTTTTAATTGTGACTCTATTCCTACACAGTAACAAGGTGCATAAGGGGTATTCATTTTAACTCTATTCCCACACAGTAACAAGGTGCATAAGGGGTATTCATTTTAACTCTATTCCCACATAGTAACAAGGTGCATAAGGGGTATTCATTTTGACTATTCCCACATAGTAACAAGGTGCATAAGGGGTATTCATTTTAACTTTATTCCCACATACATGTAGTAACAAGGTGAATAAGGGTTATTAATTTTGTCTCTATTTCCACATAGTAACAAGGTGCATAAGGGGTATTCATTTTGACTATTCCCACATAGTAACAAGGTGCATAAGGGGTATTCATTTTAACTCTATTCCCACATACATGTAGTAACAAGGTGCATAAGCGGGTATTAATTTTGTCTCTATTTCCACATAGTAACAAGGTGCATAAGGGGGTATTAATTTTGTCTCTATTTCCACATAGTAACAAGGTGCATAAGGGGGTATTAATTTTGTCTCTATTTCCACATAGTAACAAGGTGCATAAGGGGGTATTAATTTTGTCTCTATTCCCACATAGTAACAAGGTGCATAAGGGGGTATTAATTTTGTCTCTATTCCCACATAGTAACAAGGTGCATAAGGGGGTATTAATTTTGTCTCTATTCCCACATAGTAACAAGGTGCATAAGGGGGTATTAATTTTGTCTCTATTCCCACATAGTAACAAGGTGCATAAGGGGGTATTAATTTTGTCTCTATTTCCACATAGTAACAAGGTGCATAAGGGGGTATTAATTTTGTCTCTATTTCCACATAGTAACAAGGTGCATAAGGGGGTATTAATTTTGTCTCTATTCCCACATAGTAACAAGGTGCATAAGGGGGTATTAATTTTGTCTCTATTCCCACATAGTAACAAGGTGCATAAGGGGGTATTAATTTTGTCTCTATTTCCACATAGTAACAAGGTGCATAAGGCATATTAATTTTGTCTCTATTCCCTGGATCCAAGTCAGAGGAAACAAAATGGTAAAATCTATGAAAAGTGTTATCAGAATTTGTTGATATATTTAACAGATACTCATGTATGCAAGCATAGTGGAAAGACACTTAGATATTTTGCAGTGCCTTTTCAGAATTGGAAATGGGAGGGTCAAAACAACTGAAATTTGTCAAACTCAACCATGTAGTATTTTAAATAATAGATTGTCATATGTAGCCAGGAATGTATGAACATTTAGTTATATCTATACATACATACATAACATTGCACATTTTGCCCCACCACATTGGAATGCACATAGCAATCAAACAAATATGCAAAAGTGCACCACTTCATAAGTTACTCTAATTAAATTATGGCATTTGTCATCAATAAAAAACCACAAAGATTATACAAATGGCCATGAAGCTAAAGCCCCAAAATTTCCCAGTGCTTTTTCATTTTGATACTTCAGCAATGTAACATTGCTGTATAATTTTATTTTGGTTGGATTGCAAAGCAATTCTGTCTTGTGGAGTGATTATGTCGGTCCAAGTCCATCTATCTGGCATCAATACTGAGGTTAGGGATTGCATTTAGCTCATTTTCTTAGACACTGTTGCTTGTAGAGTCACATATATTGGTATTTAAATGTGTCATGTGGAGTACTAGACCCTTCAATAAAACTTAGGTAATGGTGATCAATATTTCACAGTCCAGTGATTTTGGTTCACTGTTGCATTATTAACTCAGTTTCTTTAGGTTAAGGTTCACATTTAGGTCATTTTGTCTTACACTATTGCTTATAGAGTCACATAAGTTGGTATTTAGATATGTCATGTTCAGTGCTACCAATTTCAGTGAAAACTTGGTAAGTGTGACCTATATTTTACAGTCTATTGGTGTATATTAAACCTTTCATTTAGCTCATTTTCTCTGGTGCTTTTGCCTGTTGAGTCACATAACTTGTATGTAATTGTGTTATAAAGAGTACTACAGACATCAGTGAAAACTTGGTCACTGTGACCTATATTTCATGGTTCAGTGGTTTGTGTTTATCTATATGTTGAACTCGGGTTATCTTGGTTAAGGTTTGCATTTAGGTAATTTTTTCCAACACCATTCCTCATAGAATCAAATTAGTTGGTATTTAGGTATGTAATGTGGAGTGAAAATTAGGTCGATGTGACATGTTTCACAGTCCAGTGGTTTGGATTAACCATTGCATTAGGGCCAGTTTCTCTAGGTTAGGGTTTGTGTTCAGCTTCAACAGTTTCTCTGACACTTCAGTTTGTTGCAGTCATGTAACTTGAGATAAAGATGCGTCATGGGGAGTACTACATTCTTCAGTCAAAACTAGGTCACTAACCAATATTTCCCAACCACTGAGATCTGTGTTAACCTAGAAACACTATACCATTTAGGTAAAACGAAGCTTTGCAATCTGGCAATAGCACCATGGACATTTTTCTTGTTGTTTATATGCCCCCACTGCTTGCAGTGGGAAATATTGATTTGGTCATGTCCATCTGTCCAGCAGGCTTGCTATGAAGATTGCATAAAAAGCATACAGCGTAGACGGATAAAATTTTACTAGCATATTTGTATCCAAATGACCTTCAATTTTCAGGCCATTAACAGCAATATTTTATATTTTTACCAACTTTTAAAACTTTCTGGACATAAACCTATTTAACTAAAATCATTGTTATGACAATTAGGCAAAACCACTTAAATTTGACAAATCAAATATGTTAGGCATATTTGTATTCATATATAGATGACCTGATTAGACCTTCAGGCCATTACAGTAAGGTTTTCACATTGTTAAATTTTTTTTAATAAGACCTTTTCATCAAAAGCTTTTTTAAGGACAGTTAAAAAGAAACCACTTGACATAGACAATCACAATTTTTTGTCATATTTGTATTTATGTGTGCTTATCTAATTAGATTTTCAGGCCATTATAACAATTTTTCAATTTCTTTACACATTTATTACATTTTTGGTCATAGACTATTTTTATGAAAACTTTGTTACCATTATTAAGTGAAAGTCACTTGAGACAGACAAATGAAATTTGGTATGCCTGTTTGTTGCATATGTTGATGACCTCTTTAGGTTTTCATTACATTATGTTAGTTTTTAAAAAAAAATCCTAAATTTTTTATCTTTTGGGACTCTTTAATCTGTTGTTTGTTTTACAAAATATAAATCTAGTTGTTACATCTTTGACCAGTAAATATATTTCTAGCTTGGATTATGAAATGAAAAGTTTCACACTAGTTAGTATAATATACATACATAGATTTAGACTTTTCAGTTGGTTTTTACTGAGATCCCTTATATTCTCTTATATCTTTCAGTGCATTTAAGATCCACAATACCGGCACAACTTTCTATCTTGCCTCAGACAGACCACATGACAGGAGCAAGTAAGTTGCAGTCTGTTGCTGTTAAGAACACAAAAAAATCACAAGCATATTTTAGTCACTGAATTTACTTTCAAGTGAAAATTAAATAAAAAAGGAAAACAATACAACATAGCACATAGCTGAAATTACTTTCCATGGGAAGTTAATCGTGGAAAAATCCTCTAAATTCTGGAAAACATTATGGCTTAATTAACTGGGCCTGGAAGAAACATGGGAATTAGTAAATCCTGGCACATCCTGTAAAGATCATTGAATTTGATACTTATGGCAGATGTCTGACTGTGTCTTGTGTAATTATTCTGAACAATGGGGTATGTAACTGAGTTACCTCCCCTGAATCAAGTAGGTAGCACCAGCAGAAAATATGGTCCAACAAAAAAACTGAGAGAGAACCTTGTGTCATAGTTTAAATTATGCTTTCCTTGATAATGAAATCCTTGTACTAGCAACTAGGGATAAAATATGTTTAATCTAAGCATAAAGATGAGAAGTTTCAAGTTAATTCAATAGTGTCTTCTTCCTCTTTTTAAAATTTCATATCAACAAAGTCTTACCAACAACTTTTCAAGGCAAACTCACATACTTTTTCTACTGATGTCCAAGTCTTTACTAGTAACTCATTAATCATTCATTTAATTGTTTTGTGTGATAATATTTATGTAAGCAAGGAATATTTTTCTTTATCTATTCAAATATTCATTCTTTTGTAATTATTCTAATTTTGCTACCCAACAATTCATTTGTTCAATAATAATAACTATAATAATAATAATAATAATAATAATAATAGTAGTAGTTGTTGTAGTACAATGAATCCACAGATAAAAAGACACTTCAATATGCAGTCAAAAATCCATTGATTTTAATATATTTTCGTCACCACTCTTTGGCAAAGCAATAACAGCTGCATTACTACATCAATAAAAAGAAGTTCTGAAATGTTGCAATAATTTTAGGACAGCAACTTTTTACTAATTTAGTTTGTATATATAATGTTGTGAATCATGTATTTTGTCAAATTAATGACTTTTCATAAAAAAATGATGAGATTTTTATTTTTGTTAATGCATTTCTTGCACAGATTGATACAGTGAACATTGTTGGGGTGGGAGTACTGTAGAAACATCACAGAACGGTCATATCTGACAGACTTCAGAACTTGACATCTATACACAAAAGATTTTAATGATTGTGAGTTTATTTGTAAGGATTTTGGTTCTTTAGTTTGTTTATTTCTGCATTAAAACGTGCTTTTTTGTATGGCCTTGGCAAGCTTGCAGTCTAGTTCAGTAACAGACACTGCACCCAAATGTCTGTTGTCACTTAATATTGGTTTTCAATCAACACTCATCAATGCCCGATTTCTCTATCATTTTTAGACGTGAATATGATTGTGATGAAGTTAAAATCACTACTTAAACAATTTTATTACTATATTTAATCAAGAGTTTTTCCTTAAAATGTGTATCATTTGTCATAGGGTGTTACAGGTATACAGTACTCAATGGGTGACCCAGAATATCGAGTAGCAACAGGTTATGTAAGTTCAGTCACTGAAAATTTGCATGGTTCATGTGGAAAACTAATTATAAGAAAAGTTAATACTTGAAGCCTTCTTTTTGTTTGGAGTTCATTTTTAGGCATTCTTGATGGCGCATCGTTGATTACATAAACATATACTAGTGGATCAAGAGTCTTGACACATTTTAAGTCCTGATGGGAAGAGAGAGAGGGGGGGGGGGAGGGAAGGAAAGAGAAGGAGCAGAAGAAGAAGAAAAATGAAATGGACCTAAATATGGAAATACAGGTTTGAATAACATATGTAAGGGCAGTAGTTCCAAAAGTGATATCGCGACTGTGGTGATGGGAGTGGTATCGCCTCTGTGGTGATATAATTTTTCTCCCACTGATATATTTCAATATCTTGTTTCAAAATGTATAATAAAAATCTATTTTTCCATATTTACCGGTAGGCCTATTTCAGTTTTTTCTACTCCTCCTCTCTCTCCGTCATGATGAA
The DNA here is from genome assembly GCA_029931535.1 of Margaritifera margaritifera. Taxonomy (NCBI): domain Eukaryota; kingdom Metazoa; phylum Mollusca; class Bivalvia; order Unionida; family Margaritiferidae; genus Margaritifera; species Margaritifera margaritifera. The sequence goes on along the minus strand of JAQPZY010001499.1, from coordinate 736,034 downwards.
CAGACAAAAATATATGAATATGTCATGACTGTAGACCCTCTAGTATATATTTATGTAATCAGTGAGGAAACGCCATCAAGAAATGCCCAAAAACAAACTCCAGCCAACAAAAGTAGACTTCAAGCATTACCTTTTTGTACAATTAGTTTTCCACATGAATCACGCAAATTGTCAGTGACTGAACTTACATGACTTTTTGCTTTTTGATATTCTGTGGTACCCATTCAATTAACAGTATACCTGTTACACTATACAACAAAAATGGTATACATTTTTAGGGAAAATTCTTGATTAAATATATAGTCACAAAATTGTTGAAGTAGCAATTTTAACTCTCATCAAAATCATAATCATATTTGTAATTGGTGGTGAAATTGGGGATAGATAAGTGTTGATTGCAAACCAAAATTAAGTGACAATAGAAATATGGGTGCAGAATCTGTTAACGAACTAGATTGCAAGCTTGCTAAGGTCAAACAGTTCATGTTTGAATGCAGAAAAAAACAAAATATAAAGAACCAACATCCTTACAAGTAAATTCACAATCATTAAAATCTTTTGTTTAAAGATTTTATGTTCTGAAGTCTGTCAGATACAACAGCTCTGTGATGTTTCTACAATACCCCCACCCCGACAATGTTCACTGTATCAATCAGCCCAAGAAATGTGTTAACAAAATAAAATTCTCTTAATTTTTGTATGAAAACAGTCATTAATTTGACAAAATACACAATTTGAAGCATTATATGTATGAGCTAAAATTTTTACAAAGTCACTGTTCTAAAACTATTGTAAAATTTTGGAACTTCTTTTTATCAATGTAATAATGCAGCCATTAATCGCACTGGCATCAAATGTAGAAAAAAAAATCCATGCAAATTGATGGTTTTTGCCTAAAAAAATATATATAATAAAAAGAAAATCTGTTTTTTTAAGTAAATTAAAGGAAATATTTAACTCGTGAAGTGGAAACATTTTTCATTGTCACTCGTGTCTTCAACACTCATGGCAATACAATGTTTCCACTTCACATGTGAAATATTTCCTTATATTTACTCAAAAAATGTAGGTATCCTCTATATACATTCTTAGCTACTGCATTATTTTGATCCAAACAAGTGGAATATACCATGATAACCACTGATGATGAAACAAGCTCTTATATTCAAAGATCAAAATTTTGTCAAAAGAAACTAAGAAGATCTGCTTTAAAATGTGTTATAATACTTTCCTGTTGATACAGACTTTAAATAGGTGGGAATTATTACATGTAATCATGGATTTATTGCCTCGTGCCATGGAAGCAAACAAATTTTATGGTGGATGCCTTAAGTGTACCTTGAGAAACATATTTAAATTCATTCAACTATCATCAAAATCCAAGTGTATTCCTTTTTCAGATCTATTGTTTATTCTTCAGAAATGATACATGATGTACATCAATCCATCAACTTTACAAAAGAAATGTGCCACTTAACCTAACACACTTTAAGTATGACATCCCATTGGATCTTTCTGTATACAGTCTTTGACAAGTTTGTGCTCTTGTAACTAAAATTTTTATGTATGAACCATGTATACCTCTCCCTTGATAACTCGTGCACAACGGGGTCCAAAAACATAGACCGCACTATAAGCGAGGGTACGAGTTACCAAGGGACCTCAAAAAAGTTAAGAACAGGATACCATCTCCGCCAGCAATCGAGAAAACGGGGTGGGGGGTTGTGTTCATCTGTTTAATGGCTGAATGCTCGTTTTATAATCATGTTGGGAATAATTGTCGATAAAGAGCTTTTTCTAATGAAGCTTTTCACTTTTTTTTTGCATAAATTACCTTTATTTTCAAGATACCCAACCTCTGAAAGATCGTTAACAACATTACTCCAACTGGTTTCAACAACCATCACATGTATGTGAAAACATTGCATATTACGTCACTGCCTTTGTCATTGTTGGTTCACAACTAAACAAGATTCCTTTTTTTTCTCAAAAACTAGTGACGTTTATTTAGTGAAACAACTGTCAACGTCGAAACTCGATTTTTTAAATAGATCTATTAGTAAAATATGGATGTCGTGATACATTGCAAGTAATAGTGAATCTTCTTCTCATCCTTGAGGAAATCTCTGAGTGCCAATTCAGGAATTTTAAGTTCACTGCAAACTCTGGAACTCGCTTCTCCATAATGAACCACATCTGTGAAACAAAGCTTTTTATTCACCAGGTACTCATTTCATTTGGTTGCCTTGTTATCTTTGATCACATTTGTGAATGAGTAGGCTAATTTAAAGGTAGTTTAATTATATTACTTACATAATAATATTTATATCAGTGTTCGATTGATCAATAGAAATTAGTTGACCTGACACACGACCGTGACCGCTAGCTCTCATGCATGTAGAATTTGCATGCCTTTTAACTTTTCTTGTATTCCACCCCCTTTAATTGATTTGATACAAAAGATGTAATTAATGTCATAATGCAAAGCAGGTATGGTTTTAATTAAGTGTAGCAATACAACAAATACTTCCACTAGTCAGAGATCAAAATATGGTTAGCACTTAATTAGGTTCTCACAGAAATGCTCGTGACATTTTTCACATTTGAATACATGAGGGCATATTGCATATATGATGATTACACTGGAACCGAATTTAAAAATAGAACTAAAACATGAATTTCTTTTGACAAACTTGTTTAATTGGTATTTATTTATTAAAGTGTTGCCACCAGTAGGCATTAGTGACATTTTCATTAATCAAAATTTTGTCGAATATTGTTATTTACAGTGTACTGAGAATGTTGTTTGTAAAGAAAATTAACAAAATATATGACTTCTTATTAAAAGTTGAGAATTTCATGATTTTGATTCAAATTTCCGGGTATTATCCACTGTTTTTGACGATAAAATGAGCGATATATCAAGGTTTCAGTTACCAATTTTGATCATGATTTTCTTCATGCTCAACAAATAGGGGCCATTGGGGGGGGAAGGGGGTATTTTCTAGTAAAAAAAATGTGATCCATGCCTGACCCTGCATTATAAGCGGGTTCATGAGTTATCTGGGTGCGAGTTATCGAGGGAGTGGTGTAAATGCAGGTATACTATAAAGTTGTCAGAAAGCAGTACAACACAAGTTCTAAAATCCCATCATCAGTTCTAGTAATTAACAGCATACAGGTGTATAAATTGACAAATTCAAAGTAATGTGTATAAAAAGCTTGAAATAAAAAAAGGTAGTTTTCATGTAAACTACCTTGGAAAAAATACAGGACTTGTTGGCAACAAGACTGAAGTGTGAATTAGTATTATAGCAGCTATGAAGAATATCATAGGAAATCTGTTTCTGTAGTTTGTTCAGTAGCATATGATTTTAATATTCATGTATCGGAGAACATAATCAGAAAATAACTAATCATGTACTCTTGTGACTTTTGATTTTATAAAAAAAAAACCAACAAACATCAGTTGTCAAAAGAAAGAAAGAACTTGACTTGCATCAGTTGCTTAAATAAATATTTGCCTTTCAAGATATTTTTATATATATACAGTGAAACCCTGCTATAGCACAATGATTGGGATCCACAAAACGATATTGTGCTATGTACCATATTGTGCTATAGCCGAACAAGTCAGTTAGCTGTAGTAAATGATGCACCCCCCTCCCCACCAATCAGGGGGATAGAAGTGTGCGCAAAACTTTATGCTTCATTGGCACATTTACCATCTTATATCATTGTATATTAAGCAAGAAATAGTGAAAACATAGAGATTGCATCAATAATAGTTTACTTTGTTCAGAGAATCATGCATCGGTACATACATATATATGTACATGTCTAACGTATAGCAATGAATAGTTAAAGTATCAACACGTCTATTCACTAACTGATCTCATTGTATCCTTAAGAGGGAATCCATTATAATTCCATTGAAAATATGCAAACTTAAGTATAATATTTAGTCATTTTGTCATAGATCATTATCTGTCTGAATTCAATGCAAGACTGGGGTGGGGGCAATACTATGGATTTCATTGACACAGTTATCAACTTGTTCCATGTTAAACAAGAACTACTTAAACATTCATTACATATTTTAATTTACTATTAATTTTTGTATATATGAAATCAGCAACTTTAGCATAAATAGTTAAGAGTATGTGTACTCACCAGTCGAATCTGGTTGTATCCATAGTAGTAATTCCATCAGAGATGTGCACAAAGAAGCATAATTTCTATTTTTAAAAAATGTTTGCTAGATCCAGTCGAGTCCTGATATTTAATTTCTTGCTAATACATTCACACAAACTTATAAAACAATTTTTTTTTTCCTGCAACATTCATATTTGCTGGACATGTCCAAAGGGTCTGATTTCTGACCAAAAATAAAATGCATAATTCAGACAGTGGGAGTTTCAAAAAAAGAAACCTGTATTTAGGCTTGAAAAGTACATGTACTTGAGCTGAAAATACAGGAAGTCAAGGGTACTGTATTGACCTCGTTATGTACTTGCAATGAGAACTCTACAGATGTGTATACATGTAAACTGCTTGAACCCAGCTTGGGAGTAAACCATTCAATTGTATGGGCACACAGTGAGTTCCATAAAAACGGTGGAGTCATTCTCTAATGGACAGGGGAAAAAATAAATAAAATAAACCCAATATTCACTGAAAGTTTTGTTTATAACTATCACTTTGTTTTACTGCAGAGCAAAAGCGGGGAGTAGAATGTTTGATTTATAAATTGGGATGAGAATCTTCTTTCTTTTGAGCAACAGTTGTACACAGAATGAATTGAAGAAAAACACAAAGAAGACTTACTGGCTTTATTGTTCCTGATTCAATAATAATAAAATTAACACTTGTCAACTTTTTAATGAGCTGACTTCTTTCAGAAATAAGCTAAGATCAAAATGCAGTGTTGACTACTGACACATTTGAAATGAATATTCACAAATAGAAATGTTTAACATCTTTATTCATATAAAGAAAGATGCAATCATAAGAGACTTTTTCTTCAAGAATACAACACATCTTGCCAAATTATTAAATCAAAATCTTGTTTATTTTGGCACAAAACTTTGCAGTGCTAAAGGAAATTGGTGAAATTATTGTACAATTTTGGGAGTCACACCAAAATCATGTTATATCCGAATTCATACACTATCTCTTTCCCATAATTATAAGTAATTTTTTACACATTATTGTTTGCACTTTGAAAAAAATATGTATTTTTTCATGTACGATATATATAAAAAATTTTGGGAGCCATGTTACATCCGAATGTATGCTATAACTATGTAAATAAGCGTGTTATAGTGGGTTTCACTATATATATATATATATATATATATATATATATATATATATATATATATATATATATATATATATATACATAATGACATGGGCAATGGAAAGCATCTCCTTTCAGTTTTGCTTGGAAAAACAGGCTGTTTTATTAAAATTGAATACTCAAGTTATATGAAAATAAAATTATATAAAAATCAGTTTTCAGAGGCGTGTGCAAGAGGGGCGCCTTTTAGTAAAGGGGCACTTTTTTGGCCAGTGGGGCAATTTTTAAAACATAAAAAGAGCATACTGGTACAAGTATTTTGCAACCAAAGAGCATAATTTTGGTCACAAAATTTAGGACATCATCCTTTAAGAAATAAAAAATGAACATCCACTCATATATGTATTCTGTTTTAAATAAAACATGATAAAATATGACATTAATAGAACATTGTACAGTTTTAAGTAGGTATTTTAGTGATCTGGAAAAGGGGGGGGGGAGCTGCTAGATAGGGCAGAGGGGATGGCATTAGGGGCAAATGTGGTAAGAGCACCCCTTTATTTCTAGCTAGGTGAGTGCCAAAGATGAAAATTCTTGAAGGAATTATTAAAAAATATGATGAAGTGCTGTATAAAGATTTAACTTTAGAAAATGTCTTCATAAGCTGTGAAATAGTTACAAAGGTCAGTGTCTGAATCAGACACTACTCAGAAGTACTGAACAGAACAAAGAAGGTACATTCATTTTTCATTTCACATTGTCATTTTGTGGATTAAGGAGAAAATTAAGACATGCAATTGTCATATGATTAATCTGGCATATTAGATCTTTTGCTTTTTGGGAGTCATTATACATCATTTTATTATGAGATAATAATAATGAGGACAAATATCATCGTTAGAATAACATCATTAAACAATTTTCAATCAAGATGAACACTAAGAGCAAGAATATCTTGATTGAACACAGGCAATGGAATCAAGAGTGTACATGTCTGAAATCATGACAGCCAAAGAATTTGTGGAACATAATTAACTAATATAATACCCATATGAAATGCAATTAATTAATATAATACCCATATGAAATGCAATTAATTTGTAATTGTATCACCATTTTTTGTTAACTTATGTCATCATTGAAAAGAATGACAAAAAAGCACATAATTGGATATGTCTTTAAAAAATAATATTGAATTAAACCCAAAATATTGTTAAAAAATTATATTTCAAAGTTGACAGGCAAAAATAGGTAAAAATTATTGGAATAACTGTTAAGTGTAGCTTAGATAAATAGGACATACTAATGATATCTTGAAATAATCACCAACAATAACTTTAAAAAATGAAGCCAAATAATGAGTGGATAAATTATTTTAGTTGTTTCAAACTGTTTAAATGGTCAGTACATTGTTATTATGTGCATTTTAGCACCTGTGATACAGATACAAAAATTATTTTAATTTTTCCCCTTCCACTAAAATTTATATTCAATGACTAAATTATGTTATGCAGCAGAAATGATATCTCATAATTGCACAGTCAAGACTAGTGTCTTTTTTAATTCACAAGCTTTCCAAATTGTATTGTTTAAAATTACTTGTATGTATTATATTCTGTATTATATATTTTATTATAGTGTATGTATTAATATTCTGTATATCTAATACCACACATTTTCTATTAAGCAAAATCATGAATCGGAAACTTAAATGATAAGTGTCGTATGTGCCACTATATTGTTATATCCATGTAGTATGATTATTGTTGTTGTTCAGCAAGTCATTCAGTGACCAGTATAAAATTAATTTATCTCTTCTCTGCATTCCTTATTAATGAAAAATTACAGTTTTAGCTTAGTTTTATCCTTTTGTGAATTTTCTATGCCAGAAAAGTTGTCGCATTTTTTAAATCTTATAACCTGTCAGTCATCCTACCCTCTCATTATCAGTGCAGAATTAAACTTGAAATGTGTTCTTGGGAGCAGTAAATAAAAATTGCTGCTGATTAAAAACACTTTTTTTATCAGATCTTTGAAAACCTGCGATTATTAAAAAGTCCAAATGAGCACGAAATCAGTATTAGTTCACAATTTATAGTACATGTAACAATTTTGTGGTTTTCGAAATGTGAAGTACTTGATTCACTCATTGAAGGACTCACTATCATGCATCAACTTTCTTATGAAATTCAACAAATTATAAATTATAATGATTTAAAAAAAGATATGTAACATAATGTAAAGATTTAAAAGTATTGAGACACGTTTCTCTAAAGACAAATCATCAATTTTACAGCAGTAAATATGCACAATCAATTAACAGAGTTGAGCAGAATTTGCTGTGCCATGTGACTAATGGTTTTCCCTTGCTTCTAAAAATAGACGAATGTTCAAGGACTTCATTTGTACGCTTGGTATTAAAATGAGCAAGTAAATGTTTCTTAAATATCAAAAATCAATATTTTTGGGAAGTTGGTGATTCTTGGTCATATTTATTTACTGAAATAATGGATATAAACTTAAACAGTGAACACGTCAGTAGTTTTAGTTCAAAGTTTGCTCTAATCTTCTGCTATTTTCATGAAACCTTGATAACAGTTAACTGGTTTAAACAATGGCATAATTCCATCAATATTATCAAATATCTATCGGCGGCAATAAAATTTTCAAATGACTTTAGGGGATATAGAGTACATATTTACAAATGGCAGACACTGTTACATCGAACAGATGAGTGTAGACTGAACTGCGCAGTTGCTTTAATCCTGTGATTAAACTAATCATTTACTTCATATTTACTTTCTAGGTCCATTCTCTCAGGTGTATAAGTGATTGTTATGCATGTAAAGACTTTATTTTGGTTGTACTGGGTATCGTAATCAGATTTGTCAGGAAAGACATCAAAAGGCATCATTGCATAGTAAATGGTTAGTATCAAAGGGCATCATTGCATAGTAAAGGGTTAGCATCAAAAAGCATCATTGCATAGTAAAGGGTTAAAGCATGCAAGTAATGAAAAATTGTGGTATATAAAAATTTTATGTTTTTTCCTAGATGGATGAATAAATTGGGCCTTGCTGCTATCACATTTCGAGACAAAGATCCAGAGCCCGGAACCATGCAACGACCTGACCCACGCAGATACAAAGAAATAGGTACAAGTAGTTACACAGGGATATGATTTATTTTCCTTACTTATTAAATTGAGAATCTGCACATTTTTCTCAAAATATCTGCCACTTATCTTTTTATGTGTTTCCGATAATTAGCACAAGCTGTCTCAGATAATTTGAAAGAGATCAGGACAAGCTGTCTCAGTTAATATGAAAGAGATTAACACAAGCTGTCTCAGATAATTTGAAAGATATTAGCACAAGATGTCTCGGGTAATTTGAAAGAGATCAACACAAGCTGTCTCAGATAATTTGAAAGAGATCAGGACATGTCAAGCTGTCTCAGATAATTTGAAAGAGATTAGCACAAGCTGTCTCAGATAATTTGAAAGATTAGGACAAGCTGTCTCAGATAATTTGAAAGATTAGGACAAGCTGTCTCAGATAATTTGAAGAGATCAGCACAAGCTGTCTCAGATAATTTGAAAGAGATCAGCACAAGCTGTCTCAGATAATTTGAAAGATCAGCACAAGCTGTCTCAGATAATTTTAAAGAGATCAGCACAAGCTGTCTTAGATACATTGAAGAGATCAGCACCAGCTGTCTCAGATAATTTGAAAGAGATCAGCACAAGCTGTCTCATATACTTTGAAGGAGATCAGCACAAGCTGTCTCAGATAATTTTTAAGAGATCAGGACAAGCTGTCTCATATACTTTGAAAGGGATCAGGACAAGCTGTGTCAGATAATTTGAACGAGATTAGCACAAGCTGTCTCAGAAAGTTGTGATTTAGTCATCTTGTTGAGATAAATAAAATCTTTCATGACTGTAATGTTGCAACTGTTATGCTATTTCATTTTAACATACATTTATAACAAAATTTTACATTTAGTGACCTTTATATGGAATGCAAATTCAGTAATTATAAATGTATTTGTAGGCACTACATAATTTTCTGATATTTCAATAATTTTCAATGAAAATTTGAGCAATGCTAGTCAAATTGTAAATTATGTTGCTTATGTAGATTTGGTCATTGTAATGAAAAAAGAAAACTTTTGTCATTTTATTTGTAAGTTGTTTATACCTAGTGAATATACTTTTATGTGACTAAAAAATTGCCTTGTACTTGAGTCAACATACCCTATTTATGCACCTACTGCTTGCAGAGTGGGGCATCTTGATTTGGTTTTCTCCATGCATCCTACACTATATCCTGCCATCCATATGTTCATCTGTCCCAAGAAGCTTGTTTGCAAGAATGCTTAATAACCACTCGATGTAGGCAAGTCAAATTCGGCTAGCATATTTGTAGATGACCTGATTTGATTTTTAGACCTTGTGCTTATTTTTTAATTTTTAAACACATTTTCTCACTTTTTGGACATAACTTATTTTGACAAAAACCTTCTTGGCACAATAAAGAAAAAGCCACTTAAGACAGGCAAATAATACATTCATACATAGATGACCTGATTAGACTTTCAAGCCAGTGCAGCAATTTGTCAACTTTTTTGAACATTTTGGACTCGTACATTTTTGATGAAAACTTTGCTACCATGATTAGGCAAAAAACACTTGAGGTCAACAAATAAAATTTTGTATGCATGTTTGTATGCAGATGTAGATAACATTATTAGATTTTCATGTCATTACAGCAGTTTTTGCAATATTTTTCACTTTCTCAACATTTTTATACCCAGACTATTGGTCTGCAGTGGTGGCAAATATGTTTTACTAATACAGATCTAGTTTTCTATAAATACCTTTGCAAGGGCATCCCAAATTTTGAATTGAGTCATAGTTGTATCCTCCACAAACAAAGTGTGTGGGAGGGTATGGCAGAGTCGGCTTGTCTGTTGGACTGTCACATTTTGTTTTTTATTAATAACTCCTGAAGCCTTTGAGATATATACATGAAACTTGGTATGCTTTTGTATCATGAGGAGACATTTTGTCCTGCAAAAAATAGGGGTTAATCTGATCAGTATTTTAAGAGTTATCCCCATTTTCATTACAAATTATGTTCATATGTTCATCCATCACACTCTTGTCAGGTTAATATGTTCAGAACCATTATAGATATTTTCCTGAAATTTGGTATGCATTTGTATCATGCCAAGAGTTTGTGCCTCAAATAAGATCTAGATTTATCAGATTAGTACTTTTTGAGTTATCTCCCCATTTTTTCTTCCCACTATTTCGAAGAATAGCAGGGGTCATAGAATGCACATTTGCAGCCTTCTGTCATTGACGCTTCATTTCCACTCTATAACTTTAAAGATGTTCATGATTAAGGAATGAAACTTGTCATACTTATGTATCATCGCTAGAAGGTTTGCCATGTACCACATTTGGGTCTTATCTTCAAGGTCAAGGTCACATTGCAGTATTTTAATTTTTCGGTCACTCTTTCCTGTCTACTCTGTAATGTTTAAAGCCATTTGACATTAAGGAATTAAACTTGGTAGCATACATTGTACCACATTGGGGGTCCCACCATCAAGGTCAAGGTCATGGTTGAATATTTTGCATTCTCATCACACTTTCCCTTCTGCTCCATAATTTTAAAGCAGTTTGAAATTCAGTGATGAAACATGGTATACTTATACATCATCACTGTACCACATTGGGGTTACTATCTTCAATGTCAAGCTCATGGTTCAGTATTTTACATTTGCCACCAGACTTTCGCTTGCATTCTATAACTTTAAAACTGTTTGAGATTAAGGGATGAAACTTGGATATACTTGTATACCATCATTAGAAGGTGTGTTGTGTACCACATTGCAGGTCTTATCTTCATTGTCAAGGTAATGACTTCATATTTTAAGCTTTCTGTCACACTTTCCTTTCTGCTATAACTTTAAAGCCATTTGAGATTAATGGATGAAACTTTGTATACTCGTATATCAGTCACACTTTCCATTTGGCTGTGTAACTTTACAGCTGTTTGAGATCAAGGTATGTAACTTTGTATACTCGTATATCAGTCACACTTTCCATTTGGCTGTGTAACTTTACAGCTGTTTGAGATCAAGGTATGTAACTTTGTATACTTGTATATCGGTCACACTGTCCATTTGGCTGTGTAACTTTACAGCTGTTTGAGATCAAGGTATGTAACTTTGTATACTTGTATATCAGTCACACTTTCCATTTGGCTGTGTAACTTTACAGCTGTTTGAGATCAAGGTATGTAACTTTGTATACTCGTATATCAGTCACACTTTCCATTTAGCTGTGTAACTTTACAGCTGTTTGAGATCAAGGTATGTAACTTTGTATACTTGTATATCAGTCACACTTTCCATTTGGCTGTGTAACTTTACAGCTGTTTGAGATCAAGGTATGTAACTTTGTATACTTGTATATCGGTCACACTTTCCATTTGGCTGTGTAACTTTACAGCTGTTTGAGATCAAGGTATGTAACTTTGTATACTTGTATATCAGTCACACTTTCCATTTGGCTGTGTAACTTTACAGCTGTTTGAGATCAAGGTATGTAACTTTGTATACTCGTATATCAGTCACACTTTCCATTTGGCTGTGTAACTTTACAGCTGTTTGAGATCAAGGTATGTAACTTTGTATACTCGTATATCAGTCACACTTTCCATTTGGCTGTGTAACTTTACAGCTGTTTGAGATCAAGGTATGTAACTTTGTATACTTGTACAACATCATTAAGAGGTATGTCAAGCACCACATTGTGGTTCTGTCTTGTATGTGAAGGTTATGGTTACCCACCCGGGCCAGTCCAGGTTGACAGTTTGGTGTTATAGAACAGAAGGGAAAGGGTGATGGAACTTAAAATAGTGAACCATGACCTTGACAAAAGAGACAGAAAACTTAAAAATATGGAGTTGGTTGGTGGGTGGTTTTTAACAATTCTTTTAACAATTTTGCCAAGAAAATGGGAGCTAAGTACCTTTCCCAAGGATAATTGCTGAGCCTTTTGAGATTAAAAGATAAAACTTGGTATACTTGGATATATCATCTGTACAAGATATGTTGTGAACCATCTTTGGGTTCCTATCTTCATGGTCAAGGTCACAGCTGCGTATTTTAATTTTTCCATCACTCTTCTCCACTCTGTAATTTTAGAGCCATTTGAGATTAAGGGATTAAATTCAGTATACATATATATCACCATTGCAGGTGTGTTGTTTACCACATTGGGGGTCTTATCTTCACGGTCAGTGTCATGGTGTTATATGTATCTATTTTTCCATTACTTTCCTTTCCACTCTATCAATTTATAGCCATTTGAGATGAAGGGATGAAACTTGGTATAACTAATGTATCATCTCTAAAAGTGCGTCTCATACCACATTGGGGTCCTATCTTCAAGGTCAAAGGTCAGTATTTTATTTGTCACATTTGCCCTTCTGCTTTCTAACCTAACAGCTGTTTAAGATAAATGGATGAAGTTTGGTACACTTATATATTGTCACTAGAAGATATGTTTCATTGCATGTTTTAGTTCTTATTTCCAAGGTCAAGGTCACAGTTCAAATATTTTTAGGTTTCTTTTGTTTCTGCTTAATATTATAAAAACTGTTTTAGGTATAGGGATGAACCATGGTACACTTACAATTCTCAGTTTGATGACATCTCATGCATCACAGTCAAGGTTTTAACTTCAGGGACAAGATAACTTATCAATCTTTTTACCCCTTGTTTGCACTTTTCCACTAATGACCTTTGAGATAGAGCAATCAAACTTTGTTATTTTCCATGTCTGCACAGTAACTTTGAGCTCTGCCTATAAGGTCATAGATTTTATTTTTGTGAACTTTGGTGACCTCAGAATGGTAGGGCAGCAGACACGCATTCACTGAGTATGCTTGTTGAAAATTGTGTTTACACTTCGTTATCTTCATATCATATTCTGTTAGCACTTACTGAGTGAGAGATCTAGTTTAAAAGAGCCAAAACTTTAACATATCTGTGTGAACATCAGGATGTATTCACCCCATTCCATATATTATTTGGCATGGCTCACATTAATATGATTTTTACCTTTGACATTTCAGATGAAGACTTCAGCGAGAGTAGTGATGATGAGCCAGGTTGGTTGACACTCAAAGTAGTTAATGATCTTTTTTTTTAAAACCAGGAAAAATTCACAATTTCAAGAAGGGCATTTGATGTATCCTCAAATTAATTTTTTTCACAAATTCAAATTCCCATAAAACCAGAAAATATTGTTGGGGATTAAAGTAGATTATTGTATAAAATAAATTTAATTATAAAAAAAGATTTGTTTTCAGAATGACTCAATTATTGAGATCACATTGCTTTTCTGCAACAGAAAGCATGCACAGACATCCAGTATGGCCACCACAGTAGCCATCTTAAAAGCATGCACAGCCAATTTACAGCAGGTTGCAAATTCTGCAACAGAAAGCAGAAAGCAAATCTCAGCCAAGTTACAGCAGGATGCAAATCGATAATGATTTCCCAAGGTCCAATATACTGTTTGTTAACTTTATCAATTTCTTTCAAATGACTGTTATTGAGATTAACAAAATTGTATGAGCATTTTTCTTCATTACTTCATAAGAAGCAGAAATTGCAACCACACTATTTTGCATCCAATCTCTCACAGAGTTCTTAGTACTACAATACGTTTGACAAACATGTGTCATCATATTGATGCACAGTAAATGTTCATATGACAAAAGTGGACATCCTTAAGTCAACCATGAAAATATATTTCTAGTCAAAACATAAATCAATTTATTTGTCGCCTTGGAGAATTATGCCATTTTTAGTTCACCTGTGCAAAGTGCAGGAGAGCTTAATCTATGTCCCCAGCATTGTTGGCATCAGCAGATTTAGAATACAGATTAAAGTTTGTGTTTAAGACTTTGATTATAGCTCATGTGATGGAACTGGGCATTTAAATTACATTTCTGTGTGTTTATTAGTATATGTTTACCTTATTTAATACTTTTTATCCAGTTGTACTAATTGTTTCTTAATTTATAGAGAAAATTTTGAGCTTCAATTATGCATTTAAGGTTTGCTCACTGTAGACAGCAGGTGTAAGTTTGTGTTCAAGGCATTGTTTATAGCTCATAGGAAGGAATTATGCATTTAAATATTACTTTGGTTTGTTGTTTTGTGTATGAATAACATAATTTGTTACTACTTAATACTGTTTTAGTCATTTTTTTTTTTTCAATTTGTAGTGAAAAGTTAAGGTCAAAGTTTCTGTACACTTCTCCCCTGATTATGCAGCAGTGGGGACCATAAACATCAACTGCGGCATAAGCAAGAGTGTGAGATAGTGAGGGCGACTCAAATTTTGATTAACAATTTTGTGGTAGGATGGTGGTGCTAGCAACTTTTGTTGATACATCTGAGTGATAATATCCTTTGTCCTACACAAATAATTATTTAATGGATTTTAATACCAATGGTATTGGCTCATAAGATGTCAGTTAAAGTCCATAAATTTATGATATACTTTAAACATAAATCATGTTGATGTGCAGTACTTGAAAATTTGTGCATCAGTTAGGTTGGAGTTGCTTGCCTCTCAGTATCAGAGCATGTATATCCATTGTAAACAAACACAAATGAACTAAAGGCTCATACCTAGAATTACACTCATAAACTGCCACAGCCAAACCCAGTAATATGTTTGCACTGGTTAATTCCTGAAGATAACAATTTTAAATTTCACCATACACTTCTTCATATATAGCACATGGTAGTGACTGAGTACAACTCCATATCATTTGTTCTAATAAAAACTGTGTGTATGCAGCAGTTGCTCTGTCCTGGAACACTATATTAAGATCAAGAGAAATAATCGACACTAAAGAAAGAGTTAAGAAAACAACTTGATCGTTATATTAGAACTTGCAGGTTATTTTGGAATGTATCACTGCAAATTTTGATGAAGAATCCACAGATTAAAGGTGTCTGTGGTGTGTGATTTTAGCAAGAAATTAGACTGACTCTGCATGCAGGTTTTAATGTAATGTCTGCACCTTTCATGTAATGTAATCGGATGGAGACAATGAATTAATAATATAATTATTTAGAAGATAGCATTCTGGTATGAAGTCCTTTCAGATTTGTACAAATGATACCAATCTGCTTTCAAATATGATAGCCATTACTAAAAACAGATAAACCTTTAAACATTCTCTTCTCATAAACTGCTGAACAGAATTTGACCTAATTTGATGGAAAGCATCCTGGCACGAAGGAGTTTAATGTTTGTACAAATGTTGCCATGCCGCCATCAAATATGGCCACTGTAAAATATAGAAAAAAAACTTTAAAGTACTTCTCAAAAACTGCAGAACAGAATTTTACCAAAATTTGACAGAAAGTATCCCCTCATGAAGGTCTTAGAAGTTTCTGAATTATTGTGCTGATCTGTCATCAGATATGGTCACTGTAAAATATAGAAATTATTATGCTGATCTGTCATCAAATATGGCCACTGTAAAATATAGAAATTATTATGCTGATCTGTCATCAAATATGGCCACTGTCAAATATAGAAATTATTATGCTGATCTGTCATCAAATATGGCAACTGTAAAATATAGAAATTATTATGCTGATCTGTCATCAAATATGGCCACTGTTTACTAAAAGTAGAAGAAACTTAAAATATCTTCTAAAAAAACTGCTGAACTGAGTTTGACAACATTACACATCCTGGCATGAAGACTTTGCATATTTATATAAATGATGCCACCTTGCCACCAAATGTCACTGGTGTTACTAAAAATAAAAAACAAACTTTAAATTACATTTCTCAAAAACCAGTCAACAGAAGTTGACCAAATTTCACAGAAAGCATCCTTGTATAGGGCCTTTCAAGTTTGTGCAAATAATGCTGATCTGCTATCCAATATGACTGCCATTACCCAAAAAATATTGAAACATTTAAATGTCAGAAAGCATCATACTAACTCAAATTGTTTGGCCAACTGCCTTACATGGGGCTTGAGGTAGATGTCATCAAGGTGAGCGATCTCAGGTCCACTTGGGCCTCTTGCTTTAGTGGAGCCATGGTGGTTGAATGGTTAAGGTGTTGGACCAGATGGGTGCAGGTTTAATTATCATCATTGGATCAGCCCAGATTGGCTATTGTGATGTGTCCTTGAGCAAGGCATTTTGCTCTTCTTGCCTCAGTACGATAAAACCTTCATATGTTGCAGTGCTGCAAAATGCCAAATCAAACAGCCTCTTGTTTTTGATTTCCATTTTATACTTTATTATTGTATATACTCGCATATAAGCTGATACCAACTGTTATGTATGATGCTTATATAATATTATAAATATTTTAGGAAATTATAAATGTTTCTTCACTTTAATATTTGCTTAAATCTTAATGTTATCAGGAAAAAAACATGTTTAACTAGTGTCCTTGAATTAGGTTGTTTTGATCAATATGTTTTCTCAATTTGAAGGTCAAGGTTGAATTTTGTTTACAGTTAAAATTCCATTAAGATGACACACATTTTAGAACATTCTGTCATGTGACCAATCTTTATATATACCATGTTTGGTGGACATTTGTTCAGTTTTGACATTACCATCAGTCTTGTAAAGAGCTATTACAGTTGTGAAAATTCATTACAAATTCTAAGAGAGGAATTATTTTTAAATATTCATTGGATTATAACAGTGCTCATAAACTTTTGGATTTTGGATTTTTAAATAATGATTTTGGAATTTAACTGAACTTATTCAGAGATTTTGGAATACTTCATTTTGACATCAGCACATCAAGATTTCTAGTACATCAGGACTTTGGAGACCATTAGCACATCATAACATTCAAGGACACAGCCGTGAATTCGGAACATTCTATATTAAGGACTTGTGATTAGAACAATCATTCTTATTGGATTATTAGGATTTCAAAACACATTACTGTAAGTGACTTTTTGATTTTTCATTTTAATTATCTAGTAATAAATTGCTTGTTGATTTTTTACCTGATTTGTTGGTTTCACTTTCTTTCTGTTACATTTTTCTTAGACCATAGAGATGTAACAGAAATTGGGGGCTCGTCCGGGATCTGAATTTCCTTAAAGCATGTTAGAGATATTAAATTTATTTTTGAAATTCATATTGATTTTGTCTCGGAATTTATTTTTTTTTTGTCTTTGGCAAAGATTTTATATAGAGAAATTTTTTTGTGTGAAACCAACAAGCATTTACAATGGCATCTAATATTCAGAATTTCATTTCAAAACCTACCCAGGAGGGGTTAGAGTGCATGAGAAAGGATGAGTTGCTCGAGCTTGCCAGAAAATACAGTCTATCTGAGGCAAAAGTATCATTGACAAAACAGGAAATAAAGATTATTTTAATTCAGTATTTAGTAGGAAAGGGAATTTTTGAAAATAGTGCTTTAAGTTTGAAGAGAAAGCCTGTATCTGGTTCTGACAGGAAATTAAGGGAATTAGAGTTAAAGAACCAGATGGATTTAGAATTGGCAAAGCTTCAGATTCAGAGAGAGAGAGAGAAAGAAGAGAGGCAGATACAGATGGAGAGAGAGAAAGAAGAGAGGCAGATGGAGAGAGAGAAAGAAGAGAGGCAGCTACAAATGCAGAAGGAAGAGAGGCAGATGCAAATGCAGATGGAGAGAGGGAGAGAGAAAGAAGATAGACAAATACAAATGCAGATGCAGATGCAAAGAGAAGAAAGGGAAATGCAAGTTAAGTTAAAGAGAATTAGAACTGGCAAACAGAGCACACTCCACTCCTTTAAAAACAAGTTCAGGTTTTGATGTTACTAGATATATTAGGTTAGTACCCCCTTTTCAGGAAAAAGAAGTAGATAAATAGTTTCTTCATTTCGAGAAAATAGCTGAAAACTTGAAATGGCCCAGAGAGCATTGGACTTTGTTATTACAAAGTGTACTTATTGGCAAAGCTCGTGAAGTCTACATTTCACTGTCAGTACAACAAAGCACTGATTATGATGTGGTTAAGGAGTACATCTTGAAAGCTTATGAGTTGGTACCAGAGGCATATCGACAAAGGTTTAGGAATTGTAGAAAAGAAACTGGACAAACTCATGTCGAATTTGCAAAGGATAAAGAACAACTATTTGATAGGTGGTGCTCAGCCAAGAAAGTTGATCAAGCTTATGATAACCTCCGACAGCTCGTATTAATTGAAGAGTTCAAGAGGTGCATCCATAGTGATGTTAAAACCTATCTTGACGAGCGGAATGTGGAAACTTTGGAAAATGCTGCTCGTATGGCTGATGATTATTCCTTGACTCACAAAATTTCATTTGGCAATAAGTCGTCCTCTCAGCAGTTTTCTGGTAAAAAACCATTTCAATCTCATTCGAGTACTTCCAAATTTCACAACAGCACAACTGTTAGGAATCAAACATCTGATAAGACTGATCAGAAATCCTTATCTCTTCCTACGTGCACTTATTGTAAAACGAAAGGGCACGTTATTTCTGATTGCTTCAAGTTGAAAAATAAGCAACAGAGTAAAGACAGAGCTTTTCCAAATGCTCTTATTTCTACGAGGTCAAGGTCACGGTCTTGTATTGAAAGCAATACATTTGTTGGGTCAAACAAACCCCAGTCTGATTCTATTTTGGAGGCTTATGAACCATTCATGTCAGAAGGTTCTATATCACTTATTGGTGATTCTGCCAAACCTATCCCAATTAAAATATTAAGGGACACTGGAGCTTCTCAGAGTCTTTTATTGTCAGGTACTTTGCCTTTGTCTGAAGAGTCTTCTTCAAGTGAAAGTGTTCTTGTTCAGGGAGTAGAGTGCGGCTTTGTAAATGTTCCTCTTCATTGTGTAAATTTGGCATCAGACTTAGTTTCTGGACCTGTGACTGTTGGGGCAGTGACTTCTTTACCCATAGAGGGTGTTCATTTATTACTAGGCAATGACCTAGCTGGAGATAAGGTTGTGGTTAATCCACTTGTAACTGACAAGCCTTGTTTGGATCAGAAAGTTGATCCTGTCGAAACTGAAATCCCTGATTTGTACCCTGCTTGTGCAGTTACTAGAGCTATGGCAAAAAGAGCTCTTGAGAGTGATGTTGATCAGGATATTATTCCTTTAGCTGACACATGTATTGGTCAGTCTTTTGATGAGGTCACTTTTTCCTCAGGTATTGATCAATCAAATGGTATTGATCACAGTGATCCTCTTTTGGCAACTCATTCTCTTTGTCCTACTCAGGGTGACAAACGACAATCCCTTGTCGTTGAACAGGAGCAAGATCCCGAGAGATCTTGTTTGTTTCAGAGGGCTATTAGTGAAACTGAAGCCACACAAGTTCCAGTGTGTTACTTTGTGAAAAATGGGGTCCTTATGAGGAAATGGAGACCACCTGATGTACCCGCTGGTGACGAGTGGTCAGTGAGCTATCAAATTGTTGTTCCTAAGTCATATAGACAGGAAATTCTTAATTTAGCCCATGAAACTTCTTTGGCTGGTCATTTAGGAGTCCGTAAGACTTATCACAAGATCTTGAATCATTTTTATTGTCCGAAACTCAAAAGTGATGTTTCTAAATACTGCAGATCTTGTCACTCTTGTCAAATGGTAGGAAAACCCAATCAGAAGATACCTAAGGCTCATCTGCAACCTATTCCTGCATTTGATGAACCATTTAGTAGAATAATAGTAGACTGTGTTGGTCCTTTACCTAAAACCAAGTCAGGCAACCAATACTTGTTGACCATCATGTGTGCATCTACAAGATTTCCAGAAGCAATTCCTCTGAGAAATATAAAAACTAAAACTATTGTGAAAGCTTTGGTGAAGTTTTTTACACTTGTTGGCCTTCCCAAATCTGTCCAGTCAGATCAAGGGTCAAATTTTATGTCTGGAATTTTCCAACAAGTTATGCATGAATTAGGCATCCAACAGTTTAAATCTTCTGCCTATCACCCTGAAAGTCAAGGTGCTTGGGAAAGATTTCATCAAACTTTGAAGAATATGATTCGATCCTATTGCTTTGATACAGAAAAGGATTGGGATGAGGGTGTTCATTTGTTGTTGTTTGCTGTTAGGGAATCAGTTCAAGAGTCATTGGGTTTTAGTCCCTTTGAACTAGTTTTTGGTCATACTGTCTGTGGACCATTGAAATTATTGAAAGAGAAACTTCTTTCAAATGAAGACTCAAAGATTAATCTTCTTGATTATGTCTCTGATTTCAAATACAAGTTGTCAAAGGCCTGTGAAGTAGCAAGAACTAATCTTCACACTACCCAGTCAAAAATGAAATTAAGTTATGACAGAAATTCACAGGAAAGGAGTTTTAAACCTGGTGACAAAGTTCTGGCTCTCTTTCCCATACCTCAGAATCCTCTTCAGGCTAAATTTTATGGTCCTTATACCATTGCAAAGAAAGTAAATGACTTAAATTATATCATTAACACTCCTGGGAGACGGAAACAGAAACAACTTTGTCATATAAAAATGTTAAAGGAATATTTTGACAGAGATAGCTCAGCTAATTATTCAGTTAATTTAGTTGTACCTGTCCCACACAGTGAAGATATCAACGATGGTACGATCAGACTATAGTGACTCTGGTATAACCAATCTTCGGAATTCAGAAATATTGAACAACCTAGACCAGAAACTTTCACATCTACAACAACAGGAAAGAAATGAACTAAAACAGCTATTACATGACTATGAGCACTTGTTTCCTGATGTTCCAACACGAACAAGTAAAATTTATCATGACGTTGACATTGTAGATTCTGCGCCTGTGAAACAGCATCCTTATAGGATGAATCCTCTCAAACAGAACTATCTGAAGAAAGAAATTCAGTATTTACTGAAGAATGATTTCATAGAACCAAGTAAAGGTAACTGGAGTTCACCATGTATTCTTGTTCCCAAGCCAGATAATACATTCCGTATGTGTACTGACTATAGAAAAGTCAACAGTGTCACCAAAACTGATTCATTTCCAATCCCAAGAATGGACGATTGCATTGATAAAATTGGAAATGCGGAATATGTTACCAAGTTTGACCTTTTAAAAGGATTCTGGCAAATTCCACTGACGGAAAGGGCAAAAGAAATTTCAGCATTTGTAACTCCAGATGGACTTTATCAATATAAAGTTATGCCGTTTGGAATGAAAAATTCGCCTGCAACGTTTCAACGTCTGATGAACATGATAACATTTGGTCTTGATAATTGTGACGCTTATATCGATGACGTCATTATCTACAACAACACCTGGGAAGATCATTTGGAAACCATTCGAAAATTCTTTGATCGACTCAGTGATGCGAATCTGACAATTAATTTGAGCAAAAGTGAGTTTTGCCATGCTTGTGTCACATTTTTAGGACATATTGTGGGACAAGGTCAAGTTAAACCTATAGAAGCTAAGGTCAAAGCTATCTCTGAATTTCAAGTTCCAATTTGTAAAAAGCAACTGATGCGATTTCTAGGTATAGCTGGATATTATCGGAAATTTTGTTCCAATTTTTCCAAAATTGCTGAACCTTTGACAAGTTTATTGAGTAAGAAAACCAAATTTCATTGGTCTGACAAGTGTCAGGAATCTTTTGACAAGTTAAAGGCCATGCTTAAGAATGCACCAGTTCTTTCTGCACCAAATTTCAGCCAATCATATAAATTATCTGTTGATGCAAGTGATGTAGGGGTTGGTGGAGTATTGATTCAGGAAGACAAAAGTGGTGTGGATCACCCTGTGTGTTATTTTTCTAAAAAACTAAACAAGCACCAGAAAAATTATTCCACAATTGAGAAGGAATGTTTGGCTTTGATATTGGCTTTACAGCATTTTGAAGTGTATGTTACCTCAGCTCTTTCTCCAATTATTGTGTACGGTGATCACAATCCCCTTACTTTCATCAACAAAATGAAAGATAAAAATCGGAGATTGTTGAGATGGAGTTTGATATTGCAAGAATATAACATTGACATCAGACACATCAGGGGAAAAGACAATGTGATTGCAGATGCACTCTCACGTGCCTAGAAATGTAATATTGCTTGATGTAATTAAGTCCAGTATCATAAAACATGTTCTTATGTAATTTTGGTTATTATAGTATTAGATGTATATTCAAAAGAAAGCTTTATTACATAAATCTTTCTTTTTCTTTATGAGGGGAGGTGTTATGTATGATGCTTATATAATATTATAAATATTTTAGGAAATTATAAATGTTTCTTCACTTTAATATTTGCTTAAATCTTAATGTTATCAGGAAAAAACATGTTTAACTAGTGTTCTTGAATTAGGTTGTTTTGATCAATATGTTTTCTCAATTTGAAGGTCAAGGTTGAATTTTGTTTACAGCTAAAATTCCATTAAGATGACACACATTCTAGAACATTCTGTCATGTGACCAATCTTTATATATACCATGTTTGGTGGACATTTTTTCAGTTTTGACATTACCATCAGTCTTGTAAAGAGCTATTACAGTTGTGAAAATTCATTACAAATTCTAAGAGAGGAATTATTTTTAAATATTCATTGGATTATAACAGTGCTCATAAACTTTTGGATTTTGGATTTTTAAATAATGATTTTGGAATTTAACTGAACTTATTCAGAGATTTTGGAATACTTCATTTTGACATCAGCACATCAAGATTTCTAGTACATCAGGACTTTGGAGACCATTAGCACATCATAACATTCAAGGACACAGCCGTGAATTCGGAACATTCTAAATTTAGGACTTGTGATTAGAACAATCATTCTTATTGGATTATTAGGATTTCAAAACACATTACTGTAAGTGACTTTTTGATTTTTCATTTTAATTATCTAGTAATAAATTGCTTGTTGATTTTATACTTGATTTGTTGGTTTCACTTTCTTTCTGTTACATTTTTCTTAGACCATAGAGTCGTAACACCAACTGCAAACTGCATAGATCCAGATCTGCCTTCGCATAATGCGTCGCCAGATCTGGGTCTATGCAGTTTGTAAGGACTAATCAGTAGAACAAACAACATAGACCCTGATCTGCTGGCGCATTATGCGATGGCAGATCAGGGTCTATGTTGTTTACATTTGGACCCAGCTTATACATGAGTATATACTTTACTGTTTTATCTTTGACAAAAGTTTTAGCTCAATGGAGACATTTAAACATAAGGTATTTTGAACAAAATGACATGAAAAAAGCATGAAATCTCTCTCTCTCTCTCATTCAAAAACAAATGAACAACATTCACTCTTTTGAAATAATATCCTATTGCATCATAACTTATTGGAATCATGAGGTGTCAGGATAAAAGCATGATGATGGGATATCAATATCCTTGTCATAATTATCCATTTTTCAAAGTTAGTGAGAGTCACTGAATTACAATAACACATAATATTTATTATTATTTACTCCAAAGTGCATGTAGCACAATTACGTCAGATCAACAATCATAGTATTGTTTTGAGTCCTCCTCAGTGCCTGGTCAATGCCAGCTCCTTAATTTTTTTTGCAAGACCACTGCACAGACACGATAATTTCTGTACACATTATTTGTTTGGTCCTTTATTTTCTGTACATGACCACTGCACAGACATGATAATTTATTATACACATTATTTGTTTGTACTTGTGAAAAAAATTAGTGTGCACAGAAAATTACAAATTATGGTAATTAAATGAGACTGTCAGCCATAATGACTATATACTCAAGACATCAACATGCAGTATTAAATCTAACACAATGATAATGTAGAAAAATCTTGATCTAATCAGCAAAATGCATATACTTTGGCCAACATATATACATGAATGAATAAGAGAAAATGAATAAGTTACAATAATAAGATATGTTGCTCCCTCATTTTAACGCACTCAGATAACTCCCGATCCTGCTTATAATGCAGGGGCAGGTGTATATCCCATTTTTCTTGTAGAAAATACCAAAAATTAGGCCTCTAAATGCTGAATGTAAATAAAATTGCAATCAAAATTGGTTATTGAAACCTTGATACATTACTCATTTTATCGTTGAAAACAACAATTAGTGCCCAGAAATTTGGAATCTACATCATGAAATTCACAACTTTTATATTTTGTTCAATTTTGTTTTAAAAACAAACTCTCAATACACTGAAAAAAAGCAATATACAAAGAAAAATCGATCAGTGAAAATGTTGGTAATGCCTACTTGTGGCAATGCTTTAAAATTTTTTTTACCAATTAAATAAGTCTTGCCAAAGTGCAATTCATGTTTCAGTTTTCTTTTAATTGAGTTTCAGTGTAATCATCATAAATATGATAAGCCCTCTTGAATTCAAAATATAAATATTGTGTTAGAGTGAAGCCCTTGAGTGTTTCCCTGTTAACCTAAATAAGAGTCAACTGTGTATTGATCTCTGACTTGCAGAAGCATTTATTGCTTTGTTAGAATCAGCTAAAAGTTGACCTACTTTGTATTATCACATTAATTGCATCATTTGTATCAAATAAAGTAAAGGAGGTAGAATAAAAAAAGTTACAAGGCATGCAAATTCTACCTGCATAAGAGCTTGCAATTACTGTCATGTGTCAACTCATTTCAATTGAACAATCGAACACAGTTTTAAATATTGTTATGTAAGTTAATATTAAAGTATCTAACGTTTTTCAGCAGTTTATCCTACTCATTCACAAATGCGATAAAGGATAGCAAGTGAACCAAGTGATAAGCGTACTTAGCGCATGAAAAGCTTAGTTTCATAGATAGGGTGTTTTATGGAGAAGTTTGTTGTGAACTTAAAATTCCTGAATTGACACTCAAAGCTTTCCTCAAGGTTGAGCAAAGATTTAATGATTAATTGCAATTAAATCACAGCATCAATATTTTACCGATAGAACAATAAAAACAATAAAGTTTCGACGCTGTTATTTTTTAAAATAAATGTCCATCTTTTTTTAAAATAGGATCTTGGTTCTGTACTGATTAAACAATAACACTAGGCTGTATCCACATTCACATGCAAAAAGCAGTGATGTAATGCACAGTGATTTTGCTGTTACACATGTGATGTGTATTGAAACCTCTTGGAGTAATGTCTTAACTATCTTTCAGAGATTGATTATCTTTAAAATAAAGATAATTTATACAGAAAAGTGAACAACCTAATTAGAAAAAAGCTATTTGTTGACAATTATTCCCAGTGTGATATTATAAAATGAGTATTTAACTGTTTAACCTGCCCCCCTCCCTCCACTGTCCATCCCTTTCTTAATTTTTCAAAGGTACCTTGATAACTTGTGCCCTCTCATGCTGCGGTCAGTGTTTTTGAACCCAGTTGTGCATGAGTTGGCGAGTAAGAGGTGTAATAATGCAATACCTCATGAAGCTGATGAAGTAGTTGTTTCCATCCAAGGGAGATTCCTGACAAGGCAAAGTACTTTGTGCCTACTGCATTACACAGAAGTTAGTCAGATGTAGTAATAGGAATAATAAGACCTGCAGAAATTGTACCTGAATCAAAGCAAACACAATGGGTAAAGCTGGCTGCATAGTAAAAATGCAGTCAAGAAACTAAAACTGAATTTGCTTCAAAATACGTGTATAATATAAAACAGTAAGAAAAAACATAACTACACATGACTCATTCTGTGATATGCCCCCTTCCCCATCCTCCTGTCAGTCATGACATTTCATCTTTGGTTAGGACCATCATGTTAAAAACTTGATCCAGCATACACGTCTCGCTCGATAACTGGCTCACAGTGGGGTCCAAAAACACAGACCGCAGTATAAGCAAGGGCACAAGTTACTGAGGGACCTCAAACAATTTAAGAAGGGGTTGCTGTCCCAGCTGGGCATCGACAATGGGAAGATGCTTTTCTGTGTAAATTACCGTTATTTTCAACATAACCAACCTTTGAAAGATCAGTAAAAACATTACTCCAAGAGGTTCTGACACCGAAAACATTGTGTGTTACACCACTGCCTTTTGCATGTGAATGTGGATATATTTGAGTGTTATTGTTGATTATCAACAAAACAAGATTTCCTTTTTTCAGAAACTACGGACATTCAATTCATGAAACAACAACCGCCAATGTTGAAATCATTTTTTTTTAAATATTGTTCTGTTAGTAAAATAATGATGCTGCAATTTCATTGCAAGTAATAGTGAAATTTCTGCTCATCCTTGAGCAAACCTCTGTTTGCCAATTTGTGAACTTTAAGTTCACTACAAACTTTGGAATTCGCTTCTCCATAATGAACCATATCTGTGAAACAAAGTTTTTCATGCACTGAATACTTGTTTTGCTATCGTTGATCACATTTTCGAATTAGTTGGATAAACCACTGATTAATGTTAGATACTTTAATTATGTTACCTACATAATAACTGGTCAATTTAAATGAGCTGACCTGACACTATCGTGACTGCTAGCTCTTACATGGGTAGGATTTGCATGCCTTATAACTCTTTTTTTATTATTATTCCACCCCCTTTATTTGATTTGATACAAAAGACATAATTAACACTGAAACCGAATTAAAAGATAGAACTAAAACACTTATTTGATTGGCATTTTTTCTTAAAGTGCTGCAATGAGTAGGCATTACTGACATTTTCATGGATTGAAATATCATCAAATATTGTTATTTACAGTGTACTGTGAATTTTTTTTATAGAAAGCTTAAAAAAATATGACTTCTTATTAAAAGTTGCTAATTTTATGATGTTGAATCAGATTTCCAGGCACAAAGTGCTGTTTTTGATGATGAAACAAGTGATATATCAAAGTTTAATTTACTAGTCATGATCACAATTTTATTCATGTTCAACAAACAGGGGCCAATTCTTTTGGTATTTTCTAGAAAAAAATGGGATGCATGCCTGACCCCGCATTATAACCGGGTTTGCGAGTTCTCTGGGTGCGAGTTATCAAGGGAGAGGTGTATATCACAAAGTCATTTCATGAACCCTGACCAGCATGTTATAATGAGGTTTGACTGTATTTTAAAATCCAGATGACAGCCAGGATGACCTGACCAAACTCTATCGCCATCTCCAGGACCATGATTTGAGTATCGATGGCAAGGACC
This sequence comes from Margaritifera margaritifera, assembly GCA_029931535.1. Lineage (NCBI taxonomy): Eukaryota > Metazoa > Mollusca > Bivalvia > Unionida > Margaritiferidae > Margaritifera > Margaritifera margaritifera. The sequence continues at coordinate 708,563 of JAQPZY010001499.1, read as the reverse complement.
GCAACAAGCAGCGTCGCAAAACTTTGTCCCAGGGAGGAGATGACACAGAATTATCTGAAGGACTTGACAAGATCAAGAAAATCAAAAGTTTGCAGAGGACTCTAAAGGTTACTTATCATTTTTAACTCACCTGGCCATAAGACCAAGTAAACTTATGGTATGTTTTAACTCACCTGGTCATAAGACCATGTAAGTTTATGGTATGTTTTAACTAACCTGGCCATAAGACCAAGTAAGCTTATGGTATGGCTTTGCATGTGTCATATGCTGCCTGTCCATTATAACTCACTTGGCCATATGACCAAGTAAGCTTATGGTATGTTTTAACTCACCTGGCCATAAGACCAAGTAAGCTTATGGTATGTTTTAACTCACCTGGCTATATGACCAAGTAAGCTTATGGTATGTTTTAACTCACCTGGCCATATGACAAAGTAAACTTATGGTATGTTTTAACTCACCTGGCCATAAGACGCAGTAAGCTAAAACCAAGAAAGCTTATGGTATGGCCTTGCATGTGTCATAAGCTGCCTGTCCATTATAACTCATCTGACCATTAGACCAAGAAAGCTTCTGGTATGGCCTTGCATGTGTCATATGCTGACTGTCCATTATAACTCATCTGGCCATAAGACCAAGAAAGCTTATGGTATGGCCTTGCATGTGTCATATGCTGCCTGTCCATTATAACTCATCTGGCCATAAGACCAAGAAAGCTTCTGGTATGGCCTTGCATGTGTCATATGCTGTCTGGCCATTATAACTCACCCAGCCATAAGACCAAGTAGGCTTCTGGTATGGCCTTGCATGTGTCATATGCTGCCTGTCCATTATAACTCATCTGGCCATAAGACCAAGTAAGCTTCTTGTATGGCCTTGCATGTGTCATATGCTGTCTGTCCATTATAACTCACCTAGCCGTAAGACCAAGTAAGCTTCTGGTATGGCCTTGCATGTGTCATATGCTGCCTGTCCATTATAACTCATCTGGCCATTAGACCAAGAAAGCTTCTGCTATGGCCTTGCATGTGTCATATGCTGTCTGGCCATTATAACTCACCCAGCCATAAGACCAAGTAAGCTTCTGGTATGGCCTTGCATGTGTCATATGCTGCCTGTCCATTATAACTCATCTGGCCATTAGACCAAGAAAGCTTCTGGTATGGCCTTGCATGTGTCATATGCTGCCTGTCCATTATAACTCACCTAGCCATAAGACCAAGTAAGCATATGGTTTGGCCTTGCATGTGTATTATGCTGTCTGTTAATTAACAGTTGTTACTGCTTAGGAGGCCATATTTCTGATCAGATTTTTATCAGACCTGGAATATGGGCTTATATCATCAAGATTTCAGATGAGTTCGATAATGAGTGATATCTATGCATATTAATAAGGTGATCTTGCATCTGATTGGCTGAGCTTTTACCTCTCTGGAAGCCATATTTCTGATCTGATTTTGATCAGACTTGGAATATAAGCTTATATCATCAAGATCACAGACCAGTTCAATAATGAGCAAGATTCATGCATAATAATGAGGTGATCTTACATCTGATTTGCTGAGCTTGTTACCACCATGGAGACCATACTTTTTCTGATATTTATTTAAATTTGGAATATGAGCTGATATCATCAAGATTAAGAAAAAGCAAGATTCATGCATATTGATTAGAGGATCTTGCATCTGTCTGACTGAGCTTGTTGCCATTCTGGAGGCCACATTTCTGATACAGTTTTAATCAACTTGGAATATAGGCATCTATAATCAAGATCCTGAATGATTTTGATAATGAACAAAATCCACACGTATTAATGAGGTGATCTTGTATCAGATTGGCTCAGCTTGTTACCACTCTGGAGGCCATATTTCTGATCTGATTTAGATCAAACTTGTGATATTGGTTTACATCATCAAGATCTCAGATGATTTCCATAACAAACAAAATCCATACATGTTAATGAGGTGATCTTGCATCGAATTGGCTGAGCTTGTTGCCACTTCAAAGGTGATATTTTTAATCTGATTTTAATCAAACTTGGAATATAGGCGGATATTATAAAGCTCTTGGACAAAATGGATAATAAGCGAGATTTATGCTTACTAATAAGGTGACCATGCATCTGAATGGTGGTTGAGCTTGCTACCACCCAAGGGCCATATTTATATACCCACACATAGATGCAAAAGACTGGTGTAAAGGCCTCATCATCAAGCTACCAAAGAAAGGTGACCTTAGCAACTGTGACAACTGGCGAGGGATAACACTCCTTTCCATTCCAAGCAAAGTCTTCTGTAGAATTCTCCTCCAAAGGATTGATGCAGCCATAGATGGTAAACTCAGACAAGAACAAGCAGGGTTCCGCAAAGGAAGAGGATGTATATAGACCAGATATTTGCTCTGCGCAACATCATTGAACAATGCCTAGAGTGGAATGTGCCCCTTTACATCAACTTCATTGACTTCAAGAAGGCATTTGACAGTGTTCACCGTGAGAGCCTATGGAAGATTCTTAGAGCCTATGGAATACCATCCAAGATAGTCAACCTCATTGGGAAGTTCTATGAGCACTTCGAATGCAGCGTCATCATTAACAATACTCTTACAGAGTCATTCCAGGTGAAGTCTGGTGTTAGACAAGGGTGCATCCTCTCTCCCATTCTGTTCCTCATCACCATCGACTGGATAATGCGCCAAACAACTTCCGACCATGTCAGAGGGATCCAGTGGACATCCTTCTCAAATCTTGAAGACCTGGACTTTGCTGATGATCTGGCTGTCATCTCATCAAGGCGCTCTCATCTTCAAGAGAAATCTGACAGACTCTGCAAATACACTAAACAGACGGGATTGCATATCAATGCAAAGAAAACCCAAGTGATGTGCACAAACGCAGCAGCTACTCTTCCAATTACCATCGATGGAGAGGCACTTGAGTTTGTAGACAACTTCACCTACCTTGGTAGCCTAATTAGTAACAACAATGGGTCCAAAAAGGACATAAAGGCCAGGTTAAATAAAGCCAGAGGTGCTTTCAGCAGGCTTCGCCCTATATGGAGATCAAAACAGTACAGCCTCAAGACAAAGATCAGACTTTACAACAGCAGCATAAAGTCGGTACTTTTACATGGCTCCGAGTGTTGGAGAGTTTTGAAGACAGAAATGAGAAATGTAAATTCATTCCACAATGGCTGCCTCCATAAAATCTGCAACATCTACTGGCCAAACAAGATCTCCTATGTGAGCCTATATGAGAAAACTGGATGTAAAAACATTTCTCTGGAGGTCAAGATGCGCAGAATCAAATGGCTCGGACATGTAATGCAGATGCCACAAGAACGGATATCTAAGGTAGCTCTCAGATGGACAACAGCGGGGAAGCGTAAGCGTGGCCGGCCAAAGACAACCTGGCGAAGGACAGTGATGACGGATCTGGAAGAGGTGGGACTTTCCTGGGGTGAAGCACAAGCCATTGCTCAGGACTGACCCAGATTTCGGAAGATGATTGCAGCCTTATGTCCCAGTTGGGATGAAAAGGACTCTTAGATTAGACACATAGATGCAGGGGTGTATTGGAATTCTCATATCCATCCATCCATCTGACCTTCTGTCCAGCACACAATCTTATTAGCTTAACTAGTCCCACAGTTTTTGATGGATTGCCATGAAATTTGGTAAATATTATGGTCATGATCTGAAGATATGCAGATTGACAAATCACTTTGCTCCTGCAAATAATACGAGTTATTGCCCTCTTTGACTCTCAACTGAATGTTATGTAAGACAAAATCTTGTGAACACAACTAGTCTCACATTTTGTAATGGATCACCATGAATCTTAGTGAATGTTATGGTCATCATCTGAAGATGCGCATTTTGACAAATCACTTTGCTTCTGCAAGTTTTGTTAGAGTTATTGGCTTTTTTGTTGTTTAGCTTTCACCAGTATATGGCACAATTTCGTTAGTGCATCTAGTCACACAGTTTTTTTTATGGATTGCCATGAAACTTGGCAAATATTATAGTCATAACGGCAGATGGGCTTATCAAGAAATCACTGTGCTCCCACAAGTTTTATAAGAGTTCAAGCCCTTTTTGACTTTCAGCTGAATGCAGTGCATGGCAAAATCTTGTAAATGCAATCAGTCTCACAGTTTTCATTGAATCTCCATGTATCTTGGGAAATGTCATTATCATCATCTATTTCACAGTGTGTGACAGAATCTTGTGAATGCAACTAGTCTCACAGTTTTTATTGGATTGCCATGAAACTTTGTGTATGTTATGGCCAGCATCTGAAGATGCACATATCAACAAATCACTGTGCTGTTGACATTTTTGTAAGAATTATATTTTTGTCCTTCAACTGCATGCAGTGTACAACAGAATCATGCTAAGGCAACTTGGTTTGCACTTTTTTATGGATCACTGTGAAACTCTGTACATATTATAGTCATAGCAAAATGCACGTATGGACAAATCTTTGTGCTCCCTTGGTTTTTTATAAGAGTTATTGCCCCTTTTGACTTACAGCTGGATGCAATATATGACAGAATTTTGTGAATGCAACTACTCATGCAGTGGATTGTTGTGAACTTTAGTACATAATATAGTCATTATCAGGAGATATGAATGTTGACCAGTCAGTGTACTCATACTTTTTTCAGAAGAGTTATGCCCTTTGTTTGACTATTGACTTGTCTCCATCATGGGGTATGGATGGGATGTGGTAGAGGCAGGGGTATATTTACATGATAATTTCCTCAAGTTTTGATCAAAGGACTACTTTCTTTTCACCCTCTAAACGGCCCTAAAATCTTGTAAAAAATACATTTTCATGGATATACTTATCTCTATCATAAAATGTTGCAATATCAATACCTTTGTGATGTCATAGGCACATGCCAACTTTATGACATCACGTAACATGCTTAAAAAACAAAATTTTAGCCAGAAACATACCCTTTAGGATGATATTTAACTTAGAGTGCATACATCGCCCACCGCGATATTTTGTCAAGGGGTTAGTATTAGGTTAATCATGATATAATTTGAAAGAACTAAGTTCGGCCATAAATGTGCTGTATATGAAGAAAAAAAATATTTGTTCTTCATTGCTTTTCAGAAGATCGTCCAATTATCACTAAAATGTCAGAAAGTTATAAATTTCTAAAGCAAACTTGAAACAAAAAATATGAGTATTTAATCATAGTTAGGTTAAGAGATATTAATCAATTAGGTCTACGTGTTTTATGCTATTTCATTCATACACTATGTCAGCGGAGATTTATGAAGTTTAAATCAAAACTATCGAGAATAATTTTAATTAATTTATGTGAAAGTATAGATTATGTTAAATAAATAAGTAAATAAATAAATATTCCAGTTGAAGTATTTCCGTTTCCTATTGGAAATGCTGATTTTACCACAGAAATCAATAGGTTAAGATTTGTATTCGGCTCCTATAGTCATAGTATACTTGATATCTATCTGCGAGTGCGAAAATATGAGATATACATGTAAGTACTTCTTGTGAACAACTTTTTTTATAACCAAAATGATGTGAATTTGTTGAGTTGTCAGCTTGTGGAAATAAATAGCAAATCTCCTGTGGAGAATTTAAAGACAGTGAAATAGAGATGTAGTTCTACTGAGTAGACCTACTGTAGAGAGCAATCTATTGAGAGAGATGAATGATATATACTTGACTGAAGTGCAATGAAAATATGACTAGTAGATACAGCAGAGTAACAATTGTAGTAAATGACTCAAACTGAGTATGATCTGAGTCGAACCCATTATTCTAGAAAGACTTGCCTTTGACAATAAAAAACCTGACTTGTTCTTTTTAAGCCTCAGTTCAACAAATATGTATATATAATATAAGAAGTCTATATTTGTGTCAGAAGTTTAATGGTAAGGATTAATGTTTTTCATGCTTGGGTACCGGGTTCAAAATGATAATTGACACCTTTTTTTCTCAATGAATGTATAATTATATCCATAGAGAGTGTAGTGTAAGTAATATGTATAAAAACAGGTAATACTCCATATACAACTAAAATATATCATCCCCTCTTCCCCCATCAGTTGCAAACCTGTGTTAAAATAATATATGGTATGGGTATGAAAGTCCATACAGACTTATCCCTATCATAAAATGTTGCAATATCAATATTGTAACACTAGGAGCATTTTCTGCTTGTACTGATCGCTTAAAAAAGGAAAGAAAAAAGCAAAAAAAAGGAAGGCATCGGTAACAACTATCTCGATACTGCAAAACTAGTCCAGTGTTGACGCAAGATGCCTTGGGGGGAGGGGGGCATTTAAATGAAAGAGGCAACTATAAATTTTGGAAAGTCTACCAATGGTTATATCCAAGTATTCATTGGACAACTGTATCATCTGTCCAAAACTCCGTTCACTCGCCTGTGCATTTTTCTGAACGTTTACCCTCTCAATCTGACCATCTGTTTGTCCGTGTATGGGCCCGTCTATTCACAAATAGGAAATAGTAGCTAGCAATGTACATGATTTAATAAATGCAGCACAGGTAAAAAGAAGGAAAAATTTTTTTGTTGCATTAATATTATCTTCATGAAACAGCAAATGTGTGTGTGTGTGTGTGTTAAGGATGCTGTTTTATTGCTCTGACGAAAACGAATGTTATTGCATTGACAAGTAACGCAATGTTGTGCGAGTGATGTCATCACTGACTAGTCATTTGGGGTAACAGAGTTTTTACTAGTTTCTTTCAGTGTACAATCTGAATTTAACTTGTTTCGCATGTGATATGTGTATATGGTGGAGTTGATTTCAGCAGTAGTAATTTTGTTTAACACCACTCAACAAGTGATGTAACTTCAGCTGTCATGGCAGGCTTGGTGATATAGGTTGTGGCTTCTGAGACATTAATTTATGATATTCTTTTTTTTCCTTTAAAGATGTCAGTTTAAAATTTATGAATTCAGGGCAATTGTACTTTATTTTTGCACCTATTCCATTGTAGTTAGATTCACAGCTTACAAAAACAAATGCTAGATGGTATAGTTTTTGGTGTTGGGAGAAGTGGGAGAGGAGGGGGAATGAAGAATTTGAAATTACTGTATAGAGAAACGACCATTGGAATATTATTTGTCATAAGCTTCTAATAGTCCATTCCTAGGTTTCCATTCTGATACCATTCCTAGAGTGTACTGTAGAGGGCAATACTTTTTTTCACATGATTGGAATAGTTACCTGATGTATTAGTAATTATTTGATACACATACTATGCAGGAAGGAAAGCAAGCTCATTATTTCATAGGCAATGTCAGCAGGTTAGAGGAAGCCCATATTCTTATCATCCTAAGAAGTATATTTATGTCTTATATATATCCAAGACAGCTATAAGTTTATAACTTTTTTGATATATTTGAGGTGATGTTAAACAATAGAGTATTCTTGAAATATCTTAGGATTCTAGATGTACCTTCAGTACAATATGCATCTGTTAAATCATTGTCTTATAATTTTCAGGCCAAAGAGAAAGAGCTTCAAGAACTGGAAGGCTTGATGGCAACAATGACACCAGAGAAGTTAAAGCAATTTAAAGAACACCATTTTGAACATGGTACTGCCACTCATGAAAAATTTGTTTAAGAAGGTTGAAGATGCTTCTAAACATGTGTGCATGTGTCTGTGTGTGTGTGTTGAATTGTGTAAAAGTAGATTATAAAAATAGGAGTACTGTTTGACTGGAACTCATTTTGACTTTTCTGATGAAAATTACCTCAGATATATTATGAGGCAGTATTATAACAGAAAAAAGGGGTACCAGAAAACATAATATCATACAAGATTAAGTAGTACCCTTCCTAAAACAATATCATACATTTCTGAAATAAATTACATGTGGAAGATAATATTTATCCTTCTGAAAGCATTTTAGCCTAGACATACAAACATATACAGGTTGGGAAAAAACTTTCATCAATCCATAAAAAAAACTTTGATGATTAAAGGTATTGTTGATGTGTGACATATCATGAAGTCATTAGGTGAACAAGGCACATGTGTCCAAAGGCAGCTTACATAATGTATTTGGGTTGTTCTTATTAATCGGAGAAAACTGCAAGAGTTTTAGGACTGGAATGATGTTGTGCATGTTGATCATGTTCCAAATATTTAATATGTGTAGTTTAGCATGAATGCTGTGTAGTTAGTTCGTGAATATTTAACAGTATTTTAAATATATTTTATTGTCAGATGGGAGATTTTGATGTATTATTGAAATTTTACAAGCATTTTTATTTATTCACATCAGTCAACTTAGTATTAAAAGAGAACAAATTTTGAAGGTGTTGCAATGCATATTGCAATAAATATTTTAAATCTAAAGCTTTCATAAACTATTCTGTGTACTATTTTGGTGGAATCAAGATTATATAAAGAAATGAAACTTGTCATGGATGCACCTGAATTTCTAGAATTCTAGAATTAAATAGCTCTTAAAGGAAAATGAAAGTTTTTCTTTTTAGCACTTATATCTTATGAGGGATACTTTCTTACTTTCTTTTCTGCAATCGATGACTTTTCTGATGCATACGATGTCACCATATTTGTAACGCTCTTCACCTGTAAAAACAGTAATAATCCACAATGTGACGTTGCTTGGTCAAGTCTGGTTATGCTACAGGTTTACAGTCGTATGAAAGTGACTCAAAGTTTTGAGAGGTGTTTGTAAGTTTGGATTTAATTTGGATAGAATTTGATTTAATATTAAAAAGTACACATCTTAGCAGTACCTTGAAATATCTTGATAAAATGTTTAGTTTATGTAATGAATCAATCACAGTTATCTTTCCACAGTGAAAAGCAGTGGTTTTGACAGCCTTATAAACCAGTTCCTTTGTCTTAAGTCTTCATACAGACTAAGTGTTAGTACACCCTAAATATTTTCTCTGAGAAATTCTTTTTAATGCTCCCATGCACCCTAAGTTTTTGGAAATTCATGGTTAATAATTATATTCTTGATCCTCATTTTTAGACACTAAATAAGACCAGTTACAGTTTGCATGAAGAAACATAAATAAGTCATTTGATTTAATTCAGCACCCAGTATTTGGAAAAACAAAACCACAATGATTGCCTATAATAGACTGTCAGGAGTTGCCGTTTTATGATTATCAACCATAGTTTTACACATATCTGGAAATGTGTATGAAAATTGCAATTTCTTTAGTTTTTAATCATATATAATTATTATTTTCAGGTTAATATTGATTGATGGATATGATAACAGAGAGATTGGTATCAGTTGCAGTAAAAGGTTCTGTTTTTAAAATAGTTTTCCTGTAGATACAGCACAGCATTCACAAAAAACAAAGGATAGATTGATAAAACTTATGCATAAACAGTAATTCCTAATATTATTTAATTAAATGTGGAAAATCATTTGAATCTGTCAATACAAGCTTTAGTTTAAGATTTTAGTCCTTAGTAAGTCACATAGTGGATGCCCTATCTTAATTGTAAAATGACTTATAAAAACTATACATCTAGTTAATCATTCTGAGAAAAAAATATGGGTTTAGTAGATTACTAAATTTCCATAACTATAACATTTACACACACCCAACATTTAGAATTTTTAAAATCCTATTCTTATCAGTCAGGTTGATATACTGCTTCCCCATTTAGGTCTATGATGTTAATTTTATATATTTATCATTGAAATTTGTTTCTTCTTTTACACTAATGCAAGAGAGAGATAGAGTGACAGAGGGAGCTGCAGATCATGATACTAAAATCATGATAATTGTTCATTCTGCTGCTGAATTCCATCCATCCATTGAGATATCAGCATGAAGTTTGAATTTGTAATAATTATAAGACACTGTAGCAATAATATTTATACCTCATGTTGACACTGCTACCTTAGTATTGGTTCATTACAACCCATGCACTGATTGGCTAATTGTTGTGTCTGTATGAAAATGGTGGCGCACTTCACAGCTTGGCATACTCTAGACTTTTACATAGGAAATTTGAATAAAGGAAGCAATATTTCTATATCTTTTGGCATGAAGGGTTCAGTTGTCTGTTTTCAATCTGCTGAAAGTGATGATCATGTACAGAACTTCTGACAGCTGAACTCTTGACTTCACTGACATTGACAAACTGCTGTTTTGATGTAGGTATTTTCTCATTTGAAAAACACAGCATTTATACCAAAAATGTCAAGATTAAGTAGTGTGTGTGTATATATATATATATATATATATATATATATATATATATATATATATATATATATATATATATATATACCTTCAAGATTTTGATCCACAAAGCAAGCACAATTGTTAATCAGCTGACTCCAGAAACAAATAGAGCTTGATCTTGCACACACCCCACCCCAACCCAAAGTTTTCAAACAGATTTGTTTGGAGTTTTTTTCTTTGACCATAAGTATTTATACACCCACCATAAGGTAGAGTGTGTTATGTTATGATGTCGTCCATCTGTCATTTTCTTTCCACACAATAACTTAAGTTCTCCACCATGTACTGTTACCAGACTTTGTGTATGTCTTGCACTTGAGATAAGGAAGAAGTCTATCGATTTTGGGGTCAAAAGATCATGGGTCAGAGTCACTGTGGCTGAAAGAAGAAAAATGGTTTCTGCACAATAACATAAGGTCTACATCACTGACTTGAACTGAACTTTAGGGACGGCTTGGGATAACTTAGAAGCCTATCAGTTTTAGGGTCAAAGGTCAAGGTCACTGTGACCAACAGAAGAACAAATATTTCCATGCAATAACTTCAATTCTACATCACAGACCTGAACTTAATTTTGTGGATGGCTTTCACTTGGACTAAGGTCACAATCTTTTGATTTTCAATTCTCAAGCATGTACATTTACCAAAGTTTGTGGATTACATACACTTTGAGTATAAAAGAAGCCTATTCATTTTGGAGTCAAAAGATCAGAGGTCAAGGTCAGTTTGACTGAAAGAAGAAAAATGATTTTTGCATAAAACTTTAGTTCTAGACTGCGTACAATGACCAATGTTGCTGGAGGGCTTGCACTTAGGTATGGAACAGGCCTATTGATTTGTGGTTAAAAAAGTTTATGGTCAAGGTCATTGTGACTATAAAAAATAACCGGGTTTTGCAGAATAACTTTTGTTCTAATGTCAGTTCCTTGACCAAACTTTGTGGATGCCTTGCACTTAGGGCAATAAAGAAACCTATGGACTGCAGGGTCTAAAGATCATGGTCATGATAAGCCTGATAAGAAAATAATGGTTTCTGCACATTAACCATTTATAGTTACCTTGATCAAAGATCCAGGTCATTGAGACTTGTTGGTGAATAATCTCCAGTCAACTATGCCCTAGTAGTGACCGTAGAGAGGACTATTAAACATTGAGTGGGCATAAAACGTACAGTTCATGGTATTCTTGTGGACATTAAAAAGATGACTATCTTTTGCCATCTGAAAATATAGGGTAAAGACAGTATCTCTTTAATCTGAATTCATCTTCATTATTTACTATTTAGTATAACATTGTTGTCCTGTGTAACTTTTATTTTCAACCATTCCAAAATAAACTTTATTACAACAATTGGTATACCAATGTATAGGTGAGAGACTGAATGTTACTTGGTGACATCACAACTTTATTTTCCATGGTGACTCTTGTAGGCCAGACTATCAACACAAAATTTTTGAAATTAATCAGCCATATCTTTAAAACTGATTGGTGGATTTGAAATTATCAGTCATATCTTTAAAAACTGATTGGTGGATTTGAAATTAATCAGCCATTTCTTTAAAACTGATTGGTGGATTTGAAATTATCGGCCATATTCTTTAAAACTGATTGGTCAATTTGAAATTAATCAGCCATAACTATAAAACTGATTGGTAGATTTGAATAAAATTGTGTGTACATTTTCCATTCACTAAGTATATATAACTCGAGGCAGATATGAAAATACAATTTCGTTTTTCTTGAATGTATCACACATGTATACCATGACCCATATATATCTTTATTGGAGAAAATTTTGCAATTTAGTAATGTTAAGAAAAACATACAGTTTAAGTAGCTCCTACATTAATTATATTTTTACCTATTGCATATTAGTTATACATGTTCTTACAAATGATATTAGACACTAGAGAGGACTAACTTTAATGAAGAAATGTTATAGGTATGATAGTGTTTTCTAGGATAAGATAAATATATGTCAGAATATACATGTGAAGAAATATTTGTGTTCTTTTGATTTCTTATTGATGATTATATGATTTTATATCAGTGTTATAATAGCTTTAGATAACTTTTTGTTTAATAGTGTTATGCATTTTGAATAGTGTAACTGAATAAGTGCAGGTAAGCTGTTGTTTTTTTGTGCAATTACATATATTCTATTTGAAATTCTATTTGGAAATATTTACTAATTAAATTTTTGGAATCATATAAGTGTATTATTTCTTTGTTTTAAAATCAAGCCAGTTAGCATTATATTTAACATGAACCTGTCAAGTGTAGAGGCTCTAATATAAGTATTGACCTCTTGAATGAGTGTGGCAGTTGTTAGTCAACCATGGCAAAACAGACATTCAAATGGACTGCTAACCAATCCAGGTGTGAATGTTAATTGCATGACATTTGTTAGTGCTGAACAAGTAGGTGGGCAGGAGCCCAGTAGGTCACCCATGTACTTCTCACTATATGACACATACAGTTTCATATCTTTCTCATCTGATTTTCATGTAATTTTCAGTCCCCTTTCAATCACTGAAATTTTCTGAAGGAGAAAAATCCTTTTCTATGAGATAGTTCTGTAATTTAGTTGTTGGAGCATTCTCCATTTTCTGAGCGGTCAGTTATTCCTTCTTTTATTTTAATTCAAATTATTAAGAAAGGGAAGGTAAGTTTTTAAACCCCCCAAGAAAAGCCTGGTGGATCAAAGTCTTTCCCATGTGTTCCATCAAATGTCTGAAATTCCCAAACCAGGTATGAGCATTCTTGTTTCATAATCAATAACTCAGTACCTAATTTTTAGCTCACCTGGATGTAAGGCCAAGTGAACTTATAGTATGGCCCTGCATCCATTGTGCATCATTTGTCAACCATTGTTCGTCATCTGTTGGTCAATAATTGCCTGTAACCACTATTGAGGCCATATTTCTAATTCAGTTTTAATCAAACTTGGAATATGGGTTTATATCACCAAATCTTGAATGAGTTTGATAATGAGTGTGAGCTTGCATATTATAATGAAGTGACCTTGCATTTGATTGGTTTACTTTGTTACCGCTCTGGAGGCCATATTTCTGGTCCAATTTTGATCAAACTTGGGATATATGCTTATTTCTATTAGGATCTAAGAAACAAAAATAAATAAAGAGTGAAATCCAAGCATACTAGTAAGGCGACCTTGCATCTGATTGGCTGAACTTGTTGCCACTGTGAAGGAGTAGTTGCTTATATCATTAAGATTTTGGATGAGTTTGATATTGAGCAAGATCCACATATACTAATTAGGTGATCCTGCTTTTGATTGACTGAGTTTGTTACTTCTTTGGAAGCCATATTTCAGATCTGATTTTTATCAGACTTGAAATATGGACATGTATCATCAAGATCTTGGATGGGTTCAATAATGAATAAGATCTATGCATACTAATGAAGTAATCTTGCATCTGATTGGCCTACCTTGTTACCACTCTGGAGGCCATAATTCTAATCTGATTTTGATCAAACTTGGAATATATGCTTATATTATAAAGATCTCAGATGAGTTTGATAATGCATGAGATGCATGCATATTGATGAGGTAATTTTGCATCTGATTGGCTGACCTTGTTACCACACTAGAAGCCACAGTTCTGATCTGAATTTGATCAAACTTGAAATATGGGCTTATATCATCAAGATCTTGGATGGGTTTAATAATGAGTGAGATCCACACATGTTAATAATGTAATCTAGCACCTCATTGGCTGAGATTGTTGCCCCTATGGAGGCCATATTGTGATACAATTTTGATCAAACTTGGAACATATGCTTATATCATCAAGATCTTTGACAATTTCAGTAATGAGCAAGATCTGTACATATTACTGAGGTGATCTTGAATCTGATTGGCTGAGCATATTGCCACTCTGGAAGCCATAATTCTGCTCTGATTTTGGCTTACATCATTAAGATATATAATTTTTTTGTTATGAGCAAGTAAAAACACATATTAATAAGGTGATTTTGCATATGATTGGCTGAGCTTCTTACCACTTGAGAAACTGCATTTATGATCTGAGTTTATTCAAACTTGGTAAAGAGGCTAATATCATAAAGCTGTTGGATGATGTATTATGAGCGAGATCTATGAATATATTTATGAGGTGGTCTTGCATCTGATAAGGAGATTTTTTTGCCACTCTAGAGAAAGAATTTTTGATAGGGTTGTGATAAAATTTGGTACACAGTCCCATGTCATCAAGATCTTGGATGAGTGATTATGTGTGAAATTCATGCATATTTTTTGATGTGATGTTCTGATTGGCTGAGTTTGTCCACAATCTAGCAACTATATTTCTGATCAGATTTTGATCAAACATTAAATAGTTTTGTAATATAAAGATGCTGGATGAGTTTGATTAGGAGCAAGATCTATGCATATTAATGAGGTAATCTTGTATCTGATTGGCTGAACTTGTTACCACTCTAGATATTGAATTCCAGTCGGAGTTTACACAACCTTAAGCTTATATTATCATTGTCATAGACAGGTTCTATAATAAGTGAGATTAGTGCACAATACTGCATCCGTTATCTGTCTGGATTTAGAGATTATATTTTTAATTCAGTTTCAGTAAAATTCGGTAAATGGGTTTATATCGTGAGGATCTTGGATGGCTTCAATTATGAGCAAGAAAGTGCATATTAATTATACCATTATCGTTAGAACAATTTTTTATCAGGATATAGTACAATAGGTCAAATCAACACAACATAAAGTTTGGAAGATTGTTTACATAGGTTGTGTTCTTACAATAGTACATAAGCCTGCTTTGTGAAATGGCCAGCTGTTAAGTTATGTAAGCCACGTGAGCAATATCAGGTCCACATGGGTGTCTTGTTTAAAGAAAATCCTCTTAAAACTGATCTAAACAGTTTTACAAATATACTGTTTATGGATATGCACACTGATCACAAATCAGTGGCTAGATGAAATGTTAAATGGTTGTGTCTTCTGTATGGATTCAGGTGTGAATTGGGGTTTATTCATACTTAAGTTGGTGCATGAAACATGTAAAACTACTACACATGTTTAGATCTTCCATTTCCATGTTTGGATCATGAATCAACATCATATTAAAGTTTCATATGCTGTGGTTTTGATAATTTTGGGATGTAATATAAAAGGTGTCTTCATATGCATATTTTTTTCCTATCAGAAAAGTTATGAACATTCTACTTTTTACACATATATTTGGCTACAGGAATCACACAGCACAGGATAACTGGATAAAATAAATAACTTCATCAAGACTTCAACAAAATTACACGAGTCATTGTTCTTACCTTTCTGAAGTTGAACCGACACTGTCACATGATCAAAGCAAACATCCTATTCACAAACAAAAGTCACATGTCAAAAGTTGCAGGGACTATAAAGTGGAACAGTGTTTTACTTGCATGAGCCTAACTGACACATATAGAGGCTCTCACGTATTGGATACCAAAGGTTGCTAACATATAAACACATTCCATATTTCATATTTTTTACTGTTATATATTATGGTTCAGTAGCTGAGAGGCTTATGCTTCCAATGGTAAATGAAATAAGTGCAGGATCCGGTCAAGCTGATATCAATGAAATCTTCCATCCCGATGAATGATGATAGTGTTACCATATACAAGTCGGATTCAAATGCAGACTGCATAGATCCAGATCTGCCTTCCCATGATGAGCTGACAGATCTGGGCCTATGCAATTTGTTAGGAATAAAAAGTAGAACAAACAACATAGACCCTGATCTGCAGGCACATTATGCGGAGATAGATCAGGGTCTATGTTGTTTGCAATTGGACCCAACTTATAGGCCTTATATATGGTTGTCAATGCCCTGTCAAATTGTGTACGGACTATATATTGCTTGTTGGAAAAAACATGTAACTATCTTTGATTGTCTACATCAGGTTATAGCTTTGAATACTTGTTAGCAAATAGTGAAAAAGAAATGAAAATAGATCACTTTTAAACAGCAAAAATAACATGAAATGAAAATAGATGACTTTTAAACAGCAAAAATAACATGAAATGAAAATAAATCACTTTTAAACAGTAGCAATGACTTGAAATGGCAAAATAACATGAAATGAGGCATCAAGGTTTTGCCTACTAAAGTATCATGTGTAATGTCAAGTATCATTTTTCTGCATTTATAAAGTATGGACAAAATTATGGCCAATTATAGGAATGTACACAAATTGACAAAATATTCCCTTTCTTGCGATTTTTTTTACCTCAGCGTCATTTTTTGGTTGAATAGTAATAATAATGTTTACATGCAATTTGTTTAACATGAAAGTTACAATGTCTGTATCTAGAGACAGTGCCAATTTGTTTGCAAGTTTGGATACGATTACAGTGTGGTCAGAGCTAGTTGTGTTGAAGAATAATACTAAAGAGAATAAAAGTGTTTACATGCAACCAAACCTAATCTTGTGTCTTCTATCAGGGACAGTATATCACATGTATGTATGTTCTATCAGGGACAGTATATCACACATGTATGTATGTTCTATCAGGGACAGTATATCACACATGTATGTATGTTCTATCAGGGACAGTATATCACACATGTATGTATGTTCTATCAGGGACAGTATATCACACATATGTATGTTAGTCTATTCACATGACACTTTGCTTAGAAAAGCATGTTTAAAACAAACGTTTAAGTACATGTGAACTTTTAAGATTTGAAAAAGAAAAAAAAAACAGCTTACAGTAAACAACAGGAAGTCCACATCTGAGCAACATTATTGCTCCCTTTTGTTGGATGTCTCTGGATATCCCTACTCCCATTATGTGTGGTGTCCCCACTCCCAAACATTCAAAAACCTTTGTTCCCATCTGTAGAGCATCCCAAATCATACCACAGAGATTGAAGTGTCTGTCGTAAATGATGGAGTTGTGTGACATTCTGTATGCATGCCCACATCTGCACACAGTCAGATTTTGCTCCACCTTGGTAAATAAGCTTATATTATCATTGTCATAGGTTCTATAATAAGTCAGATCTGTGCATATTAATGAGATATCTTGCATCTAATTGGCTGAGGTTGTTACCTCTCTAGATCTAGAGACTATAGTTCTCGATTTCTATCAAACTTGGTAGATGGGTTTTTACCATCAATATTAATAGAAGGTGTATAATGTGGGTACTAAGTCACCCCCATTGTACACCTGCTTATAAAAAAGAAATTTTCATTTTTGGATTTTAGATAATAAAAGAGGGGGGGGGGGGCAATTTCATTTTTGAATTTTATAATTTTAATTTTGGTTTTTATATTTTCAAATTTTAATTGTATAATTTTCATTTTTGGGATTTTTTTATTTTTCATTTTTGGATTTTGTAATTTTTACTTTTGGTTTTTATATTTTTCTGGAGTTTGTATAATTTTAATTTTGAATTTTGTATAATTTGAATTTGGATTTTATATTTTCTGTCTATATTTTTCTTTTTATTTGTTTCTTTTTTTTTGGATTTTATAAGTTTCATGTTGGAATTTTTATTTTTTATTTTTAAATTATAATTTTAGATAATAAATCAGCAAGCAACAGAACATCGGGCTTTATATCTAGGTCATGATATTCACCAAAGTTATTTATGTTACATGTTTCCCAAACTTTCTATACATGGGCAGAATCTTCATATGATATTGTAACACCCCCGAGGGTTATATCGCAAAAGACCAGAGTTCACGATGTAAAATATTTAATAAAATATTAAAGGTGAGATAGAACATGCCTTTCAAATTAGCATAGTAAGTTACATCAGCACGGTATTTGTCACAACACTTTAAACTTCTGATACTATGGAGCTCACAATTGTTTATCTAGAAGCCAAAAGTCAACGTTATAATATGCAATTTTATATTGAAATGAATTATGTTATTCCTATGCACAATACCAGCTTAATTAATTGGATTGGCTATAATACCTTATTACATTGTAGCGTGATCTTTCAATGTAAAATATATTTTAGAGCCTAGTGTACTTGTGCAGTGTGGTGGGAGATAGCAGCAGCTTTATAAAGAATCATTACATAATAATTATAAGGCAGTCAAATTCAATAGCAATTGTATAACAAATCCACTTAATATTACTTGAGAATAATAATTTTATTTACTTTTGGAATTTTCTATCATTAAACAAATTTAATATTAGTTATGTAATAATAATGTATGGTTTCCGATTGGATTTTTGAATACAAGGGCGAAATGCTTTTCTACTTAGATGTTCATACTTTGCCGCTCTGATAGCTATCTGCCACTGTACTGTCTGCATCCATATTTATAGACTCCTGTTTACGTCATATGACCTCAGCTAGCCAATCAATGCTTGTCCGTCTCGGAGCTAGCTATGGCGGTAACCAAGTCAACTGTTTGAACTGCACATAAAAATGCCTTTGAACACAAAATCAAGGCTGAATGAAGTTGTCCTCTAATTGTCCGTGTTGTGCGTATTTATTCTTAATCTTGTTTATACATTCATACCTGTGATTCTGTAAAAATTAACAAAACGGACAAGTGAATTTCAGTGTGATTCGAGCGAAAGTACAACTTAGTGATGATGCAATGAGTCGTAATGCGGTTTAAAATAGTTCCTATTAATCTTATACTATTTTGAACCTTAAAATAAACTAACAAGTTCTGCATAGTAAAGAACTTACAATAGAGAACAATAACATCAGTTCTAACTAATTGTTGAAACAAAAGTCCGACAAAAATGTGATTTTTCGGCTGGGCACATTGATTCTGTATCACACTGTGTCAGTAACAGCACTCCATCGGAGGGTTTAATTCACTAAATTATGGACTGTTATCATATTCCTGGCTTTGGTGCACCATATTTCAATCAGGTAAGATAATTCATTTCTTAAACTATTCATGAGAAATTCCTGCATGATGCACACGTAGTCCAACTTGGAACGAATAGGGTACGGTAACGTACAATATGCGAACTTCTTTCTACTTGTTGTTATAAATTCCTCTATACTCATCACAACAGTATGGAAATATAATGACTAGAACAAGTTTTTTTACTCATACTTAGTATAAACACGGAATACACATCCATAGAAAATATCGATGGCGATTTAAGCAACCGGGGGGGGGGGGGGGGGGGGGGGGGGGGCATACGTTCCAGAGGAATGGAGAAAAGCAATTCACACATGGTATACATTATCAGTGATAAATAAAAGCGAGCAATCAATGCTACAGTTTCATAGATGAAGCATTATTTCACACTCCAACATTTAACATGAAATAATCTTGACACAGTGAATGAATAATTAATTGAATATAATTGGAAAACTCCGCTTGTAATTCCATAAAGGTATTACAATATTCCAGATTTAGTTAACAGTGAATAAAATGCAGCGTTTTCTGGTAGTTTAGTTTCATTCAATTTTTCAAAACTATCAACATAATCATATGGGTAAACACCTTTTTTAGTTAATAATTCGATTTTATCTTGATCAGTTAATTTACTTGTTATCTTAAAATCCTTTTTAGACGGATTAGATGATAGTGTATCCAAACTTCTATTAAGAGATTGTAAAGAATCAATAAATTGTAACTGGCCAATATTAAATGACATATTTTTTCATATTATTTGGTAGTCATGTTATTTTTCCATTTATTATTGATTTTCCAATAGCCGACATTATCAGATGCCCATCATATCTTCTAAGATTATGGAATACTAATGGGACTTAAGTCTTACATGGGGATATTTTAAACTATAAATTGCAAGCACAATGTGCAGCAATCCGATATCTACCAGTAATATGACGGTAATGAAACAAACATGAAACAACACAAGCTTTGGTGTACTTGTCATATCTACCAGTAATATATACAATATTAATTTAATCATATCTACCAGTAATATATACAATATTAATTTAGTAATAAATATGCTGCAAATGAGAATAGGAATTTTATTAACATTAACAGTAAAAAAAACTGATAATTGTAATATTTCAGTGCAGGCTGAAAATGGTGGGCATTGGTCTATTACAGCTCAGATTTATATTGGAGTGTTTTAATGGTATTCAATCAAATGATATCGTTGTGGTTCACATCACTGTTATTAAAACTGATAGAGTTGTAAATTTACAAATGATAACAGAAAAATAATTGTGTAAGAAGTTAGCAGTGAAAAGGACCAGATTCTACAAAATGAGCATTAAAAAATTACTCAATCAACCTGTATTGAAACAAATTAGATTGATTATCATCGTTCCCTATATTCGAGAGAGAGAGAGAGAGTTTTACTAACATCTTAGCGATTTCAGGTGTGCTGTGAAAAACGAAATAAAAATATAGAATGTAGAGCAGTAAAATCACAATTTAATGGGAAATCGTATAAGTTTGAATATATAGACAAATTACCACATGATTTCAACAAACCTAATAGAAAAGTTACCAAGAGCTTAACTTAACTGTCTTGTGTTAGGGCCATAGATCCTTTTTGCCTGAAAGGATTAAATATTTAGTATGCAGTGTATATAAAATAAATAATTTTTTCTTTGTTCATTACGATATCCAGCAATCTGATTGGTCAGGCCATTTTGAATTTCTTTTGTTTATACCTGTATGAACCGAAAACGAAATAAAATAATTTAGCCCCGCCAAGTGGTACTACTTTTTCTGACATTTCGCATAGAATTGTGTAAAATATTTACAGGATACACTGACGTAATGTTGGTTTGCATCAACGACAAGGGCAATATCATATTTACGGTGTATAATAAATAATGCTGTGAATGAAGACCAAAAAAAATCGGCTGAAAATGAAAAGCTGAAAGTTGGATCGATAAAAAATGTGGATAATCCGCTGAGAGAGAGAGAGGGGGGGGGGGGCAGTGAGTCGCAGGCCCTGATATTCTAAATGTTCTTCCAAGTTACATTCTGATATTTTAACATTATTACATCTGGTAAGGCCAAGATGAGTTGATTATTCGGACGAGACTGAATAGTTGATTTAGCTTCACGATTAGAGCAGTTTGGATCTGGGTCTATAGTCATATTTCCATGTTTTGAATGAAATTGGAGCCTAAACAAAAACCGAAAGAAGTTACAATTCTCTTAAGTTGTAATTCCAGTTTAAATAAATAACTTCTTGTAGATTTTAATAGTTTTATACTTTAGCATACTTACCCGTGAAAATAGTGAAGCTGTCCTTGACTGTCGTCCAAAAGTTGGGGGCAAAAAAAATCAGCTGAAACTAAAGCTATTGTCGGGATTTATAGAGAGGGTAAGCGTGTTTTTCGAGGGAATTTGATATGGATAGACCCTGATACTGCAGAGAAGTAAAATATAAACTGGGCGAATCGAACTGATGAGTTATGGACCAGATGTTTTAAATAGTCAAGTCATGCTATTTTCGAGTGTGCAGCTGTGCAGTCTCTCTCTCTCTCTCTCTCTCTCTCTCTCTCTCTCTCTCTCTCTCTCACACACACACACACACATACACACACAAACGCACATGATGTTACATTTTCTAGAAATGCATACATAGGTCTCAATTGTATGCAGTCACTAGAAGACTTGTGCTTGATATTTGTTTTAAACAACATACGCAACAACTGTTTTTTTTTTTTTTTTTAGTTTAAGAAAAGATTCTTTATTGATTTACTTGATTTACTATCAGCTTTTATAAATCCAAATTTATTTAAATTTTGAGCGTTTTTATCACTGCATTGATGAGGTCCATAAACAATAGCGACTCTCTCTCTCTCTCTTTCTCTCTCTCTGAAAAAGACTATCCTGTTAAGTAGACATCTTTGTCATTTCCATTAAAAACTATAGACTATATTTCAAAAGCTAAGGAATAAACTATCATTTTAATATCGAATGCTGTACACTAGCTAGGCAAAGTAGGCGCGACTCCCAAATTTTGACATTGGAAACTAAGGGTAAAAGTAATTAAACAAATCGAAATTAATGTTGCAGTTTAATCATATCCATATTTGTCCAACATGGATTTGACTTTGAGTACTTGAACTATAGAGTCCAATGGAGGCATCTCACATAATCATTAATGACAGAGGGTAAGTTTGTGTCATGTTGTCAGGCAATTGGTTTGCCGTATTCTGATTGGCTGTGTGCAAATTACGGATTATGATTGCTATTTTGCATGTATTCATGAACGGTTAGAATGGTCTTTTGAGCACACTTATTAAAAGAATTTTCCTTACTTTCTCGTTATTAGATGTAAAATTTAATTATAAGGATTGATTAGTTTATTTTTGTTACATTCACCGAATAAACGCCGTACAAACTTAAGTTTAATCAGCATATTTTCGGTTTATATTTAAATAAACGTAAAAAAAATAAACGCTCAATCCTTAAATGCAAGACATAGAAAAAACATTTAATGGAGTATGGTCATTTGTCAGATGAAAAAAAATAATCTAAGGTTAATTTTTATGTTGATAGGGAAAAGTTTAAAACTAAAACAAGCAATGTGGAATCATTTGATAAGAAAGAGGGTAATTACTGTTGTGATGAAGAAAATATATTAAATATTGATGGTGGGTATGTATGTTTGAATTGTGGTAGTCATCATGGAGATATACATTTAAGTTAATAGGTTGATTATAATCATTATCATAAAGACAAATAAAACAAGACAAAATCAAAATCAAACAATAAATATAATATAATTTTTTTTATTGGATAATCATTACATTTAAAATGGTATTAATATAGACCGCAAAACAAGAGAAAATACAAACAAGTGTTCATAATGCTATTGACTTGCTTAAAAATCATTTACAAGATATAATAAAAATTGATTATATCTTTTCAGGACTTTGTAAGCTTTATAACATTAATATTGATATACCTCAGATAAAAACAAAAGAAATTTTAAAAAGAGTACGATTCGTTGTGGGATAACATCAAAAGCCAACATTAGGCCTTTTGTTTCTTTTTTTGTTTTTATTCTTCAAATGTTGTAATAAAGTTTTTGTATCAATACAACATGATGCATGCTTGTGCAGTCTATCATTATTATATTTGATTTCAATTTCATCAGTTATTTCGGGCTTATTAATCTCTGTCTGGGTTGATAAAATATTAGCTATTCCATCCTTTTTTTTAATTAATTTTGTTCTGAAGTCCTTATCTGGCTGTTTATACAAAATTTGTATAGCATTTATGATATTTTCTTTCTGTAGAACAGTGACCTTATGTATAATCAACATTTCTCCATTGATATTATATAGTTATATAATATGAGTTATTACTTTTGGAATATTAACTAGTCATGTAGCATTAGATATTATAATATTAAATATGCAACAGGAAATTATACATAAATTTGATGAATACGTTCACCGTGGCAAGACCCGAATCACCTGAAATGTTACAAAATCTGAACATGAACAGTAATAAGATTGTAAATATAGGACAACCTGCTAGTGCAAATGATGCAGTAACAACAAAGTATATAGATGATAATGTTTGCACTCTTATTACAAATTTTTAAAAATGGTAATTCTCTTATGACACTTCTATTTTGTAACGAAATTAAGAAGGTTGATAATCAAATACAGAACACAGATGATATTTATTTGTTAAAAAGTGGTGATACAATAATGGGTGGGTTAAATACGAGTGATAATTTTATTGAAAAATATTAAAGATCCAGGTGATAATAAAGATTGTGCCAATAAACTCTAAGTAAGCCAGAAAGTTGCCAAATATTATTAAAATAACCAGGCCACATATGTAACAGAAAACTGGTGATACAGTAACTAGTTATCTTTCTTTTAAAAAAAGACACCGGCGGCTCAATAATTCTTTGTTGTGATGATATTACAGCAGGAAAAGCATTTACATTGAAATTAGCTAACAATCAAAATGTAATAAAATATGATAACACAAAAAAACTGTAAATATAATAATATCCAATGGTTTATTAATCAGGACGAATGGTGACAAAATAGTTGGATTTGGAACAAGTGAGGGGACAACAGCAAGATTTTTAAATACTATCAACATGAATGATAATTCTTTTTAAAAATATCAAAGAACCTATTGATTTCAGAGACTCAGTAAACTCTAGGTGGACCAAGGAGATGTTAGAAATTATCAAGATAACCATACCACTTGTGTAAAACAAAAATCGACGATACATTAACATGAGAATTAAATATGAGTGATATTTTTTATTTTTGTTTAAATATCAAAGATCCAGTTGATGATGAAGGTTGTACAAATAAACGTTATGTTGATATTATTTATACCAATAATTGATATTACAATAATACAACCTTTTTAATGAAAGCTGGTTATACAATGAAAGGCACATTGAATATGAGAAAATAAAATCACAACAAGCTATAAAACTATTGATGTAGACATGACAAATAAAAAATATGTTGATGATAAAATAGCTGATATTATTAGTGAAATAAAAAAGTGAAGAAGGTTACAATGAATTGGCACTGACTTATAATAATGTATATAAAATACATTATGCTATAAAACAAAATCCAGCTCTTAAAGGTTTTGCTAATTTTACAATCTTAAGTATGAAGGGAAAGATCACTGCAGCACGTTATTCTACAAGACGGAAAAGGACTACTATATTATACAAAAGATGTAGAAGCAACTATAAACACAATAGTTCGTGTGCGTGCGGGAGAGAAAGTAGTTTCTAAATCCAAAATATATTTCTACCGAGGAAAGGTACATTTTGAAGCAATGGAAAAACATAACTTCACTCGCTATGAAATGATCTCTAGATCAAAATCATATGAAGTAATTTTGTATAAAGGCAGTTTCATATTGAAATTCAATAACCAGAATTAAAATTAAAGTTAAAAAGGTGATTTAATAGCATTGTGCGGTATATCATATGTTGATGAAGGTGCATATTTAGATGCTTCAGGCATCAAAAATCATTTTAATATCAAGACAATATTGAAAGAGTTGGTTGGTGGTAAAACATCTTGAACAGAAAATAAACAAAGTAGCAACACCATCAGTTGTTTTTTACTAAATAAAATCTATAAATATAATTTTGTGGAAGCCATGGGTGGTGTGAAACAAGAAGTAGCAACAAAGTCTTGGTTGCAGTGCACAAAAAGCACGATATTTAAATGCAAATGTCAACACTACCTGTAGTAGAACATCTAGAATCGAGTTATTCTAACATGAAATTATTACCTGACACATGCACAATATGACTAATCGTCCCTGATTATTTTGTTTTGATTATGATGGCAGTGATTTTAGTCCTTGGCAAATCAATAATATAGATGTATGGAAAGTATTGTTGGGATCCTCTTTTGTAATAAATATGCGGAGTGGTAGTTTTGTGGAAAAGACAATAATTAGAATGGGGTCTAGTATTAGGTCTAAGTTTTATGCTTTTATATCAATACCTGGTTCCAATTTAATATAAGAAAATAATAATTAAATATTTATTAATGTAGTAGATAACACCACAGAATTAAAGGATTATTTAATGCGATTGTGTTCTGCATACAGGCGGAGTTATAAGTAATACAAGTAAGACGGACATCTTAATATCATCAATAATTGGAGGTTGTACTAGTTTGAGTGCAGTACCCATTATCCCTATTTTTGTGAGCATGATAGCTGCTACTCCAATAATAACATCAGCAATCACTAGTAGCTTGAAGTTGGATGCAGAAAAAATCAAAACTTAAATTTAATCATAGTTATATCAAAAATTTACTTACCTATGTAAAATCAAATTATGATTATGATAGCAAAGAAGTAATCAAATATGTTTTTGATAAGAACAAGGAGTTTTAATCTACATAAAATTGCTTAGAACCATTGGAAATGTACCTTAAACATTAGAAACTAAATGGTCATGAAGATGATCAAACTTAAAATCAATTCATGTAATAAATGTTCAACAACCTAAATAGATCAAATACCATTTCCGTTTACCTGATCGTCATTATCTTATCGCTGGAAGTACAGATCAACGAAAACAAATTTAT
Organism: Margaritifera margaritifera; assembly: GCA_029931535.1. Taxonomy (NCBI): domain Eukaryota; kingdom Metazoa; phylum Mollusca; class Bivalvia; order Unionida; family Margaritiferidae; genus Margaritifera; species Margaritifera margaritifera. The sequence continues at coordinate 682,273 of JAQPZY010001499.1, read as the reverse complement.
CAATGAATCTATTACTTAAATATCTTGATTATGATGAAATTACTTTATATACTATCAATAATACCCAAGCAAAATATGCCATTTTGGAAGAACTATTTGATACTATTGAAAAGGAAACAGACCAAAAATTTTCTCTATACTCGGATCTGAAGATGTTATTTCTATAGAAGAGTTCGATAACAACACACATAAAATAACTGTGTTTGATGATATTAAAATTGACAATACTAATATGAATTAAACTAAAGAATACTTCAGTTTGAATCGTAATACGAATAGTAATTGTATCTATTTAACTCAGTATTATTATGATGTGCCAAATTACATCAGACGAAACATAAGATATAAGACACATTTCAGATCATCATTGTGATTGTTATGTTTACCAACAATGCTTTATAAATATATGCAAAAAAAGCAACACAAAATCCTTGTAGTTTCTTTGTTTTTGATAAAACAACCGTAAATACCCCTGCAAGATACCGTAAGGGTTTCGACCATTTTTACACTAATGGAGAAAAAGATTAATATCAAACATATATGATTGTTTTTAATAATGACATTATAATGTCGTTATTTTATTGTTATTTTATATTATTTTACATTATTTTAAATTATGTTGCAATAAATATTATATAACATTATTATAGACAATGAGCTTTGAAAAGGTTTGTATGCAAAATGTAAAGAGATAGTTGAAAAATGGCTTGAAAACAGAAAGAAAATTAAAGATAAAATTTTACCAAAACAAAAAGGAAATCAAGAGTTTCAGCGGGAAATTGCAGAACCAATGACTAAACCAATTCTTTAGCAAATTGAAGAGACAGACAATAAGATCAACTAATTGAAACACTTGCACAAAATCAATTGCAGATCATACAAGCATTATCTCCACCAATAACATTACCACCTCCAGCATTACCCCAACCATTAACCAAACATTTCTTATAAATTTGGATAAAGATTTAGACAAAGAATTTTTTTTAAAACGAACATATCCTCCACCTTTAGAACTGTTTAATGCAGATACAAATGTAATTAATGACATTTTAGAAACGACTAAAATATTTAAGCAGAATCCAAAAACTCATAGTGGAGAATAAATCCCATTACAACATATAGTGAAAAATTAAACGTTTAATAGTAGATAGAGTTGAATATGGTCTGTATCCCCAAGAGATACCCCCTAAAGAGAAAAAAACGGCACAGGACTGGAGATAGATGATGATGATGATGATGATGATACACCCTAATAAACTACCTGAATTGAAATTGGAAGCATATAATAACGATGTTAAATGTATTTTAAGAAAGAAGGTTGATTATGATTTTATTGATATAATAAGGAAAAGATGGAATAGTAAAAATAAATATAACGACAAATCCTTAAAGAATTTCAAACAATTGTATAACTTAGGTGGATTAACAACAAAAAGTAACAGATAAACAAAATTCAAAGGCATCAAAAATGGAAGTTGTATACGATGTTATAAAGACCCAAACGAATTAGTTCAGTGGTTACAAATATTATGTGGCAGCAAAAATATGGGTAATAAAACAAATCTAGTAATAATGTACTTGTTGTAATCCTAAATAAAGCACATTATGATAGCATAATAAGTAGGACTGAGTATAAACATATTTTTGACTATCTATGATATTGTATAATTATATTATATAACAATGGCATTTGAAACAATACATTTTAGATTCTGAGAATGCAACTTATGGTGTAAGTCACAATTTGCTGTGGATTTTTAGCACCAATGCTGTTTAATATTAACAAACTTATAAAATAGCACTGATACACTCAGAAATAAGGTATTCATATTGGTTTTCGGTACCATGATGATACGAAATGGATTGATATAATAATACCAACAGCAGCATATAATATATTATATATGAATAACACAGTAAAAAATTATATTAGAAAGTAATGGGTCAGAACCCGAAGCGATTACAATTGAACCAGATTTTAATACACTAAGATGCAGAATAATATTAACATATATTTACGAAATTTAGAATCAAGAATAATAGAAAAAGGATAAAACGAAAACAATACAACATAATAAAATTAATACTTTGTTAACACGATGTAGTTTGGTAATAAATAGTTTTATTAATGGTACAAATGGTAATGTTCTATTTCATTTGCAGCAAATTCACCCCAGGTATGTTGTTGAATATAGGAGGGAATCAGTTAGTATATGTGCCAATTATTACAATTTACAAATTATCAAGTACATCAATGTGTATTATAAATCAGGTTGGGAAAGAGGTTGATCCAAATGGTGAACGAGTAACATATATATCAATAAAAGAACAACTATAATATATATATATATATATATATATATATATATATATATATATATATATATAGATATATATATATAATTGAGGATGGCAAAGTACGATTGGTATCTGAATATACAAAAATATTATACTTTGAGCAAATGCGTGTGTTCAGGCAACAATATAATGTAAACGAGATCTCACCAACATGGAGAGTCACAACAAATGCGACTGAACAGTTTTCAAGAAATATATTTGTTACATTACAAACAGCTGCTAGAACTAATGCTCAAACAGAAAACAAAGCGATATTTGATAACGATAACGTAAGATAAATATTCGTGAGCTAAATTTTACACAATACTGAGAGAGTACTAAGGTGTGTTTTTAATCCTGAGAATTTTAATATATGTCGTGCATATATGATGTTACAAGAAGCAATGAATAAATATCAGTATAGCAATACAGGAAGTTTAATAAATATGGCTGATTTTTCAACATTGTCTCCAATATTTTATTTTGACGTATCAAAACACAACGAGCAATTAATTAATAGTACATCAGATTTTAAAATAACATAGTAATTAGCAGGTGCTTTTCAGTTTGGATGAGCACCTGCATCATACCAAGTATACTGTGTTGTGTTGAGTGATAGATATATAAGAATGAATGCTGTAGATGGTAAGATGAATATTATTATTTAATAATATAATATAAGATCATGATTAAGATCACAGGTTTAACACAACACCAAAAAATGTTATTGTCAGAGGTTATACTAAGAACCAATCAATAGAAAAAACATTAAAACCAAAATAATTGTATGGTGATACAGCTGAAATATTTATGAATAAACAACAGTTTTCTAATTTACTTGCAGCAAAGCAAAGGCATTATGATTTTGTATATAAGCAAACAAAAGAAAAAAAGAAACAAAACAACAAATAACCAATCTAACCAAACAAGGATGTTTTATTAGCGCTAGTGTACTATTTATAAAATCACTTGTGCCAAAGATACTACCTACGTTAGGGAAAAGTTTACTAAACCTAGGTAGCGGCGACTAGTGAAGGGATAGGTGGGTTAACAGAAGAAGACACAAAAGGGTCTGGTATCAGTTAGAAACTAGGCAGAAAGACGTTTTTTTAAAATCATTGTTTTTAATATAATAATATAAGATGCCATACATTGAATTCAGATTAAGTTTAACATAACAACAAAACGATAAATTACACCAGTATGCAAATGAAACAAAAACGCAACAATTTGCTTTAAGATTAGATGGGAGTGATAAAGTGAGGTAGGCAAAAATGCAAATAAATCGTATTAAGAAAGCCAAATCCAAGAATGTTGGCTTGGATTTGAGATTCAGCCGAGCAGAAAAACAAAACAAGCAAGGTAAGTGTATTGGTCCATTGCTTGCTGGTACTGAAGAAAGTACATGGTATTTTAGGTATAGGCCGAGAATTAACATTACCAGGGACGCGTGGTAAGGGTATTAAACAAAAATGTTCGTCATAGGCTTTTTTTTTAAAAAAAATTTTTAAGGAACAATACTCCCATTTATAAAAAGATAAAGCCTCTTGCAAATATTAAAGATTGAAAAATTTATGAAAACGAATAAGATAAACAATTTTAGAGGTTATGTTAAAGATATGTTACCAACAAAATATAAAATATAGAAATAATATAAAATATAAAATATAGAAATAATATAAAATATAAATGAAAGCATGATTATAAATGTAAATGGAATGCACTGGGTTCTATAAATGTAATAATACAACACATAGAAGTATTTAAATGACTGATATAGAGACCAGTAAAAAAAAAAGAAAAATGAATAAATTAATTATATGAATCTATATTGTAATTTTATTATAAAAGAAGAAAACCAAAATATCAAATAGGTGATATGCTAAGAATTTTACGTAAAAATCAACATTCGGACTGGAGTGAAGAATTGTTAAAAATAACAAATATTAGGTATACAAACCTAATTGTGTATGGAAAACAATATTTAAATGATGAAAAAAAAAAATTAAGGACCTTTTTCTGAACAAGAATTACAAAAAGCAAAACAAACTGTATTTAGAATTTAAAAAATATTCAAACGTAATTTTTAAAATAAATAAGTATGTAAAATGGAACATTTATGGATTGAATTTATTTCATGGGTACCGTTTAAAGACATACAAAATTCAAATATTTAATATCTTTTGCAGTAACCTATAGTAATATTTAGTGTTCATAATTTATTTACATACTATTCTGATTTCTGTAACACGTAAATCAGATAGAACTGAATAACATTTAATTTGGAAATTACCCTGTTCTTTTGTTGTGTTTGATTAATAACAAAGTATTTTTAGATGGTGCGCAGTATAAGTACCTATATCAATGTGCCCGTGGGAACTAAAAATAGTATTTAATAGCTCTCAAGTACTATAAATATATCATTTAAGATACTCTTGAACCAAAATCATTCTAAAGCCTCTAATACTATAAAGTAGTTGTATTATGGGAGGTGCATTAGTTTAAATCCAAAAATGAAAATATCTTTTTATAAATTAGGTGTATGATGGGGGATGCATTAAAACTCTTATTTATACACCTTTTTTCGATTATGTGCAATAGGCTATGCATATTAATCATATCTCCATTTCTAGAAAGAATTTTTATCATGTTATAGTGAAATATGTAAAGTCAACATGATATAAAGTTTCGGAAATAGTTACATAAGTTATGTTTTTACGATACTACATAGCCTGCTTTGTGAAATGGTGAACTTTCAAGTTATGCTTAGCAGGTGAGCAATATCAGACCCACTTGAGCCTCTTGTTATAGATCGTTTAGTAAGTCTATTTGTTAATTTCAGCTACACTTTTGAAGAACAAAATTGTTGAGTTTTCGAACGACGATATTCAAATATAGCTCAACGTCATTTAAATGTTTTCACAAAATCTATTTGTTCCAGCCTCATCCTAATTCAAAGATTTAGTTAATGACGTACTTTAGTTATAATTCTGTTTAAATTCTGTCTATTCATACGTCCAAAATCTTATATATATATATATATATATATATATATATATATATATATATATATATATATATATATATATATATATATATATATGTCTTGCTGGTCTAGTAATTTTTAATTTTTAATATTTATCTTGTATTCCTATACGCCTTGTACAAGCAAAAAAATATGAATGATACAACAGTCTCAATAGTTTTACTAGTCGTTAAACACTTTATTTACTCTGTCAAGCATATTTTCCGTTGTTGTAATGTGCGGTCGTTGTGAACGATTCATGTTTAGTTCTCATATCGCGGGATCAATTGACCGGAACCCAGTTCTCGTTGGTAAGAGTTAGCTGTGATTGATTTATGTACGTAATGGCAGAAATATGGTCCAGGTGATGACAGTTCTGAATTAACTATATTTACCTCAATATTTTTGTAAATTTTGCTTGCGCTTTAATTGGAATTACTACCCAAACCTAATTATGTTAAGGTAATTCATAGAAAACTGCCGCCATATTCATTGCAATTCATGCAATATATAGTTATCTGCAGATATTGCTAAGTACATACAGGGGTTTATCTGAAGTAATTAAATTATTGCACAGATTTTTAAAACATTTTTTTTTTATACATTTAGCTTGCGGTGTAATTAGCAATGTATATCGTGAAACATTATTTATCTGAAGTAATTGAAATATACCTGCCGAAAATACAAAAAAATTCAGGTAATATTTAGTTGTCTGCAGATAATGCTAATTAGCGTCAGGTACTATATTGACACATATCAGATAAACTAGATTTATCTGAGTTATCTATTACCTGAATGTTAGTGTATTGTGCGTGCCATGTTTATTATTTGCATCAGGTAATGCAAATTCTCAGAACAAGAGACATAAATTCGCATTACCTACCAATTTTAATTATCTGGAGATAATGGCAATTGGGTCCAGGTAGTATGGGGATACCTGGCAGACAAAGTAGGCTTAACTTAGACAACTAAATATTAAATGAATTTGTGTGAATTTCTCTTGCCATAAAAACATGTAGAGTTGTAGCTGAAGTGGTTTAGTTTGCTAGGAACCGACGTGTTGATAAAAGGCTTGGGTTCTGAGACAAAACCCTATCAGTGGCGTACTAAGGGTAAATGAAGCCCGGGGCGACGATGATGGCCAGAATACGAGGCCCGAATTTGTATCAGCTGTTTTGGCGCCCTAAGACTTCTGGCACCGGGGGCAACCGCCCCTCCCCCCCCCCCCCGATCGTTAGTATGCTAAAGCACCCTATTGCTTGTCAAGTGCACCAAAGATTATTGATCTCTTATGATACATAGTGGGCTACAATTTTCCTCTGAAGTACAAAGCACGTGTTTTATTTAAAGTATTTCTTTTTGATAGTTTTGGTAATGATAAAATTGCTGTAACATATTTTTGGTTTATTTGTGTAAATTCTATTTAAGATTCATTACACATTAAAAAAAAAGAAAGAAATTGGTCAACAGTCTTATGTAAATTGTAAAGTCAGCTTCTCTGCGAAGTCATGTAAACAGGAAAAAATCAAGTTAACCAACTTATGCAATGAAAACACGCTCGGGCCTTTCCACCAATGTTTGGAAACAGCTCAGAAATACAACCGTAGTCGCCATTGCATATACATGTACACTGAATACCAAATAACGTCGTGCGTGTGCACATCACACACATTGTAGCTTTAATTATGGCGAATTATCGATTAAGATTTCTTCTTGTCCGAAACATTCCCCAAGTTTGTTTGTTGGGGGGGGGGGGGTGTTCAGAACGTTCTTTTACTGAAAGTCTGCAAATAATTCTATAAAGGTATCATAATGCTGTTAGCATGGTTCTGTTTTGCCTACCGTCCTGCAGTGGTATCAGAATGATATAAGAATGGAGGGGGGTGTCTAACGTCCTGCAGTGTGTGACTCGTATCATAATGATATAAGAATGGAGGGGGGTGTCTAACGTCCTACAGTGTGTGACTGGTATCATAATGATATAAGAAATGGGGGAAGGGGTGTCTAGCGTACTGCACTGTGTGACTGGTATCATAATGCTATACACATGGTTCTATTTTGCCTAGTGTACTGCAGCTTGTGACTAAGTTCTCCGCCATTTCCGGTGAGTTCTCCCTTTAACGCTGTATCACTCCATTGAAGTATTTCAGAGCATGCTCCTCACAGCTCACACTATCTTAGAATATATCGCTGCATTAACGATGTTTTAACCCATAGCTAATCTAAACCTTAGTTCACTGTCGCCCCGTGATAAAATACACGAGAAGCTTGACTAGTTTCTGTTATTCTTCATTACCCATGTATTGAAATCACACCAGAAAACATCATTAAATGAACCAGACTAAATGTGACGGCACAGTTGTGTTATAGTGACATCACTGGTAAATTATGAAGTCTTTTCACGTACTACCTTATAACATCATCGACCTCGTGTTTCATCACTGAAAGTAAAGGATCCATGGTGTTTTTTCTCCGACATGTTATACAAAATCTTCAGATCATGCACCAAAGACACATAAGATCCAACACCACAGTAAATATAATCTAAATGAAGTGTCATAAAGTTATCAAAGAGTACGTTTTTTTCCAGCTAGCATTTTACACCTAATTTACAGAATTGTGGCAGTGGTATTATCATGCCACGAGGACGCAACCTACTGTGAGGAGTCAGTTGGAACATCCTCAGCCTTTTCCATCGCTTGCTAAAAAAAAAAGCATCAAATGTAAATTATATCCATTTTGAGCTGCCTTCAAGCCCGTTGTTGTTATTATGTCGTAATAACTTAGTTGACGTCACAATGACTAGAGGACGTGTTATCACTATCAGCAACGTAAGCAATTGAATCCGAATGACTTGTTCAATGTTTACTTTACAAAATTGCAGGAATAACATTAATAAGTGAAAGTATTTCAATGATTGTTGAAATATCGTCGAGTGTTATTTTCAACACCTATCATATTTTAAGAACCTGTTCTTCGCACATCTAGCCGGATGTTCGTCCGCCATAAACTTACCAATTTGGGAAGTATTGCTACGATTACCTCTGAATCTCCTTCAGGGAGTATGTATTTTCGAGGTGGATTTTGGTACAAAAGCTACTAGGTGTCCCGATTGCCAACTTATGATGCCAAATGTCGAATACAACAGTTAGGAGCTTGTGATTTTTCTTTACTTTGTTAATTTGATTGGATTCGCAAATTCTCGTGTTCGACAGTAACTTATTTTTCTTTGTTCTTAGGACAAGGACCTGGTAGAGGCCAATAAAAGCAATTTACTGTACGTATTGTAATAAACATAGGGCATGTGCTATTTGTATTTACGTCTCCGTGTATAGCTTTGTTAGCTTTTAGTGATTATTTGTTGATTATGGGGAGTCGGTGTTGAGAAGATATTTCTCAAACCGAGTAATTCGCCAATTTCTAAGTTCCAAAAGTCATAATGTACAGTATTCACGAGACTTCATGGTAGCATGGATTAGTTTCGTAAAATGGACCCTCCCTGATTTCTTAAACGTAAGGAATTATCTGGATATTCTAATGTATAAGTGTTTAGTAATTTGAGATATGAATAATTCTTTGTATTAAGTGTTTGGGTCGTGTTTCGTGATGCATGTCGTAAAGTACCAATCTTTGACTTGGAAAGGCTTACTCATGGGTCATACAAATGTGCAGCAATAAAATCCATGCAAGTGCGAAGTTAGAGTTTCGTAATATGTGGTCATTAGGTCATTAGATGATAATTATTTCTAGTATTTGCGCTTTAAAAACCATTCAGTTCACAATGACTATTTTCTTAAAGTCTTTGGAAATAGGGGAAACATGGACATCAAGCCAGACTCACGCAGGAGTTGTTTGAGTCGCTCGCTAGTGTTACAGTATGTATCACAATTCAATTTCAAATTAATAAGGTCTCGCTAAGCATAAAACTACTGACTGGCTGTCTTTCGTGAGACAGTCTCATGAACTACTTTTAAATTGACACCCAATCAGACTCTTTCAAGAAACATACATTCAGCACAGTCGGCTGTAAAGGTAACTGATGAAGTCAGATTTTCACATGGATTGTTTACCCTTACCATTAAGAAATCAGCATACACTTTCACCGCAGATTGCGGTATTTTATGACTGCCCGTTACTAACACTTCCAATGGTTTAATTCCCAGTTTGCTTCAATTCTTTCCATATTTGCCGGTAATTTCATTTTCTACATTTTGAGTCGATCTTGCTGTCTGTTCTTCTGTCATTATACTCATCCATTCTTTCTGATTTTTATAATTGTCATTATCCACCCTTCCATGTATCTGTATATCTGTCTGTCTGTCTACTTATCCGTCTATCTATATTCATATTTTTAATGACTCTTCATAAATATCTAATGATTTGATCAGATGCGTGCTTGGGAAAAGATACTTTATAGGCTTTACCTGTTACCCAAAATTGAACTTTTTTGTAAGTAAATAAATAAATATATTATTAATAAATATCTCACATCTTGTATAATTTTAATGGGTATGATATGGTAGCTCTGAGCTTTCGCGTTGATACTGAATGTATGATAAATAATAGCTGAGCATCCATTCGAAGACTTGGCCAATTTCGCAAAGTAGTCGTCTCTATTATTATACGCCTAGCCTCGGTTCAACGATAAATTACGTGTACTGTTACTTTAATACTAATACGAGAAAGAACTCTCGGCAATGCTCCATGAGCAAGTATAAATCTTTAATATTGATGAGTCTCGGTTTGGTTTTGCCTGAAAAAAAAAATCGATTATTTTGCATTGAACGTGATTGTACGCAAAATCTGTGAAATCCCCTTAACGTGAAGAAGATATGCTGAAACTAGCTTAATTTATAGGATAAAAGTAAAACGAGAATTCAAGCCATTTTTTTTTTTTTAGGAGAAACTGAGTTAAGAGTATTGGGAAATATTATGCTAGGTCTGATTGTATATATGAAAAGTTATCCAGTTATTCGAGTCATAAATACAGAAATAATAATATTAATAATAACGACGACAACAACAACATTGTCATCATCATTATCATCGTCATCATCAACAGCAACAAGAACAATAATAATAATAATAATAATAATAATAAAGCAAATTATATGTAAAGCTTTTTTCTCCCTTATTCTGCTCCAGCCATAAAGTGGCAGTTTCAAGATTAATGAAAGCATTACAAGCAGACAAACAAACAAGTGAACGTACAGAAGAAATCTGTATGTATGTATGTATGTATGTATGTATGTATGTATGTATGTATGTATGTATGTATGTATGTATGTACGTATGTATGTATGTACGTATGTGTGTATATATGTATGCATGCATTGTTAAGACTCAATGGTCTAAAAAGAATATAACAGAAAGAAAGTGAAACCAACAAATCAAGTAAAAATCAACAAGCAATTTATTTCTAGACAATTAAAGTTAAAATTCAAACGACACTTACAGTAAAGTAAATTAAAATCCAAATATTCCAATAATTCTAAGCGTCCTAATCACAAGTCCTAAATATAGAATGTTCCGAATTAATTACTGTATCATTGAATCTGCTGATGTACCAATAGTCTTTAATGTCTTGATGTGCCGAAATGAAGTACTCCAGAATATCTTTGAATACGTTCACATAAATCCTCAAGTCATCAGTTAAAAATCCAAATCCAAAAGTCTATGAGCACTTTTTTAATTATATGAATAATTTAAATAATTCCTCTCTCTAAATTTGGAATGATTTTTCGCAACTGTAATGGCTCTTTAAAAGACTGGTGGTAAGGTCGAAACTGAAAAACTGTCCAATAAACATGGTATATATAAAGATAGGTCATATGACAGAATGTTCTAGAATATTATGGTGTATGTGATTTTTGAAACATAACTCTAAAGGAAATTCTGGTTTTATCTGTAAAAAAAATCAATCTTGACCTCAAATTGAATCTTGAATCAACAACTTGTTTACCAAAACTGTCCTTGAACTCAAGTACTAAGTAAAACAACCTAATCCAAGGACAATAGCTAAACATGTCAGCAATATACCTAACATTAAGGTTTAAGCAAATATTAAAGTCAAGAAACAATAATAATTTCCTAAAATATTTATAATATTATATAAACATTATACCTAAAAGTATGTATGTATGTATGTATGTATGTATGTATGTATGTATGTATGTATGTATGTATGTATGTATGTATGTATGTATGTATGTATGTATGTATGTATGTATGTATGTATGTATACATTTTCGTTTAGCGGCACCTCAGCACAATAATGGTTATATGGTGCAAAATTTAAAGTAAAATTCTACAGTTGTAACATCGAAAAATTGCACAGAACTTTAGGAAGATAAACACTTTCAAATAAATGTAAACATGAAGTACCACAAGATAAAATATAAAAGGTAACGATGTTATTATTTTATATAATGTATATAAAATAAAATATAAAGATAAACACATACTTTGTTTTCTATTTTCATTACATGAATGGGGGGGGGGGGGGACTCGTTGAGGCATTTGTTATAAATTATTAATAGAGATACAAAGCATGTACCGAGTTCCGGTCAATACATGCTCCGGCTCGCAGTAAGTATTAGCACATTCGGAACAATTCGTGAAGGAACTGAAATGCTAGAGAAGACTTTAAGCCAGTCGACTAATTACTGCCATAATCATGTTTAAAAAACAACAATACGGAGTAATAATGGATATTATTTAGCGTGTAAGTCAAACAGTCATACATGGATACTGTTCGATGCGGTAAGTAAAAATTGCGCAAAAAAATTTAAAAATTAAAACATCATAGTAGAAAACTTTACTCTGGAAAAAAAACATCAAAAGTTTAGCTATTGAAATAATCGTTTATTTATGCAGTTTCTTTGTATATAATTGAAATCAAGATCATCTTTAATATATATATATATATATATATATATATATATATATATATATATATATATATCTTAAATTGATTGAAATACTGTACTTGATTGAAATACTGTACTTAAAGCCTATCTGATCATTTAGTTTTGTTAGTTACGAACAATATCATTATAGTTAGTAGATCAATTTCATCAATTGTACGAGTCCTTACGAGAAAGCTACACCATATAATGTTAAAGGCACACGTGAGCTTCATTGCATCTGTCTGTACGGCAGCCAAGGATAGCAAATACCCTATTTGCAACAATAGTGCAATGTTCTGCTGAGAGAACTCTCCCTTTTGCCATGGAGTATCATTTCCTTTTTCTCTCAAGCGTTCCATTTATTTCCTCTTCACGCTGATTCAGGTATACACTCAGGAAAGACAATGCGTATCGCAAGGCGTCTTATTTCTCACCTTATACGTTAGAAAGTGTTGATATCATTACCTTAATTCAAATAAAACCCTGAATGATCAAATCATTACCAGGGTTAAAGGAGAGAGAGAGAGAGAGAGAGAGAGAGAGAGAGAGAGAGAGAGAGAGAGAGAGAGAGAGAGAGAGAGAGAGAGAGACTGTCATACATTGAATCGTTTAGAATCATGGAAATCATCATATCGCATGACATTTTATGAAGTACTGTAAAATAATGAAATAATGTTCAGATGACTCGGAATCCAATGGCTATCTTCTAATAAAAGTTGTTCGTTTTTTCTTACTCGATTTTGATCAATATAGATAAAACTTTGTTACCAGCAACATGGCTCGTATATTAAGAATAATAATTATATATTTTCTAAAAACGCTCTCTCTCTCTCTCTCTCTCTCTCTCTCTCTCTCTCTCTGTTTCTGTCTGTCTCTCTCTCTCTCTCTCTCTCTCTCTCTCTCTCTCTCTCTCTCTCTCTCTCTCTCTCTCTCTCTCTCTCTCTCTCTCTCTCTCTAACACTCAGTAACTCTGTATGTATCGTATGTATTGTCAGGTATAAAGTAATTTTAACATGTCAAACATATGAAGATAGCACATTAATTTTAATTTTATTTTCTTTCCAGATTGAAGGAGCTGCTTATTTTATGAAGTTTTCAAAATCACTGGGATTTTTTTTTTATGCTTAAAAAGTTCGTGTCACGATGTTGAGGATTATTGGAGGTGTCAACTTATTAGGACTATCAGATTATCTTCACATTTACATTCATATTGGTTTCCCTCTCGTTGGACTGTGTCTATTCTGGGTTTCTGGAACATATGGTAAATATTGTGCAACAATACCGATTGAAAAACACTAATGGATATATGGATGGATAAATGGACAAATGAATGTATGGACGGATGAATAAATTGCTAGATAGATGATAGATGATAAATTAGTGAATGAAAATACAAACAAACGTACAAACTGACGAATGCATTATTGAATGAATAGATGGATGGATGGACGAATACATGGGTGAATACATGTACATAGATAATTTAATACACACACACACAAACACACACACACACACACATATATATATATATATATATATATATATATATATATATATATATATATATATATATATATTGTTACGACTCTAGGTCTTAAAAATATGTAACAGAAAGAAAGTGTACCAATAATGTAATTAAAATCAACAAGCAATTTATTTCAAGAAAATTAAAGTGAAAATTCAAAATACGCTTACAATTTGTGAGTTAAATTACAAATAATCCTAAGTTTCCTAATCAAAAGTCCAAAATAATAGAATGTTCCAAATGAATTCAAATATTATTGAATGTCCTGATGTACCACAAAGATGTAATATAGAATGGATTTGAATGAGTTCAAATAAATCCCCAAATCATGTATTAATCCAAAAATGAGTGAGCACTTTAATATTTCCAATGAATCTTGTAAATAAATATATTCCTTACAGACTGATTTTTTTAAACCGAAATTCTAGAATAGGAATGAATTTGTTTACCAAAATCTGTATATCAATACACATGCCTACATGACCTATGTCACATCAGGATGAGTATTTCTAATGGAAAAATACTGGCCTACCAGACATATGTCACAAAATTCAAATTGCGAAATACCTATGAAAATACTATGTAAACAACTGGACAAAAGTTAAGTATGTATTTTGAAATAACCATACAAGTTACAATCATAGTCAAAAGTTAAGTATGTAAACATCATATATAACTATATGTAACTATATAACTATATATATATATATATATATATATATATATATATATATATATATATATATATACATAGAGAGAGATAGATAGATAGAAGATAGACAGACAGACAAACAGACATACAGATAGACTGATAGTTGATTTATTGATAGATAGATATATAGTTATATACATAGATAGATATATAGATAAATAAATGAATGGATGGATGGATGCATGGACGAATCCATGGGTGGTTACATGTATATATAAAAAAACATGCATAATTTAGTACATACTTTCATTCCTATGTACATACATACATGGAAGATAGATAGATAGATTAGAAATACGGTGATAAAGAAAAACACAAAGTAAGGAAATAAGGAAAGAATAGGTGACTGAATTATTCAGACAACATATGAGCAAAACGTTCACTGGTTTCTAACAAAAATTTACTTCCTAGAATTTAATTGTGTCCCAAATTTATCGTTTGGAAATTCCACATGGCTCTGTTTCTTTACTAGTGTGCGTATTTATCTGTAACAAAAACATCATGTTATGGTATGTAAGTTTTAACACACTAATTTTCATAAGATAATTTGAGAGGTGGCATTATGAACAAAAACTAATGTAGGGTGATATATATATATATATATATATATATATATATATATATATATATATATATATATATATATATATATATATATATATATATATATATATATATATATACATACATAATGCACATCATATGGTAAATAACAGTCCTTTCAAGTACACTGGATACAGTAAGGGATCGCGTGTGTCCGGGATTTATTAAGATAAATGCAGCAAACTGACAGCGAACAGTGCGAAACTAGTTTTTAACTAGCCTAGGGCTGTATATTCTCATTGAGTTTTTGTCAAGCTTCAGTGATATACTGTTTCAGTGATGGATTTCGGACACTTTTGCTCCTTGTAATAAATACTCTTCTTTTTGAGGGGGGGGGGACGCCTTTCGGGGGATGTTGGAAAAATCGATATGGAAACAAATATAGCATGGTATGAAATGTCCCTATACTCACCCCACTCCCACCACAAAATACAAGGACGGTATTGTGTAAAAATGCCCCTTTACTCACCCCACTCCTTCAAAGACAGCATTGTGTGATATGCCCCTATACTCACCACCCCACTCCCACAAAGACAGTATTGTGTAAAATGGCCCTATACTCCCCCACTCCCACAAAGACAGCATTGTGTGCAATGCCCCTATACTCACCCCACTCCCACAAAGACAGCATTGTGTGCAATGCCCCTATACTCACCCCCCCCCCACAAAGACAGTATTGTGTAAAATGGCCCTATGCTACCCCACTAACAAAAAGACAATATTGTGTGAAATGCTTCTATACTCACTCCACTCCAACAAAGACAGCATTGTAGAAATGCCCATATACTCACCCACTCCCGCAAAGAGAATATTGTGTGAAATTCCCCTATACTCCCCAGTCCCACAAAGATAGCATTGTGTGAAATGCCCCTATGCTCACCCCACTCCCACAAAGACAATATTGTGTGGAATGCCCCTATACCCACCCCACTCCCACAAATACAGCATTGTGTGAATTGCCCTTATACTCACCCCCACTCTCACAAAGACAGCATTGTGTGCAATGCCCCTATACTCACCCCATTCCCACAAAGACAGCATTGTGTGAAATGCCCTATACTCACCCCACTCCCAAAAAGACAATATTGTGTGAAATGCCCCTATACCTACCCCACTCCCACAAAGACAATATTGTGTGATATGCCCCTATACTCACCACCCCACTCCCACAAAGACAGTATTGTGTAAAATGGCCCTATACTCCCCCACTCCCACAAAGACAGCATTGTGTGCAATGCCCATATATTCACCCCACTCCCACAAAGACAGCATTGTGTGCAATGCCCCTATACTCACCCCCCCCCCCAAACACAGTATTGTGTGAAATGGCCCTATACTACCCCACTAACAAAAAGACAATATTGTGTGAAATGCTTCTATACTCACTCCACTCCAACAAAGACAGCATTGTAGAAATGCCCATATACTCACCCACTCCCGCAAAGACAATATTGTGTGAAATGCCCCTATACTCCCCCACTCCCACAAAGATAGCATTGTGTGAAATCCCCATATACCCACCCCACTCCCACAAATACAGCATTGTGTGAATTGCCCTTATACCCACCCCACTCCCACAAATACAGCATTGTGTGAATTGCCCTTATACTCACCCCCACTCCCACAAAGACAATATTGTGTGAAATGCCCCTATATCTACCCCACTCCCACAAAGATAGCATTGTGTGAAATCCCCCTATACCCACCCCACTCCCACAAATACAGCATTCTGTGAATTGCCCTTATACCCACCCCACTCCCACAAATACAGCATTGTGTGAATTGTCCTTATACTCACCCCCACTCCCACAAAGACAATATTGTGTGAAATGCCCCTATACCTACCCCACTCCACAAAGACAATATTGTGCGAAATTACCCTATACTTCCCCTACTCCCACCACAAGATAAAAAAAAAACGAAATAAATGTAAGCTGATAATAAGAAAACCAAATATCCCCTTGCAAACACAAGAAATATATGTGTAAATTACCAACATTAGGAAAAATACAATATAAGCAACCGAACTAAGGTCGAGCGTTATTTTCACTGTGTTTTAGCAGCCACATAATTTGTCAGTACGAAAGATTCAACTTTGGTATTTGAAGACGTTAACATAACCTTTAAATTTTCTCTGGCAATGTCTCAATCGACGCATCGTTTATATTTTATTATATGGAATAGGAGCCGGTATTGTTGTTCTCAAGCTACCAATTTTCCAATTCATGCTGCCGGACAAACGGGTTACAGTCGCGATCAATACATAAAATAATATCTTAGAGTGCATGGTGAGAGATTTATGTCGGCAATTGAATAATTCATTCCCTTTCGTCATTAAAGTCAACAACAATAGGAATATCTCATACTTCATGGCAAAATCTGTTGCCTCCTTTTCCAGGTCGTATTCACACTGATTGCCTCCTTTTCCAGGTCGTAATTGTACCTTGATTTGACAGAGAACGTTTTGGCATTAAGGTCTTTCTACTTTGTATAAATTATGCCAATATGCATGTACTGTCAGGTAAGGCAGCTGTAAAAAAAAAAATAACATATTTGTTCTTAATTTGAAAAAAAAAAAAAAAAAAGCTTCAATTTTGACATTGCTTGATTGAGCACATTTCTATATCAATGCTGTAGAAATGTCCATCAATGATACTGTTCCTATAATACAAACTTTGAACAGCGTCTTTTACTCATGATCTGCATGACCAGCTTTGACTAAATTTCAAATGGGGATGGGGGTGGGGAAGGGGGAGGGTCGGATCCGTCGATATTTATCAATTTATCAAGAATCAGATTTGGATTCGCCTCCTTTAGATAAATAATTAAAAGAAAAACTATCTATATATATAATTATGACCTGCTACCAAATATGACCACCATCATTTGTATGTAATGTATCCAAATTAACTTTTATCAAAAATTTCTTGTCAAAAGCCAAATTACAGAGTTCATCCCGGCATCGAGTCTTTGCTATTATGGATAAGTGAAACAGAAAAAGAAAACGTTGCCATAGTAATTCTCACCATAAACTACTTGACTAACTTAACTCAAATTTGGAAGTAAGCATGATGATACCATAGTCCTGAAATATATAAATATGATGCCGAACTTCCGATCTCAAATGTGCCCGATATCACTGAAAATAAAATTGATCGATCGATTTGAACATAGCTTAATAAATAGCTTCCTGCATAACGACATTAAAATTTCTACAATTTATTTACAATTTACCGTCAAGTGTTGCTTGTGTTACTAAGGAGAGAAAACAAGTAATTTAGATTAGACCCTTTTTACAACAACTACATCTAATTACCATACCACACAACAACTACATCTAATTACCTTACCATACAACAACTACATCTAATTACCTTACCATACAACAACTACATCTAATTACCTTACCATACAACAACTACATCTAATTACCTTACCATACAACAACTACATCTAATTACCTTACCATACAACAACTACATCTAATTACCATACCATACAACAACTACATCTAATTACCTTACCATACAACAACTACGTCTAATTACCATACCATACAACAACTACATCTAATTACCATACCATACAACAACTACATCTAATTACCTTACCATCGTTGTAACTCTGACAATATTTACAGGGCCGTGCCTATATTGGAATTACGGTACCACTGTTGTTAGAGTTATTGTAACGTAATTATGGCCACTTCTAATAAGCAAAAAAACTACTCAAGGACTGGTACTATCATTTCTAATGCATGATTCTGACCAAATCTAACAAGGAGGATCCTGGCATTTGCTTGTAGGCAAAAATATAACAGACGAACGATCTCAGGCCCTCGTCGTCTCTTGCTAAAATTGTCGTGCCTCTTTTGACCTAGTATCTATAATGAATTTGTTTTTAGAATAAAGCTTAGAATAGAAAAAAGTAGGAACAAAAATTGTCAAAAAGAACAAGCAGTTAAACATACTTTTTGTAATCGGAACTTATCGGCCATTTATGTCATATTTTCCAATTGCAATGTGGGAATATGTGTGTCCGTAAAGAATACCAATTTTTATAGTTAATTAGATTTTATTTCCTATCAAGCACAGCAGCCCAGTGTATATAACCCATACATACATACATACATACATACATACATACATACATACATACATACATACATACATACATACATACATACATACATACATACATACATACATACATACATACATACATACACTTGTTTCATGTTTGATCTTTACCTAACGTTATTCGTTTTATTTGTAAAGATCGAGATAAACTTCATTATATTCTTTTCCAAAATGTTCGATATATTCCTCTAGGGTCTTGCTCGAAGCCGGAGCTCCCAGTTAACTCGTACACCCTGAAAGAAAGCAAGTCTACCTACGCAACAAGAGAGGTGTACGAGATCTTTTGCGTGCCAGGCTATACATTGTCAGGCAGTATCACTCTAACCTGCAGTAGCTCGGGGCAGTGGACGCCAGATTTACCCTCATGCTCCCCGTCAGGTAAATGGGGTCATTATTGTCTGTTCTTTTTCTCCGCTCTCCTTCCCTGCTCTTCCTGAAGCATTCCTTCCTTCGCCATCTTCGCCTTTCTATCTTCCTACTCTGTTTCCCCCTTTTTCTACTTCTTCTTTTTTACCAGTAGCAGTGATGGTGGGGGTGATGGTGGTGGTGATGATGAACGAGGTAGAGATGGATTTTTTGTGATGGTAGTACACATAACATATATAGTTCTGTGTACATAATATTATGTGTACTACGTGCATACCAGTGTACATATAAAAGTGCATTCCCTTCATCGGCTTCAATAAATGAACAAAGTAATTTTATATTTTTACATTTCTACATTTTTCTCATATATTTAAGTGTGAATCTCCGTGCGTTTTAGTAGATGCTGTCCTTACCAGCATATGATAGTTTATCTCAAGCGTTGTCTAGTCCACCAGTCAAGAATACGCTGCTAAAGGAAGAAGGATATTAATTCAGATGAGGAAGGTTTTTTGGGGCAGTTTTTAATGATGCAGCAATTAATTTTTTATGGCTGTAGGTGCATCGCATCATTTTGACTTTTAAAAAATGTAAATCGATCTTTTACATTGTAACTCTTAAATAAGGCTGTTAAAGTGCCGTACAGATATTTTTGTTGAAACGGTGGGTGTGAAATCGCATCAGTTTAGTAAAGTACATTCTACAGAGTGAAAGCTGTATTACACATGTGTGCATCATGTTAAAAATCAATACATTCGAGTTCATCTGATGCCGCACAATATTGTACAGTGTCACCCGTGTCTGTCTACATGTACGTAATTACTTAGGTACGTCCAGAATATCTCGAATATCTATTCAGCTTGAAATTTATTTTTTTTTGGTGAAAGAATTCGTGGATTGAAACCAAATTTCGTTTCCGCTCGATAAACATTTGAAGGTCAACATGGAATAAGTAGTAGGTAAATTGAGACTACTCATCCATAGTGAAATTTAAAGGAGCACCACTTTTTTGTTTTTTTTGGAGGGGGTGGGTGGGGTGGGGTGGTGGCTTTAGGCGTAAATAAATAAATACATTTCCAGAAAATACAATTCCAGAACTCTCAATTTACCGACTACCCTAAAATTACTGGACCATTCATCCTCGAGGGTATTATTTCCCAAGTTAAAAATTACTGGACCAGTCATTTTCGAGGGTATTATTTCCCAAATTAAAAATTATTGGAGAAAACAAAACAATTATTTGAAATTTCTTACAAATCGTAAACTATGGCACAAAACAGAGAGCGAAACTGTCAAAGGAGATAAAATTCTTATTATGTTGATTGTGATATTATGAGTCTCCTCCCTTGTTAGTTGCATACATATTTCGATTATAGCGCAGCCGACTCTAGCGTTTTTTTCTTCCTATATTTTTTAAAGAGCCCCTCCCCCCCCCCCAAAAAAAAATAAATAAAATAAATAGAAAATTTTTTTTTTTTTTTTTTTTTTAAAGGATATTAGACAAAAACTACTTATTTAAAGCGAACACGTACCATTTGAAAAATTAACGGTAAGAAAAGAAATTAACGGTGAGAAAAAGTTATATAAGGAAATTAGCATCTTGAATAACTGAGAACCACCTCGTTGTCTATAGAGACTACTATAATAATATAAAGCAAATCTTTATCTACACTCCACGATCAAAATAAATATAAAGCTTTATAATTATCCGGAACTATTTTATCAGGCTACAATCCATGTACAATTAAATAGTCTAATGTAATATCAGACATGGCAATAGTGACAAGCAATTTAACCATCTCCTCTATAAACATTTTAGGCGGCATAAACCGACAAGCTTTTGCAGCAACCTGCTGCACGAGACTGTTGAAATTGTGTATAATGATTACCTGGTAAATGATATTTTACTTGTCTAATGATTGCCTGGTAAATGATATTTTACTTGTCTAATGATTACCTGGTAAATTATATTTTACTTGTCTAATGATTGCCTGTTAAATGATATTTTACTTGTCTAATGATTGCCCGGTGAAGGATATTTTACTTGTCTAATGATTGCCTGGTAAATGATATTTTACTTGTCTAATGATTGCCTGGTAAAGGATATTTTACTTGTCTAATGATTGCCTGGTAAACGATATTTTACTTGTCTAATGATTACCTGGTAAATTATATTTTACTTGTCTAATGATTGCCTGGTGAATGATATTTTACTTGTCGAATGATTGCCCGGTAAATGATATTTTACTTGTCTAATGATTGCCTGGTAAACGATATTTTACTTGTCTAATGATTACCTGGTAAATTATATTTTACTTGTCTAATGATTGCCCGGTGAATGATATTTTGCTTGTCGAATGATTGCCTGGTAAATGATATTTTACTATATTTTTGGTGTCGGGCATTTAAAACACAAAATCTACAACATTAATATTTGAGGGATGTGATAGTTGTGCTAGGTTGTATAGTTTGTTTGATTTTCAGAATGTCCGACATTGAAATTTATATAAGCTTTGCGTTTCGTTTTGGCTTTATTCCGTTGGTTTTGGAGTTCACTCAAAGTTATGAATGATATAGCCGATACCAATAAGCAACCAAAAGCTAAATATAGACAGTGTTCAAATTGAAACCTTTTCCTCTTTCATATCATCAGCTTCAATTTTCTCTGATTTTAATTCTTTTTCCGTTTGTTTGAGATCCTCGCCTCTTTCTTCCAGTTCCAACAGATCGTACTATTTTCGATTACACTATGGTCCACTGCTTTCAATGTACCTACCACTGATTGAAATCCAGTTTGGAATGTGACCTAATATGGACAAAACCCAAATCCAAGTTATTTTCTCAACTCTTTTCCCCTCAAAGTTAATGGCCCCTGTGTTATTTAGAAGATTGCACATGCATCTAAAAACAAAGTTGTATTTAATTATATCTTTTTGGCTGGGACTGCATTGTCCTCTTTGGCAACAGTTTGATTCTTATTGTTTTTCTTTTTATTAAAAGGACAAATGAAATTTCCGTTAAAAAATCTCAGAGAATGATCGAATTCTTGCTATTTTATCTCTTTAGAAAATTCGTCGGTCGCCTTTAATATATCCTTCTTTCGTGCAACAATTCTATATACAATTTAATTTCTTGGTTTAGTACGATTAAACAGATTTAGACATGGATTATGGATTAAATTAACACTAGATATGGATTATGGATTAAATTAACACTTATTCTACCATTTTATAAACTTTTCATGGCATGTAATGAGCATGCCTTTGTAAAAGTGAGCATTAGTAGCACCTACTAATTTTTTCCCAAATATGGAAAAGGTGCTAAGGATGACGAGGCTCACATGGACCTGAGGTTACTATCTTTGTTTATTTGAATATCATATATAAAAAATAAAAGTCAAACAAGAATCACAAGCAAGAACACCTTCGTAGGGTGGGAAGGAGGGAGGGAGAGTTAGTTCTGGAATCATCTTGTCTACACCGATTTGTATTGAATAAATACCATAATAATCTTTTATAATGTAAACAGCTCCATTTAATAAACTCTTCTTCTACTTTGCTCCGATTGCCCTAATACACATAATCTTATTGCTTGCATCTCTCTCTCTCTCTTTCTCTCTCTCTCTCTCTCTCTCTCTCTCTCTCTCTCTCTCTCTCTCTCTCTATATATATATATATATATATATATATATATAGATAGATAGATAGATATATACTGAATCAGATTCAAGGTTTCTGCTCGTACAGTTTCGTGACAATGGCGTCGGATCCTTGTCTGCTTAGCTAGTGCGTTGCACATAACTGATGTAGTTCTGCTGTGACAATAGACACAGGTCGCATGTTGGAAGAGTGGATTGCTTCTTAAGCTAAATACTTGACATACCGTCTATACTCACTTATAAGTCGAGTCCAACTGCAACAAGCATAGACCATAATCTGCCGTCGCAATATGCGAAGCAGACAATGGTCTGTGTTGTTTGTACTGCTAGCAAACTGCATAGACCTAGATCTGCCTGTGCACTGTGAAACGGGAGATCTAGGTCTATGCAGTTTGCAGTTGAACTAAAGTTATAAGCGAGTACTTACCGTTGTTTATATCAAGGTTGAGTCTGATTAATTGACGCTGTGCGAACTTAAAATGTTCTCTTAATTCTTTGCCAGTCATGTTACCTTTTCTCCCATATTTCATTCAAACTAATTTTTGACGCGCTGATTCTTCACGAATTATCATGTTAAAATAAATAAATAAAAAATACTTATTGTAGGGACCTTGAAATCTCCAATCAACTATAAGTGACGTCTACTCCTCATACTTGACGGAAAAAAGGCATACAATTTATTTCGTCAAATAAAGAACCCTAACAAATCACAAAGGATCTAACGATTGCATTACTTTCCAGAAATGTTAGAGATCTGAGCAGCAAATGCCAACAACTATTCAGTCTCAACACCTGCCGTTAATTATCGCACCGACTAAAATGCAATCCGTGGATTTAAATTGGAATGTGATAATTAAATCTACCAGGAATGCGTATGGTTTTTGACAGCATTTACCGGTGGAGATAATATCATAGTAAGTGTTCTTTCTGGAAGATGTTAATTCAAAGCGGTTTGAACCCCTCTGAATATTATATAAACTTTTTTCGTCCAACGCTTCTGCCGGCGAGTTAAATCGAGCGCAAACGTAGCAGATAACTAATACAGAATGTCACTGCTTCATCAAGGGAAATATCTGTATCTAGCTATTGACAATTTAATGCTCTCAGGGGTAATTAGTGTTCATAGCTATAAACTTCTGCACATGTCTGACTTACAAAGGTTTACATAATTCGTACTTCAATTTCCAGAATTATAATGGATACCATATCGGAAGCATGTGATTGTCCGTCAGGTAGGTGCACTTAAAGCAGGCAAGTACAAACGGTATAGCCTTTCTTGCAAAGGTTTTGATTTACGGATTAAATTATTGTTTCATTCATTCATTCATTCATTCATTCATTCATTCATTCATTCATTCATTCATTCATTCATTCATTCATTCATTCAGTCAGTCAGTCAGTCAGTCATTAATAAATCCTCCCATCCACTTTGCGTTCATTTATTAATTATTTCGCTCCTCGTTGAAATAGCAGAGATGAGAGACTGTGATCTCCATATGATTGTCTATCCGTCTGTACTTGCGTGATCTGTGGTAGCTTTTACCAAATCTGGGAATCTGGCACTTTGAGGTTTTTTGAACAATTTCTTGAAATGTCATTCAATAAATAAATCGATACAAACAATATCAGTTGGTGAATGGATGGAGGCAAGAATGGGCTATTGAGAGTAAATCGGTACAAGCTGGTGTGGGCTATTGAGAGTAATCGGGACAAGCTGGTATGGGTTTTTATGAGAGTAATGCGGGACAAGCTGGTGTGTGCTATTGAGAGTAAATCGGTACAAGCTGGTGTGGGCTATTGAGAGTAATCGGGACAAGCTGGTATGGGTTTTTATGAGAGTAATGCGGGACAAGCTGGTGTGTGCTATTGAGAGTAAATCGGTACAAGCTGGTGTGGGCTATTGAGAGTAATCGGGACAAGCTGGTATGGGTTTTTATGAGAGTAATGCGGGAGAAGCTGGTGTGTGCTCTTGAGAGTAATGAGGGACAAGCTGGTATGTGCTATTGAGAGTAATGCGGGAGAAGCTGGTGTGTGCTCTTGAGAGTAATGAGGGACAAGCTGATATGGGCTTTTTGAGAGTAATGCGGGACAAGCTGGTATGTGCTATTGAGAGTAATGCGGGACAAGCTGGTGTGTGCTATTGCGAGTAATGCGGGACAAGCTGGTATGTGCTATTGAGAGTAATGCGGGACAAGCTGGTGTGTGCTATTGAGAGTAATAAGGGACAAGCTGGTATGTGCTATTGAGGGTAATACGGGAAAAGCTTGTGTGTGCTATTGAGAGTAATGCTGGACAAGCTGCTTTACTGTAGAAATCTAAAAATTTATTTTGCAGACATGTTTCAAAAACATGATGTATAGCATGCAGCCCGTGCATAACATTATAATATAGCTTCCATACCTTAAACATTGCTTTGTTTCCCTTGCTACCATATGGTTTCTATTTATCTGGCATTCACAGATATCATATATTGTTTTTCTGGATTTGGAGTTCATACATCATATACTTTATGATCAATATATTTAAGCATACAGTTTATTTTGATCCTTTAGAATCATTTAATCCTCGTGTAGTTGTCGGTAATGTCGAAATTAATCTTGTATAATTGCTAATAGATCGCATTTGGCACTAAATTGGATAGATCTTCTGCCCAGAAAAAAAGGTATCAGCAGAGGACGATTTTTCACAGTTTCTACTACACTACTACTGAAAATATATTTTCTTATATAATTTAAACTAGTTTTGTACCTTATTTAATCATCCACGCCGTTGTTAACTCTCACACTTTAATCAATGACTCACGCACTCAGTTGCTCACTCACTCAGTAAAAATATAGCACTCATATCTGTATGCTTCGTGTTTTTTGAAGCATTTTTGGAGGTTATGTAAATTGTACCAATGAGTTCAAATTTCTGCAGGTTCATGTGAATACATACATGCATGCATGTATACATACATACATACATACATACATTCATAAGTAGTTAGGGGGAGGCGGGGGGGGGGGGGGCTACTCTGGGAATGAACATTACGGCCTCCAGCTTGAAAGTATGGGAGTCTGAGGACAATGGGAATTCCCTGTTAAAATATCCATAGGATTAACATATGAGTGGGAATTTGGGGACAAGGGGAATTTTCAACATTCGTCATTAACATGACATTTCCCCTGGTCCCTAGAAATTGTTTATGGCCTTGAGTACATAATGGTACTCTGGGGACAAGGGGAATGCAAATGTTTCAAATGTATATAGGTTTAACATGATGGGACTGTTTGGGGACAAGGGGAAATGTAATGTTAGAAACATGCACCATTTTACTGACCCACACATTGTATATACTATCCAATACCTACACTTAGTAACCAACACTCCGTTTGACTGACTAGCACCTAACCTACTAACCAATACGCTGTTTTGGCTAATCAACACGAACTTATCTATTGACCAATACCCACACGTGCTAACAAGTAGGTTTTATTTGTGGATCTGCTCCCGACTACCAAAACAAGTTTCGTCGAGATTAGCAACGACCAAGAACAGATGTGTTTATTCTGCGCCATCATGATGGCTCGACGTTATGCAGAAAAAAAATATATAATGGAAACAATTATGGGAGAGTATTAGAAATCGGACAGAGCCAAACAACGGAGAGAAGCAGAAATCCATTTGGAACAATCAGGAATTTCGAAATGAGACTGTGTGTAGAGTTGCTGAAATGCAGAAAATTTAAGATCTGCTCGCCCCTAGTTATACGTTGAAAGTTTACCCTCATGTCGTTCGTGGAGATCTTCTGTTTCGAGGACCGAATTTTACAGATGGAAAATACGTATACGTCTATCATCACCATGTCATAACCAGTATTACTGATCCAGTTACTATTGTGATTGATGTGAAAAAGGATTTAATAATCGGGAGCAACATATTTATTGTGGACAGAGATGTCATGGCTGCTTAGCGTGAAGACTTTGTGTTCCTGAAGGACAAGAAATTATTCGATGCCCTGCTTGCAGACGAATATTCGTGAGTGCAGCGTGCTGCGAGCGACATAGCATGAAACAATTCCAACAACAGAAAAGTGCTTGCTAATTACTGACAGTGTGTCCCACTTGTGGACGGCATGTTCGTATGAATAACAAGGAAAGAAACGATGTTGTATTTGTGGTGAAGTCGACGAGTTGTATCATCAATGTTATATTCAGAGATATGACAATAAACCTGAGGAATTATTAAATGACCAGATCAACAAAATGAAACGGGACCATCGTGTAGACTTTATCGTTTTGTTTTTATTTTGAATGTACTAAAAAAAAAACAGGGATTCGCATTCCTAATTTTCGTGTGGCTCATCGCTCTTGCCAAGACTGTATTCAGGAAATTTAATTTCATCACTGTCGGAATTCCATTGTGATTTCAGGAGGGCGTGAAATGACATTTCGTGGCACCCATACTCTTTCTGGTTTTGCTGAGTGAATTGTGCACCCCATTGACGACACCTGGAGCGAAGAAAAGGTGTTTCATTACGTCCACTATCATGAATACGCTACAGTCATTGCTCACAGTTTCTCGGGATACGACGGACTGTTCCTTCGGAAACATTTATCAGAACAAGGAACCGAATTTCCACAAGTCACCATGAATGGAACCAAATAATTTATATGAAAGTGGGACACGTACACTTTAAAGATTCCATGAGTTATTTGGCTATGCCTTTTAGTAAAATGTCTCAAACGCTTGGAATGATGGAAATGGCTAAAGGCTATTTTCCGCACTTTTTCAATACCGAAGCAAATCAACACGTATTACTTCCACATTTGCCCGAAGTTTATTACTACGACCCCTTTGGTATGTGAACATTACAACTAGCAGATTTCTACGCCTGGCGCCACGCCCACTTTTCAGACCCTTTTCATTTTCAAGAGGGGATGCTGAAATATTGTTGATCCGATCTGGACATTTTACGACGTTGTTGTGGAAATTTTCGACAGCTATTTCTCGAACACGGAGGTATCGATCCGTTCAAGGAAGCTTCTGCCATTGCCAATGCGTGTGGATTAGTGTACCGAAAGAAGTTCATGCTCGAGAACAAAATAGCCGTCACACCACCTCAGTCGTATCAATTCGCCAGCCGTCAATACTCAGCCAAAGTTTTGCATTGGTTACATTACCTATGTGAAACTCAAGACAAGTGGATACATCATGCTAGAAACAGTAGAGAAAAGAAGGTTTGATGTTATTCAGTGGATGGTTGGGATTTAGAAAACCCACATATCATGTACAAATTTCACGGATGTTTATTACATGACTGTCCCACGTGTTATCCTCACCGAGAACTGAGTACACTATGGAAGAATTGCACGACAAACCTTACCAACGACGCCAGAGTTTGGAAAGTCAAGAATACCAAGTGGTAGAATACGGGAACACGACTACGATGGACGTTTGAAAACATATCCAGAATTTCGACGCATTGTCTACGTTGAGCTGGACATCGAACCTTTGAATCCACATGACAGTTTGTTTGGAGGACGGTCTAGTGCCACTCGCTTATTGTACAAACGGATCAAATATATCAATGTGTGTTCGTTGTACCCTTGGGCGTGTAAATATGCTCCGTTTCCTACCGGTCACCCTGAAAGTTTGACAGACACATCCACGTTGAACACATTCGCCAGTATGAAAGTTTGATCAGATGTCAAGTTCTTCCATGTCGAAATTGTATTATCCAGTATTGTTTCATCATTGTCATGTAAAACTGATGTTTCCGTTATGTCGCACGTCTGCTGAAACGTGTAATCAACATCAACCATGTCGGTATGACAAACAAAGACGTGACTTGACAGGGACGTGGATGAGTGTCAAATTGTTTCATACTCTCGATCGCGGATACCAATTGTTAAAAGTATACGAAATTTGGCACTTTCCTACCGCAGAACAATTCCAACTGGATGACGACTCGGGTTCAGGGATTTTTTTCAGGCTAAATCAAGGTGTTCATAAAATTGAAACAAGAAGCCAGTGGCCAAATTTCCTGATGTCACACTCCAGAAGAAAAAGACCAATTTAAAGAACGGTGTCGATCATTAAAATATATCGACTTGGAACATGTGGAACAGAACGAAGGAAGACGGTCGTTTGCTAAAGTCATGCTCAGTTGTTTGTGGGGAAAATTCGCTCAACGTCCGATGTTGCTAGGACCGAATACTTGGTGGACTCAAGTCGATACTTTCAGGTCATAGACGATAAAGGAAAAATCATCAAACACGTCGAAATCATACGTGAAGATTTGATCTTGGTGAATTCCGAAGAGGTCGTGTAGTTTGTTCCCCCTCCCCCCCCCCCCAACGAATGTGGGAATTTCATCATTGCTGCTTACCTGACAGCCAGTGTCCGTTAAAAATTGTATTCAGTGTTGAGACCGCGTTCTTTACTTTGTCATGGATGGCTGCATGTACATCGAACGCCCCAGAGGCTATCACCCGTACATCGAAGACGAGTGTTTAGGAGTGTGGACCAAAGAACATCCCGAAGAGATTATATTGAGTTTTGCCAGTGGTGGACCTAAATATTACAACCACAAGTACCGAACTAAGGAAGGATGCTGTTCGTGTGTCCATCTATGGGTGTCATCCATGCACTCACAAACCACTCTTTGCACCACAAGCTCATCGAGAATCGCAAATCAAAGAAGTATACACGATTCCTGGTCTTTGCCTGGCTTTTGTGATTTTGCCAGTCGAGTTCAGAGGTTCAAAAGGAAATGGCCTACATATCCGGAAGGACCCACTCCCAAAGCTTTAGCGAGAGTAGGATTCGTCTATTTGCGACAAAGGGACCAAGTACGGTGTTTCGGTTGTAGTGTGAAACTTCACGAATAGGAGTATAAAGATGCAACTTACCTTGAACATGCCAGAATATCTTCGTCCTGTCACAACCTTTTCTTTGGTTGGTCCAAATTATTATCCTCGTAGATACTTTATATGAAAGGATTTGTGGCTTAACTTTGGAGCTGCGAGAAAGCATTTACATAGATTGTATACAGATTCAAGTAATACGCAAAGAACAATTGCATACAATACACCCTAAATTGAATGAATGCTATAAAAAGACTGATTGAAGAAATCTGTAGCTTAGTCGGAGAGAGAGGTGTTACACTGAACTCCGTGGGAGGAAGTCAACTACACCATTCAAGACTTCGTGGATTACCAACTACTTTTAAAAGAACTCTTTCCACAAGACTATATGATTCCTTTGAATTTAGGACGACGTGTCGTGTGTGTGTTAGTGACATAACTTTTTGGATTTCGTTTACCAACAGATTCTCTGTGGAAAATATATGTCCAGTTCGTACAAAAACATGACGACCAATACTTTATCTGTGCACGAAAAACTCATCGTATTAAAAGTGATGCGATTAGCAATGAATACTACTTCTCTACCCCTGTGTGAAGAAGAAATTCGTCGCACTTATCTGATCATCATACTTACCAAGAAGTGCCTGCGGCTAGTTGGATATACCAACAGATTTACGACTGGAAGATTGTACGTGACTGGAAAAGTATTGGATTCGACGCTTGGAAACGAGGTCGCTGACTATGCCAAAGACGTGTGTGACTTACTTTAAGAAACAAAACATGAACTTTTTTTGAAATGTGAATATTTCTATCGTACCATGAAAATTAAACATGTACAAAATGTCTTACGTTCTTGATGATTGTCTCAGAATTTTCCAAACTACTCGAGAGTTATGACTGCATCCTCTGTCCTCAAAGTGACTGATGGAAAGCCAGATCGTCAAAATTGGAAGGTACAAAGAGTGGCAATAGGCTTACACGTTGCTCAAGAATCCATTTAGTTTGTGGAAGGAATTCCTTCTGAAGAAGATGGGATCGTGTCTGACTCTAGTCAAAAGCATCTCAGCATCTTCGATGACATGATAGGAGAAGACGAAGAAATTAAACTTTGGTTTACACGGAAAGGACATCATCGCCTTCCTCGTTTTTGCCTGTCTAAAAATAACCATAAAACACCATTCACTTCTTTCCTCTATGACAGTTTTCAACATGGCTCCTTTTTCATCTCATCCTCCTGCCAGATTGATTCGTGCACTGTATGCCATCAGACGCGAAACAAAACCCACAAGTGCTTTCGCATTTGTTAGAAGCCAGTTTCAAACAAGTGTTACGATGGTTTACGTTGACCGTACGTCAGTTACTACAACGAATTATGCACATTCCGCATCAAACACAACTTTTATTTTTTTAAAAACATAAAGTAGCTTTGACACAATTGGCTTTTCCGAGAATCGATACTCAAATAAAGAAACAAAATTATCTTGAAACCAGGTGGAAGTGGATCTCAATTATGTGTGATTATTAATCGATTATACGATGGGATCTTAATGCCGTAGCTTGAAAAGCAAAACTACTAAAATCTAAAAGACAAACAGAAAAGAAGAGAGGTTATTGAGAGAGTTCACACTCCACATTATCTCCTAAAAAGAAACCCCCAAACAACCCATTCAAGAAAGAGAGAAACTGAGTCTAGAACGTGCACGTACTCACGAAAACATTGATATAAGGTCATCTCCATTTCTGCTTCTCCTACTCCTCCACCGTTATTGATGATGCCAGCGAAATCTGATTTAAGATAAGCGTTTTCCCATCTGATGTAAAAATGGAAACCTATCTCTAAAGGGGCTTCTACTTCTTCTCCGCCGACGTCTTCTTCTGCTGCTCTAGTCAAAAAGGTGGCATCCCCTAAGAGAAAAGAGCAAGACAAAACAGGCATGTTACAAAGTTTATTGGATATGTCCAAAGAAGAACTAGCACAATTTAGTTAGTTGACAACACCTTGTCGTCCAGTTGTGGCCATAGTCAAGTTGGTACGACGTTCTGACAATCAGTGGAGATGAATTCCAGTATAAACGAAGAAGCGTTGGACAATATTCACTTCAGTTCCTCTAAACAAGATGTCTTCCTCTCAAAGGTCACTCTCATAGCATCGACTTTCAAAGATGTCTTCTAAAAAGGATAACAGGTTATCTCTTCTCGCTTAGCTAAACATTGGGATGTCTTGTCAATACTTACCAAACCAAATGCCCCGATGCGAAAACAGATCATTCAAATGCACCTAAAGAAATCGTCGATATGGTGTAAATGTTGTTTGAACGTCTTGAAAGGAACGATTCCATTGATCAAGATACTGAAACAGCGATTAAGACGACATCGTCGCGTTCTTTGCCGAATGGTGAAAAAGAAATTTCCATTCAGTCAAAGAAGAAAGTGTTCGTTCAACGTGAAGGATTTCTTCCCATGCTGATAGGTCCGTTATTAAAAGTCGCTTTCCCTTGTTAGGATCGATTGCTGGACTTCTTTTAGGAGGAGTGTTGAGTTGAACATATAAGGGACAGGCCTTTCTGGAAGAAGATCATACCTGTACCCCTGGATTTTATGGAAGAATGAAAATTGACTTTAGTTCCTTACAAACGGTGGATGGAACTCCACCGTTTGTATGAAGAACAGATACATCACTTACCTCATGATCCTAATCTCACAGTGATGCAACGCTTACAACAAGAGTTACAATCGTTGATGGATCGAACATATTTGTCAGAAAAGGAAATATCGCAACAGTACGGACAATTATTGCAACGTCTTCAACTGTTTCACCAGAAAGTTTTAGACGAGACTACTAAGCCTACTCCGAGAAATTTTAAAAATGTAAAGAAAAGCGAAGACAAAGAAAAGGCAGCAACCCCAAAGACGATGACATACACGGCCACGGGGATGGACGAGAAAGAGGAAGGAGAAAATATTGAAGACTTTCAAACACCACCTGCTAAAATACCCAAATTGACACCTACATCAATAATAAGTTGATGTCAATGCCCTCGCCAACAGAAGAGAAAAAGAAGCAAACGAAGAAAAAAGTTTTAAAAATAACCAATCAACCTTGTTCAGGCATCATCATCATTTATTCATATTGCTCGTAGAACACGTAAAGAATTGAAATCCAAATAAATACCACATGACGAAAAGACGATCGGTAGTTAGTTGGTTAACTTATTGAGGAGCAACAGCATGGACACACTTTTAGCAAGCACTTACTACAATCCTGCTCATGCAGTTTCCTACGGAGGAATTCAAAACATTCTATTGTGCAGCCAAAAACTGAACTCAAAAGTCTACATCTGCAAGATGTACGACAATGGTTACAAGAACAATCGACGTACACATTACACAAACTCATTTGACGAAAATTTCAAAGAAGTCAAACTAAAGTAGCAGGAATCAATCATCAATGACAAGTCGATTTACCCGATGTCACTCATTTAGCTTCGTACAGTCGAGGTGACAAATATTTGTTTTATGTCACTAATGTGTTTTCAGAATTGACTTGGGTGGTTCCTTTGACCTATAAAACAAGTTGAGAGTTAGTGCGAGCTTTACAAATCGTCTTGAAACAAACAGATAAAGGTACAGAATTTCCTAACCAACCTTTCCAAAAGGAATTGAAAACACGGTAATTTTTTCACTACTGAAAATCCTAAAACTAAAGCCAGTGTTGTGGAACATTTAAAAAAAAACCCTGAAAGAACGTATGTGGACATATTTTTCACATAAACATACTCTCAAATGCATAGACACGTTACCATGTCTGGTCAAAGCTTACAATCAATCGTACCATCGTAGCATCGGATGAGCTCCAAAAGGAGTGCCGCCTCAAAATGAAGTGACCGTGTTTGATTAATTGTTTAGAATGTCAGAGACCAGAAAAAGAAAGAAGTGTTAAACACTGAAGACTGGGTTCGCATTGGAAAAACAAAACGCACCTTTGACAAAGCCCATTTACCCAACTGGACGACAAAATTATTTCGTGTCACAGAAAAAGTGCATGGACGTGACCCACTTGTCTTTTAACTGGAAAGTATGAACGGGTGTGTTAAAATTAATTTTATACTTCCCCGAGTTACAACGAGTGACCAAGAAAGACGACGACGTGGACGATATCCAAAGCATTCTCGATCAAAGAACAGGTAAAGTGGGAAAACATCGTATCCAATAAGTCAAAGTTCGTTGGAAAGGATACTCCAGTTTCGATTCTTGAACTGCAGCTTCACAAGTCATTGACTATCAAAAGAAGTAGAAGTCACAAACAGGTCGTTAAACATTGTATCCCCTTCTCTGAGTTCATTTCTCCAAGAACTATAAAAACCACACCACAATGGGTGTGGTGTGAAGAACGTGTTCCTAAAAATAAAATCGTCTTTTTATGTCAGATCTTTGTGGTGTATTGTGCTATTGGAGCAATGATTAGAAACGAGTTTGCAACAAGGAGATAAACAACTGTGGACTATTTTGCTCATCAGTTGTATTTGTTATCTTCTTCCCAATCCCTTGTTGAAATATACTGACAGTAGTATCAATAGTAGCCACACCAACGCCAGTCAACTCTTCCAGTCACAGCAAACCTCTAGAATCATTGGAAAATCATTCTTCTTTGACATCGAGTGACTCTTCGGAGACAAGAACCATCGAACTATGAAAAATCATTTTTATTTAATATTATCTAGTGTCAGTTCTATGCATGTGTTTCCCAACAACAAATTATGTTTTTTCACCACCAAATTACCTCAATCCATACAATTAAGCTACTAAGCTAATTGGGAAGTGGCTTTGGTAGAAATCATTCATCCAACTGAAGTCTTGAATTTTACAGCAGATCAAAGCACTTGAACAGAAATGATCCTAGCTATTACGAATTTTTAAAAGAACCCTAGCTAATCCCCAATTAAATATCTGTGATATAAGAATTCCTGCAGGATATTATTTCATTGCTCGACATCTCGTCAAAACGATTTTCAGCTATTTTCAACTATTTGCAGCAATCACTTTGGAAAAGCACTGGATAAAACTCACGGAAGTATACTGATCGAGTACCATCCACCTTATCGTCGTCTCAAAATGGATTTTTCCGACAGCAAAACGCTGTCCTTCACCATTTCTCCCAGTCTGTTTGCTATTCTTGTTTATTATTCTGGGTGGAAACACAGCTCTCACTTCCACCAAATATATCGAAAAAGAACAACTGATTCTTCAAGTATTTTAGATACCAAATCAAACGGGTACTGAATTTGATGTTTTTGTACTCTGATATCGTCGAGTACGACGTAGTAGGAAACAGCTGCTCATTTCTTTCAAAGTGGATTCTGCCATAGCTTCTTACGATGAAGGAGGAAATACGTATCACGTTCGCTGAGAATTTTGTGTATCCTCATTATCTTCCTGTCAGTAAATCCTAATTTTACAGTGTGAATATTAGTATAAAGGGAAATCATCGATGAAATATTCTTAGTGAAACTACATTTTAGATAAATGTTGTCGCTTGAAAATGTAATGGCTGTACCCTGTGTACAGAGGAGCAGCTCGACAACGAAGACATTTTTTGGAGATATGTTGAAATCAGCCTTTCATACGGTTGTATCCATCTTAAAACCTATGGTCACGCGAGGATTGAATGCTTTCAACAATGCGGCCCTGACGCAAGGAAAAGAATTTCTCCAAAGTGTGCTCAATGACCAACAAAGTCCCAGACAGACCTTAATGAACGCAAGAAAAAATATGTTGATCCAGACAAGAAAAGAACTCCTTGGTAGCAGAGACGCCCCCATATAATTCACTTCACACTCCTGTCGAAGGCATTGATTCACGCCAGAGCCAGGACAAGGCAGCAGTGGACGTCGAAAACCCTTTAGACTTCATAGACACGCCCAGAAAAAAGAAAAGAAGAACTGTCAGAGATTTGGACGTTTTTAATTCTAAAAAATGATGCACCAAGATTCTTGCGAATGTTCGAAGACAGAACTCGATCTGTTTGCCATGCCACCGACGACAATGACGATGCAAGAATCCCAAGGGTAGAATATCATCCCGTGTCGTCTTTGAATACCTCAGCTCCTATCGAGTTTGAAATAAAAGGACAAACCGAAGATTACATCTATCTGAATAACAGTTACTTGTACCTGAAAGTCAAAGTTCTGAAAGTGGGCAACATAAATCCAGGCTCCGCTGCCAGAGTGGCTCCCGTGAACATTTTCATGCGATGTGGATCTGTACTTGAACAACCGACTGGTCAGCAGCAGCATGGACACGTACCCATACCGCGCTTACCTCGAAAATCTACTGACGTACGGAAATGAAGCCAAAAACACATATATGGATGCATCGGTGGTGTGGAAACTTTACACCTCTGATGCCTTCAACGACATAGGGTTGACAGAAGGTGACGATCCTCACAATGCTCGATTTAACGACCGCAAAAATCAAACAAGGGGGTAGTTTAGAAATGATGACTCCTTTACACTTGGACATGTGGTTGCAAGATAAGTATTTGTTGAATGGTGTGTATGTACGACTGAGACTGAATCGAAGTAGTACTGTGTTCAAATTTATGGAAAATGCTAACGAGTACAAAACTATCATCGAAGAAACCAGTTTCTACATACGACGTGTGGAAGTCTTACCTAAGGTAAGAAACGGCATCAGTCAAGCTCTGACCAGAACTACAGCCAAGTATCCTCTGCGACGAGTCGAAGTCAAAACCTTCACCATTGCCTCTGGACTCCGATCAAACATCGAAGATCATGTCTTTCGGGATCAACTGCCTAAACGTGTGTTCACTGCTGTCAACGGAACTATAGATCAAAACACCTTTCAAGTTCCAAAACTTCAACGTGTCCAAGATAGAAGTCACCCGAGACAGCCAGACGTTGTGTACCAGACCTAAATTACTTGAGATCTTACTTGATTCTGTTCCAAACAACAGGACAATTAGGAACCAACAGTATCGTATTCACGGTATTTCGTACGACGATTATGAGGGAGAATATCGGTTGTTGGGATATGATTCCACTTCAAGCCAAGGCAGCGACAAGGGACATTTCCTCTCTATAAAATCAAGCCAACTCAGTGTGTAACTTCAGTTTACAGTAGCCCCTGTGAACACAGTGAAGGCCATCTTGTGTGCAGAAACAATTGATAATATCCTTGAAATCAACAGTCTTAGAGAAGTGATCCTAGGCTATTAAAAAAACAAAACAAAGAAAAAAAAAACAACAAAAAAAAAAACAAACAAACCCCAACCCAAACAAACAAACAAATGGAACACGAACTCATCGACATAGGTGAAGATGGTGTTTTGCATCAAGAACAGAAACTAACTCCAAGTGGAGAAGAAGATGAGAAAGACACGTATATTTGTTGCATGTTTGTATGAAATGCAGGGCCATTATGTAAACCAGCTATTAGCTAATTATGTCACCCTGGAAAAATAAAGGATATTATTATTATTATTATTATTATTATTATTATTATTATTATTATGTCACGACGGACAGAGCAAGAAAAACGTTTAGTGTCCTGTTTCGCTCGCCACTTTCCTGAAAGAATAACACTCTTGACCAGAGAACATTGTTATGGTTGGTAAATCGATAATCCTAGTAAAAAACAACACGAACAATATTTGATGATGAGACAAGAAGTAAAGTTGGAAGAAGCATGGACAATTATTCCTCTTGAAAGATTGACATAGAGACTTGAGTGACCATTACATGCCTCCATTGACTTCCTTTGAGACGAAATTCATCAAAGCTCTCTTGCAACAGAATATCGAGACTTCTCATTCATCGCCTTACTTAACAGATTTTTTGTAAAGAAAAGTCAAGTCTGAAATCATTGCTTATCATTTCCTGTGAAGGTGAATATATGGGAAATTCATTACCTCCTAAACCCACAGTTCGTACACAGCTCTCTGGAATACAGTCGTGCTAAAGATGAACATCCTCATCGAAAGCCTAAAGACGTTCGAGCTTATGTCATCAACACGGACCAGGAACCCGTTGAGGAGCCGTTTACTTTCCCAATGACCACAGCATGGAATATTTTGATTCCTATGGATTATTTCATTTCAAAAACGATATCATAGGCTTTATCAGATAAAATTTTATATTCACTCAATTCAATACTGTCAGATTACAAAGATCTGATTCTATGGTGTGGATAATATTGTGTGTATTTTCTTCATCAAAGCATTCTTGGATTCCCATTAGAACATTTTTACTGACTTGTTTTGAACGTGATTTCTCTAGAAACGACGAAAAACGTAATGTCCATCGATGGGAAACTGATACTTTTCTTGATCATTTAAAGTCGAATCTTCTCAACGTTGTCCACCTTGTAAATACGTTCATGTTTACCATTTGTGTATTTGTCAGTTGTACATGAAGAGGGAGGGACTGACCATAATCCTCCCTCTTCATTTCTTTGCTGATTTTTAAGTTAATGGGGCTTATTTAAAATATGTTGATTTGTTTTATTTAAATGGTGTTGGTTGTTGTTTTGCGCAACAAATTTTGACATGCTTTTTCACTTTCTCCCTCTGTCGATCTTTCTCTTTGACTTTTTAAGGAGAATATTTTCTTTTAGGTCCGCGTTATTCCTCCTGACCTGTGTACTATCGTCTCTGTGTACTACACCTAGGGATGTTTTCCTTCACGTCCACGTCTCAACTTTGAGGGATATTTTCCTTCACGCTGCACTTAAAGGATATAAAGTGCTGCGTTCGCAAGTCTTGCCATCCATCGTCGATTCGACAAAAATGACATAACATTGTAGCGTTTGAAAGCTGAGCACAACCATATCACAGTTAGAGAAGGTGGAGCACCTCATAGACAGGATGAAGGAGTACTACCCCAACACCAGGCGTCTCTAGAGGAAGATGATCTTCTTGCGAATGGGGAAAGAACTCTTTTGAGAAGTAATGCAGGAGGAGACCACCAAGGTCAAGAAGGCATGGGCGGATGAGAAGCGGAAGAGGGTGCGAGAGAAGCATGAGCGAGAGAGCAACAGTGCTTCGATGAAATGCGGGAAAGGATGCATCAAAGGCTCCGTGAGAGGGAAGACGAAGCCGAAGAGCTCTTTTGTCAGTAACAATAGCAGCAACGTTATCAACAGCCAAAACAGCCCATGATCCCGCAAACAGACGAGAGGAAGATGGAAGCTGAAGCTCCAAATGTTATCAACTACAACGAGACGTGCCCTTGCTGCAGAGCCAGACTGGAAAGGTGCAGTTGTCCTGGATATCAACGATCCAGGACAGGAACCATCATCCCTGTCTTTCAGAAACAGAGATACCACTAAATTATTGCCAAATATCTGTTTTTATATGTGTATATGTCTTTGTCTTTTGTCTTTCACAACTAAAACCTAAACTCCTTCTCCACTCTTCTGTCTTGTGTGTGATAGGATTCGTGTGTGAGCACTCCTACCATTGTCTGTGATAGTATGTAAGCATGTGTCTATGTATAAGTTTTGTTACGACTCTGTGGCCTAAACATATGTAAAAGAAAGAAAGTGAAACCAGCATAATCAAGTAAAATCAACAAGCGATTTATTTCTAGACAAAGAGAAATTTCAAAATACACTTACAATAGCGAGAATTAAAGTCCAAATAATTCTAAGTGTCCTAATCACAAGTCCAAAAATATAGAATGTTCGGAATGAATTCCAATAGCTTTGAATGTCCTGATGTATCACAAGTCTTGAATGTTCTGATATATTGATATATATATATATATATATATATATATATATATATATATATATATATATATATATATATATATATATGTATATATATATATGTGTGTGTGTGTGTGTGTGTGTACCTCACAATTCTGACATCAGAATATCAGTAATTTTTATGGAAAATTACTTTGTGCACCGCACTTTTGTCACAATAAGATATGGAAATAACAGTCCAGCTGCTAACAAAACCGGCCTTGAACTCAAATGCTATATCAACATGTTGTTTACAAAATGACCATAATCTGACTAAAGTACAACTTACAATCATGGACACATATTATAAATTCAATGTACATAACAGTGTAAGCGCTCCTACCATTTTCGTTAGCTAGCAAGTGTAAGTATTGGTCAGTGGATAAGTGGGTGTTGGTCAGTCAAACGGCGTATTGTTTAGTAAGTGTAGACATTGGTTATTAGATAAGTTGGCGTTGGTGAGTCACAACGGTGTATTGGTTAGTAGGTGTGGGTATTGGTCAGTTAATCGGCGTATTGGCTTGTAGGTGTGGGTTCTGGTCAGTCAAAAGGCCTGTTGGTCAGTACGTATAGGTATTGGTCAGTAGATGTGAGGTGTGGGTCAATAAAATGGTGTATGTTTTTTCAACATTACATTTCTCCATGTCCACAGATAGTTCCATCATGTTAAACCTATAGACAGTTTTAACATTAGCATTCCCAAGAGTACCACTTTTGTACTAAAGACCAAAAACAATTTCTATGGACAATGGTAAATGTCATGTTAAGGACTAATGTTAAATTTACCGTTTTCTCCAGTCTCCCATACTATAAAGATGGAAGGCCGTAATGTTAATTCCCATTGTCCCCAACCGCTCCTCCCCCCCCCCCTACGTGCCCAGAGTAGTCCCCTGAACTACTTACATACATGCACATAGAATGACAGATGTAATTACGTATTAAACGTAGATATGTACGAGTACATAGCTTTGTACATACATGGTGGGAGAGATGTATGGAGGTGAATAGATTCTTTGATAACTCAATAAAGAAAATGGACTAAGGGAATTTGTAAAAATGGTGTGCATTTATTTCAGAAGGCTCCTACCCGTGGTGGATGCTTCTCATCGGTGTGACAGTCTTCGTCATAGTTGTGGCCTGTATTGTTCCAAGGCTGGTCCACTGTCTCATGTAGGCATACATACATACATACATACATACATACATACATACATACATACATACATACATACATACATACATACATACATACATACATACATACATACATACATACATACATACATACACATGTACATACTTTCAGACTTATGCATTTGCTGTTTAACTCTTTCAAAGAACATTGAAAGCAACAGAAATAGAAAGTAAGACTGACTTTCAAGGTTTTAAGAGGACAAACTAAACCTGAATTTTCTTGTTATTTTCACCTACATAAATACAATTGTTACAGAGCAGAGGGTATTTTATGTTAAAAGCCAGACACTGTCGGCTAAATCTACATCCCTCCAAGCGAGTGTATTACTTTTTGTTTTTAAAACGTTCATCTTGTTATCTTTGTAAAATTGACTAAGAGCATTCAAGGCTAATTTTACCAGCACCATATAAGCATCAAAGACAATGAAAAATAAGAATTATATAAAATGTAGGACCCAATGTATTACCCGTAACCTCATTCAATGTAGATTAATAGTTCCATAATGATGATGATGGTGATGATGATGATGATGATGATGATGATGATGATGATGATGATGGTGAGGGTAATGATTACTACCACTACTACTTTATTATTATTATTATTATTATTATTATTATTATTATTATTATTATTATTATTATTATTATTTCTTCATCTTTTTCTTCTCATTCTCGTTGTTGTTGTTGTCATTGATTCTTTTTTTTTACACTTAAGGAAATATAATGTTTGCTAATCAAATCAAATTAAGGTTGTAACCTACTTTTAGATTTTGCAAAACTATCATGGTTTTGATTGATTTTTCCGCTCTCTTCACTGGATGGTATATTAAATGAGGCGCACTTCTTGCGACCAAAGTCTTAATCCCCCTCCTCGTCCTCATCCTCAACATCGACATACATCAGCGCAATCATGCCACATTTCTGAGTATATTTGTTAAGTACAAATTGTGAGAACATGTTGGCTTAAATTCAACCAACCCCTTTCCATCCCTTTATATCCTTTAACTTAAACTTTGCGTAGAAATAAGACGCGTAATGTAAATAAAGTTTCCTTTTCTATTATCATTATTCATAAGGAGATTGCAAGATATTATAGATAAGCATGAATTTAATTTTATAGGGCTGAGCATTGATATTATATATATATATATATATATATATATATATATATATATATATATATATATATATATATATATATATCGTGCATTAGATAGGCTTGATGCTTAGTTCTGGTCAATTATGCACGAACCGTCTGTGCTCTGTCTGCAACATAAGGCCAAAACCAAAAACCAATAGAGATAGACAAAACTAAGCGATAATTGTATTTAAAAATCGACGCAGAACCGTTCAGATCTATTTTCTCGGCGTTCACCATGCCGTCATGTTTGACGGTTTGGTCTGATTTGGTGGTTACGTAACAGAAACACTTTTAATGTGATATCGTGTTGAGGGAAGTCCAGTAAGGTCCCCTGCCCGTGGACACACCACATTAACCGATCCTTGCTGATCCAATGGTTGGCACCGTACCCGCATCCTTCTAATCACAAGTCCAAGGCCTTAACCATAAAGCCACCCCACCCCCCTATACTGTTGATTTTGTTAACTTTGTTGCTGACTGAACAGACTCAAGCTGTTGTCAGCTTTAGTAGTAAGCTTATTGGGGAAATTTAAAATAGTACGATATTTGTTTGCGAAAAATAAATACATTGAGAAATTATAATTCCATCTTTAACAATACACGAAAGATTCTAGAAATTACTCTAATTTTAATTGAAATTAAAATTACTGGGTCAGTCATTACTGGTGCAATAAACGGAGATGATAAAATACTATAATTGTGCTATTTAAAAAAACCACAAGGTTCCAGTGTTAAGTCCTCTCCAGGGCTTAACAGTACTTCTCAATTTGTACATTAACTGAGCTAGACTGGTTCAAACTGTGTAAGTCAATAACAGGTACGCCTGTCTAAATGGTGACTCATTCTCATATTATCTAGATTAGAATATTGTATCAGTCAC
Source organism: Margaritifera margaritifera (assembly GCA_029931535.1). Taxonomy (NCBI): domain Eukaryota; kingdom Metazoa; phylum Mollusca; class Bivalvia; order Unionida; family Margaritiferidae; genus Margaritifera; species Margaritifera margaritifera. The sequence continues at coordinate 639,166 of JAQPZY010001499.1, read as the reverse complement.
TTTCCGATCAATAATAGACCACCGTTTGCATCACCCTGATAAAACAGTCAACTTGCAAAGGATTTTTCAGAACTACATAAAATTGTTTCAATCAAAGTTGTAAGTATAATTCAGTTTAAGTTATTTGTCATTTATTTTTCAACCATATATGCTCGTATTTGTTGATAATTGTATGTAATTCAAGCGTAGGCTTTCTGAATCGATGTTGTACCACCTCATCTTTGGTTGTGACCTACATTTCTATAGCCTGTATATTTTTTCATTCGCAATTTCTTACCATTGTAGTTGAGTTTATCACAACTCAATTAATATATACGGACATATAGTGTATATTTTATTACTTAGTATGCAAAATACTAGGTTTTCAAGTAACATAGAATGTATGGGACATACTTAATTTACCACTGATGATATCAGATATAAATACTTGCCAAGGTCAATTTTCTCCCGTATCTTTTACAACCTATACTTTCTATAAGAAATGCCTACCGCTGGTGTGTCTTTTCCATTTGTAGCAAATTTGGTTTTGAATGGAACAGGAGAGGAAACTTTGGCAAGATTTTCGTTTGGCAAATAAGAGTTAATGTTCATTTTCAAAGATTGTAACACAAACTAAAACTAATTACTATCATTATTTTCTTCAGGAGTTATTATGCTCATGAACCATTCATTCAGGGACACCTGCTTATAGCATGCACCTATTTAGAGTAAACTCCTGCGCATAACGGACACCTCTATAGAGTGAATACATGATCATAAAGGACAAACAGATCATAATATAAATGGGAAAATGATGGACTTACATGCAAATTATTTTTTTCATCATGACCATATTTTTTAATCAGTGCACTGATAACAACTGTACTTGTTATTCCTTCTGTATTTCGTCATGAAACAAATACAAACGTTGATGATATATTTTTCTCTCTGTCCATCCAACACACGTAAAAAATAGTTAGAAAATATATTTAAATATTTATGCCTAAATAACTAAAAACGAGTCCATCTCTACGCAATACACCAAGACCAAAACAAGTGAGAAAATTCCTTATATTCTATACATTTGTGAATAAATCCAATCCATGGTGTTAAGTTTCAATGCACCAAGAATATCCTGCTTATGTTAGGGGCTAACCTGAGCACAACATATACAATTCAGCATGGGTTATGTTGCATTGTCTATAAATAGTTACATTTGAATAGAATGACTGCAAATTTTGGTGTAAGCGACCGTTCTTGAACCGGCCGAATCAGGCGTGTTTGCTTTATGATCCTACAGATAATCCAAGGGGCTGAATTAAAAACAAACATGTTATCTTCTGTTTAGACTTTAATGCTGCTTTCTATTTAATGTCAGTAATATTCTCCACTGGTCAGGTAATCTCCAAACTAAAATCAGATTTTTTAAAATGATTTTCTTAGTGACTACAATAGGATGCAATAACAGCTGATAGAACCAATTAGTGCATTGTTACCTCGATGAAATGAAAAAAGTTGAATCTTTTTAATAAATTTGTTTTTTTAACAATGAAGCAGAACTGTTATGTCTAGTTATTGTCTTTAATTTCTTAAGTTCTTCCAACAATTGTATTTCTCAATTCCTCCATGCCTTTGATTTCTGTTTTCTTTACTTATGTTCTGATTGCAACGTTTACCTCTTGCATTTGTTGTACTCTATGATGATTGAAGTAAACTCCTCCTGTTTGATTTTGTTGTCACTTATTGTTTTGGTATCTGATGACATATTTGTAAATCCATTTTTCATTAATGGCTTTTGCAACAAATTCTAACAATATCGCATCATCCCTGTTAAAATCCATGACCCAACTACACCTGTAGAGCTATTCCTGCAAAACCTAACCCAACTGTTGTTATTCCCATTCCACCTGAAACTGTAGTCATGCTAGCTTCTACCCAATCTAAAACTTTGTTCGCTACTTTGTGTTTTTTTCTCATACCTTTACAGTGTTCGATCTTTCATACCAAATGATTTTGAATTTCGTTAATTTTTTGCAACCTGAAATTAGAACCGTTGTCTGCTGGTATTGAAGGATATAAAAGAGATGATCTAGGTAGGTGTTCACTTATTTATCTCATAATAAAACAGTGCTATTTGTATATAGGAAACATAGAGCTTATATTGTTTTTTTTTTTTTTTTGTAACTGATCTTTCCTCCGACACACATTGTCTCTCACACAATTTAACCGACGCTGTAGATGTTTTAGGGGTAGTGCTGTATTCTTACATTGTCAGATTTGTTTTGGCTTGCTTTTCAAAATAGAAATATAATTCTTTGGAACGGAAATACTAATTCTCATCGAGGGATGCAACGCTATTTACCTAGCAGTAAATATATTGTGGAAGGAAACATTTATTGACGAAAATATTTTGTCAGGTAAAAGTCCACTTGCTCTGAGTTTGTCGTTTGTAAACTGGCTAATAGAAACAAAAATGATTAGCCTTGCAACTACTTAAATAACCTTGATAGTGGACCAATCAAATTAGTATTCAAATTAGATTAGTGGACTGCATACTTTCATGTTAAGCCTCAGTTGCAGTGGATACTCAATGTAATTTTTGATGCATGAACGAACTATAATTGTACTACTAACTGCAACTCCAAGGTTACTCAAAACCTGTGACTTTCAGCCAGTAAAATCTAGCTTCTCTGGGTGGACAGGGATAACAGCTTCTGAAGCACATGTTAAAAACAACCTTTAAAAAAAATACAAAAACAAAACTACACTCTGGTTTTTTATGAGCTATTATATAGTACCTCTACTTTGATATCATACAAAAGGATGTTCATTATTGGCTGTTTTATGTCTTTTATACTCTATAAGGCTGTCAGGTTTAAACAAAATTGTAAACGTTTACACGACCATCGGAAAACGAAACGATTCCGTTTAAATGTTATTATCGAACCTGCATGCCAGAACTGGCAATATGTGGCAAATGTGAGTTATTTTAATTAAGGATATTGATTGGAAAAGTAAAGTCTTCTTAATTAAAACCGAAAATAAGTATTTTTCACAGTAATTCAGATTACTTGATCAGACTATTTATCTGTTTAGCTAAGCTTCCGCTCGAATTTGGACAGAAAATCCACCGGTACATGTATCAAGAAACTTAAGAAATACGATGGTTGTTACGTTATACGGACTTATTCGTTGCTCTAATGCTCTAACGATTCCATAAATGACATTAAAGTTATTATGATCAAAGCAAGAATAAAACGTAAAATTCCATTTCTAACTGAGTTGAATCTGTCCTTTTCCGTAAATTTCAGTAAACATTCGTTGTACATGTAGACTAAAAGTTAGAAAATGTGTTTTTTAATGACAAGAATGTTTGACAAAAGTTTAACCCACCACAACATTACTTTATAGACAGAATGCAGAAACGTCCAATTTCAGCTACCTATAACTTACAAGTGAACAAATACAGACATTTTCTTAATTTTCTCTTTCGATATTCATAAACAGTTCGGATATTTGAATGTCAGTAAGCATAATGCTTTTATGCTAAAGTAATACACGGGGCATACTCTTTTTCCCACCAGTATAGTCAGCTGCTTGGCTCTCGCGCCCAGCAGTGGGGGGGGGGGGGGGCATCTCAAAGCTACTCCCTAGTATATTTGGTCATCGCAGATAGAAACATTTTTGAAAATTGTTGTTTTTCCTGGCACTTTGTACAAGGGGTTTAATTGGGTACAAAAACTTTTGAATCCCTCACCGTCAACTATATAATCGTTTCTCATATTATGGCTGGTTCCCTAATACTGCAGTATTTACTATGCCCGTCCTAAATAAATCAGCTCACTATCTGCCGGTCGTTTATAGTGGTAGTTTTCTTATTAGGAATTGTTTCATCGTAACAAATAACAACAAATTTCAACAATGTTTCCTCTTCTAGAAATGAACAACAAAATAATGAATCAATTGAAAATTTTACAAAGATAAACTTTCGCTTTTAGAGACTTGTGTATATGTTTCAAGTTATTGATCATCGCGCCGGTGCTACCCCAAGTGTAGGACATCTGTGTAAAGCATAGGTTACATTTAGCTTTTTGTTTGCCGCCGGCATCAACCAAACTGGAGATCATTTGCCATGCTTGTTGTTTCAGCCGTTTTGAATAAGACCGGGATACAAAGTTAAGTCATTTTATCATGCGCTTTATTTATCGTTTAAACGGAAGTGGGGTTTTTTAAACGTTTATCGGGCTAACATGACACGATCTCGTTTACACGTGTAAACGTGACAGCCGTAAAGCTCTGTCACAATATGTATGTATGTATGTATGTATGTATGTATGTATGTATGTATGTATGTATGTATGTACGTATGCATATGGTCAAATGATACGTCAGCAACATACTGGCTATGTCGTGCCGATTTAACGTTCAGATTTTAAATTTTACAAAAGATTAAAAGTGAACATGTAAAGAGAAAAAAATGCAAAAAAAAAAAACTTTAATAAGACAAGGAGCCAACATTTCAGGATGTCTTTAGTATGAACTTATTTTAGGCATGATAATTACTGTTTAGAATGGCTATTGGTGACTACTGTAAACTTTTTAGGCATGATAATTACTGTTTAGAATGGCTATTGGAGACTACTGTAAACTTTTTAGGCATGATAATTACTGTTTAGAATGGCTATTGGAGACTACTGTAAACTTTTTAGGCATGATAATTACTGTTTAGAATGGCTATTGGAGACTACTGTAAGCTTTTTGGGCATTGTAATTACTGTTTAGAATGGCTACTGGAGACTACTGTAAGCTTTTGTAGAGGTTAGCTATATAATCATTGATTAAACTCTTTTTTATTTGTGTCCTTGATCTATCTGCAATCATGCTTTTTTGAATGTTAATATTGTTACATACTATGTTAAATTGTTTCATATCTATTCTGTTATTTTACAGCATTAAAACATTTTGGTCCGGTAATGATATTTAACGTTCAGTCAACAGTTTTCTGTTTTAAAAAGTAAACATAGGCAGGTTTAACTAACTCTGGTGTGAGTTTGTTTGTTAACTGCCAGTTGGAAAGACCAGAACCAACTGTTGCCATCCACACTGCCCGGTTTAGTTGATTTTTCCAGAATAGCATGCCCCACTGTTCTCTGTATCTGGTCGTATATTCGTCAGTGTCAAATTTTAAAGTGTAGTTATACAAAATGATTAATGGTTTTTGATGTGAACAATTGAATTTATGTGTAGTAAATATTTTTTATCTCGCTAAATATTTGTACAATGGCTGGATCAACAATATAGTCGAATATGGTATCTGGTTATTGATAAAATGCAGTACTCATTATTTTCAGGAGATAGAGTAGCAAGACTGGTGTAGCAGTAATTGATCAATAAAAATGTTGTACATTTTCTACTAGAAATGGTTTCTTGCCATCGGGAAAAACATCAAAGTTATGATCCCCAGCATCATACTACTTACATCAGGGAGTTCATTTAGTGTTTGTCCAACTTTATTATATAAGTCATTATTATTTATTTCTAAATATCTGTTAAATTACTTGTCTACCACCGAAGCTTGGAACATTCTACTTTTTTTAATAAAATTCTTCTTCTGGTAGTCGTTGCCATTCGCACGAATAATGCGAAATTGGCTTCTCTTGTGCTAAAACGTTGATCCTCTATTTATTATGCTTCCACATTCACGTGTAATTCTCTGTTGAGTTCTTTCTGTAATATTTTTATTTCTTAATCTCGTTTCCTTTGCACAACCTTTGCATCTCTGGTAATTTGCATTTCATTTCTCAATTTCTTCCATTCGTTTTTTTTCTGCTGCATTTGTAACACATATCCAATCATACCATTTATACTTGTAGTTTAGTTTCAAATACTACTAGCAGTGAAATGAAAAGTCTATGAAAATTGTATCTTAAAAATTTTATATATCTACACTCACCATGAAAGGGAAACTGCATTTTACTTCATTCATATAATGTAAAACTTTTTCCATATCGTCTGATTCTGGTTTATGTTGTAGCAGTTCGTTGTGATTGGAGCGTTTATAGACGTGTAAAACTTGTCTTGGTAACAACTGTGTCCATGAAAAATGCATAGTTGCTTGTGAAACTGCCCAAAGTGCACGTTCTGTTGGCACGATTTCCGTACATTCTTTGTACAAAATTTGAGAAAGTTTAAATGTACGCATGATTGCATCACCATTGATGTGATTTTCATTAACTTTTACTTTATTCAAGATCTCATCAACTAGCTTGTATTCTTTTACATTATATTTCCTTGTCAGCTTTTTGAGATGTAAGTTCAATCAACTTCATATGTTTAAATGTTATCTCCTCATTTCTTTGTGATCTCATTTTTTTTACCGTATGAGAATATTGTCTACATTGTAGATGCCTTACCACGTTTTTCACGTCTGCCATTTTTGTGTTCTCACGTAATATCACGTTTTTGAATGTTCTTTTGTTTTCCCTCTGGTTTTGTAATTAACACAAATTTGCATGTCGTGCATGTTTTAAACCCTTTATTTCTAAATCGCCATTCTTTCACAGCTGTCACATTCTATTAACTCTTTATCTTTATAAAATAAATAAATGTTGTCATTCTCATTAATACTTCTATGTATTGTTCTTCCTGCGATGAGAGATGTACTTTTGGTATATCATTTATTTTAATGCATAATATTTCCTGATGGTTCCCAAATGTTAACCGATTCATCATATCGTTTACATTTAGCCAGTACATACGTGGTTCCTTTCATCCGTTTTCTTTTAAAAATCTATACAATTTTACATATGCCATCTTGCCTGTCGTGTAGAGATAAATCTTACTTATAAAATGTGCTCTCTTACCCTCTTATTTAAAATCTTCCAGTTTTAAACGACTGGATAACCTAAAATTACATGCATGATTTTAAATATGTCCTCAGTAAAGTTATGAAGGTAGCCCTTTTGAAATATTGTTTTGTATTTTTTAATTTTTACTTTTCTTCCCTTTCATTTGTTCCCACAATATATTGATTTTTGTTTTAAGCAATTAGACTTTAAAGATTTGGGAACAGATTCTTAAATATTGTTGTTTGTCTTGCTCTGCAAAGTCGCCTGCGTCAGGCATTTACAATTTTAAAAAGAAAGAAAGAAAGAAAACATCCAGAGAATATTTTATAAGTTATCTTTAGGTGTTCTAAACAAGAGAGCAGAACACCCATCTACAGCAGACCCTTTTATTTGCAACATTTGCAACGCTTCTTCAATCCTTTCAATCGTATGAATTATTTTAAATTTATATCAATTGTTTCCATTCCTATGGTTGAATAAAACAGCTACTTTATACACTAAGTCACCACGTGTTGTTTTAAATCAAACTTTATTTCCCATAAATTCTATCTCTGTTTGCGTTGAGCTATTGAAGGCTGGCCACGCAAAATTCAAGTTGTACTGTAAATTTAGCTTTAACTAAATTTGTGTATTTATCCACATCAGATATGTAATTTATTCCATCTTCATACTGCAGTATTTTTAACGATCTTACTTTCAAATATGTTGCATTTTATTTTAATGTTATTACCTGTAAATGTAATCTGTAAATCTGCATCGTTTTTGAAACATACAGGGATATATCTTTTGATGTATAAAAAAATCAACATTTTTCTTGTCTTGAATGTTGTTTTGTAACACAGCTAGAATTGGCCATTCTTTATCCAGTCCAAACTGGAAAACAAACAGGCGTAACCTCTTGATACCAACAATTGTTACTTTTATACTGAAATCGTGAAAAATGTATATCACCTCTCTAAACATTATTTAATTCAACAAAATTTTGCTTTGTGCCATCAGTTGTGATGCGTGCAAAATTTCAAATTAGTTTTGCATCTGTTTATGTGGAAGACAGAAAGAATAAAAAGTCTATTTGTTTCAGTATACGTAATAAATATTACAGTGAATAAAGTAATTTACATTTATGTAAATCATTTTGATATTCATATTCATAATTTATTTCTCCCTTATGATCAGGTGTTACTCTTAACAGGTGTTCATTATGGGCAAGTGTTCAATATAAACACATCTCCGTTATGAGAATGGGTTGCTGTAGGCATGACTCAAAAGAATACTGACTCTTGAAAATAAAAATAAAAATTTAGTTTGTGATAGAAGATTTAAAAGTGACTCTTAACTATTGTTTGTCAAGCGAAAGACTTATAATTTTCTTCCCTGTTCTGTATTAAATTCATTTTGCTACAAATGGAAAAGACATACCAACGGTATGTGTTTCTTACACAAATCATAAAGTTGTAAAAGATCAGGCAGAAGAATAAGCTTTGCATGCATTCATGTGTTCAATGTCATCTACGGAGAATCAGATATGCACCATACATTCTGTTTTACTTGATAACCTAACATTATTGTATACATAATTATATAATATACACTATATGTCTGTTTATATTCAAGTATTCATGACAAAACAAATCAACTACAATAGTAAGAAATAGCGAGTGGTACAATAGACAGGCTGTACAAATATATGTCGTGGCCTAAGACGTAGTGGTGGATCATCGATTACAAAATCCTACGCTTGACTTATATGCAATTCTGAACAAATACAATTTTATGTCAGTCACAAAATAAAAGATTAACAACTTAAACTGTCTTGCACTTACATACTTTTAATGAACAGTTTCTCTATAGTCCTGAAAAAAAATCCATTGTAAGTTAACTGTTGCATCGGGATAGTGAAATGGCTGTGTATTATTGAAAGTGTCTGATGCATCGGGCTTTGTCCAGATTATTCGAGAATGAACCATCATTTAGACTAGTTTAGCTGTTATTGATTTACAGTTTTAACCAGTCTAGTTCCAGTAATGCCCAAACTGAGAAATAGTGCTAAACTTAAGCGGACTTAACGCTGGAATGTAGTGATTTTTACCACAATTGCAGCATTTTATTATTTTCATTTATTGTACCAGTAATGACTAAAATCTAATTAATTCATCATTTTCATTTATTGTACCAGTAATGAATAAAGTCTAAATAATTCATCATTTCATTTATTGTACCAGTAATGACTAAAGTCTAATTAATTCATCATTTTCATTTATTGTACCAGTAATGACTAAAGTCTAATTAATTCATCATTTTCATTTATTGTACCAGTAATGACTAAAGTCTAATTTATTCATCATCTTCATTTATTGTATCAGTAATGACTAAAGTCTAATTAATTCAGTATTATTAGAGTAGTTAGTACATTGGGAGAGGAGGAATTAGAATTTTTCAAAATGTTTAGATATCGTACTTTTTTCATGTTCGAAGCCAATGCACCAAAAAAAATATTTTAAATTTCGTTGTGAGCACTTTCTTGCAATATATTAACTACTAGATTAATTTTTGGAATTTAAATTGGAAACACATTTTAGGAACATACAATGGAAAAACTCTATGACTTTGAATTAAGAAAGTAAGAGAGTTAGTGCAGTTCTTTATTTCATATATGTTGCTTACTGGCTGCCCCGCACCCACCCCCTTTCACTCGTGCCCCACTAGAATCACAGATATGGATTAAGTTCGAAATTATTACTAATGGACAAATGAAAGTCCGTGGTATTTCACTATGGTTCTCTCACAAGTTTACAAAATTCTCCAGTGTTTTTTAAAAAAACAATTTTCTTTTTCCTTCTTTTTTTTTTTTTTTGGGGGGGGGGGGTAGGGTTGTTGTTGTTTGTTGTTGTTGTCTATAACTTAGAATCGGTATAAAGAAACTGAAGTTGTCTTCTATGTTTCTGTGCATGCATAGATTTGGCTTCATTCATTAATATTTAGTATGTTGACCACAGGTCATAAGTGTTTTCCGTTGCTTAAATATTAAACGGTCAGCTCCTTGCAATATGATGACGACTTTTTTATAGCAGGGAAAGGGGCCAGCGTGATTTATAACGCCAGTTATTATGTTAAAGACTGCATGAAAATAAATGGAGAAATTCATTGTAGCATAGACTTTTTGTATACAAAGTCTTAAATTCGACTGGTCTAATTTCATATGTAACGAGCCCTGCAGACCGATGTTATAGTTTTTAGTCTTACTGTATACAAAAACTTGAATTCGACTGGTCTAATTTCATATGTAACGAGCCCTACCGATCGATTTTATTGTCTTAGATTTGTTGTATACAAAGTCTTAAATTCGATTGGTTTAATTTCATATGTAACGAGCCCTACAGACCGATGTTATAGTTTTTAGTTTAGTTGTATACGAAGACCTGAATTCGACTGGTCTAATTTCATATGTAACGAGCCCTACCGATCGATTTTATTGTCTTAGACTTGTTGTATACACAGACTTGAATTCGACTGGTCTAATTTCATATGTTAAGAGCCCTACAGACCGATATCTGTTTCTTTCTTTTTGTTTTAACTTCCTTTCCGACAGGCTATTTGTGAGCAAGAAGATTTGGATTTTGACTGCGTTTCAATGTTACCTTTAGCTGATTAAACTTCTTTAACCTCCAGTGGAAAGAGAAAGAAGAAAGAAAAAAGCAAGAAGGGTCAGTCTCGAAAGGATGAAGATGACGAAATTGGAGACTCAGAATACTCCAACTGGACCGAAACGCCCGTCACCGATTTCAGCAGAAGTCGCCAATCAAATATAGACTACATGAGTAAAATAGATGGAGACGCCCCGACGCTGCAAAAAGCGACCGAAAACACCGCATTCTAGCATATCTACGCACTATTTATAACACATCTTTTTTTTCCCCTTGAAAGTCGTACAAGAATGTATTCATTACGATCGATGGATGTAAGACCATCATTTGCACAATGATGTTGTTAATGACTTTCTGGAGAGAAGGATTACATCAACTTTCATCATATTTTTGTTTACATGCCTTCCATTAAGTCTCTGGTTTAAGATTTATGTTTTATGAAAAATTTCTTGTGCAAGGGAACACTAATAATGTGCATGTGTCATCGAGTTTATGATGTCTGGATGTTCATCTACGGGTCATTGTTTAGAACTTTTCATACTATGACGCCCCTCCTTCTGTCTGTCTCTCCGTTTGTTTAATATCTCCGAACAAGGTCTAAGGTCAAGATCATAGTTACTCAAACAAACAAGAAAAATGGTTGCTGAAAAATGAATTTAGTTCTAGACTACCTCTCTTGACCAATCTTTGTGTTTGGCTTGCATTTAAGGTTAAAAAAACTATCGACCTTGGGGTCAGAAGATCAGAGATCAAGGTTATAAAAACTCTAATGAGATAAAATGGCTTTAGCTCATCGAATTTAGACCTAGACAATATGTTTTGACCAAAACTTTGCAGAAGGCTTGCATTTGTATCCAGAGAAACCTACTTATTTTAGGATCAAAGGTAAGGTTCACTGTGACAAAAGCAACAGAACATTTTTTCTGTAAAATAACTTTAATTACAAACCATATCATGACAGGGATTATGCTGTAGACGTCGGGCTACTTAGCTTGAAGGCCAAGGTCACAACGACGCAAATAAATAAATTTTTTGTCTACAATATAACTCGTGTTCTGCGCCATCTTCTTTCAACAAACTTCATAAATTGTTTGCCTTTGGAGCAAGGTAGGAAACAAAGGCTATTAGGGTTTACGAGGTCAAGGTCAGTATGACCCATTAGTTATTGCTATCCAGATTCAGGCATGCCCTGATAATTCCGACATAGAGAAGTATCAAACACAGGGTGGGCCTATCATGTACCGTTTACGTTACTCTTATTAATTCTAAACTTTTACACTTTTTTTTTGCGAGAATGACAAGTAGTAGGGGATCAAAATACATTATTGTATTTTAATTGAAGAATTGTTAAGTTCCACCTATTTATTACCTGCTGTTAGTCGATCGCTGTTTATTCAAAAATTTCCAATAAACCGATCACCAATTTCAAGCCGGAGTGTTGTGAATTATTACGTAATTGTGTCTTGTCTATGTGGGGGTGTGGTTTAGAAGTGGGATCACACTTAGTTATTTTTGTTCATTATATAACACATACAAATTTAAGTTATTATAATTTGATTATTTTTCAGTCAATTTTCACGACATTTTCATTATGAACCAAAAATTCATTTATAATAAGCCACATTTTTTAAAAGATTTTTAAAAAAAATCATCTGCTAATGAGTCGACGTGGTTATCTTTGTTTGACTATTAATGTACTACCGTGCATCTCTAAGTCTGTGCATCCGCTCAGATCTGTGGTTATATCTTTTTGACTATTCGTGTATGACCGTTCATCAAGATGTCTGTGCATCCGCCCGGATATGGCCTTCGTTTCAATAAATCATTGTTTTTCGCTCAGTTTTTGTAAGTGGTTTGATAATATTTGTCATTTTAAAAACACAACTTTGTATGAATCGTAAATACTGTTCAAATTACGTCTGTAGGAGCTGTGGGTTCTTTACATATTATTTTTGTTGTTGTTGTTGTTGTTTGTATTTTTTATGGTCATTTTACTTACCTTTAAACTTTGTATCCATTTTCGTAACATACATACGTTGTCAACATTAACATAGAAAGAATTCATTAGTGAGCAGCAATACTTTATTACTTAGAATTATTCACTTTTGTATTTACATTATATGCTACAATATTCTGAAAAATTCATATTTTTTCATACATTTTTCCTTTGTATACGATTCAGTTTTTCAGGCTTTGTATACGATTTAGTTTTTCAGGCTTTGTATACGATTTAGTTTTTCAGGTTTTGTATACGATTCAGTTTTTTTGGCTTTGTATACGATTTAGTTTTTCAGGTTTTGTATACAATTCAGTTTTTCAGGCTTTGTATACGATTTAGTTTTTTCAGGCTTTGTATACGATTCAGTTTTTTTCAGGCTTTGTATACGATTTAGTTTTTTCAGGTTTTGTATACGATTTAGTTTTTCTGGCTTTGTATACGATTTAGCTTTTCAGGTTTTGTATACGATTTAGTTTTTTTGGCTTTGCATATGATTTATTTTTTCAGGTTTGTATACAATTCAGTTTTTCAGGTTTTGTATACGATTCAGTTTTTTCAGGCTTTGTATACGATTTAGTTTTTTCAGGCTTTGTATACGATTTAGTTTTACAGGCTTTGTATACGATTTAGTTTTTTCAGGCTTTGTATACGATTTAGTTTTTCAGGCTTTGTATACGATTTAGTTTTTCAGGTTTTGTATACGATTTAGTTTTTTCAGGCTTTGTATACGATTCAGTTTTTTCAGGCTTTGTATACGATTTAGTTTTTCTGGCTTTGTATACGATTTAGCTTTTCAGGCTTTGTATACGATTCAGTTTTTTTCAGGCTTTGTATACGATTTAGTTTTTTCAGGCTTTGTATACGATTTAGTTTTTCAGGCTTTGTATACGATTTAGTTTTTCAGGTTTTGTATACGATTTAGTTTTTTCAGGCTTTGTATACGATTTAGTTTTTTCAGGCTTTGTATACGATTTAGTTTTTTCAGGCTTTGTATACGATTTAGTTTTTTCAGGCTTTGTATACGATTTAGTTTTACAGGCTTTGTATACGATTTAGTTTTTCTGGCTTTGTATACGATTTAGCTTTTCAGGCTTTGTATACGATTCAGTTTTTTTCAGGCTTTGTATACGATTTAGTTTTTTCAGGCTTTGTATACGATTTAGTTTTTCAGGCTTTGTATACGATTTAGTTTTTCAGGTTTTGTATACGATTTAGTTTTTTCAGGCTTTGTATACGATTCAGTTTTTTCAGGCTTTGTATACGATTTAGTTTTTTCAGGCTTTGTATACGATTTAGTTTTTTCAGGCTTTGTATACGATTTAGTTTTACAGGCTTTGTATACGATTTAGTTTTTTCAGGCTTTGTATACGATTTAGTTTTTTCAGGCTTTGTATACGATTTAGTTTCTCAGGTTTTGTATACGATTCAGTTTTTTTGGCTTTGTATACGATTTAGTTTTTCAGGTTTTGTATACAATTCAGTTTTTCAGGCTTTGTATACGATTTAGTTTTTTCAGGCTTTGTATACGATTTAGTTTTTCTGGTTTTGTATACGATTTAGTTTTTCAGGTTTTGTATACGATTTAGTTTTTCAGGTTTTGTATACGATTTAGTTTTTTCAGGCTTTGTATACGATTTAGTTTTTCAGGCTTTGTATACGATTTAGTTTTTTTGGCTTTGCATACGATTTAGTTTTTCAGGTTTTGTATACAATTCAGTTTTTCAGGCTTTGTATACGATTTAGTTTTTTCAGGCTTTGTATACGATTTAGTTTTTTCAGGCTTTGTATACGATTTAGTTTTACAGGCTTTGTATACGATTTAGTTTTTTCAGGCTTTGTATACGATTTAGTTTTTCAGGCTTTGTATACGATTTAGTTTTTCAGGTTTTGTATACGATTTAGTTTTTTCAGGCTTTGTATACGATTCAGTTTTTTCAGGCTTTGTATACGATTTAGTTTTTCTGGCTTTGTATACGATTTAGCTTTTCAGGCTTTGTATACGATTCAGTTTTTTTCAGGCTTTGTATACGATTTAGTTTTTTCAGGCTTTGTATACGATTTAGTTTTTCAGGCTTTGTATACGATTTAGTTTTTCAAATTTTGTATACGATTTAGTTTTTTCAGGCTTTGTATACGATTTAGTTTTTCAGGCTTTGTATACGATTTAGTTTTTCTCGCTTTGTATACGATTTAGTTTTTTCAGGCTTTGTATACGATTTAGTTTTTTCAGGCTTTGTATACGATTCAGTTTTTTCAGGCTTTGTATACGATTTAGTTTTTTCAGGCTTTGTATACGATTTAGTTTTTTCAGGCTTTGTATACGATTTAATTTTACAGGCTTTGTATACGATTTAGTTTTTTCAGGCTTTGTATACGATTTAGTTTTTCTGGCTTTGTATACGATTTAGTTTTTTCAGGCTTTGTATACGATTTAGTTTTTCAGACTTTGTATACGATTAAGTTTTTTCAGGCTTTGTATACGATTGTTTTTTCAGGCTTTGTATACGATTTAGTTTTTTCAGGCTTTGTATACGATTTAGTTTTTTCAGGCTTTGTATACGATTTAGTTTCTCAGGTTTTGTATACGATTCAGTTTTTTTGGCTTTGTATACGATTTAGTTTTTCAGGTTTTGTATACAATTCAGTTTTTCAGGCTTTGTATACGATTTAGTTTTTTCAGGCTTTGTATACGATTTAGTTTTTCTGGTTTTGTATACGATTTAGTTTTTCAGGTTTTGTATACGATTTAGTTTTTCAGGTTTTGTATACGATTTAGTTTTTTCAGGCTTTGTATACGATTTAGTTTTTCAGGCTTTGTATACGATTTAGTTTTTTTGGCTTTGCATACGATTTAGTTTTTCAGGTTTTGTATATAATTCAGTTTTTCAGGCTTTGTATACGATTTAGTTTTTTCAGGCTTTGTATACGATTTAGTTTTTCTGGTTTTGTATACGATTTAGTTTTTCAGGTTTTGTATACGATTTAGTTTTTCAGGTTTTGTATACGATTTAGTTTTTTCAGGCTTTGTATACGATTTAGTTTTTCAGGCTTTGTATACGATTTAGTTTTTTTGGCTTTGCATACGATTTAGTTTTTCAGGTTTTGTATATAATTCAGTTTTTCAGGCTTTGTATACGATTTAGTTTTTTCAAGCTTTGTATACGATTTAGTTTTTTCAGGCTTTGTATACGATTTAGTTTTACAGGCTTTGTATACGATTTAGTTTTTTCAGGCTTTGTATACGATTTAGTTTTTCAGGCTTTGTATACGATTTAGTTTTTCAGGTTTTGTATACGATTTAGTTTTTTCAGGCTTTGTATACGATTCAGTTTTTTCAGGCTTTGTATACGATTTAGTTTTTCTGGCTTTGTATACGATTTAGCTTTTCAGGCTTTGTATACGATTCAGTTTTTTTCAGGCTTTGTATACGATTTAGTTTTTTCAGGCTTTGTATACGATTTAGTTTTTCAGGCTTTGTATACGATTTAGTTTTTCAGGTTTTGTATACGATTTAGTTTTTTCAGGCTTTGTATACGATTTAGTTTTTCAGGCTTTGTATACGATTTAGTTTTTCTGGCTTTGTATACGATTTAGTTTTTTCAGGCTTTGTATACGATTTAGTTTTTCAGGCTTTGTGTACGATTTAGTTTTTTCAGGCTTTGTATACGATTAAGTTTTTTCAGACTTTGTATACGATTTAGTTTTTTCAGGTTTTGTATACGATTTAGTTTTTCAGGCTTTGTATACGATTTAGTTTTTCAGGTTTTGTATACAATTCAGTTTTTCAGGCTTTGTATAGAATTTAGTTTTTTCAGGTTTTGTATACGATTCAGTTTTTTTCAGGCTTTGTATACGATTTAGTTTTTTCAGGCTTTGTTAACGATTTAGTTTTTCTGGCTTTGTATACGATTTAGCTTTTCAGGTTTTGTATACGATTTAGTTTTTCAGGTTTTGTATACGATTTAGTTTTTTCAGGCTTTGTATACGATTCAGTTTTTTCAGGCTTTGTATACGATTTAGTTTTTTCAGGCTTTGTATACGATTTAGTTTTTTCAGGCTTTGTATACGATTTAGTTTTACAGGCTTTGTATACGATTTAGTTTTTTCAGGCTTTGTATACGATTTAGTTTTTCTGGCTTTGTATACGATTTAGTTTTACAGGCTTTGTATACGATTTAGTTTTTTCAGGCTTTGTATACGATTTAGTTTTTCAGGCTTTGTATACGATTTAGTTTTTTCAGGCTTTGTATACGATTAAGTTTTTTCAGGCTTTGTATACGATTTTAGTTTTTCAGACTTTGTATACGATTAAGTTTTTTCAGGTTTTGTATACGATTGTTTTTTCAGGCTTTGTATACGATTTAGTTTTTTCAGGCTTTGTATACGATTTAGTTTTTTCTGGCTTTGTATACGATTTAGTTTTTCTAGTTTTGTATACGATTCAGTTTTTTTGGCTTTGTATACGATTTAGTTTTTCAGGTTTTGTATACAATTCAGTTTTTCAGGCTTTGTATACGATTTAGTTTTTTCAGGCTTTGTATACGATTTAGTTTTTCTGGTTTTGTATACGATTTAGTTTTTCAGGTTTTGTATACGATTTAGTTTTTCAGGTTTTGTATACGATTTAGTTTTTTCAGGCTTTGTATACGTTTAAGTTTTTTCAGGTTTTGTATACGATTTAGTTTTTTCAGGCTTTGTATACGATTTAGTTTTACAGGCTTTGTATACGATTTAGTTTTTTCAGGCTTTGTATACGATTTAGTTTTACAGGCTTTGTATACGATTAAGTTTTTTCAGGCTTTGTATACGATTTAGTTTTTCAGGCTTTGTATACGATTTATTTTTTTCAGGCTTTGTATACGATTTAGTTTTTTTCAGGCTTTGCATACGATTTAGTTTTTCAGGCTTTGTATACGATTAAGTTTTTTCAGGCTTTGTATACGATTTAGTTTTTTCAGGCTTTGTATACGATTTAGTTTTTTCAGGCTTTGTATACGATTTAGTTTTTTCAGGCTTTGTATACAATTAAGTTTTTTCAGGCTTTGTATACAATTTAGTTTTTTCAGGCTTTGTATACGATTAAGTTTTTTCAGGCTTTGTATACGATTTAGTTTTTTCAGGCTTTGTATACGATTTAGTTTTTCAGGTTTTGTATACGATTTAGTTTTTCAGGCTTTCCGATATGCTCTGTAGGATCATTTCTAGATTTCGTTCAGCAAAGTAGAGCAATTTCCTTACTTGTAAATGTTATTCATAACACTGAAACGTTGTTGTAATTTCCAACAATTTTGTTCAGTTTTCAATTGTTTTAAAGTTTCCGGTACCTTGGTTTTGACACACTTTTTCTTTGTATTGTTGGCAAATGTATTTTACAAAGTTCAAATAGTTGTTCCCATTTAATAATAATAATAATAATGAGGATAATAATGATGATGATGACGACGATAATAATAATAATAATAATAATAATAATAATAATAATAATAATAATAATATCTTGATTTATAGAAGCTAACTAAATTAGTTGAGTTCAACCAATATCATTTAAGGCCCTCTACTATATACGAAATTTACATAGCATTATCACTCATGTAAAGGCAATGTATTCTTATGCATGCTCTCTCTCTCTCTCTCTCTCTCTCTGGCAAATAAACATTAAATAGTAAACATACCTACATAGACATTACACAAAATACACCAGTGAAGCAAGAGGATTTAGCTAAATGTAACAATTATTGTATTTCATCTATTTAATAATTCTGTTTTTAAGAGATATATTTAAATTTGATGAGATATATTTCAATAACAAGTGTTTTCTTCTTGCTAGCTCATTCACTGTATTTTTTTTTTTAAAATACTGGAATCAATGTATGCTGAAATATATTATTGAATTTAGAGATAAAGTATAATTAAAATAACGAAAATACAATTTTAGTGCAAGACAAGTGTGCTTATAGTATGGTCTTGCGTATGGCGTGCGTAGTTCGAACTCGGTTGTGCGCACTTCGTCAACATTTTCTTTCTATTTTGAACTTCTTTTGACAAAAACACTGGAGTAATTTAAACTAAATTTGGCGGAGATCATTCTGGCATGAAGGGCTTTTAAATTTATACAAAATAATTCCGATCCGCCATCAACTTTCGCCGCTTTCAAAATTAGAAAAACCTCTGATCAATCAATTTATCTTATTTAAAAAAAAAAAAAAAAAAACAGAAAAAAAACCTTCAACATAATTTGATCAAATGTTGAAGAAAGCATCCTGGCATAAAAAAGTATAAAATTTAAACAAATATTGTCGATTCACCATAAAAAAACATTTAAACAACTTCTTCTCATAAACCGCTCAACCTGAATTAACCAAATTTAACAGAAAACATCCTAACATGAGGATCTTTCAAGTTTGTGCAAATGATGCCAATCTACCTCAGATATTGCCGCTGTTAGTAAAAATAGACACAATTTTTAAACGATTTCTTGACAAAAATTGCTCAGCAGAATTTGAATTCTTTTTATAGAAAGCATCCTGGCATGAAAGGCTTTCAAGTTAGTACGAATGATTCTGATCTGTCATCAAAAATGACCTCCGTTACTAAAGACAAGAGAACTTTGTAACGACTTTTCAACAACTGCTCAGCACAATTTAATCAAATTTTACAGAAAGAATACATTACTACAAAAAATATAAGAAGAATTTTTTTTTTTTCAACATCTGCTTGACAGAATATGACCATAATTTACAGACAGCATCATGGCATAAAAGGATTTCAAATTAGTTCAAATGATACCGATCCGTGATCAAACAGGGCTTCCATTACGAAAAATAGAAAAACCTTGCAACGAATTATTTTCAAAAACCGCTTAACGGAACTTGACCGACTTTGACGAAAAGCATCCTGGAATAAAATAATTTTAATATTGAGCAAGTGCTGCTGATGTGCCATCAAATAAGGCCGCAGATACAAAATATAGAGAAACATTTAAATAATTGTTTTCATAATATATGCAATCGATTGCATTGGAAAAAGTTTCTACAGAAACCATCCTACTGACCAAGATATCTTGGCCCATTGCTCTTGCATTTGACTATTAGGCATATGAGCTAAGCTGTCAGCCAGGTAAGTTATCTAAAGCCCGCTTGGGCCTCTTGTTGTATCGACTGTGTTATTATTTTTCCTATGACTATGTTATTTATGTATTTCCTATTTTATGTGTGTGTATGTATATGAAATAACGACAAAAATAGTTGTGTTTTTATCGTGTGACCATTATAGTAACGTTTTAAATTGAACAGAAATTGTGATTTCTCATTAAAAATAAGCGAACGACTGTAACATTTTGAAATCTTCGCTTCCTGTTAGAGTTCAATTTATTATTATTCATCTAGCGAAATACGTATATATATATATATATATATATATATATATATATATATATATATATATATATATATATATATATATATATTTTTTTTTTATAAATTACCATTTGGAAAGAATAAAATAACATCAGGCGAGCTACAAAGTAGTATGAATAAAGCCTAAACAAAGAAACTTGTATTGTACTTATGATTCCACGACCTTGCAATATAATAGAAGAAAATAAGAATCTTTATTCATTTCAATAGCCCCAATAAACTGTGTGAATACATTCCAATAGCCCTAATGAACTGTGTGAATACATTCCAATAGCCCCAATGAACCGTGTGAATACATTCCAATAGCCCCAATGAACTGAATGAATACATTTTCAATTAATTTAATTGAATTGAATAGCGGATAATACAATAAACAACAACGTATCATCATATCTATAGTGTACAATATACGAAATAAAAATAGTAAGATACAAATTTATATATGCATGCAGTTGCAGACCAATGCAAATTAAATAAGCAGATTAATTCACAAAATAAGAGATATCTACATTATTAAGGATAATAATATGAAGATAAAATCAGATGTTATGTAATTCAAATTCATGGTTAAGCAACGGTCAATCAAAAATACTTACATGTAAGAGTCCACAAAAATAAACATTTTACTGTTAGTACTTGGCCTGTTATAATACTTATAATCTATAATGTGCATGTGTATTTATTTGTGTGTGGTACATGCACATAAATCTGCATCGATTTAGGTTTTGCATTTTATCACATGACTACTGTGTTGTTTACGTTAATATACCATATCACATGACTACTGTGTTGTTTACGTTAATATACCATATCATAATTTTAATTCTTTAGACGCCTACTAGCACCTCATGGCGCCACAAAGTACGTCATAACGTCTTGCAAAGGAATCCAAATATATTTCAAAGTCATTTCACTACACTATTCTGCGGTTTAGTCAAATAAAATCAGTATTTTCGTCATGCGATACATAAAATCTTACACTTGCGCTTGTTCCAAATGAAATTTATTCAACTCGTCAAATAATTTCAATATTTTGCCCGCCAAGGCTTGCAAAATATAGAAATTGTTCGACTTGTTTCACAAATATGATTTGAAACGAGCACAAATGTAAGATCCTGTATTTATGATATACCGTCTATACTCGCGTATATTGCGATACCAACTGCAAACTGCATAGACCCAGATCTGCTGTCGCATAATGCGCCGGCAGATCTGGGTCTATGCAGTTTGTAAGGACTAATCAGTAGAACAAACAACGTCGACCCTGATCTGCCGGCGCGTTATGCGACGGCAGATCAGGGTCTATATTGTTTGCATTTGGATCTCAATTATACGCGAGTACAGACGGTAATGCAAAAATTCTATACAAGATTTTCCAATCCATTTGATCCACACGTCGTTTACATGTTTGCACGTGTTTCAAACTGGTCTACATGAGCAGATGGGTTTTTATATACGAGGATATATTAATCAACTTATAAATAAATTGGTCTTGTTTTGACTGAAATTTATACATATGTGGCTCCTATATGGAAGTTATCGCCACTGTGAGATTGCCTGCAGTACCTGTTTGCCCAACTGTACCATGAACGTATAAATTGTTCCAAACGCTTACGATTCAAAAGCATTCTGCTTTCCAACAATGTAAAAAATAAATAAATAAGTTCTCTCTTAAAAATTAGTCGTAAGGGACAAACTTCCAAAGGCATAGTACCACATAGCTAAATATTAAAAATAAAGAACCCTAACATGTATTACATGTCCCCCGCTGTTTTCTCGATTTCATTAGGATGCAAGAACATAAACATTCAAAGAAAACGTCTGCCCAACCAGCTTAATTTTCAAGTCTAGTTCCTTTATTTTTCTTTTACGTTTAAAACGGTCATTTCATAATGTGAAAAGCCGCTATAAAATCTGGATGCTTTCCGATTTAGATTTGTAAGCTTAGTTCCAACTGAACATCAGGGGCTTTCCAGCTGAAACAATTACAGAGAATCTAACATTGGGGAAATTCCTTATGCAGATATTTATATTCGCCCGGCCCACGTACTAAAACGAGCGAGAAAAAGTTTCACAAATATAAGATTAATTATCTTCGTCCACAAGTAAATAAATGAAAGTATAGCGGTAATAATATCTATTTTTCTGACGTCATTAATAGTGTATCAAGTTAACTATCAAGATATAAACTGTGGTAACAAAACAATTCATATCCGTTGTAATAACAAGGAACTATATGATTGCGATATACAACGAACATTTCCATCATTATGTAAGACAAATAATAAAAATATTATTAGTATCAGCCACAAGTAGAGAGACATTTTCCACAAATAAGTGCGAGTCCTTCCTTAACAATCTGCTGCATATGACCCTTATAGTATCTATCTGCCAGACTAAGCCATTCATCTGGTATGGGCTCCATGTCTATTCTGAGAAAAAAGCTAAGACGTTGTCACTCTTTCCATGTAGGGCCAACACATATAGATGCGAAAGCTTTGATTTTGTTTTACATGAATTACTAAAAAAGGGGGGATAGGTAGGATGATTTTACATTATTCATTTATTTTTAAAAAGTTGCATTTCGTGAATGCCTCGTAAATATAAGAGACCTTCTTTATTTATCAACCCCGCCTTTTATTTAGGCAAGTAAAAAACTTAAACATTGAGGTTAACCTAGGTTTTGGGCGGACATACGGAAGGACGTACGGTCACACAGAGGGACGCCAAATTGATCAATCTGTCGAACTTCCCACAAGGCGGTCTCGACAAACAATATATATGGCCATATAAAAATGCAATATTCTGAGTATATTGTAGCTTCTGTAGCTATGTCAACATTCTAGACTGGATCTTGACTTCGATCAGCAGAATATATAATAAAATGAGCAAACATTAAGGTTCACATAGACTGGCAATGGCCTACAGGGCTAAATACTTCAGCTGAATAAGTTGTAAATATGCCAAACAATTCTTACCCTTTATTTTTATGTCAGACGATATGTGCTGTTGTTGTTGTCGTCGTCAATGTTTGTGTTGTTATTGTTCTAAATACTGTGTATTACTAGAATCTTCTTGACTGAGATAGTAATAATAGTATTTTCATAACTTGTTTATACAACCTTTGCTGTAAAAAAGGCATAATGACGCATGGAACATACTGACAAATTAAGCTTTGTAATCATAGTGCTGTCATTTAATGGATTAGCAATTATCCGTTTTAAGTCCAAGTAAAAGGTAACAAATGAAGCAGTGGTGCATTCTGCCAATTTTAACTAAAACTTGCAGCCTATAGTTGAATCGAACATCATATGTGTGAACATAATGAGAGAACAGTGTACAAGTATTTTATATACCATCGTTTCCATTTTATTGGATGCTTTTCCAATATTCTATCAGAGATCTGATAGTTCCACTTAGGGTGCAACGAAAATAATAGGCTACATTCCTGTTTCTGTAGTTTCTGTGGAACAGATTCCCTCACCTCTACAGTAATCTCTCCACTAAGCAACTCACTCTTGAGTACTAGATTAGATCTTTCCTCGTAAAATTGATTTTTGGAGTAGTGTTTCCTTTAACATAACGCCCGAGTAGTGATATACGATTGAATTTTAAAATCGAGTAGTATCAGTTTAATTTCCTGATCCTGAGAACCGCCATCATCGTAAAAGTACACTGCAAAAGAGTTTTATTAAGCCTGGACAATCAGTTCAACACGTCGGACTTGTTCCTTTGCCTTCTTTCACCACCAGGAAGATTATATAAAATATACTTGTTCAACGATACTCTCGCGGGACTACGAGAGATCTTTGCCGAAATAGAGTCTGTTAAAGGTCTACCCCAATGCTTGTAACGCTCAAAAGGAGGCTTTCCAAAAATATGGCAAAGTCTCTGAGTGGTAAACAGAATATTTTCATTATAATATTCATTAGAACCTTGTTCACTTCAGAGAGGTATATCCAGGAGCATGCACTGTGCATATTTTTTGTCAACGAGATAAATCGTCAACAAAAGCACGCTTGATACATGCACAACAATACCTACTGCTGGAATGGAATAAGACCCAATCAATATTCCAATGCAAGGTGAGGCGTCCAGGTAACTATGGCCGATTATAAACATGCACTATGATTTCATTTTTGTTTATATTTTCAATTCAGCAAATAGAACATGTTTAGACAGACCAGATTTTGCAAATCGTGCAAACCATGAAACTCTGTCGTAAAAAAGAAATAAACGAGCGACATCTAGGGGTAACAATCAGTTGTACAGAACTTGGCCAGACTCTCTCTCTCTCTCTCTCTCTCTCTCTCTCTCTCTCTCTCTCTCTCTCTCTGTAGATTTCACGAAGCCAAGGTAGAGTCTAGATGAACAATACTACACATGAAAATGTAAAAAGCCACAAAAACAGCAGGAAACTAAATATAAAATTTGGTTTCCATTATACATCGTTTTAGTTAAGGACCAATTAAATCATTTTGAGTCACTTTGTAGAGATATAGTAAATACCGTATCAGAAATGACACATTACTTTTACTATGAGATGCAGCGGGACTTATTGCAACTATAGTGTCAGATAGAATCAGCGACAAACTCTTGTTTGTGTGTAAATTTCTGTTGTCACACACTGGATTCTGAGATAGGTCTAAAACCCAATAAGAAGAAATGCAGAAAACTTATGCTGTGGAAAACTCATTGGCGTGTACTTATACATATATGTAAGTAAGGTATTCATCCGCCCATTTACAAATAACACAAGAAAGCTTCTGAAGCGGATTATTTCTTATCTAAGATTATTGTAAACTGAATCTATGCAAGTGCAGAGGCAATACAATTAGTTTATTTTATGATGCTTATTATATACATATAACTACTAATAATAAACAAGTGCCGTAAAATTGTATGACTTGTGTAAATGTTGATTGCAACTAAATACACACACACACACACACACACACACACACACACACACACACACAAAACTATACATAAGAAATAAATCTATATCTGTAAGTTAATTAGACCCAGGGTAAGTGTCCCTTATACAGGTAATATACGAACACATATTGAACACATGCATACAAACTTGTATTATCCATATCAACATAACCTTTAAAAGTCTTGGAACGGAGTCATTACAACTCTATCCCCAGTGGTATTTTTGGCATTTCCTATCAGAAGTTATTATCCAACATGACAAACATGTATCAGAAAGTATTAGAAAGATGAGTTAAACACAATCAAATAATGATTTTTAATTTGCTTCTCAGTAATGGACATGGACTGCTAACCAAACAACAAAACCTGACTAGATCTACAAAGTTGCATTACCATATTGAACTGCCGTGTCAGATCCATTCGTAATGATAACCATCTTCTTAGAGTCTGACTACTTTTTTTTTAAATGATGCACCCGTCACTGAAACCTATATCTGTTTCCTTATTTGAACAAATTCCTCTCGTCTGCTCTTTCTGGTGGCTGCCTCGCAGACGTACATACCCTCTATGTCCTTATTGACATTTTGGAAGGTAATGGCAGTGGCAGAATCGTACTTGCCGGAGGAGTAAATAGTGCCATTTATTGGTGTGCGAGATCCATCAAAGTTGATCTTGCTGATTTTGGTCGTAGGAGACGGATTTCCAAAGGCATAGCACCATAAAGCTCCAACTGGGGGTTTCACAATCAAAGTGCTTCCAGAAGGTCCATAGATGGACAGGAGGGCCACGCTGTTATCGGGGAACGGGGATTTGCTGGCTTCGCGGCTTTCGGGGCATATATTGAATGTCTTCCCTATGTACATCTGGGATATAATACCTTCCTGCTGAAGAACCATTATTCTGAAGGAAAGCATTCCGCCAAGTACCACGAGAGAGGAATCCACCGTGGCAGTCCATTCTTTGCCGCCGGTGACATCTGTCATAGTTCCGTTCAGACGAGGGTCGTTCCCCTGAAGATCAAGTAATAGTGGCGGAGTTATACTGGTATCCATTGCGATGTAGTTCAGGAGTCCAGTCACTGTCGGGTCAGTGGATTTCACTGTGACTTTCAGAGTCAAGTCTTGGCTTATATTAGCGATGATGTCACTAGGCGATGTGTGAATGATTTCCACTTCAGGGACGTTTTGAATACCGCCTCCAATGATGCCAGACATCCGGAACACAAGAGTGACTTCGGAAAACTCCGACAGCACTTTCAAGTAGAGAAGTTCCACGTCATGCAGAGCCGTCTTGTTAATTTTCAGGGCCGTCTTTCCAGGGTTATTGTTCTCTACCACGTGAACTGTGCCGAGGTGATCCCCATCTACAATAAAAGACGATTAAAAATGAACTCAAAGTAGAGAGGAGAGTAATTTAACTGAGAGCGTACTGAACCACAGTGAATTTTAAAATAGTGCGATAGCCCATGCGAAATAATAATTAAAACAAAACAAAAGAAACAAAACAAAACACCCCTCCAATTACATCGAGAAATTCTAATTCTAGTACTCTGTTTACGTAAACAATAGCTATATCCTACTGTAGTGCTATCTAATGTCTTACATCTACAAATAAATGGAGTTGGTAAAGTACTACAATTGTGGTATTGAAAAATTAGCAAATCAAATGAAGAAACAAAATAAGTTATTCCAACGTTGCTGAGATTTCTCATTTAGGAAGCAGCTTAACTGGGGAAAATAGAAAACAAATTTGTACATGCAAAAAGAATTTGATGATTGATGATTATTCATTTAAGTGTTTATGTGTAGGACCACACTAAATACAGATATTTCCACAAAATGCTATAACAGAATTACAAGCAAAATACTAATAAAATGCAGAAAACATCAAATACAGCGCCCCGAGAGTGGAAGGGTGTTGTATAGTAACTGTTTCATCTACCCCTGATTTTATTTTTTTTTAAAATAGTAAACAAAAATAATAATAATAATAAAAAAAAATCCCTGGTACACAATTGCTAAAATAGTACAGTAACAGATGCACATAAATGGCTTTACTGGATAGATTGCACAGAATAACATACATCAGCTATACAAATTTTTAAATTGCACTAGTCTCGTTTAGCATCATACCAAAATCCTGCACAGTTAAAGGTACTATTTTAACAGCTGTGAACCCTGGTGGATTTTTTGTTTTACAAATTATGGTGAATGAAATATTTGGTTTACGGCCTCATCTCCCTCCCGGGGCGTTGTATTTGATGCAAGATGGTTCAACTGTTTCATAAACAATTACAGATATATCTAATTATATTTTCAAGTTTTCTAATGTTTTCTATTTTACAGGACATCTATTAAGCTAATGACTGGATCTATTTTGATGGTATGTCAGCTTGGTCACTTGGTGTATTTAACACAGATATCACGACATAAAATAAATATATACCGTCTTCATATTTTATCTTGATGTAAGACTTCTTATTCTTAATTCATTCAGGTCAATATATAAGCTTATTCTGAGCGACTGATATTAAGCTACAAATAATGTTAAGTACTTTATTCTGTCAACATCCATCTTGTACTTTCATTTATTTCCTGTTCAAATTTTCAGTGCAGTATTTTAGAGTGTTTCTATAACATCTGTTCAATATGTTAAAAGGTCTTGTTTTGTGCTAAACATTTATATATTCAAAAAAGTAATAATCAATATATATATATATATATATATATATATATATATATATATATATATATATATATATATATATGCTTCTTGACTATTACACAATTTTCACACATTTAATACAAACTTTACCAAATTTTTTATATATTTCCCCCCAACTCCAACATTGATAAACTTCCTTTCTTTCTTTTCTTCTTTATTTCCTTCCTTCTTTCTTTCTTTGTAACTATAATATACTACATGTCCTATCCATATACGTCTGTTTTTGAGATTGTAACAATATTAATATATGTTGCTTATGTTTAATTCAATTAAAAAAAGAAAGAAAATTTAAAAATAAAAAATATATCTCCATTTGTCACCATCTTGGGGAGGTCGTTTTATAAGTTTAATTGTTAAGTTTACTTGTACTATTGCAGAGGCAAATTGCCAATTTTTTGAGTGATTATCTACTTCAGGTATGGTTCAATGTCTTTAACAAAAATTCATACAAATCTTTCTTGCCACCACCATAAAATCTATACTCACTAATAATTATTTTAAACTATATCTATGTATACGTCTTTCGGTTATGATTCTGTTTAAATTATGTGTATTCAATCTCTTTATTCTTTTCGTTTTAAAACGTATTAAAGGTGGTTGTAATTATTTTTTCTCGCGTTTCTTGGTATTGGTGAATCGAATATCGAGTATTCATTTGATTTATTTCATTTGAAAAAAAATCAAGATATATTTAAATGTTTTGCATGTATAAGTTTCAGTGGTTTACATCATCGTTTATTGTGTATATATACGTCATTATTTTTCGTGTACATATACGTTTTTGATTTATGAGCAGACATCATGCACACGTGTCAATGATCCAGTGAATCGGGAAATACATCACAGTTGTGTTCTTTAATCTAGAAAAATATTTTTTTTCATATCTACCGAGATTGGAACCACATCTGTATTCCTGTGTGTTATGTCTACGCCACGCGGCCTTGCCTACGAACACATATACGGTGTGTAATAATAATTTATCTGTAGAATCTTAGCAGGCGACATTTGATCATCCCTATCGATTGCAATAAGATTTCAAATAGAACGACAGTAGTATATAGCTAAAAAGATAGTACTATTTTAAATTTCTTTATGTTCTAAAACTAGCTTTATTTACCTACTGAAGAATTGTAGAATGCGTTAAGACAAATCTTGACAAAATATGAAGATCTTCAGGTTGGAAAATTATTGTATCTACAAGCAGGGGCCTACAAGTGCATTCATATAAATATTGTCTTTCGATAAGATTTATATGAAGGTACTTGGTGATAAAAACTTCGTCAAACTCCCGCCCGTCCCCCCCCCCCCCCCTGCCACTTTGTCGATAGTTACTTCGATGATGAATCGTCGAAACTTCATTTGTAGTATAGTTTATTAACCCACTCAGAACTCCGCCATTAATCATGTCGAGGAACATAAAAAATGCACGAAATCGAATTAGTTCACTTATAAAAACGTCAATCTCAAATAATTAATCAGTAGGATTTTTATCAATACAGTGAGTATATTTTATATAGGCAATGCTAGCACACACCTAGTCAAACCTGGCACCAGATACTACTAGTTCCTTTCAATGCACATGTAGGTTTGCCGGTTATGCTCGAATGACGTCGACGGCAAGAAGTCATTTGAAATCATTATTTTATTAATAGGTTTATAGGTGCTCCTGGAAATTCAAGCCAGGCAAATTTTCTGACACTCTACTTTCAAAGCCTCAGCTAGCTGCGTCTTCGGCATCGCAAAGGATAAGAGGTGGGAAGAAGTATATTGTTCAAGAGATTTCAGCTTGTGTTTAGAGTGATACGAATATTTGTACTTTACCAAAGGAACAAAAACCGTGTCTATTTATTAAGAAAGAAGTCCCATTTTCAGCTATTTCCCTATCGGATTATACCTAAAAGACCTTTAGAGACCTGGATTGTGCAGCGGTTTCCACAGTCGTTATGAACCTCAGAGGTCATGAGTTCAATCCAAGGTTTCAGTACATGCAAGCGTATGGTCGTCCATCAAATATAGTTAGTTTCCCGTGATATCTTCAGATTTCTAGTTCAAAGTCTACCTCACACAAATATCTTAGCCGTGAAGAGTAAATGGTATGTTTTATAACGTATTGTAAAATAGACATAAGTTCAAAGTTTTAATTAAAAATTAGTGAACTATGCAAACAAGTATACCTTGAACTGGGATCATTTGGCCCCGAATATTGTATGCCCACAGGACGTGATGTTTTTCATGAGTCTTGTACTTAACAATGATGTAGATGTGTTCACTTGATGTCACCACAGCATCGGCCGACTCTACTACTATCCCTGACACCGGTTCTGCTATTGTCTGCTTCAGTTCAAGTTTCGGGATAACACTACCATTAAAGATCGGGTCTCCTTGTTCCTGACTGAAAGCTGAGCAGACGACACGAAAACCATCAAGAACCTATCAAAATGTGAAAGAAAAAATAATATTACAAAATCAGGCTGGTTCGTGCTGGTTTCACGCATGCGCCTTAGGGGTACAAGCAACATTTCATTTGTTTCTATTTCATTTGTTTGTGGCAAACTTCCTTTGTTCTGGAAATTCGTGCATAATTGGTGCATTCAATCTTAAATATACGACATCAGATGCTTTTCTGCCTTCAAACGTTTGAATTAACTACTAATTATTATATAATGTAATTGTTATTAATGAAAAAGAATCGAGTAAACTGATACTTTCAACCATCAGAACAGCAAACTCCTCCACAGGTGGCGTTGTCACTGCTCTACGAACGCTACTGCTACCACTAGTTTATTTTTGCAACTTTCTTACAGAAACAGTTGCTGTTGTTTTCACCTTATTTCTCGGGCAGTGGCGTTATTCAAAACGTCATCTGGGAAACAGTTTTCAGAAAAAGTAGAAAAAATACTCTGAAGCAGATTGACCACCTTGTTTCGAGAAAATAATCCACAAGTTCGATATTTTAGTGTCAAACAGCTAACTTATTCTAATAATTTTGGTCAGATAGATATCGCGTTCGGTTAATTTCAACAAAATGCACGCGAAACGCATGTAGGTGGATGGGGCAGTCTCATGATTTTGATCAAATAAATATACCTTTTTGTGAAGTTCACCGAATCAGTCTGGTCTATCTTTAACTGATTATCAGAAGGGAATTAAAACTATTTTTACTGTAAGCCAATCAAAATACATAGATTATAGGCAATCAATGTTTTACTACTGGTCCTGCATCAGCAAATCAAAAGCTAATCTGTTTCAGCCAGTAGAAATCGAGCCTCTCGGTATATGCGCAGTCGATTTTTAGCACGTTATTAATCGACGTCGTTAATTTAACGAACGAACGAAAAGCACGTTATTAAACACTGGCTGTAGAGAAAGAGCACCAAGACAGAAGACAGAATCTAAACTAGAGGTAGTTTGGTATAAAATAATTCAGGGTTGCCTGAACCAGGCTAACTTTAGGGGACAATGACAATTGAATATTGACCGTGGTCACGAGTTTCTTTATACAGTTGTAATTGCCTACATATAGCAGTGATCACGGCTTGGGCGTGCGATGTGTTCGCGAAGCGAAGCCAACAGAAATCACGGTAAGTCACCCTCCTGGTTGGTAAAGGCCCAGAATACATCATATGGAAAAAGAACTAGACGAATCCTATATAAGGGTTGCGCGGTAGCTCTGGAGATTGAAGACGTTTTGGTCCGTTTTAAAATTACATTAATTGTTGATTGTACGAATAATTGCGTTGCTCAGAGCACCATCCTATATTTTTGTGAAATATTTTCTGACGTTCCTGGTAGGCAAGCTTTCTATCAGCCTGTTGATTTTATTTTGATTGGAACTATTTGTACATAGATTAGTACTCAATCATTTGAATCCCGGAATAACCGGATACTAACAAAAGGACAGTTTTACGACGCCGAGACATTACACATATTTTGTGGCAGCGGTGGAATTCGAGGTGACGTGATTATGTAAAGATATAACATGTCATGGTGTTAGGGTGGGCCACCGCTGTCTCCTCGTGGCGGATGAATTGCTGGGTTAAGGATGGTATACTATCGTCAAACGGCTGATTGAGTGAACAGGTCTGCACGGCGTTGTGCAGATGAAGCAAATAGTTCAGATGTTTTGTGTTAAACTCTACAGCTGAGGTACATAGTGTCTTTTCTCTGCTTTGATTTTGAGATATTTTTTTCAAGGCAGATGCCGTTTCCTTCACATAAAGATCGGTAGAATCGACTTTTCACTGTATTTATGCATTTGTAAAGTATTTGATTGTTCAATCCTTTGAATATACTCTCATATGAACCAGTATTGTTTTATTTTTTTCATTAAAAGATCAGTATATTGTTATGTATGATGTTTATATACTTAAAATGTTGTCTGTGATTGTAAGTTATATGGTTATTTGAAAATACATACTTAACCTTTGTCCAGTTGTTTACATAGTATTTTCATAGGCATTTTGCAATTAGACTTTTGTGACATATGTCATGGAGGCCAGTATTTTCATAGACATTTTGCAATTAGACGTGTGTGACATAGGTCATGTAGGCATGTGTATTTATATAAAGATTTTAGTAAACAAATTTATTCTTAATCTTGAATTTCGATTCTGAAAGATCAGTATGTAAGGAATATATTTGAGAGGAATTATTTATTTACAATATTCATTGGAAATATAAAAGTGCTCATTGATATTTGGATTAATACATGATTTTGGGATTTATGTGAACTCGTTCAAATACTTTCTGGAAGACATCTTTGTGGCACATCAGGGCATTAAAGAATATTGGAATTCATTCGAAACATTCTATTATTTTAGACTTGTGATTTGGAAATTTAGGATTATTTCGAATTTAACTCACAAATTGTATGTGTCTTTTGAATTTTCACTTTAATTGTCTTGAAATAAATTGCTTATTTATTTTACTTAATTTTTGGTTTCACTTTCTTTCTGTTACATATTTTGTAAGACCTAGAGTGGTTACAATATTGTCGTTGTTAGAATTGGGCTGCTGAATATTGTGATCGTGCGGTGAAGCGGGTTCTCATCGTTAAGCTTGTTGGAGCTGAGTAGTTTCCAGCCCTTGACAAAAAATCTTTGTCGCTTTGGTTCTGACGCGTTACGGTAGATGGTATGTTTGTGATTTGGCTTGGATATCATGGCTGGGATATCATCAATCCTTTTTTCGTCATAGTTTTCCATATTTCTGGTGAGCAATAGTCTCTGACTGAATCAGATTTACTCATTTGATACGGCGGTCAGTGATTGAGTCAGCTCTTAGCCTGCTAGTAGGACATGAAAGTTATCGTACAAGCCGAGAAGATTCTGTAGTGTAATTGGCGGGTCGATATTGACGTTTGGTTGTTTTTGTTGTTATATCATGTGGGTGAGATGCCTGAAGCTGGAGGCGTGGGTAATATACTTTTTTGGGTCAGATAAATTTCGCTTTTGGTTAAGTGAGTTCCACAGATCAATCTGATCTTTTCTTAACTGATTATCAGAAATGTTCTTGATTGTAACTCAATCCAAATACATAAATTATTCATGCCACTCTTTTTTGCAACTGGTCCTGCATCAGTCAATCATAAGATAAAATAATATAATTTGAGCAGCTGTGTATATAAATGAGTAATTTGGGGGTATTGTATTCATTCCAGCATTGGCTGTAGAGGATAAAAACATCAACAGAGAAGCTTAGCTAGAGGTGGTTTAGTATAAAATGCTTCCGGGTTGCCTGAACAAGGCTAACTCTAGAGGACAATGAATATTGTCGATCTGTGACTGTATTTACGAGTTTCTTTACTTATTGTAATTACCTGCACATGGCAGGGATCACGGCAGCTCTGGGAGTTTCTTTGGTTATTTTCATTGGTTTCCTTTCACGGAGAAATACATGCCTGGATAAGGCCATGGCTCACGGTAGCTTCTGGATAAATTCCCTTAGGTTTAAATGTGTCGGTGTTTGCTAGCTGGCATGGATGCGACTAAATCACCCTCATGATTGGTACAGGCCCATCAGACATCATTAGGAAAAGGAGCTTCACGAATCCAGGTTGAGTTGTAGCTCTGGAGATTCAATATGTTTCGGTTCGTTTTAAAAATTACCATAAATATTTGTGAAATATATGTCTGATGCTCCAGGTAGAAGAGCTTATAATAAACATGTTAATTTTATTTTGATTGGGCATATGTATATATATATATATATATATATATATATATATATATATATAGATAGATATATATATATATATATATATATATATATGTAATGAACCATTTTATTTCCACGCCGACACACTCTACATTATCAAGATTTGCGGGACATTTTCAGTTCATCATTTACAAAATAGTCCTTAATCGAATATATTTAATGTACTCTTACACGAACAACTAACAACTACATGTTTGGAAAATACATATGCACGAATATTATCAATAGCGGCTGAATTAAATAGGTTTTAATCCTTAAGGCTTAGCCAAACCTTTTCTGACGATTCCGAGTAAAAACGCGTCGAAGCATCGAAAGCAATTAAAAAAATAAAAAAACATAAAAACACCGCATAATTTTCAGAAAAACTTCGCAAATGCGGTCATCGTGGTAAAATGAAGGAAAGAAAAAAAAATAGTTTAACAGATTGGAAGTGGGTAAGAAAAATGACGCCTATTGCTAGCGGATTGTTGGTGTTCTATATTTGACAACATAATATTCTGGAAGTGTGCAAATAGCAGCAAGAGCTGCTAAGAACACTTGCGAATCTAAGTCGAAAAAACTATATCATGCAAAATAAAACAAAAACCCATGGACTGAGGGATAACTAAATGGACGCCATTTATTAATTTTGATAATAATAGACAATATTTAGGTAAAGTGGGTCATTGTATCTCTCTAAAGTGGTCAATTTTTGTTCGCTCGTATGGGTTTTCCTTTCACTCAAACATCTCGCTAGACCTGCGCAAAAGTTCAAATAAGTGCATGACATTTCTATGCAGGCAGCTTGTTTAGGATGCATATGATCTGCTATTTTCCGCAAGAGAAATATCTAGTTCTTCTTTTCAATCGCATTTAAACAAAATGTGTGGTATGTTTTTCCATGCAAAGTTACTCTGACGTAATGTAAAATAACAAGGGCTTGTCACCTATATTAATGATTTTCATTCAGGTTTAAATCTTTTTCTTTTCGACAATTAACATCAATAATGTTGAGTGTTTAGTTGTTTTTCTTTGCATGTACAAAGAGAGAGACGAAAATTGTTGGTCAAGATATCGCCTATGTTAGATATCACTGTTTGTAAAAAGACAAAAAAAACCCCTATTAAACTAGCTATGAAATAATTGTAATTACCATGAAACAAATGCATTTTCTGGTGTATATAACGCACGCCCAAATGCATTTTCTGGTGTATATAACGCACGCCCAAATGCAAACAGCACATCTCTAGAACTTCCGTCACACAATGCGCATATACCGTGCCGGCATATCAGGGTCTATGTTCTTTGTTATACTGAATAGTCCTTACAAACTGCATAGATCCAGATCTGGGTCTATGCAATTTGCAGTTAGTATCGACTTATACCCCAGTATATACGGTAGATCAGAATCGACGCTGCTTAACTTATGATTTTAAGCGAACAGCATAGATCGCTTTGCGTTCCGAACATCTTCCTCACTATTGTTATTTCGAACAAAAGGTTGCTGTATGCGAATATTGAGTTGGTGCTGATAATGGCTGTATGTGAATACTGAGTTGGTGTCGATAATGGCTGTATGCAAATATTGAGTTGGTGTCGATA
The DNA here is from genome assembly GCA_029931535.1 of Margaritifera margaritifera. Classification (NCBI taxonomy): domain Eukaryota; kingdom Metazoa; phylum Mollusca; class Bivalvia; order Unionida; family Margaritiferidae; genus Margaritifera; species Margaritifera margaritifera. The sequence continues at coordinate 603,822 of JAQPZY010001499.1, read as the reverse complement.
ATGGCTGTATGTGAATATTGAGTTGGTGTCGATAATGTCTGTATGTGATTATTGAGGATTAACTACTTACATTTTTGTGCTTAGTAAGTTCCCTCTCTAGCACCTGTATTTTACGTATTCCGTCTTGATGTAGTTTCTGGTACCTTCTCAAATCAGTCTCCATCTCTTTCATTCTCTTGACATGAGCAGCAGGCTGACAGAGTACATAATATACGTTTATGTAGATAGATAGATAAATCCATGCATTTTTGTACATCCATACATACATACATACATACATACATACATACATACATACATACATACATACATACATACATACATACATACATACATACATACATACATACATACATATGACAGTGGCTGATTCAGACCCTGACTGACTGGAAGGTGGGGGGCCACCCCTCTCAGAACACACACACACACAAACAGACACACAAACACACACAAATGCATCCATTTAAGAGAGACGGTCATGATGCATTTTAATATATCCGAACAAGTGTGGTGCATTTAATGACAATTAACTGTTTTGCATCATTTTGGTGGGGCATCCCATAATTCAAGGAAAATAACTAATGCGTAAAAATTATATTTCTGCCTTTAATTTGCAAAAGACTTTCGAAATTTCCCTGTTAATCTCAATCTCAAAAGGTGGCTTGCCTGATCCTGATATATCTAATCAAAAGTGATCCCCCTGCCATTACCCCCCTGCCATCACCCCCCCCCCCGTCATTTACCCCCTCTGTATATTACCCCCCCCCCCGGTTAATTACACCCCCCCACGGTCTATTACTATATAACATATAATTGTTATACCCCAAAATAAACAATAAAATAAAATAAATTTCAAAAGAATTTATTGTAAATTTTTATTTTAGTTAATTAATCTCAGCCTTAAAAACATATACTTGTCCTGGAATATTCAATATTAAATTCATCATATCATAATGTTATAGTACCATAGTACCATAAAATATGTTATATTGATATGATTACAGCTGAATGTTATGTGCGATCCCTCGCAAGTATTCATAGTGCTCTCTATTAGCAAAGTCATTAACAATGTTCATAATCCGAGCATTGCAGTCACGATATTTCTTTCCAGTTGGTTCCGCTGGATGTCCTCCAAGTCGCTGAGAAATTATCACGTTCAGGAATGATTGCTGGTCTTTGTGTAATGTTTTGTCTAACTTGCAGAACTTCACATCGTGCTGAATCTGGTGCATGTGTGTGTTCATGCAGAGATGCAACTACAACATCATTTTTAACTTTGAAACTGCTAAAATCATTTTTATTGATGTGTAGCCAATACTAGTTTTCAGATTGTGTTTGTGAACATTTAATTAGAAACCATTTCTGCTCGAATTATATTCAAAGAGGTGAAGCCGACACAATAGTATAGAATGAGCACAGATTAAAATGACGGGATAGAATCTTATTGCGGTAAAGCAACACACAATATGTGTTTGCTTTAGTTACATTGCTTGAGCACAGGATATAATAATTTTGAGGTGAAACCAAGGCAGCTCTTCGTCGTCCCAGGGGGGTAATTAAACGGGGGTGGGGGTAATATCCAGGGGGGGGTAAATGACGGGGGGGGGGGGGGGGGTAATGGCAGGGGGGTAATTGACAGGGGGGTAAAGTCCTGGTTACATATAGATATATATATATATATATATATATATATATATATATATATATATATATATATATATATATATATATACATGCAATTATCCTGAGTAAAACGACAAACTGATCTTCATGTTTCCAAGATTTTTGCACAGTTGTCATCAAAAGTAACCAGTGAGCTAGTAATTCTCAAAATATAAATAAAATTAAAAAAGACAGAATAAAACAAAATAAGACATACAGAAACTAGAATTTGTGTTTGTAAAAAACGTATGCCCTCACTGCTGCAGTGATGTTAGCAGTCTGCTCTGTAGCGTAGACTGCTGTAAAGACCGAAAAGGTTTAATTACCCAAAAAAGTAAAAAGTTAGAAATAATTGAAAACCTTATCAGCTCATCAACATAAACATAGAAAGATGCATATTAAATTTCATTTGACTACCTCAATTTGTTATTGCTCAATGGTTTTCCGTTGAAAAACTCCAAAAGGTTATTAAACAAATAGGTGAAAAACTGACAACATTGCTGTAATGGCCTGAAAATATAATTATGTCATCTACATACAAATATAAATATGCCTATTAAATTTCATTTGTTTATTTCAAGTGGTTTTTGCTTAATCTTGCTAACAATATACTAGTGTCATTAGTCCGAGTACAAACAGTTTAAAAAGGTTGTCTAACGGTCAACAAAATCTAAAATGGTTATCTACATCTAAATACAATTATGCCTAAGAAATTTCATCTGTCTACCTCAGGCAGTTTTTTCTCTCAATCGCATTAACAAATATTTTCATAAAAGAGCCCAACAAGTTCAAAAGTGTATTAAAAAATAATGAATGTATGTAGGAATGTCCTCGTCACATTTCACTCTATTTTCAGAATTAAATGTAATTATATAATGAAAGACTCGCTGTTCTAAGGTTGGAATTGTTTTAACAATCAGAGATATGTTTCCCCAGTGTACAAAAAAGCTATTCTAAGGTTGGGATTGTTTTGACAATCAGAAATATGTTTTCCCAGTGTACATAGAAGGCTGTTCTAAGTTTGGGATTGTTTTAACAATCAGAGATATGTTTTCCCAGTTCGGCTTGTCATGTTTTGAACTTTCTTTCTAAACAAAACCCATAGTTTGCACAAGTGCTGCACAAAGTATGTGACTTCATTAATTAGTCTTTCCTCTGTCGCACTGATTATATAAACAAGAGACTATTTAAGAGATTAAGTATAGAGCAACTGTTACGGATCCAGGAAAGAACGTCATTAGGTATAGGACATCTGTTACGGATCCAAGAAAGAAAGTCATTAGGTATAGGGCATCTGTTACGGAACCAGGAAAGAAAGTCATTAGGTATAGGGCAACTGTTACTGATCCAGGAAAGAAAGTCATTACGTATAGGGCAACTGTTACGGATCCAGGAAAGAACGTCATTAGGTATAGGACATCTGTTACGGAACCAGGAAAGAAAGTCATTAGGTATAGGGCAACTGTTATGGATCCAGGAAAGAAAGTCATTAGGTATAGGGCATCTGTTACGGATCCAGGAAAGAAAATCATTAAGTATCGGGTATCTGTTACAGATCCAGAAAAGAAAGTCACAGGAAAAAATATAAGTCACTGAAAGAAAGTCACAAGAAAAGATTCACGCAAAATCAGCCACAGGACAAAAGTCACAATTATTAAGTATAAAAGTATACTATTTTGTTTTTAATATAAGTTAACTTAAAATTAATTTCTTCTTATATTATGAATTTTTTGTATTTTGCTAACTTGAATGTATTTGATAGATTATAATGATAAAAAGTACAACAAAGTGTGTTCAGGGATGACATATCCATTAGTACGACGCCAGGCACAAGCTCAAATCCGGCAAGCTCAAGTTTGCAACGGTCATCTTTTGCATCAAAAATGATTGTAACATTGACATTTGATGTGATAATCAATTAGACAATTTTGTCATGAAGTGTATCATAAGTTTTGTTATAATACATTTTTTTTAAATTATTTTTTTTTCATTTTTTTATTTGACTTGATTATAGATGAACTAATAAAATTATATTAAGTCCTGTGCGGTTATCTTTTATCTTATCCAACTTTATTGTGACTTTTATCTCAAAAGTGTGACTTTGTATCAGTGACTTTTGTTTCTATGACTTTCTTTCTGTTTCCCTCTGTTAAACGTCAATGAGTCTATAGTTATATAACAGTGCTAATTATTCTTGTCGTGTTGTGTGCAGCGAGACACCTTTGCTTTATAACAGTGCTAATTATTATGGATTACATGGAAGTTCACGTATACATTTGGGTTATAAAGAGTTGCCTGCCACAGTGCCATGGCGTAATGCTTAATGGGTGAAGGTGACACAGACAATTTTCATATACATTGAAAATTTATGTGATCATCAGCTTGCGGTGGGGTAGGGGGTGGGGGATGGGTTGAATGCTCGATAATGGATCGATAATTAAAAATACATACATACATACATACATACATACATACATACATACATACATACATACATACATACATACATACATACATACATACATACATACATACATACATACATACATACATACATACATGCATACATACATTCTAAAGAACATTAATCTAGCTAATCAATAAAAAATCAAGTTTAATGTTACATGCTTTTGGATCAGACAAAAATTTGTATAAAAGAAGGTATATGCCGGAATGCCGGAATATGACCAATACTTGCTTTAGTGCACAATTCAATCACGACAAAATAAACAAAACATAATCTTTCTTTACATTCTTGTCGTGTTGTGTGCAGCGAGACACCTTTGCTTTATAACAGTGCAGCGAGACACCTTTGTTTTATAACAGTGGACTATAAATCAATGTTCAATCACAATTCAGCTGTAAAATAATTCTCATATCATTGCCATGAAAGCAGCTATGACAGGCGTTGTAACATAATATCACGTGCCGACGTTTACCTGTCCAATCTCTCTCTCTCTCTCTCTCTCTCTCTCTCTCTCTCTCTCTTTCTCTCTCTACATATAATATAAACAAACACTTTTAAATCTTGAATTAATTTTCCACGAGTGCATAGATGCGTTGTTTGATATATTGAAACTGTATCACTGGTACAACGCCCCACTGGTCGTGCATGTAACATGCATAATGCCACAGTCTCGCTGGTACAACACTCCACTGCCCGTGCATATAATATGCATGGTGCCACAATCTCACTGGTACAGCACTCCACTGTCAGTGCATGTAACATGCATAATGACGCAATCTCTTCTAATTTTCCCAGATCCTGGCTTGTAGGTTATGCATCACATGATAAAGCCATTAGCTTTTAATCATATTTCCCAGTCAGTGTTCATGTAAACAGCATTAACCTGTAAGTCACAATTTTTTCACGCATGCAATAGCATACGATATATGCTTAGTGGCAATTAGCAAAATCACAATAATTTCTTGCCTCAAATACCCAAATGGTACTGACATCAGGACAAATTTTTGAAATTAAAATATCATGATTTACTGTATCTCGTTCAAAAGAAAAGGAAAGAAAAAGAGAGAGATGACGAAAGGAAAAGGGAAAGGAGAGAAGAAACAATGAAGCCAAGACGAGAAAAAATTAAAGTTAAATCAACGTCGTTATTTCTGGAGATACATGTCCCTCAAGGTTTTTTTTAGCAAACGCATACAATTCTATTTAATCCTGTCAGTATGTGTGTACGTACGTTTACTGAGTGCGTGACTGTGCTTATGCTGCACAACTCCACCTACACCCCTTGAAATGGATTATTGGACCTTGCAAAATGGTTGGAGATGATTTGTCGATATGCATTAACCTCTCGAGATTTTAACACTAAGAGGTGGGATTAGCGTGGAGGTTTGAGAAATTAGCAAAACATTTATTGCTTTTATAGATAACAACTGGCCCTTTCCCTCTGTTATGGTGAACGATGTCTTATAAATAGGAAGCTTTGATCAGATGCCATCCTTTGTACCATAAATGATTCGAACTAAGGTGCCATTAAGTGCTGACCTTTATCACACGATCATATAAGTCTAAAAAGATGAACAGGTCGTGACAGCATTTACGTCTATGGTAACCTTGATTGACATATACAAACTTCGATAGGTCGTAATAATGACATATACACGCCGTGTAATATGCATGTATCTATAAACGCCTGTTGGCTATTAGTCATATTAATGACAAATACACATGTTGGCTCTTGACATCAAATCAGTCTTTTTCTGATGACAATGCTGTATTGTCTTCAAAAGACGCATTTTTTTCGAAGAGATATATCCATTATACTTGTATGCATTTAGTTATACGCTCACAGTTTGGCCAAAACTCATCTTTCACAAGGCACTAAGTATTATAATTTGCATAGCTGTTCAGAATCTGTCATGGGCAGTATTATAGCATCTACCAATGCTCAAAGTTCGCATTAGAGCCGACATACACTATATATATCATCCTATAAAATAACAAGGCCTGAGAGGTAAATATCTTCAACATAACAGGTCCGATATTTATCATTACAAACCTTTTATAAGTATCTTTCTCCACTATTTTAGTTTCAGTTTCGCAATTGATACGGTTTTGCTTGCAAATGATGCCAGTACAGGTTTATTTTTTTTATGCAGGAGCTGCACACACTTCTAAATATTTCTGCTCGTACTGTGGCAGAAACATAAAAAGAAATCAGTGAAATAGTTTATCTGCATTAAACGAGAGCAAAATAGTCAAATATGTTTACAATCAATAGTAAATAACGCGTTGCTGCGAGTAGATTCCCAGAGAACGAGATTTGGTGCTCAAATAATCGCAAATTTGAGGACTATACTTTTGTAGAAATATTTTTATTGGGTGAGAGTGAAAACCCAAGTTCATACTAAAAAGTTTCATGATCTACAGATTTATAAAAAAAACAAGTTCATACTACAAAGTTTCATGATCTACAGATTTATAAAAAACCCAAGTTCATACTAAAAAGTTTCATGATCTACAGATTTATAAAAAACCCAAGTTCATACTAAAAGTTTCATGATCTACAGATTTATAAAAAACCCAAGTTCATACTAAAAAGTTTCATGATCTCCAGATTTGTTAAACTTGTTCTGTGCAAGCTTAAGCACATGCTTTTGTCTTCGACCGCTGTAAAGTATCTTTCAGTCTTACCTCCATTAGCAGAGAGTAAGATGGAAAAACGTCTATTCCAAAGCATTACAAACTCTACACATGGTTTGTGTGAGGGCATGAGATGGTTTTACTTCCCGTTGAAACGAGCACTCAAGCATTTCAAAATTGTCTGATTGCAAAATGACCACTGCAAATAAATGATAATTTGAAGCTTAAACAAGATCGTAAAGAGACACATTAGACAAAGACAAACATTAGACAAACAATTCATGACATGTAACTGCCTCTTGTATGCCATAAGTTGTTGCTGGTTATAATTCCTTACTCAGAGAGCTGTGAGACGTGCTAAGTCCCCCCAAAGAATGGTGGTCCGAAAGGTCAAACATCTAAAAACGAAAGAGGACCGATATTGATAATTAGATACATTTTATCAGTATATATGCCTCAATAGTTTCAGTTTTTCTGTTGAAAAAGGTTTACTTACAAATGACACTAATCTAGTTACTCATGCCCAGTCCTGTCTAGTGTTCTGGCTGCGCCACTGGTTATTATTTTAACAATATTAAAAGTAAAATAATTTCTCTGCATTAAACTATAGGAAACTGGCAAATATGTTTAAATGTCGAACACGTTTTAGTGCCTCTCGATTGCCAGTCTCAAGAACGAGAAAAGATGCCGAGATATTAGCACGCCCGACCCACTTTGTCAATATGTTGTTAAGACATATTTGTAATTAACATCCTCTAAATTAGTTGCAGACACAACTTTGAATGGAAGTAATCCAAAAAGTAAAAAGACAAGCTTGAAATATGTTGCTCATATTTGATATTTAATGTACGGCTTCTGTTTCCATAGTTTCAACAAGCTTTTTAGTTAAATTATCTTTAATGATCAATTTATTTTGAAAATGTTCTTCTAAATATTTCATGTGCATTTTTTTAAATTGGGGCTCCAATAAGGTAGATCATGAAATGCCCAAAATGAAAGCCATACACTATTTTTAAAATTGGAGCTCCAATCAGGTACATCATGAAATGCCCAAATGAAAGCTGTACATTATTTTTTAAATTGGGGCTCCAATCAGCTGTACATTATTTTATAAATTGGGGGTCCAATCACGCAGATCATGAAATGCCCAAATGAAAGCTGTACATTATTTTTAAATTGGGGTTCCGATCAGGTAGATCATAAAATGCCCAAATGAAAGCTGTACACTATTTGTAAAGTTGGGGCTCCAATCAGGTAGAACATAAAATGCCCAAATGAAAGCTGTACATTATTTTTTTAATATTACCTTAGTATTTTCATCTTTTTTTTTAAAGATTGCAAAAAAGAACAAATTAGATGAACTTACCGCTTGGCCATTGACAAACACACATCCAATTACGCAAAGAATAAGAAATATACAACAATTTCCCATTGCTGTCTAATTGTGGCAAGAAAAAAAAGCTTTCTGCCGTCAAGCTGGTGCAAATAAAAAACAAATATTTGTCTCTGTTATATTAAGCTCTTGAATTCCAACAGTGGAAAGTCGGTAGAAATCGCTTTCTGATTTCGAAAAATAGTCCAAGCTGAGCTCGTACCAGACGATGCAAACTGCTAACCTCGTCTGCGGACTTTTGTTTGGTATTTATGCGCTCTTTATTACCCAACTTACCTTTTTTCTAAGTACGTCGGCAATATAAATCCGTCGGATTGGTCGACTAAATTGATGTTAATCATATTCTGGTGGTGTATGAGTGACACTGAACCGTGTAGAGCTGTCATGCAATGTCATTACTAATGGATCTTTCTTGTGTCTTATGTGCATCACTGTGTTTTACATTTGTCAACGGGAACAAGGAAGATGGATGAATGTCAGTTGTTGCAGGTACAGGTATTTTTCTTGCAGTTTAATTGTGGAAGGGTAAGAACTATTTTTCCGGGGTTCCGTCAGCTTTTTATCAATACTTTATTTTCTATACGAATGCTCAAGACGAATATCTCTGCCTCAGAATGACTTCTAAACCTTTTGAGAGAGAGAGAGAGAGAGAGAGAGAGAGAGAGAGAGAGAGAGAGAAGTCGGAAAAATACCAGGGTAGACAACAGTTTGACAGGTGGAATGCACAGATTAAGGAGTTAAAAGGGGTTCCTTGAGGGTTTAATAATAATTTTCGACACATAATATATACTGAAAATATGATTTTAAAAAATCTGTATAACAAATCCGCTAAGAAGTAAATAAAAGGATAGTATTATGTAAAGTGTTAATCGTCATCATCATCATCATCATCGTTGTCGTCGTCGTCGTAAAGAACACATGAGTCCAGGCCCGCCGAGTAGAAAGGTGTGGGGGGGGGGGATGGAGGGGGAGGAGAGGGGCAATTGCCCAGGGGTCCTGCCGTCAACTCAGTTATAAAAAATAAATTAATCTTTGCAGTAAATATTTAAATTTTTTCCTTGCAATAGTCGAAGTTATGGTAGATTACTACAGGTTTTATATTCAAAATTGTACACAGGTTTTTATATACAAAAATTAAACTAGTTTTGGGGCCCATTACTGCTCTGCCCTGGGGCTCGGAATTTCCGTCGGCGGGCCAGATGAGGGTGAGGACAAATCTAGAAACTATATATCAAATACTACAAAGGAAATGTTTGTGAGTTTTATTATCGAGCTGTTTAATCTTAATTTCACTAACTCGACGTGAATAAGTCCTCTGTAACTTCTTAGTTCTTGATGTGAATATGTCCTCCTTAACTTCTTAGTTCTTGGTGTGAATAAGTCCTCGTTAACTTCTTAGTTCTTGATGTGTACAAGTCCTCTATAACTTCTTAGTTCTTGACGTGAATAAGTCCTCTTTAACTTCTTAGTTCTTGATGTGGATAAGTCTTCTATAACTTCTTTGTTCTTGATGTGAATAACTCCTCTATAACTTATTAGTTCTTGATGTGAATAAGTCCTCTATAACTTCTTAGTTCTTGATGTGAATAAGTCCTCTTTAATTTCTTTGTTCTTGATGTGAATAAGTCTTCTATAACTTCTTTGTTCTTGATGTGAATAAGTCCTCTATAACTTCTTAGTTCTTGATGTGAATAAGTCCTTGTTAACTTCTTAGTTCTTGATATAAATAAGTCATCTTTAACTTCTTAGTTCCTGAAATTATGGAAAGTATCTACAACAACAGAAAGAATTGTATATATTTATGAAAACGTAAGCTCTTCACTTTACGGTTCAAATCAAGAAAAGTGGTTAGCCTCTTTCTCGTACTTATTCTACTCCGTCTCTCATACATTATTATTATTATTATTATTATTGTTGTTGTTGTTGTTGTTTTTGTTGTCAGTGGTGGTATTTCTTCTGCTGTTATTAGCGTTGTTTCAATGCTGCTAATGTTTTGTTAGTGTTGTTGCTGCTGATGTTGGTTGTCTTCGCTGTTTGTGTTGCTGTTGTTGTAATTTGAATCATCGAAATCATTAAATACTAAGGTTAACTGATGCGGTGAGAATTTTACGTTAGTACCTTATGGTGATTTTATGAACAAAGATAAATATTTTTAGCGAAAAGAAGTATGCAACATAAATCTTACTCTCACTTGAGTACATGTACTGAACAAAAATGAAGAACTAAATAATCCCAATAATTTTCAACGTGAATGAAGAATTGAATAATCCCAATCAATTTCAACGTGAATGAAGAACTGAATAATCCCAATCATTTTCAACGTGAAGAAAAAATTGAATAATCCCAATCATTTTCAACGTGAATGAAGAACTGAATAATCCCAATCATTTTCAGCTTGAATAAAAAATTGAATAATCCCAATCCGTTTCAACGTGAATGAAGAATTGAATAATCCCAAACATTTTCAACGTGAATAAAAAATTGAATAATCCCAATAATTTTCAACGTGAATGAAGAACTGAATAACCCCAATAATTTTCAACATGAATGAAGAATTGAATAATCCCAATCATTTTCAACGTGAATGAAGAACTGAATAATCCCAATAATTTTCAACGTGAATGAAGAATTGAATAATCCCAATCCGTTTCAACGTGAATGAAGAATTGAATAATCCCAAACATTTTCAACGTGAATGAAGAATTGAATAATCCCAAACAGTTTCAACGTGAATGAAGAATTGAATAATCCCAAACAGTTTCAACGTGAATGAAGAATTTAATAATCCCAAACATTTTCAACGTGAATGAAGAATTGAGCAATCCCAAACATTTTTCAACGTGAATAACGATCACTAAAAATGTGCTTCTTGTTTGCTTAGTAGAATTTTCGAAAGATTCTGAATATAATAATATGGAAGTCATAGCCCCTCAAAACTAATTATCAAACGCTTTGCATAAAAGACCGTGTATAGCGAGTCAAAACTAATTATCAAACGCTTTGCATAAAAAACCGGGTATAGAGAGTCAAAACCAATTATCAAACGCTTTGCATAAAAGACCGGGTATAGCGAGTCAAAACTAATTATCAAACGCTTTGCATAAAAGACCGGGTATAGCGAGTCAAAACTAATTATCAAACGCTTTGCATAAAAAACCGGGTATAGAGAGTCAAAACCAATTATCAAACGCTTTGCATAAAAAACCGGGTATAGCGAGTCAAAACCAATTATCGAACGCTTTGCATACAACTGGATATAGCCATTCAAAACCAATTATCGAATGCTTTGCATAAAACCGGGCATAGTTTTAATGGAAATATCCAGACCAAGATTGTTTATATTTTTCGGTCGCCTTGGGTGAAAGCAAAGAGTTGTATGCACCAGTAACTCTAGTGTAAACACTAAGATCTTACAACCAATATCGCGTTTGACAGGGACAAAATTACAGTGGACCTTCACTGGAGAAAACATTTTTTAACATTTCTGCAAAGGACACTGAATCGAGTTTGCTTGCTGCTGAAAAAATAAATAAATAAATAAATAGAAAAATGTTACATTAAATTTAGTTTTGACCATATTTTATTTAAAAAGTGGCGTTTTTCTTTGTTACTGTAGCGACAAAACAACATACGGTGTAGATAAAAATTTTGCCTTTCAAAAATGTATGCGTACGAAAAAAATATTGTTTATTATAGTTCTCGCCCACATAACATTGATTTATTCGGGATTATTTGGAGGTTTGAGGATAATAACATACACTTTTGTAGCAATTCAAAATGTTTGGCAAGTTTCTCATACATTATCCACCAAGTATCTGACAATGGTGTACAGTTGATTTAATATATATATATATATATATATATATATATATATATATATATATATATATATATATATATATATATATATATATATATATATATATATTTCGTACATAAGAAATAATTCTTATCTTATCTTACCTTATTTTATATATATATATATATATATATATATATATATATATATATATATATATATATATATATATCAGATCAGTAAAGCCCAAGTTCGGAGGTAATTAAGACTGTTAATTATAACTATAATAGGAGCTTTGCCCCATTTTTTCACGACAACTGATGCATTTGGATCCTCACAATTTAAAACGGTGAAAATATTATAATTTCAAAGTAAAAATGTTCTGAAAAGAGCTACCTTGCAAACGTTACTTAGGAAATAATTCCTGTGATTCACTTGTTTACAAGCTAGACAACTTGACGAGAAAGGATAATGATGAGTCTTGTCCTATACCATCTGGACCATGCACACATCAATTTGCCTTTACGCACCAATCCCTATACCGTCTGGACCATGTACACATCACCTTGCCTGTAAGCACCAATCCCTATACCATCTGGACCATGTACACATCACCTTGCCTGTAAGCACCAATCCCTATACCATCTGGACCATGCACACATCACCTTGCCTGTAAGCTCCAATCCCTATACCATCTGGACCATGTACACATCACCAAAAAATGATGCTACAAAGTCGCTGGTATAGGCATGCGTGCGTAGCAGACATACCTGCATGTCGACCCAGTAATTAATTCTCATCTAAGTACACAGTCACTCCGGATTCATACGAAAGAAATAAAAGTACGAATTAAAAATTCTCTAACCTGTATAATAATATTATTTATTCGTATTAAAAGAATTCTGTTAATGTTATCAAGGATTCTCCTGTAGAATCCAGGGATTGCACTTTCTGCTCTGTTTGGTGTATATTTGTAATTCTCTATAATAACCTATATATACCTTGATTTCTTTCGTAGGAATCCGGAGTGATTATAAAAAATATACAAGGTTAACATCTACTGCATACAATAATACAAATATAACAAAAGTTAATACTAATTATACAAGCTCAACACACTGTTATCACATAGACATGTCACAGCTACCACGTACAAATTGCATGCGCTCATAAAATCAGAATTACCCATTAAAATATTTGCAGAGGTATAATTTCTTAAAAGCGGAAATATTACGTGCTTTTATATCATGCTTCAACCTATTCCATTAAACTGTATCGACATAAGCAAAAGATTTCTTAAAATACTCTCTGAACTGAAAAGATTTGTATAAACACTCTCTAAATTTTTCGTACATAAGAAAGAATTCTTATCTTATATATATATATATATATATATATATATATATATATATATATATATATATATATATGTATATATATAATTACATATATAATTACACATATACACCAATGAGAGCGAAAGCGCTATCCCTGGATCCTACAGGAGAATGCTTGATAACATTAACAGAACTTTTTAAATACGAATAAATAATATTATCATACAGGTTAGAGATTTTTTTAATTCGTACTCTACGGAGATTCGAAACCGGGTCCGCGGGTAACCTAAAAGTTTGGCACTTATAACAGTTTCAGATTTTGTACCATTTATTTCAAAGTACAATTTTCTACATTTGCTTGTCCGTTGTGCTGAGCAGATAAGCATTGACTGTGTAACTGGGTTTTCTGTAAACGTAAGCTCAGATTATTGTTGTACATGCATTTCATAGCACATTGTAAATCTTCATTAAATTTGCTCTCAAAATAATGCTTACATATTTATCACTAACATATTGTGATCTATAATCTGCATACACAGAAACTGATGAATGTTTCAAACACTTTTGAAAATTATTTACATATAAATTGATAAAAGTGGAACTAAAATTGATCCCTTAGGCATTCCAATTAAAATGTCCTTAAAATCTGAGACAGTACCTCACCAACTCACAGCTTGTAGTATTCTGTTGAGAAAAGATGAAAACTATGGCAATGAGGCCTTTGTAATATTTTATGCTGATACTGTATGTAGTAAAAGTTTATGATTAACAGTATAATTTTTTTTACGTAGGTCTAAGAATAAAACTCCAGTTAATTTATCGTCACCAATGTTATTTAACCAGTGATCAAACCAGTGAGTATTGTCTCTCAGGAATGACTTTGACAGAAGCCTGGTTGAAACGGGGTAATCAAATTTTTTTTCTGATAAAAAAATCATAAAATGAATTGAAAATATGTCTTCCAAGAATTTTGCTAACAATGGGGAGAACATATACAGGTCTATAATTATTGTAATTATTGATGCTCTATGGTCTATTCGTCTCCTGGCTGAAAATGAGGGTGGTGGTGGTGGTGTAACTCTAACGTTTTCCAATCGTTATTTCTTTGTGACAAACAAGATGAAATTTACAAAATTTAAAAAAAAAAAAAAAAAAAAAAAAAATTTAAAGCAAGACAGATGAATGGTAACATGTATGTACTTGCGAAATGGAAAGGATATGATGAATCATTTAACAGTTGGGAACAAGCCGAAAACATTGTGCCATTAAATAAATGATGTCTCAAAATCACACCTCTTCTCTGGAGAGGACTGACGATGAATATATAAATATAACTATTTTTATTGGAGTCTGAAAACTTTAAGGTTTTAAAAGATAACAAGTTTCTTGAATGTTCTAGATGTGTGATAGCGCTTTAGAAAAACGAGGAGTTACAATATGGATGATATGCGAATTTGTTTGATCACAAAACCAGAGCCAGAGGGATAAAAAAGGTATATTAAAGAAAACCATCACAGGCATATACAAATACACACGAAAAGCGTGATGAGGTGACTACATTTCACACAATGCGCTAGCTAGATAATAAATGATATTACGGAATAAATGAGGAGAGATAATATTCAAAATATGAAGTTCATTCCAACTATATCTATAAAAAAAGACCGAGAAACCAATGCAACGTAAAACACTACAAGCTAGTCTATGCGACTTTGAACAAAATAAAAGGTAGTAAAAATCATTTGAACTTTAATGCAGTCATGGAAAAATTTAAACGTCTTTATTTAATGCAGTCATGGAAACATTTAAACGTCTCTATTTAATGCAGTCATGGAAACATTTAAACGTCTCTATTTAATGCAGTCATGGAAACATTTAGACGTCTCTATTTAATGCAGTCATGGAAACATTTAAACGTCTCTATTTAATGCAGTCATGGAAACATTTAAACGTCTCTAAAATTGTACTCCGAAAACAAATATAGCAACTGCACCATACATTATGCATTTTTTCTGAACAAAATATTTATCATATACAGTTTTAGTTGGTACATACAACTTTTTGTTACAAGTAATTACCACAAACTCATCTGGTATGGGATTATGTACAGACGTAGCTACAATATTGCATATGGGGACCATATAGAAACACTGGAAATCTCCAGTCCTACAGTAACATGACCTAGTCCTAAAGAAATTGGCTCTAATCTTAAGGTAATAGATTTTAATTCAAATGTGATGGACATCAGATCTGAAACCTTATCATTGTCCCACAACTCAGTTTAATGCTCTGGTTCACCCGGACATTGCGTAAATATTTAATGAGATAAAAGTATACCACATAGAAACGGAATTATGCACATGCAAACTATTAAGCTTTTTTTATAACTACACTTTAAATTTGGACAATGGTGTCTCTGTGAACATATACAGGGCATAGTGTGACGTGAAACGTTGGCAGAAACGAGTAAAATGGGCAGTGTTGATGGCAACATATGGTTGTGGAATTTGTTACTGACATTTAACAGATTAAAGTGTTCCAGAGTTCACAGTTATTTACAGATGCGAAAATTGCTGTGTGAATGAAAAATATCTTAAGCTGACAAGCTAGCTTTTAAAGCAAGCAATAACAACATAGATCTGAAACAATTTAACATATTATGTAACAATTTCAACATTCCATCAAGTTATTACTGGAGATGCCTAACGGAAAAATCAACAAATACTTCGTCAATAATGGGCTAGAAGAACAAAACTGTACAACAATGTTTTAGGGCTCTTGTACCTGATGTTGTGAAAGCTGTTTATAAGACTGATCAGAAATCCTTATTTCTTCCAACGTGCACTTAGTGTAAAAAGATAGGGCACGTCATTTCTGATTGTTACGGGTTGAAAAGTAAGCAACAGAATTAAGACAGAGCTATTCCAAATGCTCTTATTTCAAGGAGGTCAAGGTCACGGTCTTGTATTGAAAGCAATACAACGTTTGGGTCCAGTTACCAGAGCTATGTCAAAAAGAGCTCTTGAGAATGATGTTGATCAGAAAATTATTCCTTTAACTGTCACATTTATAGGTCAGTCTTTTGATGGGATCACTTTCTCCTGGTATTGATCAATCAATAGGTATTGATCACGGTGATCCTCTTTTTACTACTCATTCTCTCTATTCTAATTAGGGTGACAAAGCTCAATCAATTATTGTCGAACAGAAATAAGATCCTGAGATCTCCTGTTTGTTTCAGAGGGTTATTAGTGAAACTGAAGCCACACAAGTCCCTGAGATACCCGATGGTGACCAGTGGTCAGTGAGTTATCAAATTGTCGTTCCGAGATCATATCGACAGGGAATTCTTAGTCTAGCCCTTGAAACTCCCATGGCTGGTCATTTAGGAGTCAATGAGACTTATTACAAGATCTTCAATCAATTATATTGGCCGAAACTTAAAAGTGATTTTTCTAATACTGTAGATCTTGTAACTCTTGTCAAATGGTAGAAAAACCCAATCAGAAGGTACCTAAGGCTCATCTGCAACATATTCCTGAACTGGACGGACCATTTAGTAGAATAATGGTAGACTGTGTCGGTCCTTTACCTAAGACTAAGTCAGGCAACCAATACTTGTTTACCATCATGTGTGCGTCTACAAGATTTCCAGAGGCAATTCCTTTGAGAAATATTAAAACCAAAACCATTGTAAAAGCTTTGGTGAAGTTTTTTTTACACTTGTTAGCCTTCCCAAATCTATCTAGTCGGATCAAGGGTCAAATTTTATCTCAAAATTTTCCAACAAGTTATGCATGAATTAGGCATCCAACAGTTTAAATCTTCTGCCTATCACCCTGAAAGTCAAAAAGCTTCGGACAGATTTCTTCAAACTTTGAAGAATATGATTCGGTCATATTGCTTTGGTACAGGAAAAGATTGAGATGAGGGTGTTCATTTGTTGTTGTTTGCTGTTAGGGAATCAGTTCAATAATTATTGGGTTTTAGTCCTTTTGAACTAGTCTATGGATATACTGTCAGTGAACCATTTAAGTTATTGAAAGAGAAACTTCAAATGAAGATTCAGAGATTAATCTTCTTGACTATGTCTCTGGTTTCAAATATAAGTTGTCAAAGGCTTGGAAAATAGCAAGAACTAATCTTCACACTACTCAGTCAAAAATGAAATTAAGGTTTGATAGAAATACACAGGAAAGGAGTTTTTAACCAGGTGATAAAGTTCTGGTTCTCTTTCCCATACCTCAAAATCTTCTTCGGGCTAAACTTTATGGTCCTTACACAGTTGAAAAGAAAGTAAATGACTTAAATTATATCATTAATACTCCTGGTAGGCGGAAACAGAAACAACTTTGTCACATAAATATGTTAAAGGAGTATTTTAACAGAGATGGCCCAGTTAATTATTCAATCAATCTAGTTGTACCTGTTCCGCACAGTGAGGATGTCAACGATGGAATGATTCTGGCCGTAGTGACTCTGGTTTAACCAAACTTCGGAATTCAGAAATATTAAACAATCTGGACCAGAAATTGTCACATCTACAACAAAAGGAAAGGAGTGAATTAAAACAGCTATTACATGAGAGTAGTAACTGGTGGGTAAATAGAGCCAAAATTTTTGTGGGGGCACTATAGAGCCACAATGTTAATTTCCCGTATGGCTCTCAAGTGCCCCCACCACGTTAATTTCCCATAGGGGGTCTATCCAGAGCCATACGGGAGTTTAACGTGGCGGGGGCACTTGAGAGCCATACGGGAGTTTAACGTGGCGGGAGTGTGGGTGGGGGTGTGGGAGGGAATAGAATTAATCTTTCTTGAAAAAGGGTGGTCCAGATAAGGACCGTTGGAGGAGGAATATTTTTATTTCCCCCAACATTGAGTTAGGAAGCTTGGGAGGTGGAACTTGTTTTTCTTCTTCTTCTTCTCCTCTTCCTTCTTCTTCTCAGGTATCCAGTCGGGATGATTCAATTGTCTGAACTTGTTCTGAATTTTCATCCAGTTCAAGTTCAGACGATTGAATTGTTTTTCTCTTTTTTCCTTCACCCACATTAACTTGATTTTGGCGACCTCCTGTTCCATAATTTTTTTAATAATGGTTTCTATTCGGAGCAGGGCCGCTTCTTGTCGAGTGAGGATGATGCATTTTAAATGATGCAATCCAAAACTTCTTTAAGAAGTCCTACTCGACAAGGTGAAGAGGAGTTCTTACTCTTCTTAATTTCCTCCTCCTTCTTCACTTCTTGAATTAAATTCAAAATCAAGTTAATGTAGGTGAAGTGTTCTATTTCCCACTTCAGACTGACTGGATACCACCACATCATTTTTTCCCTATAATACTTAACTTCCACCATCCAGTCCCAGGGTTCCTGTAGATTTTCAATGATGTCAATCATTCTTCAGCAATGAAGTGTGAATGGCGCAACTGTGGAAGGCACCGCTTTATATTAGAGAAGCGCGGACGTGGTGGAAAACATCCCCCTTTTTTTCCAAAAACATACAAGGGGAGAAGGGTTTTTTTTTGAGGGGTAGTAGACTATGACAAAAAAATATACAAACATATAAAACACACACTTATATAGGCAATCATTTTGAAAAATTAATCTTTTCTTGAAAAATGGGTGGTCCTAAGAAGGACCGTTGTTTTTTTTTTTTGTTGTTGTTGTTGTTTTAACATGAGCATCTCCTAGAGGGTTTTCTTTTCCTTAAACTTCTTCTGACTTCGGGCCCATACAACAAAACCCTCTTTAGACAGCCTTGTCTCTCCACATAAGTCTGTCTATGCCATGTAGCTGTGTCTGTAATTTTTGTGGTAGCCCATGAGGCTTTTACATACATGAGGAATGCTGGATTAAACAGCATTCCTGAAACAATGTTGGAGGATTCCACACTAACCCACATGATTTTTTTAGTCTTTAGGAGTGGTCTTGGAGAAAACCGGTGAAGCTTTATGAAACCAGCGGTTGTATATATACCTTACGATAGGATTGAAATGGATCGAAATCAACTACCAATCCAAATGCGCGTTACAAGTCGGTCCGGTTTTCTTCCAATGGGAAGAGAGCGGGGGTGTGACGTCATCTCGGGTATAAAGGTATCGTAGCGTTCGTAGGGGGTTTATTACTTTTTTCGTCAGCCTTCATGGAGACTGAAAAGACAAGTACTACAACAATGTATTGGAGTGATCCTGCAACGATAATGAATGCTGCGGCATTATTGAACTTCCGGCCGGAAGACTTTGATTTAGATTTACTAAATCAAGAGTTTGAGAATACTACTACTACTACTACTGCTACTACTGTACCAATGGTGGATGAATTAAAAAAAAGACAAATGGAAGAGATGGAAAATTTTGTAAAAAAGCAACGAGAAGAGGAAGAAATGTTTCTTCTTCTTCAACAACAGCAGAAAGAAGAAGAAGAGAGAAGAAAACAAAGTGAAGAAGAAATCAGACAGCAGCAGCAGCAGCAGCAGTTACAAGAGGAGGAGAAAAAGGAAACAGGAAAGGAAGGCATCAGTCTTCAAGAAAAAACTGTAAGTCTGTTAGAAGAGATATTATATGAGTTAAAATGGATGACCAATGTCTATAAGTATTCTTTAACTCATCAACCACCTAAACGAAAAAGACCACCACGGGCTAAACAACATTCTTCTTCTAAGCCTTCCAGTGCTAGTGAGATGCCACCACCACCACCAACGCCACCACCACCAGTGACTGCCACCATAATGAAAATACCATCAGTAGCAGCAGCATTAACATGATATGGATTAGGCCGTGGTAAAGGACTACGGCATTTGAAGTTAATTTGAAAGTTTTGTTTTTGAAAAAACAAAAACAACCCAACGGTCCTTCTAAGGACCACCATATTTCTAGAAAAGAAATCAAATTGCCAAAAAAAAATCAAGTTAAAACTTTAAAAAAATCCCATGGTAAAAGTGTGAGTGCGTGCGTGCGTGCATTTCTACTCTAAAACAGAATAACACAAAACCACTTACTTTTTTTTCTCCCCAGTGTGTTGTATTCATCCAATTTTTTTTACAAAATAATTCAGCAATATAACATATAACACCAAAAAAACACACAAGAAACAAAGTTCACTTTCTGTAATGCTTGTCCTTCTTGAATTGAAACACTGGAGTCATAGTTTCCTTTTCTTTTTCATTCTCACTGTCTCTCTTGTGTTTCTTGAATTTCTTCTTCATAGGAATCCTGATCGTCACAGGAATCATGTCTTTCATTTCTTCTTCTTCTTCTTCATTCTCACTGTCTTCCATTCTTCTTACTCTCTTCTTACTTTTCTTGATGATATGTTCTTCTTCTTCTTCTAGGTTTGTTGTTTTTGAATCAGCTTCCTCCCTCTCCTCTTCTTCTTCTTCTTGTTCTTTCTTCTGAGGGCATTCCGAAGACCAATGTCCTGGTCCTTTACAATGATAACATATATCTTTCCCTTTATCTCTCTTTTGCTGTTGACGTTGTGGTCAATCTGGAGCCCAATGTCCTTTCTCTTGACAGATGTAACAAGTATCTTCACTTTTATCTCTAGAGACAGAGGAGGAGTAGTCCTTACTCTTACTGCTTGTAGTATACTTTCTAATCACTGTCTGCAAATCTCTCACCAAAAAAGCAATCTGTCTTTTTGACTCTTCCATCTTTTCAGCAGTTTGAAAGTTTCAATCACCAAAGACTGATTCTGAAGGTAAGAAGCTCTCTCTTTATATACTCTTCTGTCTCTATATAAAGGTACCTGGGTGAAAACTCAATCAGTTTCAAATCAGAGTTCAAGATGAAAAGATCACGCCCAAATCATGATAAACCTGAACCAGAACAAGAACAAACCAAGAGGCCACGTCGACGAAGGTATTCCGTGCCCCCTGAAACACCCTTAGAGGAACTACTAGCTCAAGTCCATGCCAGTGACTTTGAAGACGAGATGAGTGAACAACCTGAAACCCAAACTTCCAAACCACCACCACCCAAAACAAAAGCCACCACTACCAACACCAGAACCCCTGACCAAGAAAGTCCTACCGTGCCTCCTGAAAATTACTATAGGATTCGAGAGACGCAAAAAATCACTTCTCGAAAATTTAGGACCACGGCGTACACTCACACAGTACACTTCAAAGACTTCAAGTCCCAAGTACCTCCCGAGAAAGTGGCAGGGTTCATTAGCGATTTGTGGGAATCTGTCTTAATCAACTTGAAGCGGCAATGTGGAGCCAAAGAAGAGGATCGCTTGAGACTAGCCATCCATCATGACCAATTGAAGAGTCCCGTTTGGATTGAGTTTAGCACTCCGGCAGAATTAACGCCAGGCAAAGTCATGTCTAAAATAGAACATGTACAACAATCCAATGACAAATTCACCGTCACCGATGGAAAGGCGACCCTTTACATGACACACGTTGCTCCACCTCGAGGAAGTGGACGAAGCAGAAAACCGTTATTGGTGAACGATCTTCTTACTACCAAACACAGTGTCGTCCAAATTAACAATACTCAAGATTCAATGTGCTTGGCTCGAGCTATCGTGGTGGGCCGTACCTATGCTAACAAGAACGAGAGCAAAGAATGGAAAAAAGCCTGGATGAACATTCGACGATCACAAAGACCCCAACAACGAAATGAGGCAGAACTCTTGTTGAAACAAGCAGGGATCCTTAAAGAGACCGTGTGTGGTATTTCTCAAATGCAGCAACTTCAAGATGTTTTGGCTCCTCATTATACGTTAAAAGTACACCCTCAACAAGTGCGCGGAGCTCTATTGTTTCGAGGCCCTGATTTTCCTGAGGGAAAATACATTCATCTTTATCACCATCAAGAACATTTTGATACCATTACTAGTATTACCGGATTTTTGGGATACTCTTACTACTGTGAGAAATGTAGCTATGGGTTTAATAATAGGGAGCGACACCTCCATTGCGGAGCAAGATGTCAGGGCTGTTTAGCCGACCCACCATGCCTTCCTGAACCACAAGAAAATCACGTTTATTGTGAAACCTGTCGACGCCGTTTTGTCAGTCCTACTTGTTACCAACAACATCGCAAGACCCAAGGTCACCAACAAAAATGTGCTTGTGAGTTATTGAAATCGTATCCTACGTGTGGACAGCTCATTCGAACCAACAACCCCAAGGCACACGTTTGTGCTGGCAAGAAAAAATGTTCTATTTGTCATCAGATCGTCGATTTTGATCATCGATGTTTTATTCAAAAGTTTGACAAGACAGAGAAGAAAGAAATAAAGAAGAACAAGAACAAGAAACAAGTAGATTTCATCTTTTTTGATTTTGAATGCATGCAAGAAACAGGCATTCACATTCCTAATTTCTGTGTAGCACATCGGGCTTGTGATCAGTGCATTCAAGAATCGATTCATTTTCACTGTCCTCATTGTAGTAGGATTCCAGGAGGACGTGAAAAAATCTTTCGTGGAGTGAACACTTTGTCTGAGTTTGCTGAATGGGTTTTAGACCCTACCACCCATGACAGTTGGAGCGAAGAAGACATTCATCGTTACGGAGATTGTCATCGGTATGCGACCGTCATAGCTCACAATTTTTCGGGATACGATGGACAGTTTTTACTTAATTATTATTTGAACCATGGAACCGAACGTCCTGAAGTCACCATGAACGGAAAAAAGCTCATCTACATGAAAGTAGGACAAGTCCAATTCAAAGATTCGATGAGTTATTTGGCCATGCCTTTGAGTCGCATGCCAAAAACGTTCGGTATGACAGAAATGGCTAAAGGCTACTTTCCTCACTTCTTTAACACGGAAGCTAATCAACAGGCCGTCCTACCTCATTTACCTGACCTTCGTGATTACGACCCCGACGGAATGCGACCCGAACAGCGAGAAGCTTTTCACGCTTGGTACCGTGCTCACCAGAACGATCCCTTTGACTTTCAAGAAGAGATGCTCAAATATTGTCGATCGGATGTAGATATTTTAAGGCGTTGTTGTGGAAAATTTCGAGAGTTATTTCTCGATCATGCGGAGGTCGATCCTTTGAAAGATGCAGCCACCTTACCTAAAGCCTGTTCCTTAGTCTACAGACAAAATTTCATGCCTGAGAACCAACTGGCCATCATCGACTCCAACACGGGGCTCTTTGCTAGTCGTCAATATTCGGTCAAAGCTTTACGTTGGCTTCATTACTTATGTCAAAAAGAAGACAAATGGATACAACATGCTAGAAACGGAGGAGGAGAAAAAAAGATTGGAGGTTATTCCGTGGATGGTTGGGATTTAGAAAACCCGCACATAGTGTACGAGTTTCAGGGTTGTTTGTTTCACGGATGCCCTACCTGCTATCCTGACCGAGACATGAAAAGCCCTTATTCAGATTCTACCATGGATCAGTTATACGAACAGACTTTTCAACGACGATTCCAGTTAGAAAGTCAAGGATACCAAGTGATAGAAATGTGGGAGCACGAGTACGATCGACGTTTGAAAACCGATCCTGAATTTAAAACCATTACTCAAAGTTACAACGCAGCCGACATCGAACCTTTAGATCCACGCCACAGTTTATTTGGAGGACGAACCAATGCCACTCGTTTACTGTACGACGTGAATGAATCCCAAGGAGAAGAAATCAAATACATCGACGTGTGTTCTTTGTATCCTTGGGTGTGCAAATATGCTCGTTTTCCCACTGGGCACCCTGAAATTTTAACAGAACACATTGACGTGGAACACATTCGTCATTACGAAGGATTAATTAAATGTAAAGTCTTACCTCCCACAAACTTGTTTCATCCCATCTTACCTTACCATTGTCAAGGAAAATTGATGTTTCCTTTATGCCGGACGTGTGCCGAAACGTGCAACCAAGATCATCCCTGTCACCACGCGGAGGAAGAACGGTCGTTGATAGGAACGTGGGTCAGTGCCGAATTGTTTCGGGCTCTGGATCGTGGATACCGTTTATTGAACGTGTATGAAATTTGGCACTTTCCAACTACAGCCCAATACCAAAAGGACGACGCCACTAATCATCCAGGCATTTTTTCGGGGTACGTGAACCAATTTCTCAAACTGAAACAAGAAGCTAGTGGTTATCTTTCGTGGTGTCAAACTCCCGAAGACCAAGTCCGATTCAAAGAAGAATACCGTGACATCGAAGGCATCACTTTAGAAGACGTAGAAAAAAATGAAGGAAAAAGATCGTTTGCCAAAGTGATGCTGAATTGTTTGTGGGGAAAAATGGCTCAACGAACGATCTTACCCAAAACGGAATACGTGGACGATCCTTATCGTTACTTTAAACTGGTGGACGACAAAAGTATTCTAGTCAAACACGTCGAAATCGTCCGTGAGGATTTGATCATTGTCAATTTTGAAGAAGAACCCAAGTTTGTCAAACCTGACAAGTTTAGTAACGTAGTCATTGCCGCCTACGTGACTGCTCATGCTCGTTTGAAATTGTATGACGAAGCGTTTGAAGTCTTAGGAGATCGTGTTCTGTATTTTGATACTGACAGTTGCATTTACATTTATCGCCCCGGTTGCCCCCACCCTACCATTCAAGGAGATCGTTTAGGAGCCTGGACAGACGAGCACCCTCAAGATACCATCCTGAATTTTGCTAGCGGTGGCCCTAAAAATTATGGGTACCGATACCGAGACCCGCAAGGTCAACTTCACACCTCCTGTAAAGTCAAAGGGTTGACTCTGAACTATCGAACTAACCAAGTGGTAAACTTTGAGGTTTTAAAAAATGCTTTACTGTCTGGACAAGTGAAAGATTTTCAAGTAGCCACGTTAGAACCTCACAAGATTGTTCGCCTACCAAATCATAAAATAGTGACTCGACCTGTTCAAAAAGTGTATCGCATCGTGTACCACAAAAGAGTGAGACTTCCAGATCACAGCACTTTACCTTACGGACACACCGATTTGTGAGAAGTATAAAAAAAAGGAAACCCTCCTCTTGAAAAAACAGAAAAGATGTCTTCAACATGGGCTTTGCCTGACTATGGTGAGTGTGACAGTCGATTGAAAACGTTCAAAAATTGGCCTAAAGGGGATCGATTACCCACTGCCATCTCTTTAGCCAGAGCAGGATTTGTCTACTTTGAACAGGGAAGTTTAGTGAAATGTTTCAGTTCAAGCATTCGCATGAGTCCTAAAGATTCAGCTATCGTGGAACATACCAGATGGTCACCAAACTGTGCTTACCTTTCTTTAGCGTTTCCACGGATGACATTACAATACTTTTCGGATGGTACAGTCGACAGGTATAAAAAAGGAACCCCTTCCAAGCCTAGCCCTTCATTCTCACTTTCAACGTTAACCAAGAAGCAAGAAGAAAAAAAAGATGAGTCACGACTTGGAGTGTGATGCAGTACCATGCAATGAAACGGATTCTGTACGGTTTGGTATTCCCGATTCACACGTTCAAAAGGATTCCGTAGCTTGTAACATCACCACCACTCATCGACCACCCTCTAAAGAGGCAGTACGCCCTTTTTGCTTCAGTGGAAATACTAAAGGAACTGGTATTGACGTTAATGACAACAAGGTGAATGTGGGTCCATATTCGCATATCAGAATACCTGTGAGTTTACTTGGTTATTCCAAGTATGAAAGTCGACTCGAGTCGTTCCAAGACAAGTGGCCAAAATTTCTACAAGGACCTAAACCGGAAGGTTTAGCCAGATCTGGATTTAAATACGTGGGAGAAGGAGATAAAGTTCAATGTTTCAGTTGCGGTGTGGAACTTCACCATTGGGAGCCTACCGACTCAGCTGACATTGAACATGCCAGATGGTCTCCGCACTGTCACTTCTTACCTTTAGTGGCTTTAGAACAGTACGGGTACGATGAGCCAGATGCCAAACAAAAGAAGAAGTAAAAAAAATTCCATGTCGGAGGAGGATACTTCTTTAGAAGAACTTATTTGTGGTTTACCTTTAGAGTTGCAAGAACATATTTTTCAGTATATTCCTCCTACTTTAGAAGATCGTATTGGTAGATTACCTTTGGAGATACGAGAACGGATTTACCAAGAATTTGTTCAGATTCAAGTGAAACGTAAAGAACAGTTACATCCTTTTCGACAGACCTGTTGTAACCAATGGTATTTGAAGACAATAAGACATTTGATTGCTAATAAGATATTCAAATGGTCAGACATTGATGAAGATCTACATCACAATTTTAAGAAATTGGTGGGGGCCACCTACAATGTAGCAGTGGAATATAGAATTCGATGGAAGGATGTGAAGGAAAAAAATGTGACTAACATAGACGAATACCAAAAACTGTTAGAAGAACTAACCCCTCAAGACGAATCACCTTTTCATGGTTTGAAATTAGATAGGATAATCACTCAAACTTGTGTTGGATCATATTCATATCCTTTACCTACCGATTCCGTTTGGTTGGTGTGTGAGTATTTTGTCACCAAGAAGCCTACTCTACAAGACCGCATTCGTGACTTACCTTCGAAGTTGCAAAAACGGATTTACGATGAGTTGGTCCAGATTCAAGTGAAACGTAAACTTCAATTCATTCCTCGACTTGCACACTACCGTGACTTTCGACTTATCAGAAATCTGATTTTGAAGAAAAACTATCACCAGTATCGTGAAGAACACAAAAGAGAGTTACTTCTTTCCAAGTCGGAAACTTTACCCAAGTACATTGGTGGCATGCCTTTGAATGTGCACGAAAAGATTTACCGAGAGTTTGTCAAAATCCAAGTGAAACGTAAACTCAAAGTCATTTCTCGAGCTGTGAACTATGCTCTCTTCCAAAGTCGTAGAAGACTGATTCTGGCAAACTTATATTGCAATAGCTACGTTCACGGAGACTTTCTCAAAAGGTACCAACCTTGGGAGCCTGGCTATAAAAACATGCCACCCAAGATACCTACCTTAGCCATCGACCCCTATAAAGAAGAGGCGGCACGTCTCTGTTCACGTCACTCGTGAAACGGATTCTGTGGAAGGAAGTCAAACATGAGCCTTCATGCTTTATCGGTACACGAAAGAGAAATTATACTCAAAGTGTTGAGAGTGGTGATGAACATTCCAAGTGGGGAAGAAGACATTAGTCAAAATTTATCTTGCGGTGACACGTTTGAAGAAGTGTGTCTTGTTAGTTGGATGCACCAACAACTTGGCGGTTGGAAAGATGTACGTGACTGGAAAAGTGTTGGCTTCGATGCTTGGCTACAAGAAGTACCACAGTTTGCCAAAGATCTAGCCCGTCACCACTAAGTGTCTATAAGCCAGCCTGGCTACTATAAAAGAGGGGGTATGCCTGAACTCTACACGCCAGTTGTGAAACTGATTCCGTGGAAGAAAATCATAGATCATGTTCAGACCTTAGAGGATTATAAAAAAGTGATACAAGAACTGTGTCCATTGAATTTTGTACGTTATGTGGTGTGTGTCTTAGTGACTGCTTATCTTGGAATTCGTTTTCCAGGACATTCGTTGTGGACTATTTTTGAGGACAAGTGTTTGCCTTGGATTCTTTTGAACGATCCGTGGTTGTTTTGGACTCAATTGTTGTTGAGTTCCAAAAAACAATATGACTCTGTGTTCTTCTTCGGACTTAGTAGAAGAAGAAGACTATAAATATTTGATTTTATCAGTACAAGAAAGAAACATTGTACGTAAAGCGTTGAGAGTGGTAATGAAAATTAGTGAGGAACCTCCATGTGAAGAAGACATTCGTCACACTTTATCTGTGTATAAAACATTTCAAGAAGTGTGTATTGCTAGTGAGTTACACCAACACCTTTTCAATTGGAAACATGTACGACCCTGGAGAAACCTTGGTTTCCAATATTGGTTACAAGAAGTGGCCCAGTTCAGCAAAGATTTGGCCACTTGTCCATAAGGTTCTAAAAGTGAAAAAATGGGAACCTCGATGGGAAACCCTAAAAGAAGAAAAAGAAGAAGAAGTACCTGACACCACCACTACTGTGGTTCCAATACCTCTTGAGGAACACCACCACCGTTCTTTACCACCACCACCACCACCGCTACCGTCAGAGGATTCAAAAAAACAAAAGACGAGCAGAAGAATGTCACCACCACCCCAAACAGTGTCTTTCATGACTAGGACACGAAACTATTGTTGTACATTGACATGTTTATATGACAGTTTGATGGTTTCAGTAGGAGCCTTCATTGTGTACCTGTTGATTTTACTTTGCTATTTTATCACTCGTGCTGTGAATGAATGACATGTAAAATATGTTATTTGTTGGTTGCTTTTTTAAAAAAAAAAAAAAAATAAACGTGTATGAAAACGTATAAAATGCCTTGGGTTTTTTGTCTTCTTCTCAAAAATCTTCTTACCTCAATCATGTCTACATCTTCTTCTACCTCGTCTGCCTCTTCTTCTGTGGTTAAAGTGATTGACGAAAAGTTAGATCGTCAAAGTTGGAATGCTTTGTGTCTGCGCCATCCATTTAACATGTTGATTGCTGGACCGAGTGGTTCAGGGAAAACCGAATTTGTCAAACGATTGATCGAACACAAAACTGATTTGTTCGATCGTCCACCTCAACGTATCGTGTGGTGTTACAAAGAGTGGCAACCGTCTTACACGTTATTGAAAGAAAGTCAAGGAGAAACCATTTCCTTTGTGGATGGTATTCCTCACGAAGACGATGGAATCGTGTCTGACGTGAGTCAAACTCATTTAGTTATTTTTGATGACATGTTAGGAGAAGACGAAGAAGAAATTAAACTTTGGTTTACACGAAAAGGACACCATCGTAATGCTAGTATTGTCTACATTACTCAAAATTTATTTCAACAAAGTAAAGCCCATCGGACCATTAGTTTGAATGCTCATTACGTGGTCTTGTTTAAAAGCCCCAGAGACAAATCTCAAGTACAAGTGTTAGCCAAACAGTTAGGGGCTCCTTGGCTGAATTATGCGTACGACGATGCCACTCAAACCCCTCACGAGTATTTACTCATCGACTTAAAACCGACCACTCCTGACTATTTGAGATTTCGTGCCCAATTGTTTCACCCTTGGGGTGAAGAAGGAGGTCCTGTCATTTACACGTCCCCTTCAGCCCATTTTTGAAAAAAACTATAAAAACAACCTACGACGTCATTTCAGTCTCACACTCTTTCGAGATGACTTCCTTTCAATCTCATCCTTCGGCTAAATTGATTCGTGCCTTGTATGGTATCAGTCGTGAAAAAAATGCACAAGTCCGTGCTCATTTGTTAGAAGCGAGTCTTAAAGAAGTGTTACGATGGTTTACTTTGACAGCACGTCAATTACTACAAAGCATCATTCACATCCCTCATCAAACTCAACGCTTTTTTCAAAAACATAAAGTGGCATTGTCACAACTGGCTGATCCAAGAATCGATTCACGGACTAAAAAACAAATCATTTTAACTCCTGGTGGAAGTGGTTCTTTAGGAGGGGTTATGATTCGTTCCCTTTTGAAATGGGATCCTAATGATACCAAAGCCAAAAAACCCAAATCACCTAAAAAGAAGAAGAAGAAAAGTCCAAAGAAGAAAACCAGCCCCAAGAAAAAGAAAAGTCGTGCCCAGAAGAAGAAGAAGAAAACCACACCTACCACCACCACTATCACCCGACGTAAAAGAGGTACTGCAGCCAGGACGCAAACGTACACCCGCAAAACACCACCACCCTTACCATCACCACCATCACAGTCCCCCATGATGCCGAGGTCTCCTTTTGCGTCCACCTCTTCCTCTTTGTCTTCTTCACCACCCTCTTTTACCATGATGCCTGTCAAACCAGACTTAAGACAAGTGTTTCCTAATTTGATGCAAAAATGGAAACCTATTTCAAAAGTCACCCCGTCGGGACCGTCGACTTCAGCTGATTTAGCCATGGCAGCAGCCACCCACAAAGTACCATCCCCTAAAACCAAAGTCCAAGAAAGAACTGGTATCTTACAAAGTTTAGTGGATTTATCCAAAGATGAATTGAGACGATTTAGTCCTTTGAAAACACCTCAACGTCGAGTCAGACCTGTCGTGAAGTTGGTACGTCGTGCAGACAATCAGTGGAGACGTATTCCAGTATAAAATAGAAGGGTAAAAGGCCAAAAGACTTCAGACTTACTTCCTCCTCACCTCTAAAAGATGTCTCCCAAACGTGCACACCGTCACCACCAAAAAAAGAAGAAAACCACCAAAAAAAGGACGACTTCCCCCTCGTCTAGCCAAACATTGGGATGTCTTGTCTGTCTTGACCAAATCCAATCCTCCCATGCGAAAACAACTCATTCAAACAGCTCCTAAAGAAATCATCGATACCGTGTGTGAATGTTGTTTGAACATGTTGAAAGGAACGGTACCTTTGTCCAAGATACAGAAACAAAAATTAGGGAAACATCGGAATGTTCTTCGTCAAATGGTCAAAAAGAAAATACCTCTTCAACAAAAGAAAAAAATGTTGGTACAACGAGGTGGATTTCTACCTATGTTGATAGGTCCGTTGTTAAAAATAGCCGCTCCTTTGTTAGGAACGATTGCTGGACCACTTTTAGGAGGGGTCATGCGATAAAAAAAGAAGATAAAAAGGACCACCCTTCTCTGAAAAGACCACACCTTTTTGGTACCTTTGGATGAAATGGAAGGACGAAAACTGATTTTAGTACCTTACAAACGATGGATGGAATTTCATCGTTGGAACGAACAACGGATACCTCATTTACCACCCAATCCTAATCTTAACGAAATGTCTCAGTTACAACAAGAAATACAATCCCTGATCGAACGTAACGATGTGTCTGAAACAGAAAAATCGCAACGGTACGGTCAACTTTTACAACGTCTACAACTCTTTCGCCAAAAAGCAGTCGACGAAACAGCTTCACCCACTCTGAGAGATTTTAAGGCTCTGATGAAAAGCGAACCTAAAGTGACCATCAAAAAAGAAAAAGAAGAAGAAGAAGAAGAAGAGTTTTTACTAACTCCACCTCTTAAAAAAATAAAAAAGTTAGCCACCCCGGATTGGATGAAAAAGAAGAGGTCTACCCCTTTACTCTCAGAAGAGAAAAAGAAAGAAGTGAAGACAGAAGTCAAAACAGAACCGATGACCCCTGATCAAACTCCCTTTACCCCAGTAGCACGTCGGACACGTAAACAACAATCCAAAAAGATACCTCACGAAGAAAAGAGTATTGGAACTTGGTTAACTTATTGAGAAAAAAAAATCATGGCGAAACTGTTAGCCACCATTTATTACAATCCTGGCCATGCTGCTGGTTACGGAGGAGTTCAAAAATTATATCGAGCTGCTAAAAGTCAATTGAAAAGTGTACGTTTACCTGAAGTACGACGATGGTTACAAGAACAATCGACGTACACGTTACACAAACCCATTCGACGTAAATTTTCTAGAAGTACCACTCAAGTGGAAGGGATCGATCATCAAGGGCAAGCCGATTTAGCTGACGTCTCTCATTTAGCCACTTACAATCGTGGTCACAAATATTTGTTTTGTGTCATCGACGTATTTTCCAAATTTGCTTGGGTCGTGCCTTTGACTTCTAAAAGCAGTACCGAATTGGTACGGGCCTTAAAATTGGTCTTGAAACAAAGTGGACGTCAACCTTTACGATGGCAAACGGACAAAGGCACCGAATTTCTAAACCAAGCTTTTCAAAAAGAATTGAAACAAAGACAAATTCATTTTTTTACTACCGAAAATCCTGAAACCAAAGCCAGTATCGTGGAACGTTTTCAAAGAACTTTGAAAGAACGCATGTGGAAATATTTTACACATCAACATACTCTCAAGCATTCGACGTGTTACCTCGTTTGGTCAAAGCGTACAATCAATCGTACCATCGTAGCATCGGATGTGCCCCCGAAGAGGTCAGCCCTGAAAACGAAGTGACCGTGTTTGATAAATTATTTGGTTCACCCCAGAAGAAAAAGAAAAAGACACCCTTGTTGGAGTTAAAGACGGGAGATTGGGTTCGCTTCGGAAAAACCAAACGTACTTTTGACAAAGGTTATTTACCTAACTGGACTACCGAATTGTTTCGTGTCACTACCCCCGTCCGTGGACGTGATCCTCCCGTCAATAAATTGGAACACATGCACGGTGAAGTACTCAAATAAACATTTTACTTGCCTGAGTTACAACGAGTGGCTAAAAAAGAAGACACCTTGTACGACATCGAAAGCATTCTCGAACAAAGAACACGTAAAGTAGGTAAACGTCGAGTAGAAGAAGTCAAAGTACGTTGGAAAGGATATCCCCCTAGTTTTGATTCTTGGATTGCTGCTTCTCAAGTCGTCGACTATAAAAAGAAAAAGAAGTAAACTCACAACATGCCATTCAACACAGTAGCCACCCAGACGACTTCAACGACTCCTTCACAGAGTTCTTCTCTTCAAGAATTACAAAAACAACCACTTTGGGTGTGGTGTGGAGAACGTGTGCCTAAAAATCAAATCGTCTTTTTCTGCCAAATCTTTGTAGTGTATTGTGTCATCGGAGCAGCGATTGCCAATTTGAGTTTACAACAAGGAGACAAACAATTGTGGACTATTTTACTCAGCAGTTGCATCGGTTATCTTTTACCCAGTCCCTCTTTGAAATTTACGACCACGACCGACAACAGTCACCACAACAACGCCAGTCCATCTTCTTCTTCTTCGTCCAGTTACCACCACCAAAATACTACCAGTCCTCTTTTGGAACCTTTTGAACATCCTTCTTCTGTTCACTTGAGTGACACCTCGGACACCAGAACAACCACTTTGGAACTATGAATGACCAATTTTATTTAACGTTACCTAGTGACAGTTCCATGGATGTGTTTCCCAACAACCGCTTATGTTGTTTCACGGCCAAATTACCTCAAGCCATTCAATTGGATCACGATACTCATTGGGAAGTGGGTTTGGTAGAAATCATTCATCCTACGCAAATCATAAACATCAACAAAACTCAAAACACTATGGTTGTACAAATCTTGAACAAAATTATACATGATCACTTGGTAAATAATGATCCTGAAATCTGGAAAGAAGACCCTGAAGATCCAGACATGAAGGGGGCATTCAAAAAGTTAGTACCAGATCCTAAATCTACTGAACCTACTGTCTATTCTCAGATTACCCTGAGAATTCCTACAGGGTATTATTTTAGTCCTGAACATTTGGTGGACACCATTAGAACCCAGTTTGCACGGCAATTTAGCCAAGCCATATCAGCAGCCAATAAATTTGTACGAATTGCTTACCATGCTTTGGCACGACGTTTAATCGTCCAATTTTTCAAAGAGAGAGGGCAACTCCTTACTGAGAAAGATAAAGGTTTACCTTTTGGAAGAGAGAAAATACTTGACCATTGAATTTTGCTCTGGATTGTTTGGTATTTTGGGTGGAAATAAAGATTTTACCGCTGAAAGTGATTTAGAGTTTGGAACCAACGTAGAATTTGGACATAAATTTAAACATCCTATCGAATTGAATGGTGGACTGAATTTAATGTTTGTGTACTCCGATGTGGTGGAGTACAACGTAGTGGGACACACATCTGCTCCGTTACTGAGAGTCATGCCTTTCAAATTGGATATTGGTGGTGGTGGTGGTTCTAGTGTTACTGTGGACGAAGAGGGTGGAAGTACTACCACTAGTAATTCTAGTGTTGGTGGCAACACCTTTCAGGTTCACCGTGAATTTGTACATACTCAATATCTTCCAGTCAGTAAATCGTATTTTGACAGTGTCCAGATTAGTATAAAAGGAGATTTGGGACAAGATGTACCATTCATTGACCAAGGAAAAGTCACGGTGAAACTACATTTTCGAAAAAAACAAATTCTCTAACATTCCTCAAAAAAAAATGTATCCAGTGTACCAAGGAGTGGCTCGACAACGAGGACATGGTTTAGGAGATATGTTAAAATCAGCCTTTAGGACGGTAGCTCCTATTTTGAAACCGATGGTGTCTCGAGGATTTCATGCCTTAAAAGATGCCGCTTTGACACAAGGAAAAGAATTTTTGCAAAATGTCCTCATCGACAAACAAAATCCAAAAGAAGCTTTTTTGAGAGCAGGCAAAAATGTTTTGATGACTACTGGTAAAGATCTTTTAGGTCTCCGAGAAAATCCTATAAATACGCTTCACGCTTCAGGCTCTGGCATTACTTCACAGCAGCAAGGACAAGGTAGAAAGAGACGACGACGACGACATCGAAATCCTTTCAAAGTTCATAAAAGAACACACGGTAGTACTTCCAGAAAGAATAGGAAAAGAAGAAGA
This sequence comes from Margaritifera margaritifera, assembly GCA_029931535.1. Lineage (NCBI taxonomy): Eukaryota > Metazoa > Mollusca > Bivalvia > Unionida > Margaritiferidae > Margaritifera > Margaritifera margaritifera. The sequence continues at coordinate 569,262 of JAQPZY010001499.1, read as the reverse complement.
ACTGGTAGAGAATCAGACGTATTTGATTATTAAACTGTGAAAATGATACACCGAGATTCTTGCGAATGTACCAAGTCCGAACTAGATCTGTTTTTCTATGCGTCCCACCATGATGACAATGCAAGAATCCCAATGGGTGGAATTTCATCCTGTATCGTCTTTGACGGATTCAGCTCCTATCGAATTTGATATCAAAGGACAAACTGAAGATTACATCGATCTGAATAACAGTTACTTGTACCTGAAACTGCTAGTACAAAAAAGTGACAACAGCCTTCCTGTGGAAGCTTCCCTAGTAGCTCCCGTCAATAATTTCTTTCATTCTTTGTTCAGTGGAATAGATTTGTACTTGAAAAGCAAACTGATCAGCAGCAGTTTGGATACTTACCCTTACCGTGCTTATTTGGAAAATCTCTTGTCGTACGGAAAAGATGCCAAGAACACTCATTTGGATGCTTCTGTGGTCTGGAAACCTGACACCGCGGGTGCTTTCAACGACATATCCCCGTCAGTAGGGGCGAGGATTGACCAGACTGATGATGCTGCTCATAAAATAATTCCAGCAGATCCCCATAATGTGGGATTTAACGACCGCCGAAAGAAAATCAGAGGGAACAGTTTAGAACTGATGGATCGTTTGCATTTGGACATGTGGTTGCAAGACAAGTATTTGTTGAACGGAGTAGATGTACGTCTGAGACTAAATCGCAGTAGTGCCGCTTTCCACAGGACAGTTAGGTCACGACACCAGCCACGGCATTTCGTACGAGGATTATGCAGGAGGGTATGCCTTGTGGGGATTTGATTTCACTCCGGACCAAGGCAGCGATGAAGGACATTTCCACCCTATAAAATCAGGTCCTCTTCGTGTGGAACTTCAGTTTGGTCAAGCTCTAACCCAGACAGTGAACGTCATCTTGTTTGCAGAATTTGATAACACTCTAGAGATCAACAGTTTGAGAGAAGTCATTGTAGACTATTAGAAGAAGAAGAAACAAAGATGCAGAACGTAGAACCAATGGAGATAGTAGATGAGTGATTTTGTGAAGTGATTCACCAGTCACCAACTACTACAAAGGATGATGATGATGATGATGACGAAGTCATTCGTTCAGAACCTAAAAAAGAAGAGACTAATACTGTTACCGAGTTTGTTGGATTTTATCCTTCTCGATGGCCAGAACACGAAAAACAGTTAGTGACCTGTTATGCTCAGGAATTGAGTCCAATCATTAACAGTCTGATTAAAGAACTATTTTATGGATGTCAAACCGATCATCCCAGTCAGATACAACACGACAAATGTATGATGATGACAGGCGAAGAACAATTGGATGAATTTTTGGAAACGGCCTGGACACAACTCTCAGATGAACACGTGTTGAGACAGTGGTATAAAGTCTTGCAGACTTCTTCTTTTCCTCCACTCATTCCTCGGGAGATCAAACGGATCGAAGGACTCATTCATCAGAGTGCAGAACCTATCCGACGTGAATATTCCTGGAATTACAAGACAGATCAATTCAAGTTCAAAGTCAGGTGTGCATTACTGGCTCATTATTTCCATTGAAGAAAAAAATGGATACCAGGGAACTTCATTACTTATTGAATCGTAGTTCCTATACTTCTTCTTGGAATCCTGTGTATGTGCTAAAGATGAACTACCTCATCGTAAACCAAAAAACGTTCATGCTTATGTAATCAATACTGACGACAGTCATCTACCAGGAACCCATTGGATTGCCGTGTACTTTCCCAACGATCACTGTGTGGAATATTTTGATTCTTATGGATTACCTCCTTTGGAAAAAGACATCATCGAGTTTATGAGAAGAAATGCCGTCTCGACTCGATTCAATAGTGTGAGACTACAAGGATCAGATTCTATGGTGTGTGGACAATATTGTGTTCATTATCTTCATCAACGCAGTCTTGGATATTCCTTAGAACATTTACTGACTTATTTTGATAGTGACTATGTTCGAAATGATGCTAAAGTACAACAATGGTTTTGTCAACGTTATGGTTATCTCTTGTCTTTAGCTCACAATCGTAGTGTACATCAAAATGATGTCAATGTAGAAAGTTTGACATTTACTTTACCTTCCCAACGTTGTCAACCCTGTAAATATGTTCCTGTTTGAAAAATTTTATTGTTGAATGGTTAGTTTTTTTTATAATGTTAGAATAGTTCTTGTTGAATAAAACAATTTTGTGGATTGTTGAAAAAAATGGTGTTGTGTGGTTTATTTATTGAATTTGAAAAAAACTAATGAATATGTTCTTTCTCTCTCTTTCTATCGATCTAAAACCTCTATCTATGATCTCCCTGTCGATCTGAAAAAACCTTACCATGTTTTCCATCGCGTCCGCGCGTTAAGCATATAAGGCGGTTCACTGGCCAGTGTAGTCATTCTCGTTGACTCGTCAAGATCTCAACAGTTCCAAGAAGAAAAAGAAGAAGAAGATGGCTGCCACCAAGATTACAAAGCTGAATGAAACTATGGTGAACATAATGAGGGTGAAGAATCATTTGATGGAGACCAACCCAGAGAGAAAGACGATGACGTTCATTCAAATGGATCATGATCTAGTAGAAGAGGTCCTGAGAGAAGAAATACTTAGAGAAAGAACAGAATGGGAAGCAGCACAACGCCTATAGCAGCAGCAACAACAAAGACAACAGCAGCAGCAACAACTTATGCAGCAGCAGCAGCAGCAGTCCAGCAAACTATTTGACGGTGAAGTCCAATGCAAGATTGACTGCGAGGAATTTGCTTTCTGTTTCACCCGAAAGAGACCTGCCTGTCTGAAAGCGGTAAGACCAACTATCGCTAAACGTGGCCGACCTGCTGGAGCTGCTACTGCCACGGCTACATCCACCTTAAGAAGTTAAAAAAACATAACTTCTTAAAACCCAACGGCCCTTCTTAGGGCCACCCAATCTCTAGAAAAAGATTACTACTCTCAAATATTGCCAAATATCTATAGGTGTGTGTTTTTATATTATTTTTTTGTGATAGTCTACCCCTCAAACAAAAAAACCCCTTCTCCCTTTTATGATTTGTGTGGTGTGTGATTGATATATAAAAAATTTCCCTTCCCCCAAAAAATGGAGATAGTGTGTTTGTGTGTTTAATTTGTTTTAAAAAATTTCCCTTCCCAAAAAAATGGAGATAGTGTGTTTGTGTGTTAGATTTGTTTTAAAAAATTTCCCTTCCCAAAAAAAAGTTGATAGTGTGTAAGTTTTTTTAAAAAAAAAAATTTAGGAATGGTATGGTGTGTAGGTTTGATTTTTATCAAAAGTAGTTTCTTTTAGGTCCGCGCTTTTTTTAGAGTCAGGGTTCATGGAGTGTAAACTCAGCGAAGCCAAGAATGACGTAGAAAGAATGACGTCAGACGCGGGGTAGTGGGGTGATGTTTTTTTTTGTTTTTTAGGTGAAAGGGATGTTTTCCTTCACGTCCGCGCTTCTAGTATATTAAAACGACGTCTTCACCGGTTAAGCTACCCCATTTTATCTATCAAGATGAACAAAGTTGAAATAATAAGACAAGTTAGAGTTCATTTAGAGGTGGCGTGGCACCTCCTTCATGAAGTGGAGAAAAGGGAGGAGGAGGAGAAGGAAAAGAAAATTCCAATCAGGCTCCACCCCATAATGGAAGAAAATTGGGAGCCAGAAGCAACTCATCCTCCGTCGGCCTTCACAGCTCCATGTAAACAAAATGAAGAAACATGGAGGGGGAGCTGCCCTGCATGCAGGGCAAAGCCAGGGAGGTGCCCCCACCTCTAAAATGAACTCAAAACAAATCCAACGGTCCTTATCAGGACCACCCTTTTTCAAGAAAGATTAATTCTATTCCCTCCCACACCCCCACCCACACTCCCGCCACGTTAAACTCCCGTATGGCTCTCAAGTGCCCCCGCCACGTTAAACTCCCGTATGGCTCTGGATAGACCCCCTATGGGAAATTAACGTGGTGGGGGCACTTGAGAGCCATACGGGAAATTAACATTGTGGCTCTATAGTGCCCCCACAAAAATTTTGGCTCTATTTACCCACCAGCTACTACTCATGAGTATGAGCACTTGTTTCCTGTTGTTCCTACACGAACAAATAAAATCTATCATGACGATGACATTGTAGATTCTACACCTGTGAAACAGCATCCTTACAGGATGAATCCTGTAAAACAGGAATACTTGAAAAAAAGAAATTCAATATTTAGAGGAGAATGATTTTATAGAACCAAATAAAAGTAACTGGAATTCACCATGTATTATTGTGCCTAAGCCAAATAATACATTCCGCATGTGTACTGACTATAGAAAAGTCAACAGTGTCACTAAAACGAATTCAATTTCAATGCCAAGAATAGATGATTGCATCGTCAAAATTGGAAATGCGAAATATGTCACCAAGTTTGATCTTTTCAAAGGATTTTGGCAGATTCCACTCACGGAAAGAGCAAAAGAAATTTCATCATTTGTAACTCCAGATATACTTTATCGGTATAAAGTGATGCATTTTGGAATGAAAAGTTATCGGATAACATCCCAAAGTCTTATGAATATGTTAATATATGGTCTAGATAAATGTAACGCGTACATCGATGACGTCATTATCTACAACGACACCTGGGAAGATCACTTGGAAACCATTCGGAAATTTTTCGATTGACTCAGTGATGCAAACCTGATGGTTAAATTATGCAAAAGTGAGTTTTGTCTTGCTTGTGTCACATTTTTAGGACATATTGTAGGACATAGTCAAGTTCAACCTGTAGAAGCTAATGTCAAGGCTATCTCTGAATTCCCGGTGCCTGGTAATAACAAGCAACTGATGCGATTCTTAGGTATGGCTGTATATTATCGGACATTTTACTCAAGTTTTTCCATAATTGCTTTTTAAATCTTTTGATAAATTAAAGGCCATACTTGAGAGTGCACCAGTTCTTTCAGGACCAAATTTCAGTCAATTATTTTAAATGTCTGTTGATGCAAGTGATGTAGGGGTTGGTGGAGTATTGATTCATGAAGATATGGATCATCCAGTGTGCTATTCTTCTATAAAACTAAACAAGAATCAGAACAATTATTCCACAATTGAGAAGGAATGTTTGGCTTTGATATTGTCTTTGCAACATTTTGAGATGTATGTTGGTTCAGCTGTATTCAGTGATCACAATCCCCTTACTTTCATTAACAAAATGAAAAATTAAAAATCAAAGACTATTGAGATGGAGTTTAATGTTGCAAGAATACAACATTGACATTAGACACATCAGGGGGAGCGACAATGTGATTGCAGATTCACTATCCCGTGTATAGAAGTACCATGTTACTTTATTTTGTGTATATTTTGTGCAAATCAGATGAGTGTCATTCATAGCACATCTTTCTATGTAATTTTGATAATTATAGTATCATATGCATATTTGATAAATATGTAAAAGAAAGCTTTATTGCATACATCTTTCTTTTTCTTTATGATGGGAGGTGTTATGTTTATTTAATCTATAATGTGCGGTTAAATTTTGTCCATGGTGTAAGTAGTACTTTAGATTCTGGTCACTAGTAAACAGAATGTTGACTAGCGTTTGAGTTCAAGGCCAGTTGTGTTGACAGCTAGACTGGTTTTTCCCCTATTTTATTTCTTCACATCTTGTTGATACAGGTCAATTGAAAAATGTGTATGAATAGGGATTTGGTAAACAAATAATTCATTCCTGTTTTAGATTCAGTCTGTGGGAATCCATTTGTGATCAGATTTTACATTGTGCCGTTGCAATCATATATAATTCGAGAAGATTTTTTTATTTACGATATTCATTGGAATTACTCAAGTGCTCATTGACTTTGAATTAATATATTACTTTGGACTTTTGTGAACTCATTCAAAGACATTCTGGATTGTATTATTGTGGCATATCAGGACATTCAAAACTATTTGAATTAATTCGGAACATTCTATTATTTTGGACTTGTGATTAGGACATTTATGCTTATTTGGAATTTAACTCACAAATTGTAAGTGCTTTTGAATTTTCACTTTAATTGTCTGAAAATAAATAGCTTGTTGATTTTACTTACATTGTTGGTTTCACTTTCTTTCTGTTACACATTTTTAAGCCCTAGAATCGTTAACAGAAATTGGGGGCTCGTCCGGGATAGAATTTCTTTAAAACATATTAGAGATATTAAAATTGCCTTTGAAATTCATATAGACTTTGTTTCGGAATTTTCATTATTGTTGGTAAAGATTTCATTTGTACACATTTGAGAAATCTTTAGTGAAACCAACAAGCATTCACAATGTAATCTAATCTTGAGACCTTCGTTTCAAACCCTACTCAGGAGGAGTTAGAGTCTATGAAAAAGGATGAGTTGCCTGAGCTTGCCAGACATTATGATCTTTCTGAAACGAAAGCATCTTTAACAAAACAAGTGATAAGTAATATTTTGATTCCGTATTTAGTAGGAAACAAAATTTTGGATAGAAGTGCTTTGGGTTTGATTGGAAAGTCTGTATCTGGATTGGATAGAAAATTAAGGGAATTACAGCTAAAAATCCAGATGGAACTGGAATTAAAAAAGCTTCAGCTTCAGAAAGAAATGATGGAAATACAGATGCATAGGAAGAAGGAGAAGATACAGAGAGAGAGAGAGAGAGAGAGAGAGGGAGAGAGAAATGAAGAGAAAAGAAACGGAAATGCAATATAGAATAACATAATTAAAACTGGCAAGCGGTGCACTCCCCCCGCCTTTACACACAAGTTAAGGTTTTTATGTTACCAGATATATTAGGTTAGTACCCCCTTTTCAGGAAAAAGAAGTAGATAAATACTTTTTTCACTTTGAGAAATTTGCTGAAAGCTTGAAATGGCCCAGAGAGCATTGGACTTTGTTACTACAAAGTGTACTTATTGGCAAACCTCGTGAAGTATACATTTCACTGTCGGTACAACAGAGTACTGATTATGATTTGGTTAAGGGGTACATCTTGAAGGGTTATGAGTTGGTACCTGAGGCATATCAGCAAAGGTTTAGGAATTGCACAAAAGAAACTGGACAAACTCACGTCGAATTTGCAAGGGAAAAAGAACAACTATTTGACAGGTGGTGCACAGCCAAGAAGGTTGATCAAGATTACAATAACCTCAGACAGCTCATATTAATTGAAGAGTTCCAGAGGTGCATCCATAGTGATGTCAAGACCTATCTTGACGAGCAAAAAGTGGAAGCTTTGGAAAATGCTGCTCGCATGACTAATGATTATTCCTTGACTCACAAAATTTCATTTGTTAGTAAGTCTTCCACTCAGCAGTTTTCTGGTACAAAATCATCTGTCTTAAACGAGTACTTCTAAATTTCAAAACAGCACAATTGTTAGAAATCAAACATCTGATAAGACTGATCAGAAATTCTTATCTCTCCCTACATGCACTTACTGTAAAAAAAATATACTGAAAACGTCTAAAATATTTAAAAATATTGAAAACATCTCTTAAAGATTTCTTTATTTGGTTTTGGAATGGAAAAATAGTTAGCTGAAATTGATCTTAAATTGGGAGTGTTGCCTTGTTTTCTAGCATGAAGTAGTTCTTTGAGATATATTGTTGCCATATTGTTTGAACTCTGTGCACAAGTTAAACCTTTCTCAAAAATATTCGTTCACTAACTGTTAACATTTTAATATCATTCTTTGCATTTGGGATGTTTTAAAATTATCTAGGACAAGTCTGTAAGCTCTTTTTGCAAGCGGAATAATTTGCAAATATTCTTGTCAGAAGTGTTCTGCAAATAACATTACAGTAGTCTAGGTATGGTTGTATGTAGCTTTTGTAATATATTAACCTATGTAGAGTTGATAGATATGGCTTTATCTTGTTTAATAACCAGAGACATGAATTTACTTTATGACATATGACTTTAATATGTTCATAACATTGCAAATTGTTTTTAGCCATCACCCCAAGGATTTTGTCATAGGTAACCATTGGTAGATAAATTTCATTCTACTTAAGATTAAAATTGTTAGTTTCTAAATTTGCCATCTTTTGTTGGGTAGTAAGCAATAATATTTTAGTCTTGTCTGTGTTTACTCTCATGCCATTTTTTTTTACACCAGGAATCTAATTAAGCCTATCTAATGGGGGACCCCTAGGTCTGATTTAGCCATTTGAAATCTGATAGAATGGTTTCATCTGCATATAGGTCAGTAAATGATATAGTTGCCTATTTCAGTGGCAGATTGTTTATGAAAATGAGAAAGAGAAGTGGACCCAGTATTGACCCCTGTGGTATTCAACATGTAATTGGTTCTTCTTGAGAAAAACTACCATTTATTTTGACATACTGTTTTCTCTGCTAGATATGATGTAAACCAATCAACTGTGGAATTGTCACATTGATAAATGTTCAATTTATTGATAAGACTATCATGATCAACAAGGTCAAATGCTTTTCTAAGATCAAATAGTATGGATCCAACTAATTTCCCTTGATCTAAAACAGTAATCTATCTTGGCTGTCTCACAGTAGTAGTTTTCTCTGAACTCCGATTGGTTTTCGTGAATTAAGTTATTGCTTCATAGGAACATCAAAAGCTTGTTATGAGCATGTTTTTCAAGTAGTTTGGACGGAGTTAGTAAGATATATATGGGTTTGTAGTTACTGGCATCTTCTTTGCTGCCAGACTTGTGAATGGGGGTAACTTCTGCCAATTTCCATGTCTGGGGAAATACAGAGGTGGATATGCTTAGATTACATATGTAAGCTATGCTATCAGATATTATATTTGCAGCAGCCCTCCGGAAGCATGGGCCAATATTTTATAGGCCTGCTGCTTTTGTTGTCTCAATAGTTTTGCAAAATTTTAGATTTCTTTCATTTGATATTGTAGAGATCAAAACTTTTTCCTGCTGCAATTTTTTCTGAACAGAAATTTCTTAGTTCATCATGATTGGAGTTTATAATGGGTTCCCTAATTTTGGAAACTATACTGAAGAAAAAAAAATCAATACATTTGGTATTTCAACATCCTCAATAATAATTTGGCCTTCCTGGCTACGTTCCTGGATTCTGGATGACCTCGTGGAATGTTTACCTGCACTTAGTTTTGTTAAAAACGTTCCACATAGAATTCTTATTGCAAAATTATTTTCTAAACCCAATTGATAGTAATTCTTCTTTGCCCCATTGATCATGTTAGTTACTTTATTTCTCCATGTTTTGTAATGTGATTGTTGACCAACAGATCTGAAATAATCATGGGTTTTCCTAGAGTCTAAAATGTCACGAGTTAACCAATCAGGTTGGAAGTCCTTTTTTACTTTATGTGTTTTCAAAGGTACATGTTTATCTACCACTTGCATAAAATGTTGGGTCTAGATATCAAGAGCATTATCCAAATCATCAAAAATAGGTACACATTTTCTTCTATATTTGTATAGATATGATCTATTACAGTTTTTGAGTGGCCAGTTTCTCGTGCTGGTTGGTCAGCTACTTGGGTTCAACCAAAAGTTTTTATGAAATTCAACCAATTTCTGTTAATCTGATTATTCATAAGATCCCTGTTGAAGTTACCTAAAATATAAATCTTTTTTTGGTCATCGATTTCTTTATCTAGTTGCTTTTCAAAATGCTCAATCCATCTGACCTTCACAGAAAGGGACCTGTAGACAAATCCCACTAGGAATGGCTTTGTATTTGATTGATTTACCTGGATCCATATTGCTTCAATTTCATCTGATTCTAGATCATTTCTCCTTTCAAATGATAAACTATTTCCTACATACACAACACCCACTTTGCCCCCTGAACTCCTATCACATCCGATTGGTTTGCTATAACCACCAATAAACAACAAGACATTTGCATGACTGTCATTTAACTTTGTTTCTAACCCAGATAATATACATTATTGACAAGAGATGACAATGATAAATTCAGTTGGTCTAACTTATTATTCACCCCTTGTATATTTATATGCCCAATGTGTAGACCTTTTCATTTAATTCCTACATCTAATATGTGGTTAAAGTAAACATTGCTAGGTGGGTCAGATGAAACGGTTAGTTCCACCCTGACATTAAAAAAATTTCTTGAATCCTGCATGTAGTCACTGTTAAAACATTCCCAAACATTTAATGAACTTCCACATTCAAAACATCCATCATAGTTGTCAGTTTGAAAGATAAAATGTTTTACTGAGGTCCCAATGGAAACATGGGCATCATCACCCAGTAGAGTTCCCAAGGCTTGCCTTGAAACAGTGAAGTAGGTCTCATAAACTAGGCACTATCTTCATAGCCATTTGCCTAGCACCTGTTGCTACCGTGAAACATTTCACCGTGCTTGGCCTTGTGTCCATATTCCAAACAGTCATGGTATTGAATTTTCACAGTATGTCTGTATGAATCTAAGCCACACCCAAGTTCAAAGCAATTATAACACCTCCCTAGCTTGTCTGGTTTGTTGAAAGTGTTATCTTGGTCCCTGTCATATCTTTGATTAATATATTTGCCTTTGGGTATTGGGACATATTCATTTATTGCATGCAGAAAGTGTAAAAGTCCCCATTTGTTTAAATGGGTTCTGTCCTTAGCCATGAGGTGTTCCAGCACCAAGCCAGACTTTGTAACAAATGCATTATCAATGTCAATAATTGAATGGTCCCATTCATTGCATAGTTTCTCTATGAAGGCATTCAAGTTTTGAATATCTGTGTCAATTCTTGGAGAAACTGTGTAAACGAATACCTTACAAGCTGGGTTGTCCAAGTAGATGTTCAGAATGTCGTAAAAATCATGTATTGTGATGTACCATGCAAACAGAAATTATGTTATTGTTTTAACTTGTATATTAAATCACAGTTTTATGCAGTGATATTCACAATTTATATATAAAGCTTATCCTGTTACCATGGTTTATGTTCAGAGTGTAAATAAATTTGCATGTTGTACTCAGGCTACAAGATTCCTCTCTGAGTTTTGTATTTTTGCACAGGGTTAAAAGTTTAAAGAAAATCCAACTGATTATCTCTACTGGTAATCCCTGTTATGAAAAAAGAAATGTGTATATTCTAGATAGGGTAGGTTTACAGAATCTGCAATTTTCTTTATTTTAATATCTGAATGATTGGGTTCATTTCGATTTGAGAGTACACAGCTAAACTTTACTTCTCATGTGCATCTAATAGAAAATTGCTAGCTCTGCATGGCTATTTTCACTTCCTGAACTTCAGAGGAAAATTATACATATATGAGCCATTAACTTTTATTAGTTGTTTCACATTTTATAATTTTATATGTGCACTTTCAGAAAATAGTAATTCCTACACTGTTGAAATTGTATTTCTGTATTTCAAGGCCAGACAGAGTTAGTATACTTTGTGATATTTCAAGTACATTTCCCCAACACAGTCATTTTCATCAGCTTTCAGCTCAAGACACTGACCAAAACTAAATGTCAATCCAACTACGTAAAAAGCATGTACGTAAACTTTCTCCGAGTTGTACAGCAAACAACTTTGCCCAGTGCCTTGTCAACTTTCAACAGTGCTCTGAAACCCCCAGATGGTAATCATAAGGACCAAACAGATGTTATTATTGTATGATTTAATTTCAGTTGTATAGCTGAAAAATTTAAATTGTAAGCAGTAAACAGTCCTTCTAAATAATTATCAAGCATTTCTTCCACAAAACAGTATTCATTTATACCTGAGTCTCACATAAGCCCCCCCCGCCCCCCCGTACCATACATTGGTGAAAAGTGAGTTATGTCTAAAATGTACATTGCATTTTCTTAACATATTAATCAATTTTATGCTAAAAGACATGGCAGGATGATGAAATTTGCCACAATTATTCCTGAGGCATCATTGATAAATTTTACCATTTGAACATGGATGGAATAGATCTGATTCACAGGGGTCAATGTTCAAGGCATTATAAAATTTGCTAATTCTTCTGACACCAACATTTGGAAGCAAGCAAATTTGCTTTGATATAATTTTTCTCTTAATTTTATAGCAACTGAATCTAAAGAAATATCTCTGCTCTATTTTTATTTCATTTAATTAACTTTAAATTTAAGTTAATTTTATTGATATACCCTTAGACTTTTAATTTCCCCATAATCAGATACATTTGACACACAATACTACCACAAGGCATGTTGCATAATGAATAACAGAATAGGCATAATTAACTTATTTTCATACATATCATCAATATTAATGAACCATTTTATTCGCAAAATCATACATGATGACATGAACAAGAGAAAAGCAATTGTGCAAGTTTCAACATCTTAGTGTTGCAGTCCAGAGTTTCACATTTTTGCACAACTTTGATATGTCTTGCACACTTTTAATGGTGCTCCTAAAAACCCCAGAGTGGAACCAAAGTACGTCATTTGCCTGGACATTTATGATTTACATTTGAAATAGGTGATCCTTAGAAAAATGTTAATGTGTGAACTTTCTTATACAAGATAGGGAAATTGGCATTTTGTGCTAACTACATTTTCGTATAATCCTGTAAAGTCCAGTACAAAAATGTTTTACTTCCAAATTTCCTTTGTTTTATAATGCTGGGCCTTGCTCACTTTCAAAAGTGTTCCCAAAATCTCTGGAGTAGAAGCTAAATAACTGCACCACTGCACCAAGGGAAGTAACTCATAAAAGCAAAAGCAAAAGATCAAGAGATTTATTTCCCTTTACCATTTCACTCATAGTATTGTACCTAGGGTATGATACCTTGGATAGACTTAAGTGTATTTTGATTTGTAACCTACACATTTTAACTGCCAAAAATGTTTTCCTATTTAAAATCTTGTATAGGATTCATCAGAAAGTGTAGTCATGCAACACCATGCTAGAGCAGACTTAAGGAACGGTCATGTATTAAAATAGCTGTGCTTCCTTAACATACATTGTCTAACCAAAGTAATAATTTCAGATTTGTATTTGAAAACTTGAATAACATGGTCAACATCTACATAAGCTAAGCTCTCTTCTTAACAATTAAAGCTAAAATTAAAAAAAATGACTTTCTTCTGTTTGTTCCCCGTTCTTATGGATACTTTTTTTAAACAATCAGATTCAAGAAAAAAGCTTAATTCTCAAAGTCTGCACAGATCCATATCTTATGGCACATCAGCATAATTTGTCCAGCACAAAGTTCCCCATGTCAGATGCTTCATGTCAATATTGGTCAAATTATGTTCAGCAGTTTCTTTTATAGATAAAGTTGTGTAAATATTTTTCTTTTAGTAATGGCAACCATATATGATGACTGATAGGCATCATTTGTATAAATCTAAAAGGCCTTTGAGCTAGACACAGTCAAATTTGGTCAAATTCTGGTAAGCGTTTTTTTTTGTAAAAGTTATTCAATGTTTTTCTATTTTTAGTAACAGCAGTCATATTTGATAGCAAATTTATATCATTTGTACAAACTTAAAAGTCCTTCATGCCAGGATGGTTTCTGTTAAATTTTGTCAAGTTCTGTTCAGTGGTTTTTCAGATGCCATTTAAAAGATTTTCTATTTTTAGTAACAGTGGTCATATTTGATAGCAAATCTATATCTGTATAAATCGAAAAGCTCTTAATACTATAATACTTTTTCAAACAATTCATCAACTTCTACCGAGTAGTTTCTGGGATTTCATTTAAAGTTTTTTGTTCATTTTTAGCAGTGGATGCAATACTTGATGGTGAATTGGCATCATTGGTACAAACTTGAAAGGCCTTAATGCCAGAATGCTTCTGACAAATTTGGTCAAATTCTGCTGAGTGGTTTTTGAGAAGTCTTTTAAAGGTGTTTAAATTTTTAGTAATGATAGCCACATTGGATGGCAGATTGGCAGAATCATTTGTACAAACCTGATATCCTTCTAGGTCAGAATGCTGTCAAATTTGGTCAAATTCTGTTTAGAGGTTATTGAAACATCATTTAAAGGTTTCTTTATTTTTTTTTAATGGCAGTCATATTTGATGGAAAATTAGTGTCATTTGTATAAAATTCAAAGCCCTCTACACCAGAATGCTTTCTTCTCAATTTGGTCAAATGCTGTTGAGCAGTTTATGAGAAGTCATTTAAAGGTTTTTCTATTTTTTGTAATGATAGCCATATTTAAAGCAGGATCAATATAATTTGAAAAAGTTTTAAAGGCGTTCATGACTGGATGCTTACTGTCAAATTTAGTTTAATTCTGTTAAGTGGGTTTTAAAAAGTTGTTGTTTAAATGGTTGTTTAGGTTTTATTAATGGCACTATATTGGAAGACAGATTGACATCCAATAAACAAATTGTAAAGGCTTTGATGTCAGAATGCTCTCCGTAATATCATGCAAATTGGTGAAGCAGTTTTTTGTGAAACAGTTGTAAATAACAATTGTGAATGGACAACACATGAAAGATGAAGGACCATATTACAAGCTCATTTAGTCTGTACTATTTTTCTATTTTTGAGGGAGACTTTGTACAAACTGTTTCAAAAGTATTTTTATTGCAACAACAACTGAATGGTCACTTTCAGAGCTGAGTGAGAGTTTAATGGTTTGAAAGATGTAAATTTACATATAAAAATATTTATAGCCAAGAAATATTAGACATCATCATTATTCTTTCTTATCGTATATGATATGTTAACAAATGCCAAAAGAGCTAGTGGGATAACATTGTAGCCACATTTCTGAGAATAATTTGTACAGAAAAAACCTTCTGTCAGCTTACCAAAATACAGTACCTGGTGTAGTGGGATAACATTGTAGCCACATTTCTAGGGATATTCTGTACAGAAAAAGCCTTCTGTCCACTTACCATAATATACTACCTGGTGTTCAAGTAACATATAATTGTATAAAATTAAAGGACAAAGTAATGAAGTCATACACAATATTAAATATAACATCTTTAATTCCTGCAGTGCTCTGACATAAAAACACAAGATTTAAGGAAAAAGGGACAAATATAATGCCTATTTTGTAATGACTATTTAGTCATGAAACTACTATAATAAGCATCAGGGACAATACTATAATAATCATCAGGTACAATACTATAATAATTATCAGGGACAATACTATAATAATTATCAGGGACAAATGTAATGACTATTTAGTAATGAAACTACTATAATAATCATCAGGGACAATACTATAATAATTATCAGGGACAATACTATAATAATTATCAGGGACAATACTATAATAATTATCAGGGACAAATGTAATGACTATTTAGTAATGAAACTACTATAATAATCATCAGGGACAATACTATAATAATTATCAGGGACAATACTATAATAATTATCAGGGACAAATGTAATGACTATTTAGTCATGAAACTACTATAATAATCATCAGGGACAATACTATAATAATCATCAGGGACAATACTATAATAATTATCAGGGACAAATGTAATGACTATTTAGTCATGAAACTACTATAATAAGCATCAGGGACAATACTATAATAATCATCAGGGACAAATGTAATGACTATTTAGTCATGAAACTACTATAATAATCATCAGGGACAATACTATAATAATTATCAGGGACAAATGTAATGACTATTTAGTCATGAAACTACTATAATAAGCATCAGGGACAATACTATAATAATTATCAGGGACAAATGTAATGACTATTTAGTCATGAAACTACTATAATAATCATCAGGGACAAATGTAATGACTATTTAGTCATGAAACTACTATAATAATCATCAGGGACAATACTATAATAATTATCAGGGACAATACTATAATAATTATCAGGGACAAATGTAATGACTATTTAGTCATGAAACTACTATAATAATCATCAGGGACAATACTATAATAATTATCAGGGACAATACTATAATAATTATCAGGGACAAATGTAATGACTATTTAGTCATGAAACTACTATAATAATCATCAGGGACAATACTATAATAATCATCAGGGACAATACTATAATAATTATCAGGGACAAATGTAATGACTATTTAGTAATGAAACTACCATAATAATCATCAGGTACAAATGTAATGACTATTTAGTCATGAAACTACTATAATAAGCATCAGGGACAATACTATAATAATTATCAGGGACAAATGTAATGACTATTTAGTCATGAAACTACTATAATAATCATCAGGGACAATACTATAATAATCATCAGGGACAATACTATAATAATTATCAGGGACAAATGTAATGACTATTTAGTAATGAAACTACCATAATAATCATCAGGGACAAATGTAATGACTATTTAGTCATGAAACTACTATAATAATCATCAGGGACAATACTATAATAATTATCAGGGACAAATGTAATGACTATTTAGTCATGAAACTACTATAATAATCATCAGGGACAATACTATAATAATCATCAGGGACAATACTATAATAATTATCAGGGACAAATGTAATGACTATTTAGTAATGAAACTACTATAATAATCATCAGGTACAAATGTAATGACTATTTAGTCATGAAACTACTATAATAATCATCAGGGACAATACTATAATAATTATCAGGGACAAATGTAATGACTATTTAGTCATGAAACTACTATAATAATCATCAGGGACAATACTATAATAATTATCAGGGACAAATGTAATGACTATTTAGTCATGAAACTACTATAATAATCATCAGGGACAATACTATAATAATTATCAGGGACAAATGTAATGACTATTTAGTAATGAAACTACTATAATAATCATCAGGGACAAATGTATTGACTATTTAGTAATGAAACTACTATAATAATTATCATGAGCAGCAATTAATAATGAGCAGAAGGAGGAGGAAAATAAGAATAACAATATTTACAATATGGAATAATTATTATCATAATGACAATAAAATAACAATCAACAAAGTCAACAAAAGCAAAATAATTAACTATAAATAAACTCCCTTACTTTAATTTCAGTAGTGATAAAAATTTTTAGTCCAATACTATAAAGTGAATGCACTATTATTTGTTGGGTACCAGTTCTCATGGTTTTCATGGGGTACCAATTCTCATGGTTTTTGTGGGGTACCAATTTGCATGGTTTTTGTGGGGTACTGATTCTCATGGTTTTTGTGGGATATAAATTCTCATGGTCTTTGTGAGCAAGCTAGACCACAAATTTAAAGTCACAAAGAAATATTGTTTTAATACTAATGGTATTTATAGCTCTAAGACATATATATTATGATACATTTAAGAACTGATGGGTACAATGAAAACTGATTATGATTTAATTTGCATGCAAAATTTTGTTCACTTAATCTGATGGAATAGTAATAAATGCAAATTTACTCATAATTTGTGTTCTATACTTCCCAAAGCACATACCGTATATATGCAAACAACATAGACCCTAATCTGTCACTGCATAATGTGCTGGCAGATCAGGGTCTATGTTGTTTGTTCTACTGATTAGTCCTTACAAACTGCATAGACCCAGATCTGCTAGCACATTGTGCAACATCAGATCTGGGTCTATGCAGTTTGCAGTTGGTATTAGCTTATACGCGAGTATATATGGTATTGTATTCATTTACAATAATTAATACTCACTAAAGTTTGATGCAGTGCAATGAAATTTGGAAACATATGAGACAGCAATAAAGTTAAAGAAAATTAAATGTCAATCACAGTTTTGCACCCTTTTTAAGCACAAATATCCTTGAATAACCATAGTCATTATTTTTCCAAACTGATAAATTGGTCATGATAACAAGATGTTTATTCTGATGGGATGGTCATATAACCATCAGAATAAATATTAGAGGTCCATAAGGAGGATTAGTTCCATGCAACTAATTGTGTCACCCTTTTTTTAATAAAGTCATTATTATCTTGCTATGGAGACTGATTTATCTCTCTATATTTATCCATGAAAATACTATGCATGATGTATGAATCACGAACAAAAGCACTTCATAATCTACTAGCAGACACTGTTCCATACTGAATAGATATATTATTGTGAAATCAATTAACATGTCTGACTGAAACATTAGTGTTATATGAAGTTCCACTGCATTTTTATTCTGATGATCACAAGTACTATTCACTATTTAAATGAGCCAATGGAACATAAGAGACCTATTTGAATGAGCCAATGGAACACAAGAGCACTATTAGAATGAGCCAATGGAACACTAAAGCACATTGTTATTGCTAAATATGTTTCATATATGTAACTAACTCCTGAAATAAACAATCAACAGATCAGTCCCACTTTCTCAAGGCCAATTTTAATCATATCTGTTCAAAGTATCATGTATGGAGATAATTAACTTTGCATGAATTCGCTTAAGGGTACATGTTTTCAGCTCTCTCAAAACTTTAACTGGGGGTACATCTCCACTGTCCACATGTTCATTTAATTGAGCAATCCACTGGACTATAATTATCCATGCATGCAGCTGGCACAAACAGTGGTATGATGCTGTTTTCCTTCAATGAGACAGCTTGCCTCTCCCTGTGACATGATTTGAAAATATCAAAGAGAGCGACCACCTTCTGATCACACTAAAGGGCAGGGAGTGACATAACGAGTTCATGTGGTATCAGAATCCAATGAAAAGAGGACTCCCAGGACTCAGGGAGACCCACAAGAGTAGGAGATTTCACTTCAAGTTTCCTGCTCTTTAACCTCTGTGTCAGCAACATTGTGATAGTTGAGAGAGTAAACCTCAATTTCAACACAACTGTTTATATATTGAAATGATAGGTTTGTTTCAAAAAAGTTTGGTTTGCTGTCATTGGCTTTGTTTTAGCATCTAATACCTAATTGTCTAGAGCTTTAAGTTTAAATAATGGTTTTTAAGAACACTGAAAAACCTAATTGCAATCTTAATTACAGCAGTGGGATTAAGCTTGTTTGATTGTACATGATTGCAAAAGGACACTGGCATCTTCTATCATTCAGATCTTTATATTTATGCTGTGTGTTTGCAATGAATAGATCACCTAATCAACCTATGTTAGGATTAGGACTGTTCTGCTCAAAAATGTGTGTAAGTGAATAATGATATAATCTTTTATAGAGATATATACACTATCATGCAATATTTGATGTTTTTTGTGGGGTTTTTTTTAAAATGTCAAATCCACAAATTTAAGTACTCACAAATATATATTTTTAAAGCAGGCAATGAAATTTGATACCCATGAATTTAAAATGATTGTCAGTTTCACGAAGTGAACACTAAGTTTTCACTCCTGACTAAAATAAACATTACTAGTTCTAATACCAGACTCCGTCTATATAACATTGTTCATGGAAGTCACACAAAAGTTACCTGCATTGTAAATGATGGAGCCTTATATTGAGGGTTGTTGTAACAAGTCAACAAGTATGGTATTATTTCTCATTAGCTGATAACTTAAATTATGTAAAATTATTTAAGTAGCAATGATGAAACTAAATTCAGACAATTTAATGTAATCCATGTCCATACCCATTATAAGAGAGGCAGTGTGGTAGGCTGAGGGATTTTATAGTATCATACAGGTTGATATATTTTGGCATCCTTTTTTAGTGATGTGTGCATGGTCAAGATGGTATTGGGGTTGGTGCTTACAGGCAAGGTGATGGGTGCCGTAACCTGCGGATCCGGGTTCGAATCTTCGTAGAGTACAAATTAAACTTCTCTAACCTGTATGATAATATTATTTATTTGTGTGTGTGTATATATATATATCCAGAGAGAGAGACAGACAGACACAGAACAAACTTCTGCAATTCTACCGGACTCTAGCATAACATATATCTCTTTCACTCCTATTATTGTCTATTTATGTGCCATATACAATTGGACATAATACATTTTAATGTATCATGTACTCACAAATCATAGCAAATATGCATCAAGTTCGGCACACAACAAAAAAAACCCACAGAAGAATGTTTGAAAAGTTAAACATGGATCCAGAAACTTGTAAACTTTCGACATTCACTAGAAACTAAACCTGGCAGGCTTTAATAGGCTGCACTTTCCTTTTCAGACTTAACCTCTACAAAACATTACAATATAGAAAAAACTTTCCTAAACTAGCCCTAGTGTATCCTGCCCTCCTTCTGCTGACTGGCCAGATATTTTGATCCCTCCATAATTGGCCAAAATGTTTGATCCCAACAGTGTCCATTTTATGGAAGTTTCCCTGAAACTAAAATTACAATAATTATAAACAGAATTACAACTGGGTATTGTGAAAATGAATCCATGATAAATCACTTGAACATATACGTTAATCAAAATAAGGTAGAAAGAAAAGCATATAACATGTATGAAATTATTATATTTATAAAGGTTGTGGTCACAATACTTCGGTCATTCTTATTTTTACAGATCCTTTTCAGCAAGAAAAAATGAATACAAATAATGATCAAATGTTCTATACTTGAAGGGAAATAAATCATAATTATTTTATATTGCAGAGAATTCCAAATACAATTATGATAATTCATAACAAGAGGCCTAAGTGGGCCTGGTATCGCTAACCTGACTTACTTAACTTAACAGTTGATCATTTCACTAAGCAGGCTTATTCAGTATTGTAAGAACACATCCTATGTAAACTATCTCCCAAACTTTATATCATATTGAATTTACCTATTTTACTATATCCTGATTTTAAAATAAAAACCTTAAGAAAAAGGCATAATTAATATGCACAGTCTCTAGCTTATCACTGAATTTATCCAAGATCTTGATGATATAAACCCATTTACCAAGTTTTATAGACACTGGATGAGAAATAGTCTCCAGATCTGAAAAGGTAACAAGTTAGCTAATCAGATGCAAGATGTCTCGTGAATATGCAGATCTCACTTATTATAGAACCTATAAACGACAATGTGAATATAAGTTAAAATTCGAGCAAAATCTAACTGGAATTAGTTTTCCAAAATGGTAAGAAACTGAGCCAATCACATACAAGATTACCTCATTATTATGCATAGATCTTGTTCATAATCAAACTCATCCAACATATTGATAATACAATGTTATTTAACAAATTTGATCAAAATCTAATTAGAAATATAGTTACAAGATTGTTGACAAGCTAACCCAACCAGATGTAAGGTAACATCTTTAATATGCATGAATTTTACTCATAATCATACTCAACCAAGATCCTGATGACAGAGGCCAATTTACCAAGTTTGATCAAAATCCTATCAAACATACAGTCTCTAGAGTGGTAAAGAAACTCTGACAATTTGATTAACCCTTAAAGTGCTATACAGTTTTGTAGCACAAGAACTCTCAGTGCTGAATTGTTTGAGAAAAGAAATGAAAATTACACTGCTTTTAAATTGCCTGTATTTTAATTACTGTACATAATAGATAGACAAACCCTATATGAAACATAATTATTGCTGTCTGAACTTTATTATAAGCATCAAGTCACATATGTAACTTTATAATATTTGTACTTACAGGTGCAAATATAGGTAAATATACAAAATACCTTTGCATTTCATCTGTATTTTTGAATCCTTTTTAATCAAAACGTTCAAATATGTCTAAGCAAATACTCTATTCTTTCATGGTTCAACCATACATATGTATGTCTGTTAAAACTTTATATCCAAGTTGTGAAAATCACAGGTGTAGAATAGGTAACAGTTAATGAACATCCAGTCAAGGAACACAACAAGTAAGTTTATACCCCCTAAAGTTTGTAATAAATGTTCACAAAGCTTTCCAGTTTTCTTATTATTTTTTCTAGTATATGGCTGTCATCTAATGTCCACTTATGAGCTTACAAAGACAGTCACCTGTCAAGTTCATTACCTGTTCAGGTGTTACTTTCTTAGAATATTAAGAAATATATCCCAACTCATTCATTTCTGGACTTAAGTATGGGGTTGATATCACATACTCAGCTGCCCAGTAACAATCGAAATCAGATTCATGTACCAAACCCATGGCCATAACCAACGCACACACAAAAAAGTTTCAATTCATCAGGTGTGACAGGCTTCCATTTCCTCATGTGGCTATTGTCAATCAAGTCTGCCCCATTTATTCTCTGCTGTGCTGAAAGACTCATTTGATCTAAGAAATCCTCATAAAAAAGCCTTAAATGTTCAAAAGGCTACATATTGTCCATTTCTATATTTAATTTTGAAATACCACTAAACAGCGGGTTGACTGGCATGCTGCTAGTTTTGATCCATCCAGCATGTACATCACACTCGTATTCAACATCATTTTGGGGCTCAAAATCACTCACTGGCATTTCCAGTAACACTTTCCCAGCTCTAATAATCTCATATACTTCAAAACTTTCAAAATCACTGTCATCATCGCAATTATCAGTCAGTATTTACCGAACAAAATCATCATCTGGAGATGAATCAGGTTTGGAGTCAGCCATTTTAAGTTGTACAGGTAGTGCCTATTATAAACATGCATTTGTAAAACTTCTTTGATGAATACATGGTTAAAACTATGATGGAATGCTTGTTCCAGGGCCCAATGTACCAATCAAATTTAGTTTAACTACCATTCATGTAAAAATGACATATCAAGATGTGTAAACAGTTGCTTACCTGAAAAATGATTTAAGTTGCGACAAGCAGTACAAGACTTTTACCAGCGATGCGACTTATTTTTATGACAAGCATTTTAAGGGTTAAGATCACCTCATAAATATGCAGAGGTCTTGCTCATATTAAGAATCACCCACCATCTTGATGATTGACCTGTTTGTAACCAAATCTGATTAAAATCGGGTCAGAAATAGTCTCTCATGTGCTAAGAAGCTCAGCCAATCGTATACATGATAACCTCAATAATATGCATAGATTTTGTTAATAAAAAAATTATATATCTTGATATAAACCTATTTACTCAGTTGCTTAAAATCATATCAAAAATATGACTTCCATAGTCATAACAAGCACAGCTAATAAGATGCAAGATCACTTCAACAATATATATGTAACTTGCTCATTATCAAATTCATCCAACATTTTCAAAATATATGCCCATGTTTGAAGTTTGAGCAAAACCAGATCAGAATTATGGCTTCCAAATTTGTTAATAAGCTCAGAAAATCAGCTGCAAAGTCACCTCATTAATTATGTGTGGGTCTGTCTCAACTGTCCAGGAGATCTTGATAATATAAGTATACATTCCAATGATCAAAGTCATATCACACGTATAGCTTTCAGTGTGGTAACAAGTTCAGCCACTCATATTCAAGATTACATAATTAATCATTATCGAACCAATTAAAGATCTTGATGATATAAGCCCACACTTGAAGTTTAATCAAAATTGGATCTGAAGATATGGCTACCAGAGTGGCAACAAGCTTAACCAATCAGATGCAAGATCTCATTATTATGTGTGCATCTTGCTTATTATCAAAATTGTCCAAGATCTTCATGATATAAATATATATTCCAAGTTTGATAAAAATTGGATTAGAAATAGAGATTCCAGATGGATAACAAGCTCAGCCAATCAGCTGTAAGATCACCTCATTAACATGAGTGGATCTCACTCATTATCAAACTCATCTGAGATCTTGATGATATAAACCCATATTCCAAGTTTGATTGAAATTGGATCAGAAGTATGGACTATAGAGCAGTAACAAGCAATTTTTAATGGATGGACAATGGACGACTGATGATGGATGATGCACAAGGGCCTCAGGACCCTACCATAAGCTCACTTGACCTTATGGCCGGGTGAGCCAAAACTGAGATATCAAATAAAATATCTTACACAAACAAAAAGATTATGAAAATATGACTGATTTAAAATATAAAATATAACGTTTGTGTTATTTCCAAATGTTCAATCTGACCAATTACTCTTTAAAAGTGTTTTTTAAGTGTATGTATGTATGTATGTATGTATGTATGTATGTATGTATGTATGTTTAACAGCACATCATCACAATTTTGACTATCTACACATAGTACTGTGTAAGTTTAGACAACAACAAATAAGACATACAAAATAAAATAGAAGGCCAAAAAGTGTAAAATCACATGACTTTCCATATTTTGCTCACTTCACATGCACTGTTAGGTACCAGCATTTCTGGTTTAAAATAAATTTTCTAATTCATGCAGTATTTACATATAATATTTAAGTGGCAATATATTTTGGGATCTGCCATGAAAATCTTTTTGACTCTACAGATGCTGCAGGTAAGCATTGTAAAAAAAAAACCAAATAGCACCATATTTTCTTTCAAAGGATAAAGAAAAAGTCTACTTTAAAAAAATTTGTGATAATTCCGGAATAATTCATGTAATTAGCTTCTCTACTTGATTTCTTGGCATTTCTTAAACAGTTTACTTCAATTACAAACTCGTCTCCATAGTCATGAATGACTAATTTCAAATAGCTTTTACAGAACTACAATATAAAATTGCAGATATGATGTAGTTTCCATGATATGAGATATGAAACTTAACCTGAAATCTTGTTTTGACTAATACCCCGAATAAGAATTTAGACAATTTTATTTTAAATTTACCAAAAACTAACACAAGCATCTGTCTCCATCCCCTATTTTCTGTCCTTCCTTGCCAACCATTCCGGAATCTTTTGCCATCTGATAAAATGTTGAGCTGCTGTCACTCAGCAACTCCAAAGGTGAACCAAATTCCTTTACCATTCCCTTGTCCAATACTAGGATTCTGTAAAAACAAGGAGTCCCAGTAATGTATTTATTAAAGTACCATGATAACAATAAATACTTCATAAACTCAACAACAGTATCAAAGTATATCTCTGAAAACTATTTCCTATAAATGTAACTGTGAGATACACATCTAAACATACCCAGTAATCTCCTATAAATGTAACTGTGAGATACACATCTAAACATACCCAGTAATCTCCTATAAATGTAACTGTGAGATACACATCTAAACATACCCAGTAATCTCCTGTAAATGTAACTGTGAGATACACATCTAAACATACCCAGTAATTTCCTATAAATGTAACTGTGAGATACACATCTAAACATACCCAGTAATCTCCTATAAATGTAACTGAGAGATACACATCTAAACACACCCAGTAATCTCCTATAAATGTAACTGTGAGATACACATCTAAACATACCCAGTAATTTCCTATAAATGTAACTGTGAGATACACATCTAAACATACCCAGTAGTCTCCTATAAATGTAACTGTGAGATACACATCTAAACATACCCAGTAATCTCCTATAAATGTAACTGTGAGATACACATCTAAACATACCCAGTAATCTCCTATAAATGTAACTGTGAGATACACATCTAAACATACCCAGTAATTTCCTATAAATGTAACTGTGAGATACACATCTAAACATACCCAGTAATCTCCTATAAATGTAACTGTGAGATACACATCTAAACATACCCAGTAATTTCCTATAAATGTAACTGTGAGATACACATCTAAACATACCTAGTAATTTCCTATAAATGTAACTGTGAGATACACATCTAAACATACCCAGTAATTTCCTATAAATGTAACTGTGAGATACACATCTAAACATACCCAGTAATCTTCTATAAATGTAACTGTGAGATACACATCTAAACATACCCAGTAATTTCCTATAAATGTAACTGTGAGATACACATCTAAACACACCCAGTAATCTCCTATAAATGTAACTGTGAGATACACATCTAAACATCCCCAGTAATTTCCTATAAATGTAACTGTGAGATACACATCTAAACATACCCAGTAATCTCCTATAAATGTAACTGAGAGTTACACATCTAAACACACCCAGTAATCTCCTATAAATTTAACTGTGAGATACACATCTAAACATACCCAGTAATTTCCTATAAATGTAACTGAGAGTTACACATCTAAACACACCCAGTAATCTCCTATAAATGTAACTTTGATATACACATCTAAACACACCCAGGAATCTCCTATAAATGTAACTGAGAGATACACATCGAAACACACCCAGTAATCTCCTATAAATGTAACTGTGAGATACACATCTAAACATCCCCAGTAATTTCCTATAAATGTAACTGTGAAATACACATCAAAACACACCCAGTAATCTCCTATAAATGTAACTGTGAGATACACATCTAAACATCCCCAGTAATTTCCTATAAATGTAACTGTGAGATACACATCTAAACATACCCAGTAATCTCCTATAAATGTAACTGTGAGGTCCACATCTAAACATACCCAGTAATCTCCTATAAATGTAACTGAGATACACATCTAAACATACCCAGTAATTTCCAATAAATGTAACTGTGAGATATACATCAAAACATACCCAGTAATCTCCTATAAATGTAACTGTGAGATACACATCTAAACATACCCAGTAATTCCATACAAATGTAACTGAGATACACATCTAAACACACCCAGTAATTTCCTATAAATGGAACTGTGAGATGCACATCTAAACATACCCAGAAATTATGTACTCCAACATTTTAAAAGTCCAGGTATTTTCTTTAAGAAATATGAGTCCAATAAATGTGCAGTAAAAATTAAAAATTGTAAGCATTATTATTATTATTATTAATATTCATACATGTGATTCTACCGGCGGTAGGCAAAAAAACCCCCACATTTTAAAGCCATCTACCGTACATACTGTTTTATAGTTGAAAATCTACAGCTTTTGAAAATTAAAAGAATTATAACAAAGCATTTAATAAAAAAAAAACCAAACACAGTATTTTTATGTGTTCTATCAACATAGTAGAGAAACGAGCCAGAACCAGTCTACTGGGGACAGGAAATGTTTCCACCAGTACAGTGATGGGTACGATGATGCAGGAAAGAGTAACAGGATTAGAATTGTTGAAGAACAGCTAACATATGTACACAGCAAGTTGTTAATTGATTACCGTATAATTATTGTTGTAATTTGGGGGGTTTAAGACAAATGCGCAATGTTTTTGAGGAGTTATAAGTAATAAAGGGATCAAAGGTGGTCCATGTTGTCTTCTGAGCCTTTGATGAAAATCAGCCAACCTATGGTAGAGGGGGGATAAAATGGAGACCTACCATCAAAAAATGATTTTGGCAGACACACTAGAATAAGTATTTTGAGTTCTTGCCTTGTTTAATTGCTACTGTATTGTTCAAGATATTTTAAGAGGAATATTTAATGACATGTCTTACATTTTTTGTTCAATTCATGTCAAATACTGAATTGTGAGCTTTCTCCGAATACTAAGAAACCACCAGCAAAGAAATATTATAAGTTCAACAATGCTTGGATATCAGAGTTTAAGTGTGTGCAGATGAGCAGCAAAGGTTCCAAGTTTGCATTGAGGGTTTCAAAGGTATGCATCTTTTTTATTTCATAAACTATTGGAAGTTTTCATGCACATAAATTAAGTTCAAGTCCCAGATAAAATATATCAGTTAAAAATATATTACACGATAACATGATAATTAATTTTAAAGTTGGGATAAATTATTCATAAAAGCATAAATACATCAAGTATTTTTTCATTGTTTATTTCAAGTCTAAATCAATTTTTTTTAAATTTACAGTGGTGAAACTTCCCAACAGACTTTTTGCATCTGAGCAATGAAGAGAAAGAAGCCCTGGAGGATGAGGCTCAGGGATACATCATAAGTCCAAGTCAGGAACTTCCTCCTTGGGGAGAACATAGCTTGGGGGAGTATTGGAGAACAGTCAGCAACCTTGCAAACCCAGCAACAGGAAAAATGAAGTTAGAACTTTTTTACAGGCTCAGCGTGGTTGTCCTGTCCTTGCCACATTCTAATACTGATACAGAGAGGACATTCTCCATTCTTCACAAAATACAAAGTGATTCAAGGGGAAATCTGGACCAGAGAACTGTTGACAGCCTGTTAAGTGTGAAGCTTAATAATCACAATAAATGTCATCAGTGGTCACAAGACAGTGATCTTGTGAAGGAAACTTAAAATACTATTGGATTTTATAAAAAAATCTTTGCAGTGAACTATGAGATATACAACTCTTCCTTTTTCATTTAATTGATAATATACTGACTCATATTAATTAATTATTATTGTAACATTTTCCACCAGAATCTGAATCTGATTTGTGTTCAAAACTTGTTGTTCTGTTATAATATGAAGAGAATACATATTATGGCAAAAAATGCACTTGTTTTGTTTTCAATTCCCTTAAAACATGTAACATGTATGCCAATAAAAAATCTACTGGTTTAGAAGCCAATCTACTGACCAAAATTTGTAAATCTACTGGTTTGAAATCCTGGTTCTGTCACATGTATGAATATTGCTGTTGTTGTTGTTACTACCACTGTAACAGAATTTGATGTGGTTATTTATAATAATTCCTAAAGGACATTGACTCACTGGCAGCACTGCCTAGTGGTTGCCACAGCCAATTGCTGCTGAGGGATTTATGATTTACTGTATGTTGCACTGGTAAATCATTATTTTCACATTGCTAATACTACAAATGTGTACAAGGTTCAGCTGGAAGAGGTTAACCTGTGTTGGAATGCACAGTGACTGATAAACACAGATTTACATACTACTTTACCATGACAAGAGACCATCAAAGGGATTGATGTTCTACTGGCCGAAAACTTTTATATGAATCCGAGACAAGACCATTTCTTCTTTTTAACTTTTGAGTGTTAAAACCATTTATGATATTCTTGAGCAATAACAAGATTTCCATGATGGCTATCAGCAACATTTTCATTTAGGACCAACAAGTCTTTTGGTGAAAACCCAATGGTGTTATGACCATCCATTCAGAAGGAATAGCAATAAGATTTTCAAGATGGCCACCATGGTGACCATATTGGATGTTAGATCATTTTAAGTTTTCTGGTGAAAATCCCATGTTGAAAAGACATTCTCTTTAGGGGTAGTAGTGTTAATAAGACTTTCAAGATGGCTGCCATGTAGATATTATAAAAAGTCCTTTGGTGAAAATATCATGTTGATATGACCATCCATCCAGAAGGAGTAGTGTTAACAATATTTTTAACATGGCCACCATGTTTGCCATACTGGAAGTCAGTTCAACATAATTTTCATTTGGGACCAATCACACATCCTAAGAAGTCTTCTGGTGAAAACCCTATGTTGATTTGGCTTTCCATACAGGAGGAATAGAGATAACAAAGTTTTCAAGATGGCAGCCATGCTGGCCCTATTGGATGTCATATCATAATCACTTTTAGTTAAGACTGTCTAGACATCATAAGAAATTTTTTGCTAAAAACCATCCAGGAGGCGCAGTGATAACAAGATTTTCAAGATGGCTGCCATGGCATCCCTACTGGAGGTCAGATCAGCACCATTTTCATAGAAGACCAACTAGACAGCATAAGAAGTCTTCTGGTGAAAACCCATGTTGATATGACTTTCCATGCCGGAAGAGAAGCAATAAAAATATTTTCAAGATGGCTGCTTCATACCTGCCATATTCCCAGACAGTGTTGGTTGGGTGGGTGGTGTTTTAGAGTCAAAAAGTGTTTTGAGGTCCCAAGAGAATAAGCTATCTTTTCATAGGAGCCTATATAAAATGACTGGAAATTCAAATCTGAATAAAAGAAAATAACATATATGTTTTCTTTGAAGCATTTAATACACTTACAAACCAAAGTTAGTAGACTTAGCATTGTCAAATATCGTCACCACACACATACACATATGTGCACGCACTCGCATAATCACAACCACAAAAATATTATATTAAAAAAATACACAAAGTTTCTGTTTTTAAAATCCATTAGACGGTGGAATATAGTCCTAATTTGATGTAGTCTTTGCCACTGTCAATAGTTCAGTAGGGGATTCGAAGGTAATGCAAGTGTCATTTGTGTTCATCTTGGCACTCCTTAGAGACTGGATGGTACTGTTGTTCAAACTTCCCTGCTGGATTCTCTGAGCAAATCCTGATCAGAACTGAGTTGTTCCAGCTGACCCTAACACTGTATCCAATGAGTTGGACCATGAGATATGCTTGTCTCTGTAAAAAAAAGAAAATATAAATCACATTAGGAACCTACCATTTAATGGGGGTGGGGAGGGGACAATTTTTTTCAAGCTTCATGGGGTCTTACAGGCAATACAACAGTAATAAACACCCCTGTCCAATATGGGTGTTAATGCAACCTCTTTATCAACACAAATCAACTGTGTAAACATGAGCGTGTGCTTATTATTTTCTTTCAATCAATCTATTTCATGGCTAAAATCATCCTGAAAAGCATGGGTCAATTAATAGCTGGTAGTTTAACAAGATTAAGATAATGAATAATAATAAACAGATCTAACCTGAATTTTCCACTCAGCATGTTGAATATGTTCTGGCTTGTCCCGATATTACATACAGGTGGTGCTGCTATGTCGATGGATGTCATACACTCCAGAATGACTAATGTCGATATGGTGTTTGCAGTATGTGCAAATAATGATATGCTCCCCCTTGCTGCTGTGCTTCACAAAGTCAAACTCAGTCAACATGGAGTTCTGAAATTTAGTTTTGTTGGACTTTGCTTGCTTTGCTGACGGCTCATCCTTTCCTGGATCACAGTTGTGTTTTGACAATTTGCCTTCAAAAATGAATCATACTTGAACACTATTCTGACTACTGAAATAATCATGTTTTACATTTTATATATGGAATTAAATCTGACTTCAAAGAAACATTGCCACT
Organism: Margaritifera margaritifera; assembly: GCA_029931535.1. Classification (NCBI taxonomy): domain Eukaryota; kingdom Metazoa; phylum Mollusca; class Bivalvia; order Unionida; family Margaritiferidae; genus Margaritifera; species Margaritifera margaritifera. Next base: position 538,535 of record JAQPZY010001499.1, on the reverse strand, counting down.
GTTCACAAACATGCCAGTAATCTTTAATAAAAATGGCTTAAACATTCTCATTCAAGGCAATGTTGTGTAATAACTTTTGTTCTTTGACATGTATCTCTTTGATTTAACTAACTTCAAACGAATTGGGTTGTTCCACTTTGTGTACTTTACCTATGCAAATTAGCCTAATGGGTTCCCCCATAGCAGTCTTAAAAGGACATAACACATCACCCTAATTATTGTCAGTCAATTAAGTAATATGTAAAATGACAGTTGTTTATCTCTGATTGCCCTACCTTTTAATTGCCTCTATGACAATTAGCTGCATAAACTGGTCTTATATGAGCTCAAAGCAGGACTGTTTACCATTTATACATACTACATGTTACGCACATAAATCAAGGTGGTCAAGAAATCTCACTCTTTTATTCTTCTTTTTTTCTAAGATTACGGAAAATCATGTCGTTTGAAACACGAACATGTCAGGAGGTTTGGGGGTAACAAATCTTGTTTTTAGTGTGACACATTGTGTTATGGCAGGTATGCTGCTGTGGTGGCCATACTGGATGTCAGATTGGTACCATTTTCATTTAGCACAAACAAGGCAGCATATAGTCTTTTAGTGAAAATTTAATGTTGATATGAGTAGTGATAAAAAAATGTAAAGATGTCCAATGTCCAAGCAGCACCATTTTCATTTAGTACCAGCTAGACCATGTGATGAATGTGTGTTTAAAGTTTCATGGCAATCCTCCAAGTAGTTTAGGAGGCGCTGTGATGACAAATTTGTACTAATGGACAGATGGATGGTGGACAACAGGCCATTCCATAAACTCTTTTGGTCTGTGACCAGTAGAGCTAAAACCCGGGATAAGCTCAGACCCAGTATCACTTAAACTTTCTGAGTGAGAAAGCTCTTTAACTTAATTGCAATAATGTTAGAATCTTCAAACCTTAAGATTTTCTTATCTGTAACTTAATTGCAATAATGTTAGAATCTTCAAACCTTAAGATTTTCTTATCTGTAACTTAATTGCAATAATGTTAGAATCTTCAAACCTTAAGATTTTCTTATCTGAAGCTCCTCTAAAAGGTTTTTCAATTTTAACCCTTTTCATACTGAAGTCCAATCAGATAGGCAGTTGTGTATGAAGCCCAATCAGACAGGCAGTTGTGTAAAAGCCCAATCAGACAGGCAGTTGTGTAGAAGCCCAATCAGACAGGCAGTTGTGTAAAACTGGAAATATTTTCAGTCAATGGTGTAGCAGCATGAGAGAATGCAGTGACGTTGGTCAATCTGGCTTTATAGGACATTTTTTTCTAATAATTTTTCAATGTTGTATACCGTTTTAAAAAGCATAAAATTGTCTTTAAGGTCATATATTTTTTCACCTAAAATTTTCAGACGTAAAAACTTCAGTTGAAAGTAAAGTTATGTAAGCAAAAAAACATGCTTTACATTTTTTTTATAACTTACTTTCAATGCAATTTTCCTATCTGCAATATTCATTTAACCTACTATATGTAAGTGTATGAAATGTGGGGAATTTTATGCCATTTAAGAAGGTGAAAAATTAATAAAAATCCATCAAGAATGTAAAATGTTATCACAATTTTATTAAATTTACTCGCATGAGAATTGGAGAACAAAAAACAGAATAATCCTTACTGGTAAGTTGACAAAGCTTTTCAGTTTGGTTCAGTGTTTTTATTCAACAATAAATTCTAATGTAATAATATCAGAGTTATGTTGGGTTTATTTTGGTCCATTTCAAGGAATGCAGTAACATTTCATAATATTATGCACACACCCAACATCGGTATATGTGTAAACTTTATGAAAAGTATAGTTCCCAAAATGTCCAGTTAGCTTGAAAAGCATCCACGTCTTCATCATCGTCAATATCCAAGTCAAAAATACCAATTAACTCTTTATCATCTGCTCAGTTCATTTGATGCAAATAAGATCATGATCCCCAATACCTAAAATATCAATTTTCCTCACAAAATTGTCTATATTTTCATCAAAATCGGCATTCACATCTCTGCCACTTCAGTACTGTACATCATGTTGAATTACACACATTAAAATTCAGTTTTGAAATAAAATTTTCTACTAACCAGTTATCATCTCTGTTCTATTTCGTTAAAGTCAAGCTCATGATCTGCACTGCCTAAAACATCAATTTTTCCCACAAAATTACCTATATTTTCATCAAAATCGGCATCCACATCACTGCCGTAACTTGCTGCTTCAGCGCTGTCCACCATATCGATCTCCACACGTTAAAACTTGTGTTTGAAATTTTCAAATAACCAGTTATCATCCTCTCCATTCATTTTGAATAAGTAAAGATAACGATCCACACTGCCTAGAATGTCAATTTTCCACACGAAATGGTCTTTATTTTCAACGAATTCAGCAAGTACATAACTGTCTTCACTTCCTTCCTCAGTATATGATCGCCATTTTTTTTCTCCGCATGTTAAAACTAGATTCTGAAATCAAATTTTTACCAGGTTTGGAGTCTTTTAAACACACTCTGTTAATGATCTGTGCACTTTCTACCTTTATTTTCTTCTTTTCAAAAGAGTACACATAAATTGATGACATATTATACAGTTAAAAATACACTTCTGTGAAGTGGTCAACGGAATGTAGTGAACATATGACCGGAATAGTATCCCACTGGCAAAGGTAAAGTACAACTGGAGTCGTATCCCGCTGGCAAAGGTAAAGTACGACTGGAGTTGTATCCTGCTGGCAAAGGTAAAGTATGACTGGAGTCATTTCCTGCTGCAAAAGGGTTAATGACATGGATCTATTTAAAGTACTGATACGAGGCCCCATGGTCACAAAAATGTCTATGCACAAAAACTAAACTGAGACTTAAAACTCCAAAATTATAAGTCATACTTACAGTTGCTTCAGCTCTTTGAAATTTGGGATGTATGAAGCGATACAAACAATCAGTTAAATGCCTAATATTTTGATTCTAACATCTCTTGGAGCAAAGTTATGAAAGATCAAAGTTTGAAGCTTTTAGTCTGCGCTTAAATGTTGTGCTCAGACAGATTCCTGACTATAGGGTCTAATTAGTTTGAGTTTAAATGCTGTGCTCGGACAATTTCCTGACTATGGGGTCTGATTAGTCTGAGTTTAAATTTTGTACTCAGACAGTTTCCTGACTATGGGGTCTGATTAGTCCATGTTTAAATGTTGTACTCTGACAGTTTCCTGACTATGGGGTCTGATTAGTCCATGTTTAAATGTTGTACTCAGACAGTTTCCTGACTATGGGGTCTGATTAGTCCATGTTTAAATGTTGTACTCTGACAGTTTCCTGACTATGGGGTCTGATTCTGATATTCCGAGCTTGAGCTTACACTTTTGTATTCACATAAGTTTTGCTAATATAAGCTCAGGTCACATGAACCACTAAAAGGCTTTGGGAGACCATAAACTCCATTTCAGACAGTAGTTTATAAAAATTGTACCGACATTTTATCTAAGACTTACTTGTCATAATCCATCACTGTATTCAACCTATGTGCAATGGTCAACACAGTGCAATCGGCAAACTCTGCTCGTATTGTTTTCTGAATGAGATCATCTGTTTCCATGTCAACTGCTGCTGTGGCTTCATCCAGAATGAGAACCTTGCTTTTCTTTAGTAAGCTTCTGGCAAGACAGATCAACTGTCTCTGACCAACGCTAAAAGAATTAAAGAAACAACATTTCATAACAAACATGGTCATGCTTGCAGTTTTGATATGCAATGATTCATACATGCTGTAATCCTTCTGAAGATAACCACTAAAGCTTATCATGTTTGCTATTAATTTTTATCTTCTAGATTGCACAAATCTTTATCTGATTAATCTGACGAGAAATATTCTTATATTCTTTAATGACTGAGTCCTTCTGTACTGACATGGTCATCATTCACTTGTTTGAAATATAAATTATTCATTGTCAATGGCAATCAGACATACAAAAATGATTGTCCTTTCAATTATCATATCAGAGTGTTTATCAAGAACAATATTTTTGAATCACAAATTTAGTTTTATTTCTAAATTTTTTGTAGTTTTGAAAGCTTTTGACTTACAGTGTATATTATGAAGATATAGTTCTCCCTCATTGTAACATGCTTCATTATAACATGATTCTGGATATAGGTTGATACATTATAACATGATTCTGGATATAGGTTGATACCATTATAACATGATTCTGGATATAGGTTGATACCATTATAACATGATTCTGGATATAGGTTGATACCATTGTAATGTGATTCTGGATACAGGTTGATACCATTATAACATGATTCTGGATATAGGTTGATACCATTATAATATGATTCTGGATATAGGTTGATACCATTATAATGTGATTCTGGATATAGGTTGATACCATTATAACATGATTCTGGATATATGTTGATACCATTATAATGTGATTCTGGATATAGGTTGATTCCATTATATATCATGATTCTGGATATAGCATGATACCATCATAACATGATTCTGGATATAGTGTAATACCATTATAAAATGATTCTGGATATAGCATGATAGCATTATAACATGATTCTAGATATAGTGATACCATTATAATGTGATTTTGGATATAGTGTGATACCATTATAATATGATTCTGGCTGTAGCATGACAGCATTATAACATGATTCTAGATATGGTGTGAACCATTATAATGTAATTCCGGATATAGCAAGATACCATTATAACATGAATCTAGATACAGTGTGATACTATTATTACATGATTTTAGACATAGTGTGATACCATTATAACATCATTCTTGATATAGCATGATACCATTATAATATAATTCTGAATATAGTGTGATACCATTATAACATGATTCTGGATATAGCATGACATCATTATAACATGATTTTGGATATAACGTGATACTATTATATATCCCATGACCAAAATTAGCAAAACTTTTTTTTTTTAAATGTATAATTTTTTCAACATTCTTTAGCTGAGAAACTAGAGTTAAAACCATTGCACTTGATTTGGTCTATCAAATGTATGACAATATGGTTATGAGAAAAAAACAAACATAAAGCTTACTATTATATCTTTATTGCCTTTCTAAAACATTTGTCAGTCTTGCTATACCACATTTTGGTATATAACATGATTGGCAGTTAATCGACCCCAACTACATCATTATAAAGAGGGAGAGCTGTAGATCTGGATATTGAAAACACTTAGTTTACAGTCAAAATAAGTGAAAACTTCAGATGCTCTACATCAAATTTAATTTAGTCTTAAATTATATTTAGGTATTTTTTTATACAAACCTTACATTCTGACCTCCTTCTCCACATTCAAAGTACAATCTAGAAGGCAGTGATTCCACGAAGGATTTTAGATGTGCCTGTTCCAGGGCCATCCAGATGGCCTCATTGGTATGTGTATCATGTGGGTCAAGGTTCATTCGTAAATTTCCAGAGAACAGCACAGGTTCCTGAAATAATCACATACAGAACATGTCATGATTAAACAAGAGTACTGCAACCGACACATGCTATACCTGTCTTGTGACCTTTTGCCAACTAATGACCTTGCCATTTGATTAAAAGACTTGACTATTGTATGATAAGGTGTGGACCTGGCTAAATTTTCATGAAAATGCCTGTAGGGGTTAAAAAGTGATATCCTGGATAAGGAAATAGGTCGCTGACTTATATTATCCCTTGTTGTGACTTTGACCTTATTGTAGGTGTGAAGATATGGTACACAACACACAGACTGTACTTGGACAAAGTTTCATTAAATCTCTCTAACAGTTACAAAGTTATGGCATGGACAAACAAATGTCATTGAACAGATGGCTGGCTGGAAAATTTTGTAATCTACACTCATCACCTGGTCTAGTGAACAAGTATGGCACCAGGTGTCAATCCCTGATAACATCTTGAAACATTACACATAACAACTTTCAAGTACTGCCAAGACTTTGTAGTCATGTGATATATAAATAAAATATTGTATTCATCACACATGAAATTAACCAATTCAAACTTGTTGAACACAATAACTTGTTGAACACAATAATCTTGTTTAACAGATTTTAAATCTTGTGAACATTTGTCTAGCTTATTCTATGTGTTTCCTCTTACCTGTGGTAGTATGGTGAGTCTAGCCCTGAGGTCATGCAGTCCAATCTTACTAATATCCACATTGTCCACCAGTATCTGTCCTTTGACTGGCTCAATCAGGCGGAACAGGGCAAGTGTCAGTGAGGACTTGCCTGTTCCAGAACGACCAACTAGACCAACCTGGTAATTAAATCTTTTATAATATGAGAAATAAATTTTCCTCCCTTAGTTCTATGATGAAAATGTGTAACAGTATATTAATAATTCTTGTTTGGAAAATAAAAACACTATAAAAGTGTGTTAGAATTAAACTATTCATGCAGTTTTGCAAATAAGTATAGGTTCTTAACTAAGTATTGAAAAAATATTGGGCCCAGGGTCCTGTATGGCAGGATGAGAAGCTTGCAAGGGCATTCTATGCAACATGTATGAGGGCCCAATAATTTTTAATACTCAGCCAATAACCTGTTTATTACATACTTAAAAACAAGCAAAACAATCATTCTGTTATATTATAGGAATAGCAATTGAACAAAAATTATTTCGATGTTTTTATTTCATGTTTTACATGTCATTTATTTAATGAATGAAACCTGAACACTGCACAGTAATACAGTGTTCATCTTTGCACTCATTAGAGATTGAATGGTGCTGTTGTTCAGCCTTCCTCGAAGAGCTTGTTTAATTTTTCTAAGCATAGAAATGATCTTTCTGCATCTGCATTGCTGTGATATAGTGTCAAACATGCAATGACCACTTGAGTTAGATTATCACTTTTCCAACAATCGAAATTGATTGATTGATTTTTGGATTAACGACATATGTGGCCATTCGGCCATGTACGTCAGTACTACCAAAATAATCATGTTCTGCATTTTATATATGGAGTAAAAATCTGACTTCAAAGAAACGTTGCCGCTGATCACAAACTTTAATAAAGATGGCTTCAACATTCTCATTCAGTGCAGTCAGTGATGTGTAATAACATTTGTTCTTCAACATGCATCTCTTTGATGTACTTAACTTCAGACAAATTGGGTTGTTCCATTTTAGTTTACTTTACCTATGCAAATTAGCCTAATGGGCTCTCCTTCAGCATGTCACATCACCCTAGCTATTGTGAGCCAATTAAGCAAATCTCTGAAATTTATCTCTTACCGCCTTACCTTTTAATTGCCTCTAAAATAGCTGTATAAATTGCCCTGAGGATAGCTTTACATGAGCTCTGAGCAGGACTGTTCACTGTTTATACATACCACAGTTTACGGGCATATATCATGGTGGTCAAGAAATATATTGGGTTTTTTTGTGGGAATTTTTTTTGCTGCTAAGATTGCTGAAAATCAAGTTTTTCTAAAAACGATTGTGTTGGGGGGGGGGGGCTTGGGAGCAAAAAATCAAGTTTTTCGTGTGACACTTGACGTTACGGCATGTATGGGTGATTCTCATTCATCAGTGAATGAAACTAAGTTTGTTAAAAAGGATGGAATATCATGTATCCAAAGAAACACAATGAAATATTGATATTAGGAAATAACAAATTCAATACATGAATGAAAATTACAGATACCATTTTTAAAAGATGAGCCAGAAAAATTCTATCTAAGGTTATCATTTTGACTGTCTCAATGTTGCTATCATGGTGGTGCAGGGCTTTACAAATCCACTTGCCTGATACCTGGAACAAGCTCAAATTTGACTCAGGCAAGCTCAAGTTTGCAAGGTACTTGCCTGCAGACAAGTCCAAAAAATTGAGCGAGAGAGAGAGAGAGAGAGAGAGAGAGGTCGTGTTCAGTTCATAATGTTTTATGATCTGCAAGCTTTATACTCGATGATCTTGCCACAGTTCAAATATCAGCACCTTTATTAATCTTTTATATGCATTGCATTCTTCAAATACATAACTACCTGCAGTTTCTTTTATCTCTCGATCCTTTATATCAAATGATATACTGTTAAAGTCTGTCATTTCCATCTTATAGTCAATGTCAAGGTCAGTCTCACATTTTCTCATGCAGACATGATAATTTGAATATACTATTTAAAAAAAGTTTTCACATGTAGGAAATAAATATTTATATTTTAACTTGTCAGTTATGTATTAATCATAAGCAGACTTGTGAGTGGGCACAACACTCACAAGAAAAAAAGCATTGAGCGAATTCATTAATATTGGAATATTCCAGTGAGGAACTTGGTTTAACCTTGTTTTCTTACTGGATTTTATACTTAAATCTGCATGATAAATTGAATTTAAAGTGGAAATGTAGATAAAGAAAAATGTTTTGATATATTACAACATGATTAAAATTAAGGTAACACAATTCTGTTCTTGGCTGTTACATTTTGCAGTTTAAGGTCTTTTACCTTAACATCTATCTCTCTTAAAAATGAAGCTATTTCCAAAACCCTTATATCTACATGTACAATTTACATATATCTACATGTACTATTTACATATATCTTTTCTCATAACTTTAATTATTGACATATTTTTTTAAAGTGCAAACAAAGATAATAAGAAAACTGAAAGTTCTATATTTGTAAAATAAATATAATGCAATTTCATTAAAACATTCTATATTTTATTTTATCATTTTTTTTTTACTTTAGATGTGATATTTTGTTTTCATATTTTCCATCAAACTTAAATCCCCCAAGGGCAAGTTCAATTTTATAAAAATTGTAAACCCTGTGGTGGTATAAATTTGTAAGTGTAGCAGTGTGCATCATAATTGTTGCCAATGTATTGTGGTCCATCAGCCTTGGATAAAACCTTTAAAAAATTTCTCGTTGCAATTTAAGTTTCTGGATGAATTCTGATTTTCTTTATTTGATTTGAATGATAGACATTTTTCTTTGGATGAGAGCTAGATCTACTGGTTCTCCAGCAAGGATTACAGTCATTGTCGGCCTCTGGTGTCCATGAGATTTATGACGTGGTCAGCGTTTCATATTTCCGTTGCCATTTTTATTTAGCCATAGTGAGAAGTAGTTCATCAAATGAGGGCAAGTGTTTATCATATAAGGAAGTGGTGAATATTTATACCTAACTACAGTCAATACTGCTGGATATTGACTGGTGGTAACAACGTTAAACTAAAAGGACTGTTTATAAAGTATATAATAATTATAATTATGGATGCCTAATGATAAGACTGTTGCATTCTGCACAAACAAATTTAAATTTTAAGCCCAGTAACATTTACAAATGAAAAGAAATTAAAGGATAAAATTTTAAGAGAACTCACCTTTTCACCAGGTTTGATTGACACACTGATGTCTTTAACAACAAGGTCAAGGCCTTCCCTGTATCTGGTAGAGTAGGATTTGAACTCCACATTCCCCTCAGTAGGCCAGGATGGTGGGGGTCGCAACTCTGTTACAAGAAGAGCCTGATGAAAAAAAGGATAAAATATCTATTTCTAACTAAAATTTCAAAATTGTACTAGCTTTTATTACAAAAAAAATAAAGTACTTAAAATTGAAAAGACTAAATGAAAAATTAAGAAACAAGTAATATTAATGTAAAAGTGTATCATTTACCTCAGTTTTTCTATCCGTGTATTCCAGGACTCTTTCAACTGACACCACACTGGTCTCTACACTGCAGGTCACATGAACTAACAAGTTAAACACACCAGTTAACTGGAAGAGGAAGAGAACATATATTTATTGTTTGTTAATTTATTTTGTTTTTTTAAAGTATAACATAGGCATCAATAAAAGAATTAAATTTTATCCATGGGAGGTTAAAGAAGCACTGGACTCAAAATACATACTATTAAACAGCCACCTCTGTGATATGTGACAAGTGTAACTGTTAATAATTACTGGCTCATTTTTCTTCAACTCAAGCAATAAAACCCTTGAAAATATGCCACTATGCAAGACATTTTGAAAATGAGGTAAACTTTCAAACATGTACTGTTGGACAAAAATAAACAAGTGGCACATGGTACAACCCATCTTGCAACCTTTCCCTACTACTGACCTTGACCTTAAGCCATCAACTTGCACTATCCTTTGTTGTGACCTTGCTCTTTAGGCAGGGGGTACAACTGTGAATGAGCGAGACTCTGTCAAGTCAAGATATATAACAGGCTAAAGTTTCATTAATGTATCTTCATTGGTTCAAAAGTTATACTTGCACAGGGATAGAGGAAAGTGATTTATATTTTCCCTTGCCAGAACCTTGACTCTGAGGATGGGGGCATGGCTATGGCATGCAACACAATGTCTAGTCATGATATATAACTGGTTAAAGTTTCAGTGAAATATCATCAGCAGTTCCAAAATCATACCATGGACAAAGATACAAGTAGGAGTTTCCTTTTCCCTCAGTATTACCTTCACCTTGAGGAAGGTTGTTTGGCTATATGTGACACTGTCTACAAATGATATATAACTGGCTATATGTGACACTGTCTACAGATGATATATAACTGGCTATATGTGACACTGTCTACAGATGATATATAACTGGCTATATGTGACACTGTCTACAGATGATATATAACTGGCTATATGTGACACTATCTACAGACGATATATAACTGGCTATATGTGACACTGTCTACAGATGATATATAACTGGCTATATGTGACACTGTCTACAGATGATATATAACTGGCTATATGTGACACTGTCTATAGATGATATATAACTGGTTATATGTGACACTGTCTACAGATGATATATAACTGGCTAAAGGTTCATTAAAATACCTTCAGTGGTTCAAAATTTATCCTCTGGACAAGGATACAAGTCAAAGAATTATGTTTTCCCTTTCCATGACTTTGACGTTGAGGCAGGGGGCATGACTTTAGTACATGATACACCATCTAATCATGATATATACTTGGGCACAGTTTCATTAACTCTTTAACTCTTTCACTTCAACTGACATGTATATCCGTTGCATAAATGTGCCTAGCCTCACCAGTGACTGATAAATCCGCTTGTAAACAGAGCACTATTACTCCCGGTGACTGATATATCCGCTTGCCAGTTATGCTTCCTATACCCTAGTGATGGATAGATCTGCTCTGTATGATAAAGAAGATAGCTCAATGTCACTACCAACACTTCTTAATTCAATATTGTCAAGTTCGTCCTCAGAAAAACCTGAAAATTCGGAAATCTGCATCGCTATCGTAAGCAAACGCCATTGTTTCCACTGTCAACTACAAACACATGGTATTAAATTGCAAAAAAAATTCCCTGATTTAGTAAGAACAATCATTTGTTAACTCTATTTTGATTCGTTGAATGTCCTTTTACTTCCAATTATTGATCAATAAGACCGATTGTAACATGAACATAGAGAGCAGATCTATCCGTCATGAGGGTATAGGAAGCATAACCAGTGAGCAGATATATCAATCACTGGGCGTAGTAGTGCTCTGTTTACAAGTGGATTTATCAGTCACTGGTGAGGCAAGGCACATTTATGCAGCGGATATACACGTCAGTCATAGTGAAAGAGTTAAAGTATCTTCTGTGGTTCAAAAGTTATATTCTGGATGAAGATACAAGTCACAGAATTACATTTTTTCTTGCAGTGACCTTGTCCTTGAGGCAGTGTGTGACTATAGTATGCAACACACTGTCTGGTCATAATATATACTTGCGTAAAGTTTCAATAAAAGATCTTCAAATTGGTTCAAAAGTTATACTCTGAAACAAGGATACAAGTCACAGAATTACATTTTCCTTGCTGTAACTTTGATATTGAGGCAGAAGGCATTGCTTTGATATACAATACACCATCTATACAAGATATATTATTGGCTATAGTTTCATTAAAATATCTTCAACGATTCAAAAGTTATACTCCAGACAAGGATACAAGTCACAGAATTGCATTTTCCCTTGCCTAGACCTTGACAGTGAGGCAGGGAGCATTATTATAGTATACAACACACTATCTAGTCATGATATATAGTTAGGCCAAGTTTGATCAAAATACTTCACAGATTTAAAAGTTATAATCCAGAGAAGGATACAAGTCAGAGCATGGCAATTTTACTTGACATGACATTGACCTTGAGGCAGGGGCATGGCTTTGATATGCAACACACTGTCTAGTCTTGAGCAAATTTTCATAAAAATCTCTCAGATATTTAAAAATGTATGGGCTGGATAAGCAAATATTAATGCACAGACATACAAACAATGCCATAACATAATACCCCTGACTTAAGATGGGGATATAAAAAGCAGTGGTGACTCTCAGACTCTCATAATAAATCATGCCTACCCTGCGAACAGAGGAACCAAAAAACTCTACAGCAGTGGTTCCTAACCTTTTTTTTTGGCTGTGACCCTAAATTGGCCATCAACAGGACCTCCCAACCGTCAGGTTTATGATATGATTTAAAAATTTTCTTCTGATGACCCTTTGTGACCCTACTGAGGACCCAAAACGACCCTAATTTGGGTCGCAACCTGAGGTTGGGAACCAATGCTCTACAGGTATGTACATGTATACTTCAAAAGTCTCACCCTCAAAGCATATGAAATGGAGAGTCCAACAATAGCACCATTATGATAATCTTTCCCCCAAACAGCAAAAATTCCTGCAGCCACCACAACTAGTGCCCCAATTATCTCCACCCGCATTGTAATCCACCTGTATTAGAAATGAACAAATTGATATCTAATTGTACAATTTTCATGTATGTAACAATTTGAAAAACAGTAATAAATTAGAATTGCAAAAGTATGACTGAGTTAAATACAAGATGTATCACAGCATATACTGTCAATATATTTTGACAGAGTTAAATACAAGATGTATCACAGCATATACTGTCAATATATTTAGCCAGTATTGATCTTAAGTTTAATATCTGAATTTGCTGAACTTTAAAAAAATGGTACTAGTTCCCTCATTTTCCTGGGTATTCATTTTTGTGGCTTTCCCAAAAAATCATATATATTTTTTTTTTAGGGGGGGGACCTAAGCAGTCCAAAGGAAACTATTTATCACTTGTGTTGGAGTTAGCTCCCCTACATCATTTATTGCTCTAAGCCGATGGTTCTCAACCTGTTTACCATAGTATTAGCCACACTTGCAGCTCTTGATATGTTAAGTGGGCTGCATCCACACAACTTACTTCCTGTGTATCCATTTAAAAAATGTTTTGTATCTGTCACGTGGGCCACATCAGTGCGCTGATTGGGCTGCATTTGGCCCATGGGCCACAGATTGAGAACCAGCACTCTAAGCAGTCCAAAGAAAAGTATTTATTTATCACTTGTGTAGGAGCTAGTTCCCTACGTTATTTATTGCTCTAAGCAGTCCAAAGGAAAGTAACTAGTTATCACTTGTTTTGAAAGAGTATTTTAATCTTTCTGCTTAGAGTTTAAAATGCAGTGCACATTTACCCATTTATATATTAGTGACAAATAGTATTCATTGATTTCAGTAACCTAATTCCAATTTCAGTAAATTAAATACAGATATTCAACAACCCCCCTACCCATATCTTTTAACAAAATCTGAGGGTGTCTTGCTTACTTTTCAACACAAAAATGTGCAAACTGAATCTTCAAGTTCCTATCAACTCTTTGTTTAGATTGTTTTATAAATGCATCTTGCACACCAAAAGCTCGTATGACACTGGCCCCTGAGATGGTCTCACTGAAGTGATTATAGATAAGAGATCTTGTGTTGGATTGAATTCTTCTCAGCTGTCTGGATGACTGAACATATAATCTCTGAAAAATATTGAAGAATGTAGAAATGATTAATCTTTAAATATGCACACACTGTTTAAAAATATTTAAAGGGATTAGTGTTATGGGGAAAAGTAGGAAAATTGTACAGGCACTGTATTGATAAATGTACGTGCACTCAGATTTATCAAATGTTCTTACAATTCTGGAATATATTAGCTGTACATGATACATGTAGTATATCTAATGTACATAAAAAAGAACCAAAAGATTATTAGGTATAACATTTTCTTCCATACAAAGAATAATAAAATATTAAAGATTTTTTCCTTTTCTTTGTTCCATATCTCCCTTTGGAAGTTTTGTTCCATATATCATGTGGTACTTCAGGTACTTTTAGGAAAATTCATGCATTCAGTTTGATATTATCAGGTGAAAATTAACTTAACTTAATTTAATGACTTTTCTCTGCAAATTCTCCATATAAAAAAAAAATGGGCACATGAATCTGAATTTTTTTATAAACATGTAGATTTGATGCATTAAATTTACCTGCATGCAAAAGAAGAGCATTCCAAGAGGCAGAAATATGACCATGTAGGTTGGGGTGCTGTATGTAATAACAAGAATAGAACCAGTACAGGCACATAAACATTGAAAACATGAGTAGAAAGTCAACGGGATTTCACCATCGATGGAATCAATATCCATTGAGAATCTATTAATCACTCGTCCAATGGGTGTTCGATCAAAGAATTCCATAGGGCATCTTAAAACATTGGTCAGCATTCCTTGATGAAGTCTGGATGAAGCATTAATTCTTCCCTTGAAGAACATAAAAGAATGGCTGAAGAGTAGGATCACTGAAATAAAAAGGAGGTTTTATGTGAAACAAAATTGTTTCCAGTTCATTATTGATTTTATGACTACATAGACTAATATAATGGAATATGAAAGCAAAATGATACATAAAAGTATAGACATATAAATTCTGTGTACAAATTATATAGTTGAGACAAAGAAACAAGACATATTTGTAACTCTGCATAAATAAATAAGCAAATATATAAATAAATAAACACAAAGGTCTGAGCCTGCATGACAAGCTCATGGTCAAAACACTGCTGTCAAACATGATCTTGACTCCAAGATCAAAAGGTTGAGCAAGCATGTCACAAAATGAATTGTCTTAGCATCATAATGATTCATCCAAACAATGAAGAAAATCCATCATGGGGTTTAGGAATAAAAACAAATGAAAAAACATTAACAAACCTTTACGCAAATTTTCTATCTCTCTGACCTTGAACCAAAACTTTAACAAAATGTTGACAATAAATAAAGAAATATATACAAGTGAAACTGAAACTGTACTTAGGAAGCACTTTACTTGTCTTCCTTTATGCAACTATAGTAGCAACTGCCATATGACCTTAGCATTCAATTAGGGATTCTCCCAGGATATATGTATGACTTGCACAGAACTTTTTAGACAGAAGGTTAACCTTTAAAGCAAAGTTTACCTTTCATTCGCACATTTTAACTCCGAAACTTTGTGTTCAATTCACCTCCCCAAAAAATTCTTAAAATATTTGCAGAAATGCAATTTTTAAAGTTATGCCAGTTACCATGACGGCTCAGTGGAATCGTGATCAGAAGGCTGTGGGTTTGATTCCCACTTTTGGATCATCCCAATCATCTGTTGTGGTGTGTCCTTGTGCAAGTCATTTAACTGCTTTACTCTAGTTGTTTTGGCATGATATGGCCTTCAAGGTGTTGCTGTGCTGTTAAACACCCACACCATACCAATCTATGCCAGTTACACTGCAGTCTGTAAATACCACAAGGGTATCAGTGGTAGCCAATTACACTGCAGCCTGTAAATACCACAAGGTTGTAGCCAGTTACACTGCAGTCTGTAAATACCACAGTGGTAGCCAGGTCTTAGATTGTAATGCATAGAACTGCAACTCAATAATTTCATGTATTCAGTAAAAATTATACAAATTTCAGATCATCTTTGTTTTCTTTCTATAAGTAACAACATATTGATAGAATCAAGAGACTATATGATATTGTTTTTATTCTGTAAAGTCCAAGTAGAGCAATATCTGTTGGTAACACTGAAAGAATTCTTGGCTCGACTTAATCTACCATATATACTTGCTGATATGTTGAGTCCAACTGCAATCTTCACAGACCCAGATCTGACATTGCATACTGCACTGGCAAATCTGGCTATATGCAATTTGTTAGGAGTAACCAGTAGAACAAACAACATAGACCCTGATCTGCTGGTGCATAATGCAATGGCAGATCAGGGTTTATGTTGTTTGCAGTTGGACTCAACTTATAAGTGAGTATACATGGTATCACTATTCAGTAACAAAATCCATGGGACTTGGCTTCTGCAGGGCTATTGAAATAGCTTTATCTAGAAGGCCTTGCATTTGAACTCGGTTCTGGCACTTGCCAGGGTAAGTGGCTGTCTATTGAAGGTTAGTGGCAATTGACCCCATGTCAGACAGTGGCATCTATTAATCAGCTACTGCACAAGAGAGATTTCAATGGACCACTAACCAATCTGATTGCCAAATAGATGTGAATTGTTATGTAAACAGGTGGACAGACAACAATGTTCGGGCAAACAGAATTTACAATATAACATAAACAAATTCAAATCATTATAACTTTGACATTTTTCACCAATATTCATAAAACTTTCACAATATAATTATGTCTTGTTTCAAGAACAGGGAAAATTACAAAATGAAAAACCACTTATTTTAAAGAATTAATATGCAAATGACTAGGCGGAGAATTCTCCATTATTCAAATGGGCTATTCCTCGAGTTTCTCCTATTTCCTCCACAACAATGACCATCTGATACCAATATCTGCACTCTTCCGAGGACTTTTTTTTACAAATTCTAGCTGTTGATTTGACATAACATAATTCTGAAAGTTGAATGGCAATGCCACTTTCTAAACAGCTACCTTGCATGGCTCCAAGGACCCCATACATTCCAGCATAGTACAGGTTCTTGTGGAAACGTTCTGAACTGTTAGCTGCCAATAAATCCAGATTCTGGAGTTCTGGATCCAAAGTCCAATGTGAAAGCCAGACAGTGGAGTATACTGTGAACACATTGTATATTGTATACACAACAAGAATGATCAAAGTAATCTTGAACCCTATTGCTCTTCCATAGGCCATGATGACTGACAATTTCACCTGTAAAAGACAGTACAACCAACTTTTATTTTTACTAAATACAGGTATAGCTATAAATTGATAAAGAATGCAGTTTACCATGAACAGCAAGACAAAATCTATTACAAAATAGGAAGCATACAGCTGATTTGCTTAATTATTCTACAAACAATCTGATACCAGTGCTATTTGGAGCACATCATATTATTCTCAATCCATTTGTTTTTAAGAAAATGTGTTGGTTATGTTTTTTTAGAAAAGAAATCTATACCTTGCCTTATTTTTTACTAAAGAAATCTATACCTTGCCTTATTTTTTACTAAAGAAATCTATACCTTGCCTTATTTTTTACTAAAGAAATCAATACCTTGCCTTATTTTTTACTTAAGAAATCTATACCTTGCCTTATTTTTTACTAAAGAAATCTATACCTTGCCTTATTTTTACTTAAGAAATCTATACCTTGCCTTATTTTTACTAAAGAAATCTATACCTTGCCTTATTTTTTACTAAAGAAATCTATACCTTGCCTTATTTTTACTAAAGAAATCTATACCTTGCCTTATTTTTTACTAAAGAAATCTATACCTCGCCTTATTGCCTTATTTTTTACTAAAGAAATCTATACCTTGCCTTATTTTTTACTAAAGAAATCTATACCGTGCCTTATTTTTTACTAAAGAAATCTATACCTTGCCTTATTTTTTACTAAAGAAATCTATACCTTGCCTTATTTTTACTAAAGAAATCTATACCTTGCCTTATTTTTTTACTTAAGAAATCTTTACCTTGCCTTATTTTTACTAAAGAAATCTATACCTTGCCTTATTTTTTTACTTAAGAAATCTATACCTTGCCTTATTTTTTACTAAAGAAATCTATACCTTGCCTTATTTTTTTACTTAAGAAATCTATACCTTGCCTTATTTTTTACTAAAGAAATCTATACCTTGCCTTATTTTTTACTAAAGAAATCGATATCTTGCCTTATTTTTTTACTAAAGAAATCTATACCTTGCCTTATTTTTTTACTTAAGAAATCTATACGTTGCCTTATTTTTTACTAAAGAAATCTATACGTTGCCTTATTTTTTACTAAAGAAATCTATACCTTGCCTTATTTTTTTACTAAAGAAATCTATACCTTGCCTTATTTTTACAAAAGAAATCTATACCTTGCCTTATTTTTACTAAAGAAATCTATACCTTGCCTTATTTTTTACAAAAGAAATCTATACCTTGCCTTATTTTTACAAAAGAAATCTATACCTTGCCTTATTTTTTACTAAAGAAATCTATACCTTGCCTTATTTTTTACTAAAGAAATCTATACCTTGCCTTATTTTTTACAAAAGAAATCTATACCTTGCCTTATTTTTTACTAAAGAAATCTATACCTTGCCTTATTTTTTACTAAAGAAATCTATACCTTGCCTTATTTTTTACTAAAGAAATCTATACCTTGCCTTATTTTTTACAAAAGAAATCTATACCTTGCCTTATTTTTTACTAAAGAAATCTATACCTTGCCTTATTTTTTACTAGAGAAATCTATACCTTGCCTTATTTTTTACTAAAGAAATCTATACCTTGCCTTATTTTTACTTAAGAAATCTATACCTTGCCTTATTTTTTACTAAAGAAATCTATACCTTGCCTTATTTTGTACTTAAGAAATCTATACCTTGCCTTATTTTTACTAAAGAAATCTATACCTTGCCTTACTTTTTACTAAAGAAATCTATACCTTGCCTTATTTTTTACTTAAGAAATCTATACCTTGCCTTATTTTTTACTAAAGAAATCTATACCTTGCCTTATTTTTCATTTTAATTTTTTTAAAATGATTATTAGTTGTCTTATTAATGAAACATATACCTAATTTTTCACTTTAATTTTTAAAAAAAGATTAATCATGTGGGTACTGTCTATACTCGCTTTTAAAGTTAAGTCCAACTGCAAACTGCACATACCCAGATCTCTTGTTGCATAATGCACCAGCAGATCTGGGTCTATGCAGATTGTTAGGAGTTATCAGTAGAACAAACAATATAGACCCTGCTCTGCTGGCACATTATTCAATGGCAGATCATGGTCTATGTTGTTTGTAGTTGAACTTGACTTATAAGCAAGTATATATAGTAGATGACTCAAAGTCGATAAGCCTGGAAAGCTCCAGCCAAAGGAATCCATTTGTAGCAAATGTAGATTCTGTGAATTCTGAGATAGAGCATGGGACTAATTTAAGTCAATATGATTAATACAATCTTGGTCAATTCTTTTTGAAGAAAATTCTGTTCTAAAGAATAATTTTCACTAGTACCCTAGAGTTTTGTAACAGAAGTGTTCCACTGTACTATGAATATATGAACTTATCTTACCATTCCAGTTCCAAGACTTTCCTCTTCAATAATTGTCTCCCTTTTAGGTTCAGAATTTGTTGCTGTTTCCATGAGTGTATTGGGTTTAAGTTCTTCTTCAATGAAAAACTCTCTTTTTAATTTTGGTGTCATCAGTTCCATCATGGAACCACATGTGTCATCACCTTCATGACACATTGGTCCTACAGGTGCTTCCTCAAGAGACAATTCATGCTTCAGTTTAATTTTACCAATGGAAATAGTGTCAACCTGATGTGAGCTGGAGCATTTAAATTTCTCCTCGAAGGACATTTCTAGAAACAGTTTCTTCAGCATTCCATTTGGCATGCTTTTGGAAAGCCAGGTTTGCACATTCTGTTGCCTTTCAAGCTTTGATTTTCTCATCTCTGGAATGGTATAGTCTGTTGCATCCGATTCAGATTTTCTAAAAGATAAAAACAAAGAATTGTGATTCAATTGATGAGATTATTTTGATCCTCTCTCTGAAAAAGTGGCAGAAACAATTGTGAAAGAGAAAAAAGTTTAAGATTGAAATGAAATAAATGTAAAAACAAAAAGAATGATGCCAAATTAGCGAGTTATCACAAGTTAAAAGAAATGTTGCTAGTTTTTTAAGTAACCATTCATGTGCAATAATCTTGTGAAAATTTAAATTGCAAATTCAAGGCAAAGAAAGATAAAAAAAGATGTCATAAACCTATGATATCAAAAAAGCACTTATTTTCACTAATGAGGGTTTGGGATCAATCCTTACTACAACACCTAAATAAAAGTACCATGAACATTACATTATATGCCTCTTCTATGTTTCAAAGTCCTCTTGTTGGCACTTGTAGGACATAGTTGACTCTAGAAATTATTGATCAATTGGTCTCAATAACCTTGACCTTTGGTCAAGTTATGCAATCCTGAACTAAACTTGTTGTGCAAAAATTAACTGACCTTTAGACCCCAAAATCGATAGGTTTATTTCTTACCACAAGTGCAAGCCATCCACAAAGTTTGGTCAAGGAAATTAATCTGAGTTATTGTGCAAAACCCATTTTTCTTTCAGTAACAATAACCCCAACCTTTGACCCCAAAATCAATATACCTCTTCCATACCTTAAGTGCAAGCACTCCACACAATTTGCTCAATGTATGTGGTCTTTAACTAAAGATATTATCCAAAAACCAATTTTCTTCTTTCAATCATAGTGAATCTGACCTTTTGACAAAGTGTAAGCTAACTGCACAAATTCTGCAATGAGCATTATGATGTGCTCAACCTGAGTGCTGTATTGCATCACTCTCATATTCTTCTTTTTAAATTTTTAAAGCACAATTGATTTATCCTTTTTCTGGTTCGACATGTTTTAAAGTTTAAAAAGATCCCTCTCCTCTAATATTTGTCCGTCATTTAACATCCATGAGTCACATCGTTAAAGCCTGTTTCACTTAACATCTGGTATAGTATAGTTTAAAGTATAAACAGTAGAACCTGTCTTGAAAGACCACCCCTTCTGCCACAAATTAACGGTCTCTTAAGACAGGTGGTCTCTCATGACAGGTCATAACACTATGTAATCAATAAATCTGTGTATGGAGAACCTGGTCTCTCAAGACAGGTGGTCTCTCAAGACTGGTTTTACTGTACTGGTCCGTTACCCAATTCTATTCATTATTAAAATAAATCCGTGAGATAAGTTTTCAAACTGAAGAAACCCATCTGTTTTCTTGGAAATGTGTCATATACGGCTGCTATAAACAGAAATAAGGAAAGTACATGTAGATCTATGATGGAACAATGTAGTTTTACACTATTCTTATGCAGCAGTCTTCTTTTTTAGAATATTTTCAAATTTATATGATGTGTGGGATTAACGAAATGATAATAAAAACGACAAAACGCAAGTTTTTATTGCTCTATTTTTATTTATTTTTAATGTACCAAAAAAGTGTTATCCATATACAGGCGAGCATAAGACGTAACTAGGTGAAAAAAAGCATAATGATTATGCCAAAAGTATAATGGTTGGCAGGTATGTAATAATAATAATAATAATAATAATAATAAACACTTTATTTTATGAGGGTATCTCAGTTAGTATAATATACTATTCTCCCCTGAGACCCTCAGGATACATTAAGTATAAAAGCACAAAGTGTATATGATATGTATTAACAGAGCAAATTGGAGAGCAAATATTTCAATATTTAAAATGACAACTGCCCTTCATGATAATGGTTATACAATTTTGTTTTGAACACATTTAGATTTGTTTTTAAATCTGGTTAGGCCAGGTGGCTGAAGCCCCAACCATAACCAAACCAGTCTGAGGTCAGCACAGTCAAAGACCAACTCTTCTGCCACAAATTAATGGTCTCTCAAGACAAGTGATCTCTCATGACAGGTCATAACACTATGTAATCAATAAATCTATGCATGTTTATAGCAGCCGTATATGACACATTTCCAAGACCAGGTGGCTGAAGCCCCAACCATAACCAGACCAGTCTGAGGTCAGCACAGTCAAAGACCAACTCTTCTGCCACAAATTAATGGTCTCTCAAGACAAGTGATCTCTCATGACAGGTCATAACACTATGTAATCAATAAATCTATGCATGGAGAACCTGGTCTCTCAAGACAGGTGGTCTTTCATAGCAGTGGTCTCTCAAGACAGGTTTTACTGTATTACCTATTCTCCTAATGTTAATGTTATTGGAGAATGCATTCAAATGAGAAGGCAAATTTTTAGTAAATTATGTTTTTCTGAGAACACTTACCCAATCACATTAATAATAATAATAATAATAATAATATTAATAATAATAATAGGCTGCTGCATTACTCAGGGTTCCACCAAATATCTGTTTTTTTCCTCATGACTTCTCAATGACAAATTTAAGATTTTCCATGACTAAATTCTTTAATGTTTACAACAAAAAGCCCAGAAAGTTGGATCTGTACACAGGAGACAATGATAATATTGATCAACATGATAATAAAGGTAACCACATAATCAACATTTTGGTCAAGGTGGCCTCCTCCTCCCCTTCCAGTTATCCGATCCAACCACTTTAACACTTAGACTGACTAATAAGTAAAGGGAGAGAAGGGTCGAATCCCCGATAATGTTTAAAACTTTCTGTGCAGTACACATGCCTATTGCGTGTGTGCCATTTGCAAGTGTGGGAACAATTTTAATTTAAATATTAATTAAAAAAAACGGTTTAACCAAGACTCAGCCTTAAAACCACCCCCAGCACCCATAAAAACAGCCTAACAAATACTCATCCTAAAACAGTCTCCCTGGCTCCCCCAAAACTGGCCTGTCAAACACCCAGAACAGCAAACTATTTAAACATATTTAACTGTAACATATTCAAAGTTACCTGGACTTTAAGAAATATGAAGTTTGAAATTAAGAGTGTAAACATGAAATAAATTTGCATGGTGCACATCACACAAAACACAAGAAACTCACATTAAATTCCGTTGTCGGAGTGAATTCAGCACGAAATCTATGGGTTGAATGTCATTTTCTCCAAGAAGTTCATTGCCATCATTGGACTGGACTGAAGTTTGTCTCGCCCAGGTCTTCACTTTCAAGTCATCTTTGAAAAAATGACAAACAAGGATATTATGAATGCTACATTATACACCTGGCCCATGTTTGATAGTCCCCCATGCAGGCACTAGCCGGGCATGGTCGACTCTGGAGAATATTGACCAATGGGTCTCCATGACCTTTATGTGATTCTGAACTAAACTTACTGAGCAGAAACCATTATTTTCTTATTATTCTTACCATGACATTAATCTCTTTAAAATAGGTTTCTTTCTCACCTTAAGTGCAAGCTTTCCACAATGTTTGCTCAAGCAACTTACTCTATAACAAAAGTTATTATGCAAAATCCAGTTTTCTCCAGCAATAATTACCTTTACCTTTTCCCTTTTTACCCCCAAATCAATATGCCTCTTCCATACCTTAAATGCAAGACTCCACAAACTTTAGTTATGATATGTGGTCAAGAGGTAAAGTTATTCTGCAAAAACCATTTGTTTTTCTTTTAGTCACAATGATCTTCACCTTTGACCCCCCAATTCAACAGGCATCTTTCTTACCTAAAGTGTAAGCCATTCACAGACTTTGATGAAGGTACATGTGTGAGAACTGAAATTTCTGTGCAAAGAAATTTTTCATTTTTTTTCAGCCATATTGACTTTGATCTTTGACTCTAAAATCAACAGACTTCTATATTACAGGTGAGTTTTTCAATTGAACAAGTTTCTTAATATTATCATCAGATATATTTCACCCTATTATATTACAACAGTCAAAATGAGGCTGAATGTAGTTCTTGTAAAAAGTGGCTTGGTATTGTTTTGGTTTTGTACTGGGCATATAAAAAAGTTTAATCAATGATTACATAGCTCATCTCTGCTTTCCATAGTCTCCAGTAGCCATTGTAAAGATTATCATGCAGAAAATAAATTCAGACTAAAGTGATCTTAACCCCTTTTCTAAGTAAAGATTTTTTTCGATTTGTTAAAAAAAACTGAACTTTGAATCATTTAAAAAAATTTAATTTGAACTTTTAATTGACACTACATAGCAACTATTGTGCTGACATATTGTGGACCTACCTTCCTACCTACCTACCTATCTACCTACCTACTGTGACAAGGCAAAAAGACATAAAATAATAAAAAAAACAACATTCTTTTCTATCATCTCAAAGTAGAGGTAATAAGTTGATAAAAAACAACAGATTAATGTAGTATTTGTATTATTATTTTTAAACCATTGTTCTAAAATCTGCTTGAAAAGCTATTATCAATGTCCACCCCAGAAGCTAGATTTTACTGGGTGAAAGTCACAGGCTTTGAGTAACTTTGGAGTGACAGCCTGCAGTCCATAGTTCATCCATCAATAATTACCTTTTAATTACCACAGGTGAGGCCGCACATGAAATGCATGCAGCAGACAGTCCATTCACATAATTCCTGTACTCATTCACATGTACAATACACAGTTATCCCCTGAGGGTAAAATATCACAATATACAATTGTTATGACTCTATGGTGTAAAAAAAATGTAACAGAAAGAAAGTGAAACCAACAAATCGAGTAAAAATCAACAAGCAATTTGTTTCTAGACAATTAATATGAAAATCAAAAGGTACTTACAATATTGTGAACTAAATTCCAAAAATAATCCAGAATGCAATAATCACAAATCCTAAAATGCAGAATGTTCCGAATGAATTACTGTATCCTTGAATGTGCTGATGTGACAATGGTCTTTAATGTCCTGGAGTGACAGTAGTCTTAATGTGATGATGTACCAAAATGAAGTACTCCAGAATATCTTTGAATAAGTTCACACAAATCCCAAAATCATCAATTCAAAATCCAAAATCCAAAAGTCTATGAGCACTTTTATAATCCAATGAATATTTTAAATAATTCCTCTCTCTGAATTTGGAATGATTTTTCACAACTGTAATGACTCTTTATAGACTGACAGTAACGTTGAAACTGAAAGCTGTCCACTAAACATATTATATATAAAGATAGGTAACATGACAATGTTCTAGAAAAATATATGGTGTATGCAACTTTTAACACACAACTCTAAAGGAAATTCTAGTTTTATCTGTAAAGAAAATCAACCCTGACCTCAAATTAAATAAACAACTTGTTTACCAAAACCATCCTTGAACTCAAATACTAAGTAAAACAACCTAATTCAAGGACAACAGCTAAACATGTAAACCTTATACATAACATATAAGGTTTGAACAAATATTAAAGTCAAGAAACATTTATAATTTCCTAAAATATTAATAATATTATATAAACATCATACATAACACAATGTATCATTAATATAGAAAGTTTACCATTGAATAAACATATTTATTCCAACTACCAACTGCACTGGTCGGAAAGGGCATTCTGAGTAGGCAGGATGTATATAGGTCAAGCATGGATGAATTTTTTTTATCATAAACACAAATACTTAACCCATGTTAGTAAAGCATAAAATGTAGGTCACAGTGACCTTCTTTGGTTTTAAGCGTGTAGTAGTAAAAGAGATGTATCCAATTATCAAGTTTTATGATGGAAACATGAATAGCACCCAATAAATGAACTTTAAACACAAAATCTGAAGAAAGTCAGTGAACATAAAATATTGGTCACAAAGACCTTTTGGGGGAAAATAGATGTAGAACTTGTCAAGATGCACCCACTCACCAAATTGCATGATTCTAGGTAAGATAGTATGCATACAACATGCCAAAAACTTATGTGGTCATGTGGTTAAAAAATTAACCAAAGCCAGTAAAATATGAAATATAGTTCATGATGAGTGTTGTTTGTTGTAAGGGTGTGGTAGTAACAGAGATGCATATCATCAACAATTTCACAATTTCAAGCATGAATAGTGCCTGAGAAATGATCAAATACAAAATCTAATCCAAGTCAGTGAAGCATAAAATATGGTCTATATTGACCTACTACTGAAGTGAGGGAGTAGTGCTCATCAAGGTGCATCCCTAAGTTTTATTATTCAATATAGTATAGTATGCACAGAGCATGCCAAAAATCTAGGTGGTCATGAGTTAAATGCAACAATTTAGCCTAAGCCAGTAAAATGTGAAATATGCAAGTTACAGTGACATTCTTTTGTGACAAAGGGGTGGTTCTAATAGAGATGCATATAATCATCTTGTTTGAGGAGTCTAGCAGGAATAGAACTTAAGAAATAACCAAAGTCAGTGAAGCATGAAATATTGGTCACACTGGTCTACTCTTGAGATGAGAGTATAGTACTCATCAAGATGCATTCCCTCATCAAGATTCATGAATCTAGGTATCACAGTATATATACAGAGTGCAAAACTTATTTTGTCATGACTTAAATGCATAAACTTAACCTATGCCAGTAAAATATGAAATGCAGGTCACAGTAATATTCTTTTGTGGTATGGGTGTGGTACTAATAGAGATACATACATTCATATAGTTTGATGATTCAACCATGAACAGAGGTTGTGAAATAAACTTAAACCACAAAATATAACCCAAGTCAGTGAATCATGAAATATAGGTCCCAGTGACCTACACTGAGATGAGGGCGTAGTACTCATAAAGTGCACCCCCTCACAAACTTTCATGATTCCAGGTATAACAGTATTTATACAGTGTGCAAAAGACCTGAGCTACCCTGCAGTTAGGTGCTATGAAACCGACTCCAAATTTGCCTTGGACCTAGGAAGACAGAATGGCTGACATTCAGTGAGGGTGTACATATGTATATACTTTATCTGTGTGCATGCCAATAACTT
Source organism: Margaritifera margaritifera (assembly GCA_029931535.1). Taxonomy (NCBI): domain Eukaryota; kingdom Metazoa; phylum Mollusca; class Bivalvia; order Unionida; family Margaritiferidae; genus Margaritifera; species Margaritifera margaritifera. The sequence goes on along the minus strand of JAQPZY010001499.1, from coordinate 511,789 downwards.
ACCTTGACCTTGTAGAGGTGACCTACAAATATAGTTGTTCATCATCAATCAGATTTTATGTGATAAGGATACTATCACTGTTGAAAGGTAATTAAAACAATAAATAGCCCTTTTTGTGACCTTTTATCTACTAATGACCTTGACCTTTGAGCTAGGGACTTGACTACTGTATGACAATGTGTGGACTTGGGTAAAGTTTTATCAAATTATCTGTAGAGATTGCAAAATGGCAGCCTAGATAAGGAACTAAGCCATCAACTTACACTACCTTTGTTGTGACCTTGGCCTTAGCTGAATATGCAATACACTGTCAAATCTGGATCTATAAAAGGTTAAAGTTTCATTAAAATATCTTCAAAGGTTCATAAGGTATACCTGTACAAGGATAGAAGTCACTGATTTTATCTTTTTCCTTGTTGTGACTTTGTGGCGGGGGTAAGACTATGGTATGTGACACTATCTAGTCATGATATATAACTGATTTAAAAATTTCATTCAAATATCTTCATTGCTCCAAAAGTTATAGCAAGACAAGGATACAAGTGGAAGTTAACCTGTACTTTGTTGTGACCTTTACCTTGTGGCACAAAAGTGTGGACACATTGGTCAGATCTGAACTATTTTCAAACAGAATCAAATAAATGTTGCAAGAAGTGTATTAGTGAAAAATCTGTGTCAATGTCATCATTCAAGAGTAGTGATAACAAGATTTTTGGTGCCATGTTGGAGTTCAGATGAGCAACCTTGTTAATTCAGAACCAGCTACGTATTGTTATAATAGTGTTTAAAACAAAAGCCCATGTTGACAGGATCATATGTTCAGAAGTAGCCATATCAAGATTTTCAGGGTGGCTTTCAAAATAACCATTCTGAAGGTTGGATCAACATCATTTTAATACTGAACAACTATATATTGCAAGAACAAAGTGGCTTTAAAAAAAAGGTATCCATGGCTCAGGAGAATTAACTGTGATGAAATTGGTCAAATTTTGGAAGGTCTGATTGGTATCATTTCATTTAGGACCAACTACATATAGTAAAAAGTGTTTTAAGTGAAAACTAAATGTCAATAGCACCATCTCTTACAGAGGAGAGGTGTGATACAATTTTCAAAATGGCCACTATGACAGCCATACTGGATTATTCATGACCAACTACATAATAAAACCCCATATTGCTACAACTATCCATTCAGGACATGCTGCTGCAACAGGATTTTCCAGATGGCCACCATGGCAATTGAATTGGAGGTCCGATAGCACCGTTTTCGTTCAGGACTAACTAGATATAATAAGAAGTCTTTTGGTGAAAACCCCATGTGTACATGTCCATCTGTAAAGAAGAAGTAGAGAGAACAAGATTTGCAAGAGGCCACCATGGCAGCAACATGGGAGGTTTGATCAGTAGCATTATATCTTACAGTGAAAACCACATGTTTATTTGTTCACTTGTTAAGAAGTAGAAATAACCACATTTTCAAGAAGGCTGTCATGGCAGTCACATTTGATGTCAGGATGGCACCATTATCACTCTAGACCAACTAGACACGATAAGAAGACTTTTGGTGGCAACCCCATGTCCATATGACCATCCATTCAGAAGGAGTAGTAATAACAAGATTTTCAGGATGGTCACCATAGCAGCCATATCGGATGTCAGATCAGCACTAATTTCATTTAGGACCAATGAGACATCAAACATCTTTTAGTGAAAACTGCATGTTAATATGACCATCCATTCAGGAATAGCAGTGATAACAAGATTTTCAAAATGGCTATCATGGTGGCCATATTGGATGTCCAAGGCCCCAATTTCATTACGGACCAACAAGACTTGGGATGAGTGTTTTCTATGAGAATGCTTTGACAATATTTCATTTATCAAAAGTTCATATTTACCAAGTATGCAAGGAAGTGACAGGCATCATGAATATCGCTCCAGAAATGAAAGAGTGAATGGTGGATGGATGATGAGCAGACAGATGGACAAAATGTTAAAAATACTGAAACAGAATAATTGTGAATTACAAAAAGCACATCTACATCACTAGTCTCATAAGTGTACCAAATTTCATAGAGATGGAGCTTTACTTTGGAACGAAAGTGTGGATAATGGATTGATGGATAAACAAATAGACAAAAACATTAAAAGTACTGAAACTGAAGACTTATGGACAGATAGGGGGGATTATGAACAGACAGACAGGCAAACAGACATAAGGCTAGTGATTCCACCCAATTACATAGCAATGTTTTAGTAAATTATGTTTTTCTGAGAATATTTACCTGATAACATTAACATTAGGAAGAAGCTCCACTAGGTATCGAATGCAGCAATCATGAAAATGATGAAAATATTGTCTTTCTGACTCTATATAACATATAGAGAAAGGAACGAAACTCCTACCCATTACCTCTGCTAGGTGGCTATGGTTCTTTACTCATTTTTAGCTTGAGTGATACATCAACAGGGATGCTTGCATTTGTGGGGAGGTGTTGGAGAGTTTAACAGTAATGTGATTGGGTAAGTATTCTTGGAGAAACATAATTTACTAAAAAAAACATTTTCTCCTTTGAATACATTCCCCGATCACATTAATGTTAGGAAAATTGGCAACAGGAGGAGGCAATGCCGAGTATCATACCCCTATCATGGCTACCCTTCGACTATATTTGACTACCCTTAAACTATATTCCTTATACGAGGATAAAATGCTCTCGTAATATGAAACCAGCACCACTGATGGTCACATAGGCTGTGATCTCATATACCCAGCAAAGGGACTCAGAGACTTTCCTTACTGAATAACAATTCCAGATGAATATGGAGAAAGCACTGTTCTATTGCCATTTTATGGCTGTGCTGACTTAAACTGGTCTGGTGACAGTCTTGGCTGCAGCCACTGGACCTACCAGATTCAATTATCATCTCTGCAAATCTAGAGAAGGTTGACTGTATTTTCAAGCAACTGCTTCTATTATGTCTCTGATTGCAATGTTCTGTTCTAATGCTAGGCTTGCCGATATAGGTCTGATTTCAAGAGATGAGATGTTCATGATGTGTATCTGATCTCTTGAGATCTCTGAGTATGCTGAAACATATTACCCACTTAAGTCATGATTCAAGGGCTTGGGTGGTTATATCCTCCTTCCCCAGTTTCATTGGAAGAAAGAGGGATTGTTGGGCCCAACTGAACTTCGCCATCCACTTCAAGTAGTGTTTGAGGGAAAGTACCAGATACTGCATCACTGCCTCTTTAGACTTATTGATGGAGGAAACGGGGTGGATGACCCCTCTTTGATTGCCCGCTGATGGCAACCTGTTCTTTGCTATGAACCCTGGTTGTGTCACAAGGACTATGGACCCATCTGATCTGAACTGCAGATAGTTTGGGTACACTGAAAGGACATGTAACTTGCTGATCCTGCATGCTGGAGTTATGGCTATCATAAAACATGTTTTGTATGAAAGCAGCTTCAACGAGGTTCTGGCAAAAACGTATGTCAGTACCCACGACAGATTCCATTTTGGAAGCAGGGTGAGAGATTTTGGCCTATTTAAGTCAAAACTGGCTAATGGGTCTGATAAATCTTTATCGTGACTGACATCCACTCTGCCATGATGCCTGAGTGTGTCAAAAAATCACAAAAGAAGCCAAGTCTAGCAAAGACAAAGTTGTGACAATGTTCCACACTAACCTGGAGGTGGCATGTAGAACATTCTTATCCACCTTATAGAACAGAGGGTTGGACATATTCACTGCTGCAATGTTCTTATGCAAGGAGAGTAGCTCAGTACTAATTGTTGAAGAGTAGGATGGAACCAGCATAATGAAAAAGATGCTGGTAACTGGCTTTTGAAAAAGAAATCCTTGGAAATGCCAGATCCCGTATTTGGTCTGTCAAGAAGTTGGAAATTTCTCTGACCTTCACTGACTGAAGAAAGAGATGGAAAGATGTCATCCATGTGCACTGAGACCCTGACCTTATAGGCCTGGCTTGTCACTTGCGGGGGTGTGCACTTGGAAATCAGCAAAGCCCTACAGATCTCTTCCACAGCTGCCTTGAAGCTAAACTCCATCTGCTCCATTGTAGGATCAGAGTATGTGAAGTCCTCCTCTGGCATTATGTTTACACCAGTGTAGAACATTCCCTGGGGCAGGGACAAGGTATGGCCATTGTCCCTGTGTAAGGCCTGGCATCTCCCAAATGAGTACACCATAAAGAGTTGACTTGATGGTTACATCATTGGCCAGGCAAGAACTACAGCTTGTTTTGCTGTTCCAGTACATATTGCTGGGAGGTTTGGTGCATGGACGGCTCGGCTATGGACTGGATTGATGGGCCATTTAATTGGCTCATCAGTTGGCTCAATAGGCTTCTGACTGGTAGAGAAATGAATGGATCAGCTAGCTGGATCCCCATATAACTCCATGTATCATGGTGTGGTCAGCTGGCATGCAGCCTGGCTTGCTGAAATGGCAGATTCATATTCAGTCATGAACCAGTATGGCCAGATGGTTGGCTTGGCTAGCTTGTGTACAGTGGTGTACAGCCTGGATGGACAGCAAAATGGATCATCAAAGTCAGAAATATACCCCATGTGCTCAGACTAACAGGCCCTAAGGCCAAGCTCAGACATGCAAGGGGACTTGTACCTCATTTGGCTATATAAATAAAGGGAAGACAGTCTCCTGATATCTCCAAGCTATCATTGGAAAATTGTGAAATACCACTGGGGACAAATTTACCCCATGCCAGCAACTGTGTCATTGTCTCTTGCACTAGTAGTCTCATCTGTGGCTCTCTCATTGCCCGTGAAGAGAGCAAGACTAGCAATTCTGCAACCCTTTGTTCTTCTCTCTCAAGCTGACTGGATGTAATTGTCACAATCAGCATTGTTTGCATCACCTTCGATGGGGTGGGGTGGGGTAGGGGAGCACCATAACATATCCCACTACACTGGCCAGTGACAACATTTTAGGATGTAAACTCAGCATGTCGCATTCCATCATTCTGGACTTGTCATGTCTCTCTTTGCTCTTAAGTCCTTTTCTAAGTATGGTTGACCAGATACCTTCTGACCACAACACACAAACATTGCATATTGTATTTGAAGAACACTTTGTACATGCTAGACATGTCTCATGCATGTCCCCTATAGCTTTAAATTGCTTGCATTTAAAGCACTTCATTGCCATTATCTATCTCTCTCCAGAAATGACAAGAATGACCAAAAATTAATAAAATATCAACCCAAAAGTGTTCACATATACAAATAATCAATGCTTATGACTTCAAAAGCGAGAAAAATACAGGCAGAGTGCGCAAAACAATAAAAAATGGCCACCCATACTAACATGAAGGTCATAAGAAGAAAAACAAAAAAAAGAAGTCCACTACTATGAAAAATTCACATAATTATCAACAAATTCTAAAAGCTAATGATTACAACATGTAGTCAATGCCTTTACACTAAAAACTATACTGACTTTTGTTGATTGACGATTGAAAACTCTGGTGATATTATTTTGACCTGAGAGCTGAGAGGCACAGGATATGATGAATATATATATTCACAAGAAATGAAATTTGTACAATTCATTGAAAATATGTTGCCTGCATTTATTAAACATCTTGAAAGTTACTTAGTGCTAAATGGTAGTCTTTCCCTTGGAGTTACTTAGTGTTGAAAGAGTTAAGGGAGTTCTTGTGTGGAAACTAAAGTGGGTGTCTGAAAATCAAGGGCTATAACTGCAATAAACAATGCAAAACACTATCAATCAAACTCTGCCAAGGTCTCAAGAAAATCAAGCTGAATACCAAATTTAGTTGAAACCCAATAATAATAAATGCTGACAACTGAACTCAGCCAAGGTCTCAAGAAAATCAAGCTGAATACCAAATTTAGTTGAAACCCAATAATAATAAATGCTGACAACTGAACTCAGCCAAGGTCTCAAGAAAATCAAGCTGAATACCAAATTTAGTTGAAACCCAATAATAATAAATGCTGACAACTGAACTCAGCCAAGGTCTCAAGAAAATCAAGCTGAATACCAAATTTAGTTGAAACCCAATAATAATAAATGCTGACAACTGAACTCAGCCAAGGTTTCATCAATATAAAGCTGCATACCAAATTTGGTTGAAATCTAATAATAAATACTGGAGTTGTTGTGCAGAAAGGAAAGGGAGTGGGTCAGTGTATTATGGGATATAACTCTGCTATACAATGACATAGAGTGCAGACAATGAAACTCAGCTGCTTACCAAATTTGGTTAAAATCCAATAGTAATTAAAGAGTCATTGTGCTAAAATCAAATTGGGATGGACAGATGGATGGAAGGACAGACACAAGGGACCATATGATGTCCCCTTTTTTTAAACACAAAGTGGTGGAGAATAAAGTGAAAAAATATTTGTTGTGCTTCTGCAAAGTCCAATACTATTTCTTAGAAATAAAGACTGATAATATTACACTGTGGTACATATTTATGTAATTACACTGTGGTACATATTTATATAATTACACTGTGGTACATATTTATGTAATTACAGTGGTACATATTTATGTAATTACACTGTGGTACATATTTATATAATTACACTGTGGTACATATTTATATAAATACACTGTGGTACATATTTATGTAATTACACTGGTACATATTTATGTAATTACACTGGTACATATTTATGTAATTACACTTGTACATATTTATGTAATTACACAGTGGTACATATTTATGTAATTACACTGTGGTACATATTTATGTAATTACACTGTGGTACATATTTATATAATTACAGTGTGGTACATATTTATATAATTACACTGTGGTACATATTTATATAATTACACTGTGGTACATTTTTATGTAATTACACTGTGGTACATATTTATGTAATTACACTGTGGTACATATTTATGTAATTATACAGTGGTACATATTTATGTAATTACACTGTGGAACATATTTATATAATTACACTGTGGTACATATTTATGTAATTACATTAACATCATCATATTCATAGATGCTTATTCTTCTTACCATCTCCCTCTGAACTATTGAGATAAGTCCCAAGAAACTCTGCAAATGCCCCATCTTGTTCCATTAGCTCCTCATAGGACCCTATCTCTGATATGGTGCCCCCAGACATCACCACAATAAAGTCCACCTTGGGCAACAAGTGAACACCATGGGTCACCAACACTCGAGTCTGAGAAAAAAAGGAAAGAATATGTGTATTTATGTATTTATGATAATCTGTTTTCCTGTACTAAAAATGTCTCACCTTTTCAAAACAATTAACAAGACAATTAAAAAACCTACAATTCAAAGTCGCAGAAGTACCTACTCTTTTAAAAATACAAACAAGATATGCTAACTATTGGTAAGCACTTTTGAACTTAATACAGTCAACCTGCTTGAAAAAGTCAACTCTACTAAATAATCACCCATTATACACAGCCACTTTTCAAAATCCCTAAATAAACCTTTTTTCAGAAATAAACCTCTAGTAAGCATCCAACTGGCTAGGAGGAGGGAGGGAAGCGCTTTTATCAGAGATGGCTACCTAAGAAACATTATAGTATACTTCCAAAACAATGGTCTATTATATAGGAAAAGTAGCACATTTAATCTCAATACACCCTTGATATCATTCAATTCTCCTACCAAACATCCTTGCTAGGATTCACCAAAACACCCATGCTAGGATTCAATTCTCTTACCAAAACACCATTGCTAGGAATTCAATTCTATTACCAAAACATCTTTGCTAGGATTCAACTCTCTTACCAAAGCACCATGCTAGGATTCAATTCTCTTACCAAAACACCATGCTAGGATTCAATTCTCCTACCAAAACACCATTGCTAGGAATTCAATTCTATTACCAAAACACCCTTTCTAGGATTCAAATCTCTTTCCAATGCACCATGCTAGGATTCAAATCTCTTACCAAAGCACCCATGCTAGGATTCAAATCTCTTACAAAGCACCCATGCTAGGATTCAAATCTCCTACCAAAACACCCTTGCTAGGATTCAAATCTCTTACCAAAGCACCCATGATAGGATTCAATTCTCTAACCAAAACATCCTTGCTAGAATGCATTTCTCCTACCAAAAAGATATTATAAATTTGTCAAAATAATAAGAAAAATTTTAAGATATGTCTATTAATAATCAAACAATGGTTACATTTACGGGTAAATAATTTTAATGTTGATGGTAAGACTAATATTCTATATTTACCTTTTCTTTCAAAAGGCCATTATCACTGATAACTTTATCAAAGATATATTTTCCAACATGGGAGTCAATAGCACTTAGGGGATCATCTAGAAGATAAATGTCTGAGTCAAAATACACAGCCCTGGCAAGACTGATTCTCTGTTTCTGCCCTCCACTCAAATTGATACCCTGAAAATGCAAAACTGAACCAGTAAAATATGGTGTTATCAATAAAAAATATTGCATGATTTGCAACATTGATTTGTTTTCATCTCACATTTTAAAATGTATCATTAGGATAAACTAATTTCAGAATCTTTGCCATAAAAGAAATAGAATGCACTGCATACATAAGCAAATTGCAACAAATTTAGCAAACTCACACAATTTGCTACAGGGATAAGGACATAAAAACTGTGTAATACAATTTTTTTAAATATATATTTGTTTAGATGGCATTGAAAAACTTTGAAATAAAAATGTTCCTAGAAATTTGCAGATCCTAAAATGTTCAGAAAAAAAAAAGAAATCAGAAAAAAAGTATGAAAACATTTGTTTTTGTTTTAAAAATTATGAAAACATTTGTTTTGGTTTTAATTAAGCAATAGACTGATCTATTTAAAGTCTGAGAACAAAAAATGTATAATGAGATGTACCTTTTCTCCAATCTCAGTCATGTCCCCTCCTGATAGAACACTCAAAACATCGGTAAGAGCGCATTCCTGTATCACTTCATCATATTTTTTCTTATCCATCTCTTTTCCAAACAAGATGTTGTTCCTTAAGGTGGCATTTTGAATCCAGGCTTGTTGGGAAACATAAGCTACACTCCCCTGAAATAAAGTCAACAGTAATCAACCTTTTATGACAATGATTTCTGATATAGTGATTGCTCTCTCATGAGACCCACTCTCAAACAAGACCACACAAATCAGGGAGCCACCTTATCCCACATCAAAGAAGCATACTCTAATCTTTATACTTTTACACAAAAGCCATCAATGACAGAAGTCCACCTTTTCTGAAGAAGCCAATAAAACCCTAAGTTTAACAGTCTTCTATGTAGGCACCAAGTAGAATATCATCAGTCTCAATGACTTTGGGTCAAGGTATGTGGTCCTGAAATAAACTTGCTGTACAGAAACCATTATCTTCTTATTAGACTTAATGTGACCTTGACCTTTGGATCCCAGAATCTAAAGGTTTCTTTGTATTGTTAAGTGCAAACCATCCACAAAGTTTTGGTCAAGAAATTTATAACAGAACAAAAGTTACTGCACAAAATCCATATTTCTTTTAGTCATGATTACCTTAACTTTTCACCTTTTGACCCCATCCCCCCAATCAATAGGCCTCTTCTATATCTTAAGTGCAAGCCTGCCACAAACATTGGTCAAATTAGGTGGTCTAGAGTTAAGACTATTATGTACAACTTGTTTTTCTTCTATGTACAGTGACCTTGACCTGTTTGATCCCAAGATGAATATTCTTCTTTCTTACCGAAACTGTAAGCCATCCACATACTATCGTGAGGGTACATGGTCAAGAACTGAAACTTTTATGCAGAAATAACTGTCCATTTTTCTGCCACAGTGACCTTGACTTTAGACTTTTTAATCTCAAAATGAACAGGTTTCTACCCTACTCCAAGTCAGGGTTTGAAATTGATGCTAGCAAGCAAGCAATTTGCTAGTTACAATTCTGATATGCCAGTAAATTACTAGCTGAAAAAAAATCTACAAGTTTTTTTCCAGTGATATTTTGTAATAAAAATATGAAATATGCTAGGACATTGAAAATAGCCTGATTTTTGCAAGTTGAAATTATTACATGTACAACTTGTTATGTATATTGAATTTATAATACGTGTCCAATCATGTTGTACTTTAGTCAGATTATGGTAGTTTTTGTTAACAACATGTTTACATAGCATTTGAGTTCAAGGCCAGTTTTGTTAGCAGCTGGACTGTTATTTCCATGTCTTGTTGTGACAAAAGTCAGGTACACAAAGTAATTTTCCATTAGAATTACTCATATTGTGATGTGACATAGGTCATGTAGTCATGTGTATTTATATATGGATTTTGGTAAACAAATTAATTCCGTTCTATAATTTCGATTGTAAAATATCAGGCTGTAAGGAATTTATTTTAGTTGTGTTGTTGGAATCAGATATAATTTGAGAGGAATTATTCATCTAAAATACTAAAGTGCTCACCCATTTTTGGATGAATACAGTATTTTGGGATTTATGTGAACTCATTCAAATACATTCTGGATTACATGATTGTGGTACATCAGGATATTCAAGACTTGTGGTACATCATGACATTCAAGGCTACTGGAATTCATTTGGAACATTATATATTTTTGGACTTGTGATTAGGACACAGGATTATTTGGACTTTAATTCACGTTATTGTAAGTGTCTTTTGAATTTTCACTTTGTTGAGAAATAAATTGCTTGTTGATTTTATTGGATTTTGTTGGTTTCACTTTCTTTCTGTTATATATTTGTAGGCCTTAACAGAGTTATAAAAAACTATCAAAATACTGCCAGTACTGAAAAGAGTTAATATCAAGCCCTGCAAGTGCAAGCCATTCACAAAGTTTAGTCCAAATCTGTGATGTAGAACAAATGTTACTGTGTGGAAACCAATTTTCTTTTTTCAGTCACAGTGACCTTGACTTTTACATTTTGACTCCCAAATCAATAAACTTCTGCCTTACTCCAAGTGCAAGCCATCCAGAGTTTGATCCATGTCTGTGATTTAGAACCAATGTTATTATGCACAAAACATTTTTCTTCTTTGAGTTACAGTGACCTTGACTTTTGACCTAGGCACTAACTGCAATTTTTGACAATAAAACTAGAAAAAAGTTTCATTTACAGTTTTGATCATGATTGTCTTCAAATTCAACAAATAGGGGCCATATCTTTTGGTATTTTCTAGAGAAAAAAAATGGAATCCATGCCTGACCCTGTGTTATAAGTGGGTTCACAAGTTATTTAGGTGCGAGTCATCGAGGGAGAGGTGTACAAGGGATCATCTCAAAATGGGAATCCATTGTAGCTCAGTTGGTCGAACATCAGACTCATAATATAAGGGTCATGGGTTTGATACCTGCCCAGGCCAGTCTGGGTCAGCTGCCCTGGTGTGTCCTTGGGAATTGCATTTAGCTCCCCTTTCCTTTGCATGTTAGAGCCAATAATGTGTTAAAAGTGCCATTAAAACCCACAAAAACAAACAAAAAACAAAATCACCTCAAAATTGCTGTGCACTACAAACATGGTGTGATGAAAATCACCTGATCAGAGGATACAGAAAGTAGCAGCATAGAATTATTTACTAGTTACTTATAATATCACAATCATATTGCAAATTTCATAAACATGCAAGTAAAACTAGAAAAATGGTGAGCAATTTTCTCACCTAAATGTACCCCCACCTCAATTGCATCCTGCTCCTAAACCCATGATAGTGACAAGTCTATTGTCAAAATGTACAATGATTTGTCAACATACGAATCTTCTGATGATGACCATAATATGTACCAAGTTTCACAGCAATCCACTAAAAACTGCAAGAGTAACTGCATTCACAAAATTCAGAAATATTGCATCGAGTTGTAAGTAAAAAAATCAAATACTCTTACAAAAATAATGGGAGCATAAAGATTTGTCAAGATCTGCATCTTTAAATATGTACCAAGTTTCACAGGAATCCATACAAAACTGCAAGACAATTTGCATTCACAATAGTCTGTCTTACACTGCATTCAGTTGCTAGACATAAAGGGCAATAACTCTGACAAAATTTGCAAGAGAACCATGATTTGTCAATGTGTACATCTTCAGAGAATGATAACATGTACAAATTTTCATGGTGATCCACTGAAAACTGAGACTAGTTCTGTTTACAAGATTGTTATTCTCTACAGCCAGTTCCAAGTCAAAAAGAGCAATAACTCCAATCAAAATCACAAGCACATTAATTTCTCTAAAATCACATTATCAGATAATGACCATAATATCTTCCAAATGTCACTGTGACCCATCAAAATCTGCATGACTACCATATCGTAGGTTGAATGCAAAACAACTGTAAGTCAATTTTTCATCAAAATTTTTTTATTTCATATTTTGGAACAAAATAACTTTGCACATCTATCCTGAAATTTTTAGGCCTCAATGCACACAGTTTTCATAGATTTATCACTTTTTTCATTTACTATCTGTAATATTAATTTCTGCAATACTGTTGTAACTTGAGTTACAGTAGTATTGCATAACAGAGTAGTTTAATGAAGGAGTTCTTTGATACCTGCAAAACTACTGTAACTTAATATAAGTTTATAGAATTTAACTTAAAATCATCAATTTCATGATTTGAAAAAACAACTGAGGGAAATAAATCCTAATTCATCTTTAGAAATTTAGATCAGTTCATTTTTTTCTCAATAAAAAAAACATACATAACATGTATATTGGTAAAAGTAACTTCTCCCTTTTGTGACCTTCACCTTTAATTTTGATGATGGAAGAAGTTTCAAAAGTGGAAGATTTGAATGAAGAATCTGGTAAGTATCATTTTTCATTCTTTTTTTTTTTTTACAAAGAAATTGCTTTTGTTACATGTAGACTTTTTGGCTTGAGTTTATCATTAGAAAAGTTACTTTTCTGAATAAAAAGAACAATATATGATGTATATATAAAAGAAAAGGAAGCAACCATTTCATTGAATTTTAAAAGTTGAGAATGTTTTTATCAGTGATGCATAAAAATAAAAAACTGATCCATTTTCACATATTATGCTTGCTTCTTTAGTGAGCATGCAAAATAAAAATGATGCAAGCAAAACTAGAAATATGAGGTCCATAATATTGTACTTATGGATATTTAAGTTTCTTAAATACGAGGAGACTGGAGTAGATAGGTGGTAGTTCAAGCCCCTCACCCCTGTTTAGTGTTGGCCTCCGCTTTCGTATTTCAATTGCCTCCTTCACTAAACAAGGATGAGGGGCTGGAACTACCACCTATCTACTCCAGTCTCCTCATTCCACATGATCATTACAAGTCACGTGATCAACAGTAGTCTCTGATGAAGGCAGTGTGATATTGCCGAAAATTTCGAACTCGAACACATTTATGCTCTGAATAAGGGAAATTCATAGTAATCATGAATTATCCAGAGCAAGGAAGCAACCTTTTCAGTTGTAAGACATCAGATGTCTTGAAATTTTGAATTATGCCTTCCTGACAGTTGGTATCAAAACACCATCATATACCATTGGGCTCCTTCTGACCAACAATTAACCAATGATTAGTGTTTTAGACTCACACAGTAGGGATACCAGTGGACTGTCATCAACAGTTGGTTCAACAGTGCTGACAACTCATCTAAATATTCGACCATCTGCTCAAGTTTATCTGAGACCTTACACTGTCACTTACCCTGGGGGACAGCTACCCCTTGGAAATAGTTCCATGCAGTATCCATCATGGTACAACGAACAGACTATATATGCGAACTCGGACTCTACAACCACCAGCAGTGCTAGCTTTTTAGGTTTTAGTGACCCTGGCACAACATGGGTCATAAAAAGACTCTGATACTTAAGTTTGTGATGAAAACATTCCTTTAGCTCTGAATCTGAATTTGATGAATCTGATGATGATGATGATAACTATGATGACAATGATGATGGTGGTGATGATGATGATGGTGGTGATGATGATGATGATAATGATGGTGGTGGTGGTGGTGGTGGTGGTGGTAATGATAGCTCTAATGACAATGTGACCCTTGCCCAGTGCAGGCATTGCTAGTATTTACTGTGAAAGCTTAAATTGCTTGAGAGAAACATATCATCAGAGCTGTCATCATCAGACATTGAAATGTAGGGAAAATCATCAATATTAAGAATGGACACAAAAAGCAATGATATTGAGAGTGTGCCATGTAAATATAATGGGGGACATACTCTATAAGGAGGGGACAGGAAAGGTAGCATTAAATAATGATAATAAAGTATTGATAAAAAGTGTGGCAAAGAAAATAGGCAGGATATGACTGATGGGACAAAGAATGGGGACAAATGTAGACAGAGTAGAAAGCACCAGAGAGATGGCATTTAAATGAGGGGAATAAAATGAAGAAAAGAAGATTGCTGGCAGAGAAATCTAGCAAAATGTCTAAGAAACTCTGGCCAGGTAAAGGCTGTGGTCCTAAATGTAGGTACAGGTGTCATGAAAAAATACTTCAGGAAGAAAGGGAAAAAAAACCTTTCATACATTCTGGTCCCTAGGTGATATAATAAGGCAAAGAGATTTTCTTCTTAAGTATACAAAATCATATGAAACCAAGCAAAAGACAGTTTTGACAAGTAGAAGGTGTCAGAAACAAAGAAACAAGTAGATAAAACAAAAGTAAAGCAAAGAAAATGCAGCACAGTCTCAAAGTGAATTGTTTCAGCTTTGATTTACAAGAGGTCCTTATGACACCAAAATGTTTTGAGTCAGCCTGCTATTATAAGAGAAGACTAACACTTTGAACCTCACACTTTGCAGTCTTGGAAATTCAGAAAGTTACAGCTTCGTATGGCATACATGTATATCTGGAAGAGTTTCATGTGAAACTGTATCTTGCATTTAGAAATTTGTTGAAGTTTGTAGTGAAAATGGGGAGAAAAGAACTGTGGAGGCCAAAACCAAGACACTTCTTTTGCATCAATACTGTTTTATGCCTTACAAAAATTCATTGACCACAAGTTTCTAGAAAAGGGTCAACCCAAAATGAGAATGATAGCATACATGCAGCAATAGAAAATGCCAGTAGAAACATAACGGTATATACAACTCCCCAGTGGGCTGCCATTCTTAGTGCAGTAAGGCCTAAAAAACCCAACATTGTGAAGGAAATAGATGTCAATGATTTCAACAGTTTCAAAGAAGTGTCAAAGCAATAGAAAAATCTTGCTCTGGATGTAAGAAGGGAGTAAATTCTACTGGTCTATGATTAGAACTATGAAAATTACAGCACAAAATCTGAACTTTATACACTTTTGGAATGAATATAAGGACCCTGTCTATGAAATAAACCATGCTCAACATCTTAGATGAAGCCATGAGATTCCTCCCAATCCACATATCATCCTGCAACAACTGAAAGATAAAGACCTCTCATCTCAAAAGAAAAAAATTGATGATTTAGTCATCCTTTGTGAAGAAAAAAAATCCCTTCAGTATATCACCAATTCTTCCTTTCACTGTAGTATACATGAAATAATACAGCTGTACTACAAACTAACATTTTTAACATTTTTAAGACCACAGTTTATCTACTACATATCAAATAATAAATGGCATAGCACTATTACTTTATTGCTGGTTGCATAAATATTGGTCAAAAAAATGGCCAGAGTTTCTGAATTCTCCATAAGTCTAAGTTGGATCTGGTTTATGGACAGTTGTATCTTAAAAATTCTAAACTTGTATATTCAGGCATAAAAGCTGTTTAAGCTGAATTCTCAAACTGAGATTAATTAAAAAAGTTGATGTCCAAGAGGTCATTTTCTGGATTAAATAATATCTACACTTATGCTTTTATTCTCATTTTGGGTATTCATCTCCTTTCCAATCTATTGTTATAGTAAGCAAAGTGTGCAAGAAATGTTACTTGATTCTACTGTCAAAACAATTGAACTATACTATAAGATTGTTTATCTTTCAAAAATGTTAATTCTAAAATGGAGTAACAGCTTGCAGCATGAACACAAAATGTATAATTTAGTTGGTTTAAAACAAGTCATCAAAAATTTAAAAAAAACATGTTTTGCTACTATAAAACAATTTAGATCAACAATATACAAAATTCAGCTACATGATAAATTAGTTTCCCCTAGCCTAAAGTTGCCATGTAAATACTGCATCCACTTCCCATGTAGCCTCTATTGCATTGCCTATTATGCAGAGCTTAATAGTTAAGAACCACTGTAATAGTCTGTGGATTTATTATGAGTAGATATTGTCTTTTCTTATGCAATAATAAATCAAACTAACAGAGAGCTCTTGCACAAAAAAAGTTTGTTTTGCCATGTATTCATTATGAGATTTTTCAAAAATCCTTAAACCCCTGAAATTTGTCCTTATTGTGGCACACATTGTGAATTAAGCTAATTTCAAAATTTTACAGAAATGAAATATGAATATAAAATGTTATATTAATTTTCAAGTGAATGCTACTTTAAAACTGCATTAGAATTGTTTAAATATATGGTATTCACAGTCTAGCATTTCAAATGTTATGTATTGTTCAAGTTTTGAAAGTTGTGTTTAATAAATGAGTATATATTGTATGTATTATATGTTCTTCAGTCTTTAAGCAATACTGTTTGGAAACTGAGTTACATTAGTTTTGCCTATGAAAATGACTAAGAATGGACTAAACTACCATACTTTTGCATAGAACACATGCTGTCAGGTAATTCAACTGTACTACTGCAAGTCAAGTAACCATAGTTTTGCATAAATCAAACAAACCAATTAGAACACCATTTTGCTGCAACACTGTTGTAACTAACTTAAATGCTTATTTTTTGTTGAAAAAAACACTATTTTCAAAACTTTCACTCTTGCTAGCTTTATTCTATGTTTATCTGTTATGTGTGTGCATACCATGATATAATTAAGTGTAACAGAAAAATAAGAAAGTTTTTACCTTCTCCTGTAAAATTTGGAAAATTTGAGTTACAGTAGTTTTGCATTGAACCCTTGATATATACTCATGTACAAGTTGAGTCCAATTGCAAACAAGATAGACCCTGATCTGTCATCACATAATGCGCCAGCAGATCAGGGTCTCTGTTGTTTGTTCAACTGATTACTCCTAACAAACTGCATCAACCCCGACCTGTCAGTGTATTATGGGGCAGCAGATCTGGGTCTGTGCAGTTTGCAGTTGGACTCAACTTATAAGCGAGTACATATGGTAGTTATGCTCAAAAGATTGTCAAACACTGCATTCAGACTAAAAGGGCAATAACTCTATCAAAAAATTGTGGAGGACAATAATTTGTCAATGTGCACATCCTCAAATGAAGATCATAACATGTGCAAAGTTTCATGGAGATCCATTAAAACTGATTCTAGTCAAAAAAGGACAATAACTCTTACAAAAATCATAGGAGTAAAGTGATTTGATGATATGCACATCTTCAGATAATCACCACAACATTTTCCAATTTGTATGGCGATCAACTGAAATCTGTGAGACTCATTGCATTCACAAGATTTTGTCATACACTGCATTCAGCAGCAAGACAAAAGGGCAATAACTCTAACAAAAATTGCTGGAACAGAGTGATTCATTGATATGTGCATCTTCAGATGATGACCATAATATTTACAAAGTTTCATGGTGATCCATTAAAAATTGAGAGCTAGTTGCATTCAAAAGATTTTATCATTGACTGTATTCAGCTGGCAGTCAAAAAGAGCAATAACTCTTATATGGAGTTAAGTGATTTGTTGATATTTAGTCTCATCATGTGATAACCGTAATATTTCATGGCAATTTATCAAAAGCTGCAGACTAGTTGGGTCTACAAGACTGTGTGATGGACAGAAGGATGAATGGACACGAGGATACCTATATACCCCCATTAAAAAATGCAGAAAACAAGCAGTTGGCTGGTTATTAAGTTTTTTATGAAGTTTCTGATTTCAGCATCAATTTTATAGCTAAAATATTTAGCACCATGATAAAAAAAAACTCTCAGAGACCTATATATCAAATAAACCTTAAAAAGAATTTTTATAACAATCTGTTAGTAGAATCTTGGAAAATTAAGACAAAAAACTGTGTCTTTTAGTTTATCAATATGTCATGAGGCTAACAGTTTTTAATTTTCTACCAGTGTCAATGCATTCGGACATAAAGAAAAAAAAAATCATTTGTCAAGTACAGGTAGATATTTCTTGAACAATATGGTCATAAAATGAATCTGAAAGAACAGCTAAGACAAGCTTGAATTCACACAGTTGAAATGAACCAGTAAAGTTTACAAATACCATTTTATTACTCAATTATAAGTCAGGTCCACCTGCAAACTGCATTGACCCAGATTTGCTGTCATATAATGCATTGGCAGATCTGGGTCTATGCAGTTTATTAGGAGTAATCAGTAAAAGAAACAACACAGACCCTAATCTGCTGGCACATTATGCAATGGAAGATCAGGGTCTATGTTGTTTGCAGTTGGACCCAACTTGTAAGTAAGTATATTCAGTACATTAAATGCAAATTTTTTTTTCTTGATATCTAAATGTATACACCATATTTACCTGATGATAAACCCAGTCACCATTTTTACAAAATTTTAGCAAATGTTTAATACATTTTTCTCTGATAACAAACTCACCCCCAACATTGTACAAATTTATTGGGTCTTATCATGGGATAAATATTGTACATTACTTGTTTTGAAATCCAGATTCTACCTTTGCAGCAACTTTTCCGCTGATTTTCTCCATTTCTCCCAACATAGCTGATAGTAATGAAGACTTGCCAGATCCAACCTGACCGACAACTGCTACCAGGCTCCCTTGTGGTATTTTCAGATTGATACTGTTGGCAGAACATGAAATAGTTTCACACTCTTAATATTACCATGAACAGCACATTATGTGTTTACCCGGTATTTAATAGCCCTCTATGTAGACACTAGTAGTGTATGATTGACCTTGGAGATGACTGACCAAGGGGTATCAATGACCTTGAGTTCAGTCCAGGTATGCAGTGCTAAACTAAACTTTATATGCAGAAACTATTAATTTCTTATTGGACTTCCAATGACTGTGACCTTTAGACCCCATAACTTTTAGGTTTCTGTTTCATGCTAAACGGAAGCCCACAAAGTTTTGCCATGGAACTACAATGACCCTGACCTTTGACCATTTGAATCCAAAATGAAAAGCCCTCTTCCATACCTTGAGTGTAAGCCATTCACAAACTCAGGTCAAAATGCATGGTCTAGAACTAAAGTTATTATGCAAAAAAACGTTTTTCTTCTTTCAGTCAGTGATCTTGATCTTTAATCCCCAAAATCAATAGGATTCTTTCTTACCAAATGTGCAAGTCATCCACAAACTTTGGTGAAGGTACATGATCGAGAACCGACATTTTTGTGTAGAAACCAGTTTTCTTCTTACAGTCTAAGTGACCTTGACTTTTCCACACCAAAATCAATAAGCTTCTTCCTAACCCCAAGTGCAACCATCACAAAGTTTGGTCCATGTATGTGATGTAGAAGAAATGTTATTGTGTGGAAACCATTTGTTATTATTTCACACTGATCTTGACATTTTCCCTTTTGACTCCAAAATAGACAATGTTCTTCCTTTCCATAAGTACAAGCATTCACAAAGTCTGGTAAGTGTAGATGGAGGAGAACTTGAGTTATTGTGTGGAAACCATTTTTCTTCTTTCAGTCACAGTGACCTAGACCTTTCACCTTTTGAATCCAAAATTGACAAGGTTCTTCCTTACTCTGAGTGCAAGTTATTCAAAAAGTATGGTAACTGTAGATGGTGTACTATGAGAGGTATTATGTGGAAATGAAATTGGTAACAGACAGATGAACAGACAACATAACATAATACACTCTGCCTTATGGCAAGTATATACAAATCAGATGACAACTTAACATGTGGTAGTGAATTGCAGAGCTGAGAGTGATCTCATCAACACAGGTAAATTATTTTCTTCAGTCAGAAAAACAGATTTTACAACTAGAAATATTTGAGATGGGTGCATCACAAAGGGCTACGCTCACTACAATTTGTTCTATAGCACTTTAAACAGAGGGACTTTTGTTTGGAAACCACAATTAGAAGATGGGCATTCAAAGGCAAGAACTCTTCCATATACTGATGTGGAATGCTTGAGATCAACTACTTCAATGATTCGTCAATACAAGCATTAAGATATGAATTTGATCAACAAGGGCTACAACTCTGGAACTATGTTCACATCATATTGCATCAGATTATGTTGAATGGTTCTTCAACCATGCTGATTACAACCAACATCCCATGTAAAGTATGAAATTGATTCACATGTGCCATAACTCTGCCCAAAATGCAATAGGTGAGACAAAACACATAAAAGGCACATTTAGGGCTAAAAGACAATGTTCTTACAAAATTCCATCAGAATATGTTAAGTGATTCTTGAGCTATTCTGATTTCAAGCAACATTCCAAGTTTCCATAAGAAAACATGGATTTTGCTTGAGTTATGTCAGTTCCAAGCAACATCCCATGAGAAGATATTAAGTTAATTGTCAAGGGCCATAACTCTATTTAAAATGGAGTTGACAAAACCAAACCTATAAAAGGCACATTAAGATTTGAGACAATGTTCATTCCACACTGCATTAGGATATTTTGAATGGATCTCGAGTTATGTCAGTTACAAGCAACATCTCCTGTAACGATATGAAGTTAATTGTCAAGGGCCATAACTCTATTCAAAATGGAGTTGACAAAACCAATCTCATTAAATGCACATCTAGGTACATCATATAATGTATGCCCCAAGATGCATTGGAATATACTGAATGGTCCCTGGATTAAGAGATAATGTGAGAAAAGAAAAAAAAAGAAGGTAGAAGAGAAAAGAATCAAGATCCTATGTCATAGACACAGAAAAAGATTCAAGCAGTGTTGGGATTGAACCGTTTCATAGTTTTAAAATAATTTTGTACTGCCAAACCTATAATTTTATTTTGCTCTGTCATTAGTATGAGATTTCCTATTAACAATAAATCCAAATTTAAATTAAATTGGTTTAATTCAAGTAATAATACACATCTTTGATTAACATACACCTGATATGAAAAAAAACTAATGTATATTGGTTTTGGTGCCTTCCATGTACACACACAGGAGTGTCACTTAAACCCACACTGTGAAGATGCTGCCATAGAAAGCTGCCATTATTTCTCAGCTATGTGGGCATGATCAATAATTTTCTATCACCATGCCAAAAGTTTTTGAAAGCATTAGATTTTGGGAGCAAGGATCATTTGAACTCCCCTAGCAATGTAATCTCATGTATATCCTACAAAAGATTATTCCACAAATTGACTATGTATGGTTTAAATAATTTCCTATAAGGAGCATATCTGCCTGAGACTGAAACAATGACAGACCTATTATGCAATGGATACCAGATTATCTCCCTTACATAAGAGGGAATCAATTCTTGTAAAAATAGTGGGGTATTACTATTGATAATTCTATATAAAGTTGCTAGTTTTTGATTGGTTCTCCTTTCACTCAAGGGTATAAAATCTGTTTCTAAATGTAAATTTTCTTTACTTGCATAACAAGGTAAACCAGTGATAATGCAGGCAGCTTCAAGCTGTACTCTATTTCAATCTAATTCTCCTCACCACAACCATCCCAAACTACAGTGGCATATTCCAATAAGGATCTAATATAAGTCAACTACAATTTGAAGGAGTTGTTTTGGAAAGCTTAAACCATAACAATGCTAATTGTTTTCTTCTTCCTATTTTGTCTATATCTTCAATTGGTTCATTCAATTAAATTCTTTTTGAATCATCAAACCAATATGTCTTTGAGAATTAAAGTGCAGGCTTTTGCCATCTAAAAATAGTTCAGGTGCTTGTATATTTGACCTCTTGGAGAACAAAATTACTTCTGTTTCATAACATTGAATGTCATAAGCCACTGTTTTGACCAATCATTTAATTTTTCCAAATCATGGTTAATCACTTGTTCACTGTTTGGAGATGAATGATATAATGATGAGTCATCTGCAAAAAGATGAGAAAGGGAATTCATTGATTCAGCATTATCATTTACATAAACCAAAAATAAATAAGGGCCTAATACTGAACCTTGGGGTACTCCTGCATTTACTTTCCTAACACTAAATAATGAATCTTTAATAATAACTCTTTGTTCACAATCAAATGGATAGCTTCAAACCAGACAAGCAGATCATTATTTATTCCATTATTCTTAAGTTTGAAGGCAAGTCATCGATGCCACGTGGTCGAATGCCTTTGATAGGTCATAGAACACTTTACAACTATCTTCATTTCTTTCTCTTATTGGATACAGAGTATATATCTCAATCATCTGAAACACTGTTGAGTTAGATGGTAAAAAGCCAGACTGACACTTATAAAAAAGATTATTGGCATAAAAGAAGTTATAAACATATTTACAAACAATTTCAAACTGATTTCCAATGCAGCTTATGACTTTAAGCATCTTTTTTAAAGACTGGTACAACGTTAGCTAATTTTCATGAAGTAGGAAAAGTTTTTTCCTCTAGAAATCTTCTGAACAAGTAGCATAGGACTCTAGGTAGTGATTGAGAAACTGGTTTCAACATCTGATAACTAATGGTGTCGGGACCGATTGTCTTATCGACATTTTTACAGCAGCCAAGAGATCCTGTTCAGTAATCTGAATAATTCATAGTTCATTAGAAGTCTTATGACTGAGTTCTGAAAGGGTCAAGTTTTGATCATCGATCATTCACATTGACACCAGTAAATGAGTTTAAAAATTCACCATTTTCAATGTTTTCATATGTAAATAAATCAGATTGACAAGGATCTGAGGATAGCAGAAGTGGTATTTGGTTTGTAGATTTTAATCCTGTCATATATCTAGTGATTCTCCAAAACTTTCTGGGATTGTTTATATGAGCAAATTTTAGGTTTGCATCCAAGTCAAAATTAAATCATTGTTTAAGCTCCCTTTTCGTATTATTAATGTTATTTCTTAATTTGTTATATTTATTCCAATATGTTGAGTTCCTGGTATGAATAGCCTTTTTTAAAGCAGCGTCCTGATAACCAAATTATATCGCATATTATTGTCTGGTCTTATCACAAATCTTTTATTTCAAATGCAATCTTTGACGAAACTATCAACACAATCATAAAGATCTGAGTAGTGAGATTATACATGAACCCAATTAAAGCTATTAATATGATCATTATGTTTAATAAAGTCTGTATTTTATTAATTCCAAATATTTCTTTTGAAACATCGATTAAGTTTCACTTCTAATTTGATGGAACCGAAAGATATTCTATGATCACTAATACTATGGTCGATGGCATTTGTGCCCACTACTATGATTTTTATATTATTGGTAACAAGTTTTGTAACGAGTATGCAAGGGTTGTGGAGTTTTGGTGGTTACAAAAAGTGTGAATAGATGGACAGACAGACAGACAGACAGAAAAAGGTGGTTACTATAGAACTCCCACATCTCGATGCATGGCCCTAAATAAAAAGTTTCTTCATGACAGATTACAAATTATTCAAAGACAGAAATATGCGAAGAAACAAAATTACCATGAGAATATTTAAAAACTTTTTTAAATTTCATGAAATAATGGGTCCATATTTCAACAAAGTGGAAATCTGATAGAAAGTTAATCAATTTTAAAAGTAGCACACCAGCAAACAACAAGAATTATTCAGGAATATTTTTCTATAATTTTTTTTTATTTCCTTGTTTTTTTTCTTACTCAGTAAGACAACTATCCATGTCCACATCCCATGTAAAAGTCCCATCTTCAATGTAGACAGAATTGTTGCCTGCAAAATGGATAAGAAAAGGTAGTAAATTCAAAATCCCAAATAAACATAATAAGAAACATTCCAAAGAACAAAATGTCTTAATTCTTTGCATTAAGCATACTAGGAAACTTTAAGACCCAATCTTGGCATTAACAACATAAATAATGTTGCCTTTCCCACTGGTAGCTGGTACCTACATCTATTTTTCTAATGCTGGTGTATGTATGAAAACAAAGACTTGTTCTGGTGAGGAATTTTACTTATAATAATTATTACTTGTATTACTTATTATCATTAGCTTTTTACATGTATTTTTCAAGTATACTGAT
The DNA here is from genome assembly GCA_029931535.1 of Margaritifera margaritifera. NCBI lineage: Eukaryota > Metazoa > Mollusca > Bivalvia > Unionida > Margaritiferidae > Margaritifera > Margaritifera margaritifera. The sequence continues at coordinate 487,579 of JAQPZY010001499.1, read as the reverse complement.
TCCCACCCTGTGCAACAGAAATTGTTTGAAGTGAACTGAATTAAAAGAAGCCATCCGATGACTAACACAAGAAAAAATCTTGGAGTTTTTAAAAGAATGTGATTCATAATATAAGAACATATTTTAACATATTTTAAGGATTTTATCTTTTATTTTATATATCTTTTTTATATATCTTTTTGAAAGAAATGTAATACTTTGTCCTTTTATCTTTGATCTTGTAGCAGAAAATATTTACATTTATTTTGAAGACTTTATCGTCCTATAGATTTTAAGAATCTTAACGGTTATACTTTTGGAACTGGCTTTTAATTGGCATTATAGGATTGTGATGGTGTGCAATTAAACCCTGTACATACATACATACATAATAGTGGTGTAATGATATATTGATATATTGGTAAGTATCAGTACACTATTATATCCAAATTTGTTTCAGTAGAAATTATTCCGTATCAGTATTTTCATGCTGTCTATTTTAGTAAATTACTTTTCTCTGAGAATACTTACCAGGTCCCATTAATGTTCGGAAGAAGCTCCACTGCCTCTCAAATCCAACAATCGTGGAAAGACAAAAATGTTTGTCTCTTCCGTCTATATACCGTATAGCCTTCCCCTTACCTGCCTTTACCGTCACTAGGTACCTATGGTTGTTTACCCAGTTTTAGCTTAAGCTATACTGCAATGAGGATGCTCATATTTGTGGGGAGGTGTAGATGGGTTTAATGGTAATGTGATCGTTTAAGTATTCTTGGAAAAAACATAATTTACAAAAAAATTTGTCTTCTCCTTTGAATGCATTCCCCGGTCACATTAGCATTAGGATAATAGGTAATAGAAGGAGGCAATGCTGAGCATCCTACCTCTACCATGGTCACCCTCGAAGGAATGAATAAGGGTTCTTTCCTGTATGAGGGTAAACTTCTTCTGAGAATTTGGTTAGAAGAGGTAGTTCATTATACTTCAAATGGCTAACATTCTTGTATTTCACCTAAAAGTGTAATATTTTAATGGTGATAGTGGTGGTGGTGGTGGGGCAAACTATCTGACAACATCCACCCCAGCCCCTATCTGAATTCACTACTGAAGTGAAGAAAAGCCATAAGGAAATTAATGTGAAGATTTTTCTTCATATTGGAGAAAAAACTGACAGATTCCTTATACTGAATAACTTGCCTTTCTGTGGATTGACCTAGATTTCTGGAATCTTTCCTTAGTAATTCATTGGATATGATCCAAATCACACCCACTTCTTATTTCCTTTATGTGCAACAATTTTGAAAGGAGAGCAATATATTTCATTTAAAAAAAAAAAAAAACAGAATGTAACAGATAATGAAATATATTTTGTGTATGAAGTAAAATTGAACAGCATATCAGAACATCATGGTACTCTATTGAGAGGTTTGATTTTAGCAAAATTTTAAATGTCATGACAGAAACTACTAATACATATATATTGCACCACTGTGTGAAAGAATGTTTAACTTTGATAAATACCATTTCAAACAATTATGAATTTGTATTCATTCCTTCAACTTTGTTTCCTTTGATTTAAAAGTCTCCAGTGAAATGGCATGATTAATAGCAAGCAAAGCTTAAGCATTTATGCATGAGTTCTTTAGAAAGTGTACATATGCAGTGGTGCAAGCAAGCCGGTACAGTCAGGTATGCTGTACCATTAAGACATTTACTGCCAGTATAGCCGTACTGGAAAGATGGGGTCGGAGGGTCAGTACCATACTGATAAGAGTTAAAATTAACTTGCAACACTGTGCATATGTAAAACAAAATGGGTCAAAGCTACAACCTCAGCAGCTGGAAAACAGTGGCACAGAAAGTGGATGTAGTCTTTGCCATTAGCTTCCAGTGTTTTGCACATGCTCGATTAAGAAAAGAAAGACATAACTTTTACCATTGCAATAACATTAGAATTCTCATCATTTGTTATCAACTATCACAAAGTACCTAGCAAGTTCAAAGCATATAAGATCCCTATTTTGATACCAAACAGAAGAAGAGTCACACTTTGTCATCTTTGCATACTCATGGCCATAAAGTAGGTTCCATTTAATACAAGTCAGTTAATAATCAATTTTGTCTTTTTTATTTATTGATATATTTATTTATTGTTTATTGTTCATCAAAACAAACATTTCTTTTTTACATCCAGGAAGGCCTGACCATATTATTCTTCAAATGATACCTGATTCTGATCCTTTAAAATGATGTCCATCGCTTTTCTTAGTAATATTCTGTTCAAGGTGTCTTTGGGAAGGAGGTGGAAACCTAAAATAATATTTTTCCAGGCATCAAGCTAAAGCATTTTTCCAGGTGTCAAGCTAAAGTATATTTCCAGGCATTACTAATTTACATATTTTGCCTCAAATTCCACCTGACTTACGTCTCAATTCCACTTGGTTTATGTCTCAGATCAGTTAGTCATTAATTCTCACAACTGGAATTTATTTCAAAATGATGCCTCATGTATGCCTCAATTGCAGACAAAAAACTTCATACAGGAAGGTCTAAATCCTTATCTTGACCTATCCATTCTACCATAATGCCAGAATGTGTCTGAGATAATGAAGCGGTAGCCTTTGATTGTAGTGGGGGCTAACTTTTCTCCTTGAAAAGCAAGAGAAAAAAGTTTGCCAATTGTGGAATTGAGGCACTCAATGAAGTGATGATGTTCGTGTTGTTGGTGTTGCCAGTCCCTTCAAAGTGGAGGGCTTTCTCACTTGTGCGATTCTCTCCATGACAGAAGGCTTACATTCTTTTCTTTGCAAGCTTCTCCTGACAAGAGCCAGGCATGAAGGTGTAGCCTATCTGGCCTAATGAAACATCTGGAAATTTCCATCACTAGATGAAGCAGATTGTTCACTCAGGACTTGTCCCACCTGAGAGGGGCTATCGGAATCACTTTGTATTTGTGACCCCTCACTTTTTAAAATTATTTTCAGTACCAAGACCATGGGTGGGGGGAAGGCATAGCTCCAAAACCCCTACCAACTGAGATGGAGAGTGCATTCAGAGCCCATGCCTCTGGGTCTGGGACTGGAAAGATGAAGGTGGGCAGTTTGTGATTCCACCTCATTGCAAACAGATCCATTATCAGGCAGCCCCAAAGTGCAAAACTGTGCTGAAAGATTGATGGATGCATGGACCACTGTTTGTGAAGGGTCTAGCCCTTTCGTGGCAATGAATTGGCCAGGACATTGAGCCTACCTGTTACATGTCTGATCTGGGCTGTTATATTCATCTATGTACACTGGCAGAGAAAATCCGAAACTATAATGCATAGATCTTGTTATTTTTTCTTGATGAGGACCACATTTCCATATAATTGGTCCTTCCAGAAATGAATTGTGCTTACGATAGCCTCTATTTCAAGAAAGCTGATGTTGAGAGGTAACTCTTCTGACCCCCATTTGCCACTGACCGCGGTGAAGCTGGGCAACAGATTGGCTCCCCAACCATACAAGCTGGCATCCATGCAGATCGTAAGTTCTGGTTGGGGTTTTTCCAGAGGAATTTCTGCAGTGAGCCATTGTTTGTTGCACCACTGACATACATGCTTAGATACATACATACTCACAATTTTAGAAAACTCACCCAGAATCTTAGGATCAGCATTTGCCTTGGGGTCTTCTTTAAGGTCACGGGAATTGAGGAACTTGTCCAATCTTTTCAAGGATATCTTCACCTATTGAAGCAACAAAATAAAACATTAAGAAATGATTAAAAGAAATGCAATTACAGAAATTCATTTTTATTTATTGTTTATACAATTTAAATTGATTCTTCTAAGTACTAATTCAAACATTGTCACAAACAAAAAATATAAATTTTTATGAAGACAACTTAATTTCCATCTTTATTTTTTTACATTAGTAACAAATAATTTGTTATGCAAGATAATCTCAAACATTTTATGTTTCAAATTCCCCCAAACTTCATGATGCTGAAATATTAAACTGTACATTATCCTCAGCTATTAAGAATAAAATATTTTCCTATACTAGCATCATAACAACCCAATAATGTCAAATTATAATTGATGATCTCCCAAGTGGCCAGGTTTTCAGTTTTACTCCAGTTTTCTCTTGGAAAGTAGTAGTAGTAGTGGTAGTAGTATGATAGTAGTAGTAGTATGGTAGTAGTAGTAGTAGTAGTAGTAGTGGTAGTAGTAGTAGTAGTAGTAATTGTAGTAGTTCATACTTGCCATATTCCCAGACAGTGTTGGGGTTTTTTTGAGACTCAAAAAGTGCGTTTTGAGGTCCCAAGGGGCTCAGTGCACGTGACCCCCCCAAAAGCGACATCATCCAAATGAGAATAAGTTATCTTTTCACATCAGCCTATAACAAATGACTGGAAATTCAAATCTGAATAAAAGAAAATACCATCTGTTTTCTCTGAAGTATTTAATATACTTACAAAAAAAAAATAAAAAAAAAATATTACAAAAAATGGTACACTTAGAATTGTCAAATAACGTCACCACAAAGATGGTCACAACCTCACAGACATTAAATACAAAAATACACCAAGTTACTGTCTTTAAAATCCATTGGACAATGGAATGTAGTTTTAATTACATGTAGTCTTTGCTGTTTTCAGCAGTTGGTCTGACGGTAATGCAAGTATCATTTGTGTTACAAATAAGCCTACACTTTTCCTTCGTGAATGTGCATCCACATCTATGTTGGCGCAAGCAATGGCCAAAGTCGCTAAAAGTGATAAAACCTGTCAGATGACCATGAATATCCATTTCAAAACAATAATCTGGCAATGAAAACTTTTAAGGTTTGTGGTCATCAGCCGAGTTGCTAAAGTCTTTGACCTCCACTATTGTAACGTATTTTCGAGGTTTAAGTCACGCCTATGGTAGTGAAGATTTAATTTATTCTCAGGCTGAATTAATTAAAAAAGGTACCAATTTATGCAAATACACAATTTGTCATTTGATTAATGATTTAATATTATTAAAATTCCATGATGCAGTTCATTTTAGGTTAACCAGATATTAAAACATGTTGATGTTTTCATGAGTAACTTGATCACACGATAAAACGTTTATTGCAATCATGCAAATGTCCAAGGAAAATACGAGAAAGTTAAGGTGGCAAAACTGTTGAAGCAAATAAGATTATCTCAATTTTTTAGCATTTTTAGTGGATTATGTACTACAATATTCTTTTGTCCCTTTAAAATGTTGTGTGTCCCCCAATTCTGGAGGGTGAGGGACACAGTGTCGCCTGACTTTTGGATCCAAGGTGCAACACTGTATTTGAGATTGAATGGTGCCGTTGTTCAACCTACTAAAATAATCACGTTTTGAATTTTTATATATATGGAGTAAAAATCCTACTTCAAAGAAACGTTGCTGCTGATCACAAACTTTAATCAAGATGGCTTCAACGTTCTCATTCAATGCAGTCAACGATGTGTATGTAATAACATTTGTTTTTCAACATGCATCTGTTTGATGTACTTCAGACAAATTGGGTTGTTCCACTTAGTGTACTTTACCTATGCAAATTAGCCTAATGGGCTAACCCTCAGCAGTGTTCAAAGGATTTGACATGACACATCACCCTAGCTATTGTGAGCCAATTCAGTAAATCTCTGAAAGGTGTATATTTATCGCTGACCACCTTACCTTTTAATTGTCTCTAAAACATCTGTATAAACATCCCTGAGGATAGTTTTACATGAGCTCTATGCAAGACTTTTTACTGTTTATACATACCACAGATTACAGGCATATATCATTGTGATCAAGAAATTTACTTTTTTGTGGGAATTTTTTTTTCTCGCTAAGATTGCTGAAAATCGTGTTTTTCGAAACACGACCATGTCGAGGGGTTTGGGATTCCAAAATTGTGTTTTTCGCATGACACGTCATGTTATGGCATGTATGGTAGTTGTAGTAGTAATAGTAGTAGTGGTAGTAGTAATAGTAGCAGTTAGTAGTGGTAGTTGTATTAGTAGTAGTAGCAGCAGCAGCAGAAGTAGTAGTAGTAGTAGTGGTAGTAGTGGTAGCAGTATTAATAGTAGTAGTAGTAGTAGTAATAGTGGTATTAGTAGTAGTAGTATTAATAGTAGTAGTAGTAGGATAATATATCCATATACCTTTATCATTTCTGTTATTATAATGGGAATCACGTTCATACATCCCCTCAACATTTCTAGAAGTGAAATGGACACAAAGGCCACTTGAGGTGATATTTTACGTTCCTCGCTCATAAATACATATGTTGTTAGTGTGGCCAGTCCAACCTGAAAACAGATTTAAAACCAAAATAACTTCTTTCTTAGTTATCCCAACTTTCATTATCTCTCTTCAGAAAAAACACTTTCTTTTTTACTGCAATTAATCCGATTCCTTCAGGCCACCTAGCTAAAAAAATGTATTCCAAATTTGGGTGGGCGATTAACCCAGAGTTTCTTCCAGAATTGTAAAAAAAATGTAAAGGATTGACTTTTAAAACATTTTATAAAAGGTTTCTGATCTCACTTCTTAATTTACTTGCAAGGTGTTATGACGTTACCCATTTACTTCCTATGGCATCATTCACATATTTAATCATTACATATATCAAAAAAAGAAAATGTCTTATGAAAATGTCATATCAGTGTTTTCATGTGATAAGGAACCATGGTGGCTCTGTGGTTAGCTTGCCAGATTCATGACCAGTGGGGTGTGGGTTCGAATCCTAGCCAGACAAGGCCAGGTTGACTGCTATGATGTGTCTATAGGCAAGACACTTTACTTCAATTGCCTTGACACAATATAACCTTTCATGTATTGATATGCCATTAAATGCCCATAAGCTCAATTTATGTGATACATTTTTGTAAAACACTATTTTGCTAACTTTCTTCACTGTTTATACCACTTACGAAAAATGGAGAAATATGCCAACTGAATGTCATAAAGGAATGATATACATAATCTTTCCACATGCCATTCAACTCCATGTCTCGAATTGCCTTGATTCTGTCTCGGAATGACAGCTCCCATGCATACAGCTTCAGAATCTGGATTTAACAAAATGGAAAGAATTTATCAATTTGAGAAAATTTACCACAAAATGTAATAATTCTCTCTATAGTTATACTATAACAAAGTTAATCAATCTTTTTCTTTCATTTCTTCTTTTCTTTATTTTTGTATAGAATGGGGTTTTAAAAAAATACAATGCAGCTTTTTGCAATTATATTTCATTATTTCATAAGCATTTATGATTTAGACATTTTATGTTATTTTAGAGAAGAAAGGTGAGGAGAGATAGATGACTAAGATGGATGGATTGACAAATAGGCTGAGAAACTGAAAGATGGTATGTATGTATGTATGTATGTATGTATGTATGTATGTATGTATGTATGTATGTATGTATGTATGTATGTATGTATGTATGTATGTATGTATGTATGTAAAAAGCATACAAATTAAAGACAAAGTCAAAAAAGGTAAAATCATTCAAATACAAAGTAAATTTTTTATGAATTCCACTATTTCAACAAGAGTCCCTTGAAGGGACTGATGCTCTACTAGCCAAATGAAATTTCCAGGAATCCATGATAAGACTGTTTCCTTCTTTTTAAGTGCCAAGTACTGAAACCATTACTGATATTCTTGAGAAAATCCAACATACCAACTTTGGAAATAAAATTTGTCTTGCAGTTCTGAGTGAACAAGTTCACAAGATGCCTATAAGTACAAGACAACATTCTTTGTTGTTGCCATTGACCTTGAACCTGATATCATGGATAGAAAATCATTCAACTTGTTCCAGACAATGTCAAGAAAGATATACCCATATGCTAAGTTGATTAAATTTATAATATTTTTTGAAAGAATAAAAAGAAGATGTTATTTAACTTAATTGACATCATTCAAGGTATTCATCTACAAACTGAATTTGATAAAAGCCATTCAGACTTGTTTCTGTTGTAATGCTTACAAGCCAGTGTGGCTAAAAACCCAGTCAATACCTTTGACCTTAAAATAAATATCTGAGTGCTGACTATCAACTTGTTCATTGGAATGCAAATAAATACAAAGTCTGGTCAAAATTCACTTGTACATGTACAAAGTCACTATGTTCATAAGCTCAATGAAGTACAAAAATGCAAGCAATTACATTTCTCTTTACTCCATGGTCAATTCAGTCTGGTTTTCAAAACTCATTCATAAAAGTGTGAACATGTTGGTAGTCAGATCTGCACCATTATCATTCAGAACTAATTAGATATTCAAAGAAGTGATATAAATGAAATGTTAATGACTTCATGTTATGTGTAACTGATGTTTTTGTTTGGTCATTTGTACCTTTGGGATCATTTGTATTTAACTGGCATGGCGATGGGGGAACTCAGGTTTGTCACATGCAAATCAAGGCTGTGATTAAATCATTTTCTAAACATATATCATTTATGTAGTAAAGACATATATAGAAACACTCATGTTCACCACATTTAAATTCATAAGTCAACTATATATCCAATAAGGAAACATTAACTTTATAATCCACAAGTATTCTACTATGCTAGTTTACTTCTCCCTCTATTGTTTCAGTATCTCCCTTTTCCTAATTAATAATCTTTTTTACATATCTTCAAACTATATATTTTGTCAGTTTCACACACTCAAACCAGTTGAATTTTGATTGGATAGCCAGTTCTCATAGGGGGCGGGCCCTATGAACCAGCCCTGAAGCAAAATGCTGATACAGCATTCCAAGAAAAGTTTAGAACATACATTGACACAAATTTCCTGGGTCTCACAGTCCTTATGTTCTCAACTGTCCATCAGGTTATCTATGTTTCCATTTACTCCAATTGACTTGTGTTTTATAACAATCATGTTAATGGGAACTGTTGCTACATTGTTTATTCAAACAATTCTTCCTTATCTAATGTCACGTCTCACACTAGCCTTTCTCACCCCCACATTTCTTTTATCTCATAAAACCCGATCGAAATGTCATCGTTCATGCAAGAAGAGTAGAGATATTTCAAGATGGCCACTATACTGTCATTCTGGAGGTCAGATGAACACCATTTTCATTCAGAACCAGCTACATATTGCTGTAATAGTGTTTAGTGAAATGCCCATGTTGATAATACCATCCTTTCAGGAGAAGTAGCCATATAAAGATTTTTAGGATGACCATCAAAGCAGCCATTTTGGAGGTTAGATCAGCATTAATTCAATATAGAAATAACTTCATATATTACAAGAAAGAAGTTTTTTGTTTCTTTTTAAATGTTGGTATGGCCGTCAGTTTAGGAGAAGCAACTGTTATGATATTTTTCACATTTTGGGAGATCACATCAGCATTCTTTTTAGTTAGGACCAACTAGATATAGAGAGAAGTGTTTTAGTGAAAACCCCATGTCAATATGACCATCCCTTTAAGAGTAGTGATAATAAGATTTTCGAGATGGCCACCACTGATCTGGACAACTAGACATCACAAGAAGTCTTTTTGTGAAAACCCCATGTTGATATGCCCAATCCACTCAGGAGGGTAGCCGCAATAAGATTTCTGAGATGGCAACCATAGTGACCATATTGGATGTCCAAAAAGGGCACCATTTGCATTTAGAACCAATTAAAGACTCTCACATTATAAAAAGTCTTTTAGTGAAAACTCTACATCAATAAAACCATCCATTCAGGAGTAGTGATAACTAGATTGTCAAGATGGCCTCCATGGCAGACATATTACATGTCAGACCACTCTTTTTTGCATATATGACCAATTAGACATCATAAGTAGTCTCTTTGTGAAAACCCAGTGTTGATATGACCATCCATTAATCCTTTACCTCATAGCATCTGTTACTGTGTAGGCTATTGATATACATGTGCCCAAGCCACACAGTACAGTGTGCTATAAAAAGAACACCTATTACATAAATGACTATGCAAATAGGCCTGCCTGTAAGTTAGTTCAACATAAATGTTAACCATTTTACCTTTTTTGTACATATTTATTATCTATAGATAGGTTTAAGAGTAAAATCTGATCTTTATGGCTGTAGAATTATTTTTCTTGGAAGGATTTTTTATATGCTTTAAAATCTTGAGAGATCTCACTCACCATCAAGTCAAGCTGTGTGACCAACCATTGCTGACCTTTCTCAACCTCTAAATCTACTGGTTCATTGTCTATGTCTGTATCACTAAATGATTGGAATTTGATAAATTATTCAATATCAGTGTTGCCTACATTGATATCAGAGACTACATCTGACTTATTGAAACCTTCTTAGTCATAATTCTAATAATCCAAACTCGAGAAAGTGCTGAACAAAATCCACAACCTCCATTTTGGAGAGTGAGGAATCTGACCCAGTTACTTTAAATAGCAGATTATGGCTATATCTTAAATAGCAGCCACATAATGTCATGTAATGTTCATTTACCTCATAATGGCTGATATTTACTAATTAGCAGACCTGTCAACCCTATCAAGACATTCTCAGTAGGCAGTCGATTGTTCTGTAAGTTAGACCAGTAACAAAATATCATGTACTGCTATTGTCAAGTTGGAAAACATGCATTTAAAAAGTTCAGAAGTGTGATTCGAGACTGATGCAGCGATGGTAAACATTATGTTCAACTAAAAAGTTTGTAAAGTACACTTAGACCTTAATTACCTCCAGTACAGTTTCACAAATCCAATAAGTCACTGAGCTCCATAGGGTTTGAAACTGCAGTTTGTAGTTTCAAACCCTATGGAGCTCAGTGACTTATTGGATCTCTCAAATTGACATAATCCTTGGCTTTTTTTTCTTGAATTTCACATGTCAATGGCAATCATCTCTGCCACCATGAGACATACTCAAATCAACACATGATGTCCAATAAAGTAACTGTTGCCCTTCCTGCTTCCCCCCCCCCAAGAATCTGAATATTCCTCTTTATTCTTCTGTACTGACTATTTCAACTTTTTGAGAGGCTTATTGTCCCTTTTGTCTTGTTTGATGCCATTAATAGAAAATTCTATAAGGAACAGCTTGATAATGCAAACGTTTTGCATGAAAAAATATGTGCAGTTTAAAGCATATGTGGTACTACTGTAAAGTTAGTCTGGTTCCCTGACTAACTCCACTAACTCTACTAAATCTAATATGAAACATGGATCCAAATCAAACATGGACAGGTCAGTATCTGGATTTTATCACAACAATCATATTTCCATAATTTTTGCTTTTATTACATAAGTTCAATATTAAGGGTCATTTCCGTAAGACTTACAGTCAAATCATAAGGGCTGGCAGGTCTGCTATAGGCATCAAAACATGCTTACATGCAGATGATGCATAGGCGTCCAAACATGCATGTATGCGAATCAGATGGAGGCATCCAATAGCGCTTTCATGAGAATGCAGTAGAGGTGTCCAAAAGCACCTATATGAGGTAAAGGGTTAAGGAGGAGTATAGTTAACCTTTTCAAGATGGCCAACACAGTAGGCATATTACATCTCAGATCAGCATCATGTTCATTTAGGATCAATTAGACTTCCATGTCAATATGACCATCCATTCAGGATGAGTAGTGATAACAAGATTTTCAAGATGGTCATCATGGCAGCCACACTGGATGTTAATATCAGCACCATTTTCATTTAGGACCAACTAGACATCATAAGAAGTCTTTTAGTTGATATGACCAGCCATATAAGAGTAGCAATAACAAGATTTTCATAATGGCCATCATAGAAGTGATACTGGAAGTCAGATCAACATCATTTTCATCTAGGACCAACTAGACATCACAAGTTTGGTCTTCTGGTGAAACCACATTTCAATATGACATCCTGTTCTGGAGGAGCAGTGTTAACAAAATTTTCAAGATGGTTGCTGTGGTGGCCATATTGTATGCCAGCTTGGCACAGCTTGGACAGATAACAAACCATCCCATAAGCTCTTCAGTTTAGGATCAGTAGGGCTAAAAATTCCAAGACCTTCTCAGCTAGAATATAATCATGGGATACATTCCAGGGCAAAAATGTTGCACCTGTTAGTTGCCTCTTATAACATGCAGGAGGTTGGATCAGGCTTATTCTAAATCCAAAAGGCCACAGAAAGAAAGAAAGATTGATAGATAGATAGATTGATGGATAGATAGATGATTGGAGACCTCTAGTTAAATCGAGATGCAGATAAGTAGTAGCAAGGGTTGAAAATTAACTTGTCAACTCGAAATGGAAAGTGAAAAAAATTCAGTTGGTCAATTTAATTTTCTAAACACCTGACCAATTGGGTGAGTGCTGATTCAAGGCTGATCAATGTTTCTCTTTGCTGAAAGAATGTTCTATCTAGAATATTGCTTACTTTGCTCATTTAAAGTCCATACTTTCTAACAGAAGTCTGTTTTCTATTTGTTTTGTTCAAGCTCATACAAGTGTTATGCTCTCGCTCTTCAATACTATATAATGCTTACAAAGGTGGAGCAGACTGGTCTCATTTGTAATTTCTTATAACTGGTGTTACAAGGGTCACATAATAAGATCATTCACTTTTATATTGACATAATAGTTGATAGACTACAAGTTTATTATGGGCAAGTAAAATTTGCTAGTAGTTGAGATAGATGGATGGATATGTACCTGCATTATCAGTAACAACTGTATATAGCTGTACCAATGTCCATCCATTCATCCATCCATCATTCAAAAGAGAGATTGTTAAATTACCTTAATGCCATTAAGGACTTCTGTAAGGAGTTTTATACGTTCATCCTTGTACTTCATCATTTTGTCTTCCAGTTTGTGAAATTTCATCATAATGAATGCATTTAGGGGCATAATAAGTATAAGGATGGTCAAGCCCGAAAGCATGGCAGGTCCCACTGTATCATAAAGAATGTACATTATTACAATTGCTTCTGTGGGGGAACACCAGAGGCACCATAAACACCAACCCATGAAACCGTGTATCCGTTCAATGTCGACCGACATCATGTTAACAATTTCACCCACTGTTGATTCTGTTCTGACTTTGTTGTTGATTGTCAAGGACTGAGAATAAATAAATAAATAAATATAAAAATGTCTGCACTATTCACTCTTTTTTACCTATTTTCCATTCAATCTAATGATCTTTTTTTTTTAAATACAGTGAAATTAAATCATCATTTGAGAATTTTCTAATGCAGTACTCTTTGCAGCGTATCTGTTGAATTAACCTCTCCTGACTTCAATTGTGGCATTAACATTAGTGAATAAACCAATAAAATTTTGATTGGTTTGACAATCATTCCCAAGAGGGTGCCATGTCAACACAATGGTTAGATCATTTAAAGTTTGATTAATGAAACTATACCATATACTAAACTGCCATTTATCCTCATCATGTGAGTGACTTCTGGACATACAGGTCATCTGTCATATCATTATTAATTTTCATTACCAATGTCTAATTATTTCACTACATATTTTGTGTACAAGTTATGGAAAACAAATCTGACAATCAAATGGAGACAACTTGTGTTGTTAAATGAATGAGATTTTACCATATGTTATAAATGTAAATCATGGGAGATAAATTGGAAGAATAAAAATGGGGCAAATCATGTAGAGCAAAAGGAATTAAGTATGCGTACCTTTTCAAAGACTGCTGCCACAAGTGAAGACCTCATACGATACCCAATACTAGTTGACTTGTAATGAAGCTGTTGTCTTAGCATGGTCTGGCTAAATATGAGGAGGAAAAATGTGGCTACAATAATATAACCTTTCCAGGTCAGAGAACTGGGGTCCTCAGCAAAGTTTATCAGGCACCTGCAATAAATAAATGTAGAGCTTATAATCTTTAATAGAATTTATTTTATAATTTGTACAAATTGTTAAAGCTTGTTACATACCTTTGAAATGGTCTTTGCAGTGCAGGAAACTTCCCACCTTAAATGCTTGACCATCTATACCTAACTGGGATCAAACTTGGAACCACAGTGGTGCAAAGCAAGTGTTACAGAATGGAGTTTATTAATTACTAAGGTCCATCAAGGTTTATTGTCATTATCTTTCCAAACAAGGGGCAATACAGAGGTCCCTTAACATAAAGTGCCTCAGTACAATGCAAACCCTCATATAACATGGATACGCTAATGGATCTTATTTTTGGGATAAATGTAGTTCTGATATTGAATATATCTCAGTATAAGATCTAGGCCTCACTTTTAATGCAATACACATTTATGGCTCCCCTTTACTACATTATGGTGAGGGACTTGGGTATGTCTTTATAATTGGTACTCTGGAATAATGCTTGAGTTTGGGTATGCCTTTATAGTTGGTACTCTGGAATAATGCTCAAGTTTGGGTATGCCTTTATTGTTGGTATTCTGGAATAATGCTTCATTTTGGGTATGCCTTTATAATTGGTATTCTGGAATAATGCTTGAGTTTGGGTATGCCTTTTTAATTGGTACTCTGGAATAGTGCTTGAGTTTGGGTATGCCTTTATAATTGGTACTCTGGAATAGTGCTTGAGTTTGGGTATGCCTTTATAGTTGGTATTCTGGAATAATGCTTTTGTTTGGGTATGCCTTTATAGTTGGTACTCTGGAATAATGCTTGAGTTTGGGTATGCCTTTATAGTTGGTATTCTGGAATAATGCTTGAGCTTGGGTATGCCTTTATAATTGGTATTCTGGAATAATGCTCGAGTTTGGGTATGCCTTTATAATTGGTACTCTGGAATAATGCTGTAGTTTGGGTATGCCTTTATAATTGGTATTCTGGAATAATGCTCGAGTTTGGGTATGCCTTTATAATTGGTACTCTGGAATAATGCTGGAGTTTGGGCAATGGCTTTATAGTTGGTATTCTGGAATAGTGCTTGAGTTTGGGTATAGTTGACATTCTGGAATAATGCTAGAGTTTGGGTATGGCTTTATAGTTGGTACTCTGGAATAATGCTGGAGTTTGGGTATGGCTTTATAGTTGGTACTCTGGAATAATGCTTGAGTTTGGGTATGGCTTTATAGTTGGTACTCTGGAATAATGCTGGAGTTTGGGTATGGCTTTATAGTTGGTACTCTGGAATAATGCTAGAGTTTGGGTATGGCTTTATAGTTGACATTCTGGAATAATGCTGGAGTTTGGGTATGCCTTTATAGTTGGTACTCTGGAATAATGCTGGAGTTTGGGTATGGCTTTATAGTTGGTACTCTGGAATAATGCTGGAGTTTGGGTATGCCTTTATAGTTGACATTCTGGAATAATGCTGGAGTTTGGGTATGCCTTTATAGTTGGTACTCTGGAATAATGCTGGAGTTTGGGTATGGCTTTATAGTTGGTACTCTGGAATAATGCTAGAGTTTGGGTATGCCTTTATAGTTGACATTCTGGAATAATGCTTGAGTCTGGGTATGCCTTTATAGTTGGTACTCTGGAATAATGCTTGAGTTTGGGTATGCCTTTATAATTGGTACTATGGAATAATGCTGAGTTTGGGTATGCCTTTATAGTTGGTACTCTGGAATAATGCTTGAGTTTGGGTATGCCCTTATAGTTGGTATTCTGGAATAATGCTTGAGCTTGGGTATGCCTTTATAATTGGTATTCTGGAATAATGCTCGAGTTTGGGTATGCCTTTATAATTGGTACTATGGAATAATGCTGAGTTTGGGTATGCCTCTATAGTTGGCACTCTGGAATAATGCTTGAGTTTGGGTATGCCTTTATAGTTGGTACTCTGGAATAATGCTTGAGTTTGGGTATGCCTTTATAGTTGGTAAAAAGTAGATGGGCACCAGCATCCACTAAGAAATCAATCAACAATGGACTGGCACAAAGATCAAGTTATTAAACTCTCAGTTGCTTCCCATGTACAACCTATGACCTTGGTACCCACATGCAGACTAAGAAATACTTTAACCTTAGAACCTTGATTTTTGTGTCTTTTTTAAAAAGAAAGTACGAGCCTGAAGCATCCCATATTACAATGAATCCTATCTATAAAGGAGGCTTGAGACACCACAAAATATTGACCTTTATAGAGTGAAACCTGCCTTAAAGGACACCTGTTAATAAAGTATACTTTCAGGAATCTCCAGGAAGAAACTTTATACATTTGTAATGTATATGAAATACATCCATCTACTGTGGACAGAGGACACTTATATTTGCTGACAAGCAAATTACAGGAATTGTCATTTGCTTTTCATTTGCCTGGTCAATATCAAGCTGCCAAAAATTTGGTTGAAATCCAGTAATGATTAAGAGAGTTATTGTGTGAAAACAAAAGTGGATGGGTCTACCGATCAAGGGCAGTAACTCTAGTAAATGATATAGAACACTGAAAATCATATTCATCCAAGGTCTCATCAATATCATGCAGCATACCAAATTTGGTTGAAATCAAATAATACTTGAGGGATTTATAGACGGGAAAGTGGGCAAATCTGACAATCAGGGGCTATAACTCACTAAATGATGATCAGACTGCTCACAAATAAGCCAGCCAATGTCTCATCAATATCAAGCAGAATACAAAATGTGATTGAAATCCAACAAGAATCAAGGGATTTATTGTGCAGAAAATAAAGTGGGTGAAGAGATAGAATGCTTACAACAGAACTTAGCCAAGGTCTCATCAAGCTGCATACCAAATTTAGATGAAATCTAATAATTACTGTAGTTGTGCAGAAACCAATTCCTGGAGTAAAACATGTTTCTTTAATAATACTTACCTGATCATAATACCTTAAGAGTATGACCACTACTTTGCAAATCCACCCCTCCGAAGTGAAATTTTAGCTTTATAAATTCTACAAGTTGTCTGCCCACATAGGTGGGAGTCAGATAAGAGTGATATCCCTTTGGATAGAGGGATTGGCACAAATCCAGTCCATACTTCAGTTTCTACTGGAACGTAATGCATGCTCTGTCAGTAGGATGTAACTGCAGGTACGGTGTGTCTCTATTGTGACTGGGTAAGTATTAGTAAAGAAACACATTTTACTCCAAAAATTGGTTTCTTCTTCAAATACCTTACCTGATCATAATACCTTAGAAGAACTGGTAAGAGATAGAGGGAGTTGCATCATCTTACTGCTGAGAAGGCACTAACTCTGGTCCTCAAAGGTATACGTGTGACTTGACTCTGCAAATATTTTCTGACATTTCTTTTGTTTTTGTGTAATCACATGCTAAATGAACTGAACGATAAATCTACTATAACAGTATTTTGAAATATTTGTACATCTTATATATAGATGCTTGCTTCCTAAGTGCACACGACAGTCACATGACAAATCCACTGATGCAGAGTGAATAACCCATCATATCCAGGATGACAGAGCCTGATCTAAGATATCAATCTCTCCTTTTTTTAATGGTATAAATAAATGAGATCTCCCTCTTTGCACAGGCTTGGTTTATTTCAGGTACCACTTCAAAACCCTCTCTGGCTTTTGTAGATGACCCTGAGGTTAAGGGTCTAATGAGGAAAGAAGTTTCCCAAAAAACTGATAGCCCATGAACATTAGCCTGTTCTTAGCAATGAAAGCAGGGGCCATCACGAGTGTAATCTAACTATTACAATGGAATTGCATATAGTTTGGACTGACAAACAAGATATGCATCTCACCAATTTTGCTTGCTATAGCTAGAGTGACTAAGAAGCAGGAGTTATAAGAAAGATGAACCAACGATGCTCTAGATAGCTGTTCAGATGATGCCATATTCAACCAAGTCAGAAATCATGGTAGATTTCATTTTGGGAACAGGGCCAAAGCCTTTATTCATGACAGGTACTAGTTCACCAGAAGGTCAGAGAGGTCTTTGTTTTGTCCATGATGATGAAATGTGTCTGAGATTGTGGAACAGTAACATTTTAAAGTGCTGGGTGCTAACTTCTTCACCTCAGACAGTCATATGAGAAAGTTAACTATTTGGTGTAATGATGCTTTAAGCAAAGGGGTGTATTACCACTTGCACCACTGTGAGAAAACTCTCCACGTCTACTCATATGCTTTCAGAGGGGTGGGTCTCCTCACTTGAGCGATTCTGTTGACCACTTGTTCTGAGAAATGTTTGTCCCTGAGGGCTTGTTTGATATGATCTTGATGTACAGGTTCAACTGATATGGATTTGGATGAAAACTGTAGTCGAGGTCAAGATCTGGGGACTGATGTTGTTTAGACCCCATCTTGGTGTCTCCATTTTCAACTATAGTGCTCATATGGAAAGGTTGAGAGAACTCAAGTTTATGACTAGCCAACAAGTGCTGTTGGAACATGGCACCAAGGTCAGTCTTGTATAAACAATCGCTACTGCCCTTTATGTGGGAAGATTGTCTATTCTCTGATGCAGAACGTCAGCTCTGAATGGATTTTTTTTACATCTGTAGCAGAGGGAGCTCTGAACAATGGGGGAGGGCTGCTGAATGTGATCTGGAGCCCTCTGAAATGACTTAAAAGATCCATGGATTGTCGGAGTAAAGTCTGTCCCATTTCATAGTAAAGTGGCCGAGTCCTCCTCCACCAGGATATGTGACAAAAGCAGCATTAGCATGGCATCATTTCTTTTGTGAGGAAGGCTGACATGGAGAGAAAATGGGATGAAAATGATACCCCTCTCTGCTTCTTTTTGTCACTGAGTCTTGAAAACTGGTTTTGAATGTGTATAGAGACTAATTCCCCACTGGGTGTGGCCTTGGGGTGGGGGTGGGGGGCAGGGTCCTGTCTGTTTCTCTGCTCCCTGTTCTGGAAAAATTGCTAAAATCCAACAAAGATGAGTGAAGTTATGCTAGAGGATGCAATTAAAGGTTGTAACTCATGTAATTGATCTCACAAAGATGCATGACAAATTTGGTTGAAGTGCAAAAAAGTTAAGTAAAGTTATGCTGCAGAAACTAAAGTCAGGAGTACAGGCAATCAGGAACCATAACTCCTGTAAATGATGACATGGGATGCTGGAGATCAAACTCCAGGTTTTATCAATATGATGCCACATGCCAAATCTGGTTGAAATCCATTGGTGAGTGCCTGGAAGAAAGAAGTCAAGAAGACAGGCAATCTGGGAGTCATAACTCTTCTAAAAGTGACAAAACATGATGTAAGTGTAAGAAACAATGTTCATACCAAACTGCATCAGAATATGTTGAATAGTTCTTGAGCTATGCTGGTTATAAGTAACATTCCATCTGAAGATATTAAGTGTATGGGCCATAACTCTGTCCAAGATAGAGTTAAAAAGACAATTTCCATTAAAGGCTTCTTCCTTACCACAAGTGTCACCCATTGGCAAAGTTTGGTCTAGGTCTGTGATGTATAACTAATGTTTTTGTGCGGAAACTATTTCTCTTCTTTCCATGACAGTGACCTTAAACTCTGATGTCAACATCAATAGGCTTCTTCCTTACCCCAAGTGCAAGGTTTGGCATTATAATCGTGGTAAGCAAATTTTGTTGCAGTATATTAGAATCAAAGAATGAAACACATGTTTATATCTACATATTTCAAGACTTAAACTCCATGGAAACGTGTTTTAGGCATTTAACAAGACCAGGCATGCATGTTGAGCCCATGATGAAATCATTGCTGTAAAATGTATGACCTTGACCCTAAAGTCAAATGGGGAGAGCATGCATGTCACAGAATGATAGTCTTAGCTTCATAATGATTTATCCAATGTATGAAAAAAATCCATCAAGGAGTATAGGAAATATAAGAAAATTAAAAATCTTCAATGAAAACCTTAACACAAATTTTCTATGACTGTGACCTTGACCCCAAGATCAAAGGGACAAGAAAACATGGTGTGGAATGAATTGTTTTAGCTTCATGATGATTCATCCCAATTATGAAGAAAATCCATGAAGGGGTTTAGGAAATATAAGCAAAATGAAAAAACTTTAACCAAAGCCTAAACACAACTTTTGTATGACTGTGACTGACCCCAAGATCATTAAGGAACAAGTATGCATGTCATGTCACCAAATGAATTATCTTAGCTTCATACTGATTCATCCCAGGTATGAGGAAAATCCATCAAGGGGTTTAGGAAATATAAGCAAATAAAAAAAAATTTACCAAACCCCTAATCAAATTTTTTTATGACTGTGACCTTAACTCCATTTGGGGTCAAGTGAGCAGGTCATAGAATTAATTGTCTCAAAGCTTCATAATGAATCATGCAAAGTAAGATGAGAAGCTATGAAGGGGTTTAGGAAATATATACAAACTAAAAACTTCAGCCAAAACCTTAACTATTGCTGCTGCCATTGGCAAATTGCCTGCTATGTCTCAATTCCCACTAGAGCAGGCTCAAGAAAAACAAAACAGATACAGAAAAATGACAAGCAAAAATACTGAATATGTAATTTTGCATGCTGTTAAAACAGTCATGACAGGGGACTGCAAAAGCTGTTTCTGTGAAGTTGGATTATGAGAATCAATTAAACAGTAAGTCCAGTATGTATTTTACAAATATACAGACTACTGTACATCACAATTCTTCAAATGCTACGTATAAATCTAACTACAGGAGATAAAGATCCACTTAACATAAGCCAAGTATTAACAGATTTAAAATATGACATGCTTATTGATCCAATCTCCAGCATTACTGTATTACTTTATTAAATAAAGCTTTTGTTGATAGAAAAGTTTTATCATGGAAAGATGAATGTATTTGCTATTTTTCATGTTGCCATGATGATAGCTGTTGCCATTACAAGGCACTGCTATAAACAGGTGATTCAGTGAGGTGTGTTTACACAGATTAAGTTGGTGATCTGCTGGAGTGGTTTTTAGTGCTCAAGGCAATTCTGGCAGTCCTATGTATTGTTACCAAATACTGTATTATCAGAAATTTTCATGGGGGACCAATTTTCGTGGTTTTCGTTGTTGCCCCAAACCACAAATTTAAAGACCCAATGAAAAATTAGCCCCATATGATGATGACCCCTCTGCCCCGCAGATTTTCTTACTGTGCTTCATTCTTAGAGATTAACAAAGCTACTAGTATTTTATAAATCAATACTGTAAGCTGGTAATAAAATATTAGCTTTTACACATGTGTTTTATTTTAACCCTTTGAAAAAAGAATTATAAAGCACTTTGTGTTGTTTCATTGCACACGTATCAATAAGGTCTCTGGTAGATGTAATTTCCACTCACTGCCTTAAATGTGAGATAAGTAAGGATAGACAGAAACGAGAAAAGCCTACGGTATTCAGACACTAGTGATACTGAAAATGAAAGAAAGTGTAATAAAAAATACTAGTATATGAGAATTAAATTTCATACTTATTCAAATCGATCCTTCATTCGAGTACAACTGTTGTTGAAAAATTTAAATCCTCCTGAAAGCACATTTCATTTAATCCATGCATTTTTAATCCAAAAGAACAACAAGACTGTAAACAATGTGAAGCACTATTATTAACGAAACACTATGTATATACACTAATTACAGCAGAGTATTAAAGCTCACACTTTACTGATTTTCGGACAAAGCCACTGTATCAACGTCGTGTCAATTAAGTCTCATGGTACACACAAATGCTTGTCAGGTAAATAATCTCCAAATTGCAGGATTAAATAAAGTCCAGCTTTCTCAAAACCACTGATAATTAGGTCCGATCTTTCACTCACTGTCGCATGAGCTGCAATTATCCATTCAGCATTAATTGGCTTGATTAATGAGGTTACAAGGTTTACTAATACAGTACAGTGATCGTCACCAGTAACATCTTCCTTTTTCTGTGACGGCCTCCATGACCAGTTTAGCATACCAGTTGTGGAAGTGTGATTTTAATTCTTCTTTGTACTCTTTATTTATTGTCAAGTCTAGTGGTTAAAGTTGGCATGTACATGAGGCCGGCACAAACAAAGAAGTCATTCCACTGGCTCTCAGTTTATTTAGCATATTCGTACTTTGGTGGTGTCAGCTTCCTTTGATGTTGAGCAGTCGGAAGAAAACACTGTGTAAGTGATTGATCTTGACCCGTGTTTTAATTGTGTTCATAGAGATGGTAGTATTGTTTTAGTGCTGTTGGCTGCATCAGCTTCCATTGATGTTATTCACTTAGAAAAACATGGCGTAAGTATTGAACTTGTCAGGTCTTTGATTTGTGCTCATACATGTAGTAGTATTGTTTTAAACATTCAAGTGACCTCCGTTTGCGTCGGCATAGTTTTATTCTTTTGTATTCTTTATTTTGTGTATCTGTAAAGGTTAAACCACAAATTTAAATACCTACTAATACTAATATGCAAACTTTGACATGCAAAACCACAAATTTAAGTACCCATGAAAATGTCTTCTTTTTACAAAACCACAAAAATTTACCCCCTTACCCCCCCCCCCCCCCCCCCCGAAAATAAATGATACTACAGTACAATATAGAACATTGATTGAATACAATAGTGGCTCCTAAGAGACATGGGCAGTGTTTTTATGATACAGCATGCATCCTGAGTGATCAGTGAAAGTTCAATGGCCAAAGAAATTTGATGTAACTTTAATCTATTTCTATAGGATTTGTAGTAAAAATAGACTTCATCTTCTTAACCTAACCACATACTTTTTAATTCAAGTATTGTGAATACAACATCTAACCACATACTTTTTAATTCAAGTATTGTGAATACAACACCTAACCACATACTTTTTAATTCAAGTATTGTGAATACAACACCTAACCACATACTTTTTAATTCAAATGTTGTGAATACAACACCTAACCACATACTTTTTAATTCAAATATTGAGAATACAACACCTAACCACATACTTTTTAATCAAATATTGTGAATACAACACCTAACCACATACTTTTAATTCAAGTATTGTGAATACAACACCTAACCACATACTTTTTAATTCAAGAATTGTGAATACAACACCTAACCACATATTTTTTAATTCAAGTATTGTGAATACAACAGCTAACCACATACTTTTTAATTCAAGTATTGTGAATACAACACCTAACCACATACTTTTTAATTCAAATATTGAGAATACAACACCTAACCACATACTTTTTAATCAAATATTGTGAATACAACACCTAACCACATACTTTTAATTCAAGTATTGTGAATACAACACCTAACCACATACTTTTTAATTCAAGAATTGTGAATACAACATCTAACCACATACTTTTTAATTCAATTATTGTGAATACAACACCTAACCACATACTTTTTAATTCAAATATTGTGAATACAACACCTAACCACATACTTTTTAATTCAAATGTTGTGAATACAACACCTAACCACATACTTTTTAATTCAAATATTGTGAATACAACACCTAACCACATACTTTTTAATCAAATACTGTGAATACAACACCTAACCACATACTTTTAATTCAAGTATTGTGAATACAACACCTAACCACATACTTTTTAATTCAAGAATTGTGAATACAACACCTAACCACATACTTTTTAATTCAAGTATTGTGAATACAACACCTAACCACATACTTTTTAATTCAAATATTGTGAATACAACACCTAACCACATACTTTTTAATTCAAATATTGTGAATACAACACCTAACCACATACTTTTTAATTCAAGTATTGTGAATACAACACCTAACCACATACTTTTTAATTCAAATATTGTGAATACAACAGGTTTGAAGGGTATGGCTAATATTATATTAAACAGGATCAAAGAAATGAACATAACTTGCAAGATATTGATAATCATGTTCAATTTTTATGATCATAAGAAAATACCAGTACCTCATTCAATGTAATATTATCTATACATGTCACAAGTATTTTCTTCTCTTTATCTCTTAACAGAACTGATTAAAAACTTCATAAAATATTTTGAAATGATTCTGTATTGTTTAAAGTGCAACACAGCAGCTGTCAAACTATATATTAAGGGAGATAACCACTCCTTAATTAGTTCCTCTCAGGATTAGAATGAGTTATGTCCTTTACTTAACTTGACTGACCTTTCAAGGTCAAAAGAGTTAAATACAGACAGTGCTCTATTATTATAAACACAAACTATTTTTAGTAACAGACAGCAGACAGGCTCTGAAGGATGAAATCCCACTTGATGCCTAAAATAATTAAAGAGAAAAATTTTTAAGCTTCCATCAAGAAATCAAACACAATTAAGTTTCTCAATAATATGCCTAAATACAATATCACCTTCAGACACTAACAAAAGAATATTTCACTTGAGTATGGGATTCATTTGAGTATTAGGAAATGTAGTCTAGGATTGACCATTCTTGAAGCCACTGTCATATCATGCAATCTGTACTAGGATATAGTCTACGATTGACCATTCTTGTAGCCACTATCATATCATGCAATCTGTAATAGGATGTATGGTCTAGGATTTACCATTCTTGTAGTTACTGTCAATATCATGCAATCTGTACTAGGAAGTACAATCTAGGATTGACCATTCTTGTAGTTACTGTCATATAATGCAATCTGTACTAGAAAGTACAATCTAGGATTGACCATTCTTGTAGCTGCTGTCATATCATGCAATCTGTACTAGGATATAGTCTTGGATTGACCATTCTTGTAGCTGCTGTCATATCATGCAATCTGTACTATGATATAGATGAGGGATTGACCATTCTTGTAGTTACTGTCATATCATGCAATCTGTACTAGGAAGTACAATCTAGGATTGACCATTCTTGAAGTTACTATCATATCATGGAATCTGTACTAGGAAGTACAATCTAGGATTGACCATTCTTGTAGTTACTGTCATATCATGCAATCTGTACTAGGAAGTACAATCTAGGATTGACCATTCTTGTAGTTACTGTCATATCATGCAATCTGTCCTAGAAAGTACAATCTAGGATTGACCATTCTTGTAGTTACTGTCATATCATGCAATCTGTACTAGGAAGTACAATCTAGGATTTACCATTCTTGTAGTTACTGTCATATCATGCAATCTGTACTAGGAAGTACAATCTAGGATTGACCATTCTTGTAGTTACTGTCATATCATGCAATCTGTCCTAGAAAGTACAATCTAGGATTGACCATTCTTGTAGTTACTGTCATATCATGCAATCTGTACTAGGAAGTACAATCTAGGATTTACCATTCTTGTAGTTACTGTCAATATCATGCAATCTGTACTAGGAAGTGCAATCTAGGATTGACCATTCTTGTAGTTACTGTCATATCATGCAATCTGTACTAGAAAGTACAATCTAGGATTGACATTCTTCTAGCTGCTGTCATATCATGCAATCTGTACTAGGATATAGTCTAGGATTGACCATTCTTGTAGCTGCTGTCATATCATGCAATCTGTACTAGGATATAGTCTAGGATTGACCATTCTTGTAGCTGCTGTCATATCATGCAATCTGTACTACGATATAGTCTAGGATTGACCATTCTTGTAGTTACTGTCATATCATGCAATCTGTACTAGGAAGTACAATCTAGGATTGACCATTCTTGTAGCTGCTTTCATATCATGCAATCTGTACTAGGATATAGTCTAGGATTGACCATTCTTCTAGCTGCTGTCATATCATGCAATCTGTACTACCAAAAATCATTTTCATTCTTGTTTGTGCTTTGCCCTGGACCCCTCAACAAGAGTGTTGTCTCCTGTATGCCAGCTGGGGATGAACTCAAAACTCCCCTTCTACCTTTCCATTTTACTCTGCTACTTAAAAACTTAAGAACAGCCCTGGCCAATACATACCTCACTAAAAGCACATTGATTATACCACCCACGGAACCAGGAATCTTCATCAGATGGCTGAGAAAAAGGTCCCAGCCAAATGTCTTAACCAGGACCTTCAACAATGAGACTCTCATCTGGTTGCTATGGGGACAATAGTCAAATGACTTAGTCTCATTACAGAGTGAGGTGAATGACTTGTCTTTTGCAGATGTTTTACAGTCACATCTGCAATTGGAATGTAATAAAAATGCAAACTTTGATTAATTTGACATTTATGAAATGAGTTGAATGATTGTTGTTTTTAGCAAGCTATATCAATTTAAAAAAATTTTATTACTGAAAAACCTTAATTTTGATTGATACAAGCAAAATATGCAAGATTTTATTTTATGAAATATGCTGTTGATTCATACATGAAATTTATAGATGGTCAACAGTAGGATTTGAATTATATATAAATATGTGTCAGCATGAAGTGATATTAAATGTATATGATATTAAAAATATTAAAGGATATTATATTAAATATATTTTATTAAAATTAGAAATTGAGTTTATGCAAAAGCATGAAAATTACAAGAGGCCCAAGGGCACCTGAGATAGCTGACCTTGCTGACCTCTACCCAATAGCCAAATACAAGAGTAGTTGGTCAAGAAAACTGAGTCAGTAGGATGCTTTCTGTCAAAATTCTTTCAATGCTGTTGATCAAATATGTTAAGAAGCCAAATGTTTTAAGGTTCTCTATAACATGTATCTTCATCCATATTTGATGGCACATCATCATTTTGTCCAATGCTAAATGGCTGTTGAAATTAGTCAAATTATGTTGAGCAGCTTTATTTTTAAAAATGAAGTTGTGACTTTTTTTTGTGAAGAAGTTGTTTAAATGTTGTTTTTTTCTTTTGTAATGGCACTCACATCTGATGGTGGATTGGCACACTTGTACAAATTTGCAAGTCTTTCATGCCAAGGTGCTTTCTGTCAAATTTAATAAAATTCCATCAAGCAGGTTTTTTAAAAAAACGTTTCAAGTTTTTTCTATTTTAAGAAAAGTGACTATTTTTAATGGCAGATTTGCCTCTTTTGTAGCAAACTGAATGATATAAATGCCAGAATGCTTTTTGCTAAATTTGGTCACAATCTGTTCAGCAGTTACCAAGAAAAAGTCATTTAAAGAGTTCTTATTTTTAGTAATGGCAGTCATACTTTATGGTGGATCAGCATTATTTGTAAAACTTTGAAAGCCTTTTATGCCAAGATACTTTCTGTCAAATTTTGGTCAAATTCAGTTCAGTAGTTTTTGAGAAGCCATTGTTTGAAGATTGTAATGTTTCTAGCTATGGTGGATATATCTGATGGTGGATAGGCATCATTTGAAGAAGTTTTAAAGCTCTTTATGCCAGGATGCTTTCTGTCAAAGCCAGTCTCTTTTGAAATGTTTTTGAGTAGAAATCATTTAAAGCTTTTTTTATTATTAATGGCAGCCATATTTGTTGGTGGATCAGCATCATTTATACAAATTGGAAAGAACTTCAGAGTTCTAGATAAGAATTTAATTACCGGTAATTGGGTAATTTTACTCCTGATTTGGAACTAATTGCATAATTTGTAATTGAATGGGGTATCTTTCAAAAATGTCAAAACACATGGTATTAACTCAGACTTAGAGACCATGATTAATAATTCTGGGTGTGTTTGAGTATATGGCCCTGTTTTAGTGAATGTTCTCACAGTAATCAAGTACTATCATTTCAAAATTGCATGAAACATCCAGAACTTAGATTATACTGATCCAATGCACCATCATAAAACATGTATTTTGTTTGCAACATAACACTGACAACTTTGGACAAAATGCTTAAAATTAAATTCTTTTGAGTAATTTGGATGCATTAAAAAATTCTTTACATGTTTTTACTCAATTTATGTAAATTATATCCATGTGCTATTTATCTAGTGCTCTGGCCTTCATGCTAGGATGCTCTTTTTCAAATTTTATCAAATTCTGTTATGCAGTTTTCGAGAAGTCATTTAAGTTACTAATATTTTTAGTAACTGTGGCCATATTTAGTGGTGGATTGACATTATTTTAACAAATTTGAAAGACCTTTATGCCAAATTCCCTTTAGTCAAATTTGGTTAAATTCTGTTAAGCGGTTTGAGAGAAGTTGTTTAAAAGTTTTACTACTTTTAGTAATTGTAGCCATATTGACTGACAGATTAGCATCAAGTGAACCAGTTTAAAAGGTCTCGATGCCAGAATACTCTTTTCAATTTTCAAAATGATGTGCAAATTAGGCAAGCATTTTTTTAAATAAGAACTTGTAAATAACAATTGTGAACAAATGATTCATAGTGGATTAAGGATCACACCATAAACAAAGTTGGTCTTACAGCCAGGAGAGCTAATAAAAACCACTAAGAACAAAATAGGCAAACCATATATATATTCGCTTACAAGTCGAATCCAACTGCAAACTGTGCAGACCCAGATCTGCCATCGCATAATGCACCAGCAGATCTGGGTCTGTGCAGTTTGTTAGGAGTAATCAGTAGAACAAACAATACAGACTCTGATCTACCAGTGCATTATGTGATGGCAAATCAGGGCCTATGTTATTTACAGTTGAACTAGACTTACAAGCGAGAATATACGGTACTCTGCCGAGGTATATGACACACTTTTTGATATCAAATAAATTTCATTTCATGATGAGATCCAAATATTTTTGATCTAAAGGTATGTTTTTATACAGAGAAAAATGATGTGCTTACTTTGCTTGTTTTCTCTTCAATTCATTTTCCCAGTTTTTCTGGAACTTGGGTACAACTGTATGAGACTCTAAGTCTGGATGAAGAGGAAATATATCATTTTCATCCTTAAATGGTTTCCTGTACCCAGACCATATTGTGCTGCAAAAACAGAAATTACCAGTAGGCATAATTAAACGGAACTAGTTGAAGTTCTAAATTTTATTTTACTTATGTTGGTAGCACAAGAGGTTCAATGAAATTGTAAAAATGCACTCTTGGTGCCTTTTTTAGTTCCAGTTTCTTTTCTTTTTGACTTCTTTTTAACTTCACTACTATTAAAATTTGTTTATCATGGTTTAACTTGACTAAATTTTGTATTTCAATATGCAAGTGAACAAATCTATGGAGAAATATTTGGTTATTGTGGAGGCATACCTTTGACTTAGATGTGGTTCAGCTGTGGATTCCACATTACATCAAGGTAAACTCATAAAATAAGAATAGAATAAAAAAAAACTCTTTTTCTCTTCCTCCTGAACACAGTCATAAACATATTAAAAAGCTTCAAGTATACAAAACATTTCATCACAATGTACCACAAATATAAAATTGATGAAAGCAAGATGCAAGTTTCACCATAATTTTTAAGCTGGAATAAGAATCTAGTCAAAACGAGACCTTCAATGGACTATGCTCTACTGGCTGAAACAAATGTCTAGGAATCCAAGACCATTTCTTCTTTTTAACTGCTGTATGTTGAAACTATGTCTAATATTCTGAAGCAAAAACAATTTAGGACTAACTAGACATCATAATAAGTATTTGGTGATATGACCATCCATTCAGGAGCAGTAGTTATAGTATGATTTTCAAGGTGGCCATTGTAGCAGCCATACTGGAAATCACACCATTTTCATTTAGGACCTACTTGATATCATAAGAAGGCTTTTGGAGCAAACCACATGTCAATATGACCATACATTCAGGAGGAGTAGCTATAACAAAATTTTCAAGTTGGGCACTGTGATAGTCATACTGGATGTCAGATTAGGATTATTTTTATATAGGACCATCTAGACACCATAAAATATCTTCAGGTGAAAGCCCCATGTCAAGATGAGTTGCTGCTTAGAAAGTGTAGCAAAAACAAGATTTTCAAGATGGCTGCCATGGTGGCCATATTGAATTTCAGACAGTTATCATTTTTATTTATGACCAACTAGACATAATAAGTCTTTCTGTGAAAATTTCATGTCTATATGACCATCCATCCAGGAGGAGTACAGATAACAAGATTTTCAAGCTGGTCACCTTTTTGTCTATATTGGTGGTCAGATCAGCATCATTTTCATTTAGACCCAACTAGGTTTCATAATAAGTCTTCTGGGGAAAACCCCATGTCAATAAGGCTTTCTGTTTAGGAGCAACGGTGATAATTAGTTCCAAAGATGGTTGTCGTTCTGGATGTCAGATTGGCGCCATTTTCATTTAGGACCAACTAAGATATATTAAGAAATCTTCTGGGGAAAACCCCATGTTGATATAAATTAATATCTTTTCAAGAAAAATAGTGATAAGATTTTCATGCTGGCCACTGTGCAGCCACACTGGATGTCCAGGTGGCACCATTTTCATTTAGGACCAACTAGACCTTGGGATGAAGGTGGGTGTAGAGTTTCATGGCAATCCTCCAAGTAGTTAAGGAGGAGCAGCAATAAAAACTTGTTCTAACAGACAAACGGATGACAACCATCCCAAAAAGTTCTTCTAGTCTGTGACCATTAGAATTAAAAATGAGGACAAATTATGAGAAATTCACACCTGTTCATCCACCAGAAGGTTATTTTAGACAGGAAAGATGCTTTCAACTCCGGGCATTCATCCTGAAAAACAAGGTCAATCTAATTTTAAATATCCTACTTTATGGAAATGTAAGCAAATCTGTCAATACTTGAATACCAGTTACATGTAGGGAAACACATTTAAAAAAATTAAAGCAGAACAAAAAGGAAATTAAGAATCAAATTAGTGTCAAGTAAACTTTTTAGGGCAATTATTTAACACAGTGCAGCTCACTTGATTTTTCATTTCTCCATGCATAGTGGTGGCGGTGGGAGTGGAGAGAGCATGGAGAGGATTAGGAACTGTCTTTTAACATGTTCTCATGTAGTTGCCATGGCTTTATGTGAAAAATAGCTCTACACACCAGGCTTTCTTGCAGACTCACATCCATTGTTCACTGTGGAATCAAGATGGTGTCGCTAAAATGGCCATGATGTACTATGCATAACCCCAGCTAGCATGTGCTAAAGAGTTTCATAGAGATGTATGGGGGGGGGGGGTACATTGGGACATAGAAATTATATACATCTTTGCCCTTATAAATTAACAGACAACCATTTTTTCAAATCAAATTTTAGATAAAATTAACATAATGTCAATGATGCATGAACTTTATTAATACTATATACTGCATAAAGGATCTAAATTTCAAGTTTTTAAATTTCCTACATTATCATGATTACAGATACATATATGCACTTTTTTCCTTTGAAGTACATGCAGTTTTGTTGGGTTTTTTTTGTAATCTTTTAGTACATCAGTGAAATGTTGTACTACCTGCTTTGAAGAAAAAAAAAAGACAAATGTCAGAAAGAATTTTTTTTTAAAAATTGCATTTACACCTGAATAAATGTGAAACAAAATCACACAAGTTCCACTACATATCAATGGCATTCTCTTTTGGGAGGAATTAGCTTCTGACACTGAAAATACATGATCATTGAGTTAATTAAATAAATGAACATTTACTAGTTCTCATGAAAATAATGTATGATTTCTTTCAACATCTAATGCCAGCATTGTAGAGGGGCAATTAAGACTTAAGGAAGCACAGTTCTGGTGGTTGGGTCATGAAGATAACCAGAGTGTAATCAATGATTTCATAGCTCAGATCATTAACATAACCAGAGCTCACCTCTACTAAGCTTTTTAAAGTTTCCAGTAGCCATTGTAAACATTAATTATCCTGCAGAAAATAAATTCAGACTAAGGTGACCTTGAAAACAAAAAGGTTGGATCCTTTACTAAATTTTGTTTTTGCAATTTTTTATCTTAACATTTTAACTTAACTTTTAATCAGCACTATATAGCCATTATTATAAATTAAAAATGACAATTCCTTTTTCTTGATTCTCATTGAAAATGATAAATCTGACGGGAAGTGATGAATTTTACCTTTTGTTGAGACTGTTTGGCAGTAAACTGTTAGTCAGAAAATGACAATGTCCATGAACTTGCAATTCAATTATACTCAACTTATAAAGGCTGTTACCACTTATAAATGACTTACATGTCACTTCTAAGTGAAAAGTAGGTGAAGCATGGATTAATATTGTTTTCACTTATACTGTACATGTAATTATACAGGCTGTCATTTCACTTACTTCATTACATATGCAACGTATAAGTAACTTATAAGTGACCTATCAGTTCCCTATAAGTTAAGCATATATCACTTATAAGTCAGATTAAGTTATTTTCAAACTCACTGTGTTCATAAGTTCAATGAAATAACAACAAGAGTACCATGAATAGCACATTATACACCCTCCCCATGTTTAATAGTCCTCTATGTAGAGTACCATGAATGGCACATTATACACTCTCCCCATGGAAATACCAACAAGAGTACCATGAATGGCACATTATACACCCTCCCCATGTTTAATAGTCCTCTATGTAGAGTACTATGAATGGCACATTATACACTCTCCCCATGTTTAATAGTCCTCTATGTAGAGTACCATGAATGGCACATTATACACCCTCCCCATGTTTAATAGTCCTCTATGTAGAGTACCATGAATGGCACATTATACACTCTCCCCATGTTTAATAGTCCTCTATGTAGAGTACCATGAATGGCACATTATACACCCTCCCCATGTTTAATAGTCCTCTATGTAGATAGCTGAAATTTTTGTGCAGAAAAAAATGTTTCCTCTCTCAGTCACAGTTACCTTAACCATTGACATTTTGACCCCAAAATTGATATGCTTCTTCCTTACCCAAATTGTAATGATTCACAAAGTTTGTTTCAGTTCTTTGGTGTAGAACTAATGTTATTATATGGAAGCCATTTTTCTTCTTTCAGTCCCAGTGACCTTGGACTTTGACCTTTTGACCCCAACAACAACAGGATTCTTCTTCACCCAAAGTGCAAGCTGTCCACAAAGTATGGTACATGTATGTGATTTAGAACTAATGTGATTGTGTAAAAACCATTTTTCATCTTTCAGTCAGAATGATCTTGACCTTTGAGTACCTGAGCCTGAAATTGATAGGGTTCTTCATTACCCCAAGTGCAAGCCATCCACAAAGTTTGGTAACTGTAGAGGGTGGAAAAACTCAAATTATTCTGCAGAAACAATTTTTCTTCTTTCAGTCACAGTGACCTTGACCTTTGACATTTTAACCCAAAACTGATAGGGTTCTTCCTTACTCCAAGTGCAAGCTGTCCACAAAGGTTGGTAACTGTAGATCGTGGACAACTCAAGCTATTTTTGTACAGAAACAAACCTGGGAACAAATGACAACATTATAATGTAATATGCTCTGCCTTATGACAATGCAAGCAATGACTTTTGACTTGACCCCAGTGTCAATTAGGTCTGGTTTTCAAACTCTTTCACAAAAGTGTGGATATGTTGGTGGTCAGATCTGGACCATTTTCATTCAGAACCAATTAAATATTGCAAGAAGTGTTTTAGTGAAAACCCCATGTCAATGCCAAAAGTACCATTCATGCAAGAGTAGCGACAATAAAGATTTTCAAAATGTCTACTATGGTACCATATTGGCAGTTAGATGAGCACCATTTTCATTCAGAAGCAGCTACATATCACTATAATAATGTTTAACTCATTAACCCCGGGAGTTTCTTTTCATTTTTGCCTGAAATGGGGTAGGAAACCCATTATTGGGGTTACCTCTGAATGCAGCCAAACACATCTGCTTAAGAGTGTTTTTCCTTTAGCAAAAAAATTAGCAACATTTTCAAGATGGCCACCATGGCAGCCATATTGGAATCAAATTGGCACCATTTTGATTGAGAACCATCTATACATCATAGGAAGTCTTTTCGTGAAAACCCAATATCAGTACAACCATCCATTCAGGATGAGTAGTGTTAACCAGATTTTCGAGATGAACACTGTGGCAGCCATAATGGATGTCAAACTAACACCATTTTTATTTAGATCCAACTAGGCATCAAAAGAAGTCTTTTCGTGAAAACCCTAGACCGATATGACCATCCATTCAAAAGGAGTAGTGATAGTAAGATAGAAGCTACATTCAACTTAGTGAAAGTCACAGGCTTTGAGTAACCTCACAGTGACAGCCATTATTAGAAGCATACTTCATGCATTAGTAATTACCTTGATTAGCCTCTACAGCTGACATGAAAAGCATGCAGTGCACTCATCTAATTCCTACACTCATTCACTGTACAGTACACAGTCAATGTGCTAAGGGTAACCTATGACAATATACAATGTATAGTCATTAATATGGAACATGTACCACAGAAGAAACATCTTTATTCCAACTTCCAACTGCACTGGTCAGAAAGAACCTCATGTGTAGGCTAGGACGCATATAGCATGGAAGGATCTATGCAGTCATGAGCTAAACACAAATACCCATGTTAGCAAAGCATAAAATGTAGGTCATGGTGACCTTCTTTGGTTGTAAAGGTGTAGTACTAACAAAGATGCATCCAATTATCAAGTTTTAAGATTCACTCTGTGTGTGGCTCGAATTTTTAATTTTCATAGTAATTTATGTTTGGCTGAGATGATATGTCATCATCACCATCATTGAAAAAAATTATATCATTGAATAAAATGAATCACCATGAACAAATGGAATTGAATTCCTTACTGCATAAAGTTATCATAATCAGTTGAATTTAACATCAGAAACATTTTCTGCATCAGTAACAATTTAAGTATTTCCTGATTGCCTAGTTTTCATAAATTATCAACCTCATTGTTTACATGAAATGAGAAAGATGTTCCTGCCATTAAAGTTTTTGGTGATTCTGCTTATGTTTTAAGAAGTTACACCAATGTGTGTTTTTGTGTCTGTGTGTGTGTGTGTGCACGCATGTTTGGGTGTTATTCCACTGCTGTCTTAGTAAAAGTATCCTTCAAAATGTTATGAAACTTTTGCTTGAAGATTTTAATTGTTTTGTACAGTCAACTGTTTTTTTTTCCCCTTGAAATATAAGTTTCACTGTTTACACAGAATATGTCACTACATTACCCAGGATATTCCTTTCTTTAAAAAAAGCAATTAGGATTAACTTTCAAATATATCACAT
Source organism: Margaritifera margaritifera (assembly GCA_029931535.1). NCBI lineage: Eukaryota > Metazoa > Mollusca > Bivalvia > Unionida > Margaritiferidae > Margaritifera > Margaritifera margaritifera. The sequence goes on along the minus strand of JAQPZY010001499.1, from coordinate 452,736 downwards.
CAATCAAATTTACATCACCAGTAGTGTTAATCACATTTAATTTTTTCAGTGCTTGATATGTCAACTTTTTTTAAGCGATCTTCAGAATTAATATTAAAAATCAAGAGACAAAAAATAATGGTCTCCCAAGACATTTAGTCTCTCACGACAGGTCAAAACACTATATAATCAATAAATCTGTGCATGGAGAACCAGACTCTCAAGACATGTGGTCTCTTATAGCTGTGGTCTCTCAAGACAGGTGTCTCTTATAGCTGCTGTCTCTCAAGACAAGTGGTATCTTATAGCGGTGGTCTCAAGACAAGTGGTCTCTTATAGCTGTGGTCTCTCAAGACAGGTGGTCTCTTATAGCTGTGGTCTCTCAAGACAGGTGGTCTCTTATAGCTGTGGTCTCTCAAGACAAGTGGTCTCTTATAGCTGTGGTCTCTCAAGACAAGTGGTCTCTTATAGCTGTGGTCTCTCAAGACAGGTTTTACTGTATCCTGCCTTAGGGTATGAACTGATGATTTCTGGGTTCATAGCTTAGACCACTGTATCCACTTTACCATGGTCCCATCTAGTGAATTTATTCCTTTTTTGTGCATAAATTGCATAAAATTAGTACACACGAAGAAACAAAGAAACAAAATGTGACTAAGCCAAATAGTGAAACATGCCAAATACTCTTGAAAGAAATCAGTTAAAGAGCTTTTATTCTCAATAATCAAATGTCCCAACAAAAAAGAAATTACATATACTGTATATACTCGTGTATAAACCGGGTCCAAACACAAACAACATAGACCCTGATCTGCCATTGCATAATGCACCAGCTGATCAGGGTCTATGTTGTTTGTTCTACTGATTAGTCCTTACAAACTGCATAGACCCAGATCTGCTGGCAGATTATGTGTTGGCAGATCTGGGTCTATGCAGTGTGCAGTTGGTATCGGCCTACATGCAAGCATATACAGTACTTTGATTTTAGCACTAATTATAAGTGCCAGATCTATATTGCAAGGGGTTTATATTCCTATGATACTGCATATGATTTATTATTTCTACTACCAAGGTAAGGTTTTCTTTCTTCTGACCTCCTTTTTTTTACAAAAAATTGAGCAAAAGAATAGGATACAGGTGGAGCATAGCTGCTTCTTTTGGAGTTTTACACAAAAGGATCACACTTGCCCAACGGGAAGACTTCTTCCAACCAGCAATCATCATAAATCTTAGTCCTAATCATTGTAAAACTCCAAAAACATCTTGAGATTTAATTGGTTACTCATAAATGTCAAATTACCTCTCCACAACTTCTCCAATGTGGAGATTCATACTGATGGGCACAAAGTTGCAGTAGTGGTTATTTAATTATTTACCCCTCAACTGCTGAGGCTCAACATGTAGACATTAAGGGGATTAACTGCACCACCTCGATGCATGAAAAAACAAAAAATTGCACAAGCTGTACTGTAACAGATAATAGAATTTTTAATGCAAGTGTTAGATAAAATTTGTAAAATGATTCAAGAACTATTTATAAGACATTTTTAATTACTGTAAAAGAGATACAAATGGAAAATGCTTATACAATCTATGTATTTTAATGGAAACCAATAATTCCATTACATTTCTTAACTCTGACAAAAGCAAATAAAGACTGTTTGACAAAACGACAAGATTTGTTATTGCATGAAACAATATCATGTATGTATATTATTATCTTCTTTAAACAAGATAGCAGGATAAATATAATTTGGACAAGTGAGGTTAGAGTGTATTACTTGTTAGCTCACCTTCAACTTTTCCTTTTCTGACAAAAGATTCAAGTCAGCAAAAGAATGCAGAACAACTTGTGTAATGATCAGTGCACAGTTGATGTAGAACAAAACAAATCCCAAGAGATCACCTTCATATTCCTGTAAAAAAAAACGAATCCCAAGAGATCCTAAAAGCAGTGTTATTCTTTAGTCAAACATAAAACATCATATTTGCAATACCATATGTACTCGCTTATAAGTCGGGTCAAACTGTTAAGAAAATAGACCCTGATCTGCCATAGCATAATGCGCCAGCAGATCAGGGTCTATGTTGCTTGTTATACTGATTAAATTCCGTAAACTGTATAGACTTAGATCTGCGGATGCATTATGCGATGGCAGATCTGGGTTTATGCAGTTTGCAGTTGGATCTAACTTATAAGCAAGTGTAGACAGTACCTCCATGATCATGAGGGAGATTCCCTGATCCATTGCAACATTTTTCCCAAAAAATAATCGAAATGGGAAATCTAAACTAGTCACGATTTTCTATATTGATTGCATATTCTCAGTGCTCCAATGGTTGCAAGTAGAATCAAATTTGCAACCAAAAATTCAGAATTTGTGAGTGAGAAATATCAACTGGTCACCCTCTGGTGACCTTCAGTAATTATGCTGCAACTAGAAAATGACATCAACACCTTCTAATAACGACTATATACAATGTTTAAAGCTAAAAACAACTATATAGAATGTTAAAAGCTAATAACAACTGTATACAATGTTTAAAGCTAAAAAAAACTATATACAATGTTTAAAGCTAAAAAAAACTATATACAATGTTTAAAGCTAAAACATTTGGTGTAATCCCTACTCAATTGTGAGACTGATGGTTCCTACGTACTTCCCATCTTTTCATGTCTGTTAGTGACTAGTCTAATACATAACCTGTGCAGTAAAACTCTAATTTTTGGATCCAGAACAATGTGGACATGGAGATAAATACAGAAAACTTTTTAGGCTGTAAAATTACTGTCAGTTGAACTACCATAAACACAGAAATGGCCAAGAATTTATTAATATAAACCATTATCAAAAGAAAATGAAGATTAGAGTCCCTTTATCAGTGAATTTGAGGGCAGGTAATACAGTGAAATTCTGCTTGTTATACTGATTACATGCATGGTGCTTTAACATGATGGTTGGAGTCAATAAAGTGTCACCATGTTATGTAACATATCATGTAATGTCAAGACAAGTCAGTTAACTAAAGAAAATTATGTATATGACTATCTTCTTTGCTACTCAGGAACTGGGGGGGGGGGGGAGCACAAATAATGCAATAATTAAAGAACATGTGTACTTGCCAACTGATCTCATTATATCCATACATTAATTTCATTGAAAATGTGCATAAAGAGGCATAAATTCCAATTTAATCCAAATACTTTGTTGGACATTTGGGAGTTTCTAATAAGAAATTTGTATTTAGGCTTGAAAAATACTTCTACTGAAACTTATATATGGGTACAGACCTTGTAATGTACTTTAAATGAAGTGAGGTAAGATAAAGTGTATGCGTGTGTGTGCATGTGTGTGTGTGTGTGTGTGTGTGTGTGTGTGTGTGTGTAGGCTATTACCAAAACAGATGACCAGAACACAGTCTTTGAATTTTCTGGTCTTCTGCAGAACTTTGTATAGATCAAACATTTCATTTCACTTATTAAGGGATATACATTGGGTATAGAGTTGATTGTTTATCAAAGCACCGATTGATCATCAGCAACCAGTCAATTCATTAAATAACGATTGGTTGACAACACAGCTAAGCTTTGTGTGCATGAAAGCAGTTTTCATTTGATTGTTAATAAAGCAGCATAGGACAGTTGCAACAATCGTTTGCTATGGGATTAATGTTAATGATTTGCAATTCCAGTATTAGGTAGGTAAATTAATTTTTATTAATTTGGGTGATGAACTTATATCAACAAAGGCATTGTTTAATACACATATATATATGCTCACTGATTGAGCAGGCATTGGTGGTCTATTGTTTGCCCTGTATTTTATAACAATTTACACAATGCATAGAAGAAAAGCACAAAGAAAAATTATTAGTGTTATTTGTTGATGGTTCAATAAAAATTATGTTAAGCTAATGTCTTTCAAAAATAAGCTATCAACTAAATCCAGTGACTGACTGGTTACAGATTTGCAATTAACATTCACAAACAGAAATGGTAAACAGTTTTATTAATTTTAACAAAGACAAAGCCTTTCTTCAAGAGTACAACATATCTCACCAGATAAAAAAATCAAACACTCATTTACTTTGGCAATAGAACTTTGAAATAATTCAAAAATCAGTCAGGAAAAATTCGTAAAAAAGTTGTAAAAAAAGACGAGAGGCATGCAACAACCTTGTTATATTCAAATATATAAAGATATCCTTATATATTCTCTTTAATTTGCCTCAACTACAGCCTTTACTTTTTGTAATAACAATTCCCAACTCAATTGATTTCAACTTTGCTATGGCAAAGAAATTATTAGGCCTTGGTGACTTAATGTTTGAAATGACCAATAAGATGTTCATGTAGGTCACCCTATGTCTACTAAAGTTGTATAGGTACTTGGAAAACTTTCTTGGAAATGAAGAAACAAAATCTCTCTGAAGGCTGTTCCAAATGTGTAATGTATACATGACATATTCAAGTGTTAGAAATTACTCATTTGTGATAAATTTAAAGAGTTTAGTTTTCTTTGTATGTATGTTAGGTCTTCAAGGTCACACAAAAATGATGGGAAAAATAAAAGCATTCTTTGTATGTTAGGACTTCAAGGTCACACAAAATTATGGGAGAAATAAAGGCATTCTTTGTATGTTAGGTCTTCAAGGTCACATAAAATGATGGGATAAATAAAGGCATTCTTTGAATGTTAGGTCTTCAAAGGTCACACAAAATGATGGGATAAATAAAGGCATTCTGTTTTTAAATTGCTATAATTTGGATTCACTTATAATATGGTTGAGAATTTACAGATTTATCAAAATAAACTGAAAATGATTTATAAATATTTTGGTCAACTTTGTACAAAACTGGTCTCAAATCATGGTGCATTAAATTCCCCAAATATAGCTGTTTTAAATACTGACCTTTAGCATAATCTTGGAGTAGAATGGGACAATCTCACACATTGCAGTCAGAAACCAGTACACAAAGAGGACCCCTGATGATATCACAGCCTTTTTTCTCACCAACTGAGTGCATACCAGAACAAGAACCTACAAATAGAAAGAAAAATTTACTACTTTTCTTAAATATACAATATATCACATTATGGGGGCACTCTACAGATATTATACGCTTCTGAGAGAGTGAGACAGATGTAAGATGAAGTTGTTTGCATTTGCAACATGCACAGTGAGAGAATGTTGGCATACCTCTATGCTACTTTCATGTAATTTGGCTGAAATTTCTTTACATATTATACTTGTGGAAATTGGACATGATCTAAGCACACAGAAGACAGAAATGGCCACTCCAAAGTACTTGAAAAATCAGCCTGAATTAGTCAGAAGTACACTATTTTCAGCAGTTATTAAAATAGGGAAATTTTTTTGCCAGAGTAGGTAATAGCAGCCTCTGAAAGTACAATGAAGGAATTACAAAACATATAAAAAGTAAAAAAAGTTATCAGCTCTTTTTTTCATATTCATTCTAGTAAGTGAAAATGACCAAGCTGAGCTAGCAGTTTTTTGAGAGGTGCACATCTTAAGTAACACCAAGCTGTATACTCAATAACCCAAATTGAACCATCAATCACACACCAAAATAAAGGGAATTAAAAGTTCTTTTAACAATACCTAAGATATACAAGGTCTTTTCAAATAGCCAGGACAACCAGTGAGGAAAACCTGGGTTATTCTTTTTCTTTAAAAATCTAACCCTATGCAAAATAGGAAACTGTAGAGCGCCACCTTAACAAGAGTACTAAAAACAGCACTTGATATGCATGACCTTTTTGCTATAAATGATCTTGACCTTTGAACTAGGGACTTGACTATTTTATGATAAGATGTGGACCTGGATAAAGTTTCATGAAAATATCTGTAGTGGTCAAAAAGTGATAGCCTGGATAAGGGAACAGGTCACTGACTAATATTATTCCATGTTATGACTTTGACCTTGAGGCAGGGGGTATTACAATATGTGAGACACTGTCAAGTCAAGATATATAACAGGAGTTTCACTGAAATATCTTCATTGATTCAAAAGTTATACTCCAGGCAAGGATATACATACCAGAATTACATTTTCCCTTGTTGTGACCTTGACCTTAATGCAGGGGATATGGCTATGGTATGGGACACACCATCTAGTCATGGGCAAAGTTTCATGAAAATCTCCCCAACCAATACAAAGGTATTGCCCAGACAAGCAAATGTTAACAGACAGACGGACAATGCTATCAATATGCCTGTCTTAAGAGAGCCATATACAATGTATGTATTGAATGTATGTATTAGTGTTGAAGGACACCTCAGGACAAAGATAGCTACATGGTGCCAGTTAAAAGTAAAGTTCTAAAAATGTAAAAATGAAGACTTGCACACAACTTTAGGAAGATAAAACCCTTCCAAATAAATTTAAACGTGAAAGTACTGCAATATATAAAATAAAAGGTAAAGATGTTAAAATTCTGTAAATTATATCTAAAAAATAAAATGTAAAGGCAAAATATATTAAAGCCTTATAATATACAGTCAAATTCTTTTATATAATATATAGTCAAATTCTTATATATATATATATATATATATATATATAGTCAAATTCTTTTATATAATATAGTCAAATTCTTTATATAATATAGTCAAATTCTTTTATATATATATATATATATATATATATATATATATATATATATATATGGTCAAATTCTTTTATATAATATAGTCAAATTCTTTTTATAATATACAGTCAAATTCTTTTATATAATATACAGTTAAATTCTTTTATATAATATACAGTCAAATTCTTTTATATAAACTGCATTCCCTTAAAAATTCACAATTTTCTCTGGTGGTACATAAGAGTAATGATTCTTTATTGAGTTCACACCAAAAACTTCTGTTTCACAGGGTAGAAATCAACACATTCGACAAGAATGTGTTCCAGTGTCAACAAACACTGGCAGGGAACACACTCTGGTCAAGGCTCACCTTTGGGAGGTATGCACAAGTCAGGTATTATGTCCAATATGTGATCAGCATAATACCACCTCATCTCCACAATTTGTAATATATGAGGGTTGCCAATCGAAAATGATAGGTTTGATGTTTGTGGAGTTTTTATTCCACATATTTTGCCAAGTATACAGAACATGATTTATATAATATTTGAGGTATGAATAAGGAATCTTCCATTCAGAAATGAGAGACCACATTACCCTTAACACCTATGTGACTAGGCAGCCTTCAGTACAGAATATTTTTCCTGATTGTTTGTGCAAATCATTTTTCTGTAAGATGTGGGATTTTAACAGGTTGTCAAATTTCAGGTTATGCAAGGCTTTCAGTGTTGAAAGGGAATCAGAAAAAATGACAAAATTTGGGAAGTTTCAATATTGTTCATAGATTTGAGAATGGCTGTAATTTCAGAGGTAAAAATGGAGGCTTTATCCAATAATCAGCTATAGATGGTGCCATGGAGTGTTCCAATTGCAGCTCCAACATTGTCTCCATTGTTTGAACTGTCTGTATACAGGGATCAAGGTATAGCCATTATAGGAGGTTCTGATTTAATTGCATTTACTCTTGAAAATGAAAGAATCTGTTGAGGACTTTTTAAATTTGCAAAGGTCAAATATATTTTGGGAAGTTTTGATAACCATGGTGGAGATTTGGGATACAGAATTTTGCAATATTTACAAGACTAATTTTTGCTGCTCCTAGGTAAAGCTAAATTCATATGCCACAAGTGGAAATTTAGTTTATGTACATACAAGGTTTGGTATTTGGGCCTGAAGACTAAATCATATGTGGGATTAGATGGATTAGAATATAGTTTGGTAGTATACTGATGAGCCAATTTCATTCATCTGAAATAAAGTGATGGTTCGTTTGCCTCAACATAGAGGCTTACTGAACAGGAAGTTCTAAATGCACCCAGACAAAGTCTAAGTCCCTAATTGTGCACTGGATCAAGCATCTGCAGGAAAGATTTGATCATTTGTACAGTCTTCTGTCAGATACATGTGTTTGATAAAAAGAGTCTTTGGAAAGCATTTCATACTTAAATAACTCATAAATGTCAGTTATTATAAATGTTCATGCCCTACTGTAATAACAAAAAAAGTTTTCACATGAAATGTGAATTTGTTAATTCCTCTGTAATTTCTGAAAACATTACATTCCAGACTGATCAAAATGGGACATTACTCATGAACATACAAAAAAAATGTTTAGAGTTTTTTATCATTAAAGTAGATAAAACTATGGACGTTTCTTGCAATCTTGTGTATTCTGGTTTCTAACCAGTAAGCATTGTCTTGCTGGTTAGAAATTTTTTTAAAAATTTTTTTAATTTTATCGCCCCTGTTTTATGTGATGTGTCTGTCCCACTGGTTATGTGATGTTCAATAACTTGCCCTGTCGTAATACTTTCAATAAATTACATAGTAATATATTTATTGGGGAGTCATTTTATACGGTATTTGAATAAAGAAAACTGAAATACTTTTATTCATTCATTATTTGACAAAATGGTGAATTTACAGAAACATCATCAGTGTCTGTCCGCTTGCACCATTACACGAGTTAAGTTTTGGTTCTATTTTTACCACCAAAAACCTTTACAGTGCACACAACTTTCAGTTTGCGCACAGCACACTTGTTACGCTGGAATTCAAGAACTATCATTTCACTAATTCGAGTTATTTACAGTTCAGTAGGATGCTTGCTGAGGATGTCCGTAAGGATGTTACATGAAAAGGTAAGTTATGTGATATGTGACAAAATGAGAGAATTCTTTTAATGAGTAGCAAATAGACTTAACATAAATTGTTTATCTTTAATTACAAATATATGATGACCATTAAAATGAAAGAATTCAGCAAGGAAATATCAGTATTTTCTTGGCACTCTTGACATAATGATTTCTGACCGACTTCGAAATCAGCCTCACATAACTTTTACAGAGTGGAAGTGTCGGTCCATGTTACATTGGTGTGTATTTTCATTAAGCAGCTGTTATTTTAAGAAACATAACTGAAATTATTTACTGATTTACTGAATTTACAAGCCCAACATTAGCCTCAATATTGACATTGCCAGTCTTTATGTGGTACATTGAATTTTCTTATTGACAACCTCACGTAACATTTACAGAACAGAAATGACAGCCATAGTTATGTGATTCTTGTGTGTTGTTATTTTAAGAGGATAGCACCCACATTAACTGATTGTGTACCAAAACCTCATTAAGCTGACGTGAAATAAATATTGCATTGCAAAATAAATGATTGTTTATAAACTGGAAATTATTTTTGCATATTTTATCAACACAGTATGGATGGAACTTTTTTTTGGGGGGGGGAGTAAATGTTACGTGATTAACTTAAGTGCTGTGTAAGTTTCTCTTAAAATTTGAAATTTTTAAAAGATTTGTATTTATATAAAGAATTAAACAAATTAATATTACATATACCACGTTTAATTCATTTATTTTATCATGTAATTGCAAGTTTCTGTGCATGTGATATTTTGCGAAATGATAAATCAACACTATAAAAATAGGAATATATCAATATTTGAAAGTACAAATTATTTGTACATTTTATCAAATTAGTTTCATGCAACATAAATTGAAGCAAAAACTAACATATTAATAAATTACAGACCTAACTTACTAAATAATTAATAGATTGTAAATAAATATTTTTGTTTTCAGTTTACATCAGATATTCCATTGGGGGCACCCTTTTTTAAGAAAGTCAACAAAACTAGTAAATTATGGGTCATGGAAGAAGCCAGATATGAAATATTTTCATCTGATGTCATGCAGATACTCCCTGAACCAAACCAGTCCATTGCTGGCTCCAGTTACTTCTATGAATTTGAACAAGTGGAATAAAAATTTGTTTTTCCGTCCTTGTTACATGAATTACATTTTGTACCTTAATAAAGTTTTAAAACTATTTCATGGAACATGAAACAATAATGTGTCGCTTGTATGTTTTTTGCTGATTAAAAATAGTCACTAAATTTGTTAAAAATATTAAGAAAATGTTTCACATGGGAATATTTGTAAAATCCTAATGAAATGTTGGAAGTTGTTACTCACTGGATTATGAATACATGATATATGGGTCCATTTTATATATGTCTAAGCCATATATATGTAGCTGGTGATGCTGCTTTTATTCTTTATGCAGTTGTAATAGATTTATGTTGATTATTTTCCATATAGCACAAGAAATCATCAGTTGAATATCTAATTTGTCTGTCCTGTTACATGAGTTACAAATATATGACAGCAATGATTTGACAAGCGATATTTTCAAAGGAAAACTGACAGTTATCTTCCAAAAGTTATTTTAGAGAAGTTGGGATACTAGACCATTGATCCATAGCAAAGTTGATGTGAAAATCAAGCTTTTAAAATTTGGGGTATTTGTCCCATAGGATTGGCTGAAGAGCATATTTTGTGTCACTTACAAGCTGATCCATACACAATCAAGCAATAAATCAAATTTATATCTTAATCTTATGACCTGTATAACTGGAGAAAGACCTTTTGATCTGCTCCCCAATCTGTCTTTGCCTTGATGTTTATTAACTCCAGGACTTTTTGACATTTGTCTCTGAGGTATCTAATATGTGGAAGGAAAGTTAGTTTATGGTCAAAAATAACCTCTGAAAGGAATGCCAGAACATGACCCTGAAACTTTAAAGGAAAATGTATTCTGATTGGATATAAGTTCAAATATAGTCAAAAACAAAATGTGCTTAAAACCATCAAGAAGAATTAAAAAAGAAAGATTAAATAATATAGATTTTCACATGTTAACAAGAGTAATGTGAATCAAATATTATATGCCTGCACTGTGCTTAACAGTCCTCTATGTAGATAAATGAAATTTAAGCATATAAACCATGTTTCTTCTTTCAGTCAGTGGCCTTGACCTTTGGCCTTTAGACCCCCAAACTGATAGGCTTCTTCCTTACTACAAGTGCAAGTCATCCATAAAGTTTGGTCCAGGTCTGTGATATAGACCTAATGTTACTGAACCGAATCCATTTTTCTTCTTTTAGTCACAGTGACTTTGACCTTTGATCTCAGAATCAATAGGCACCTTCCATACCCCAAGTGCATTCCATCCACAAAGTTTGTTCCAGGTATGTCATATAGAACTAATGTTATTGTGTGGAAACCATTTTGATTTTTTCAGTCAGTGACCTTTACCTTTGCTTGTTTTATCCCAAAATCAATAAGTTTCTTCCTTATTCCAAGTGCAAAACATCCACAAAGTTTGGTAACTGTGGTTGGTGGAGAACTCAAATTATTGTGTTAAAACCATTTTCTTCTTTCACAGTGACCTTGACCTTTGATCTTTTGATCCTGAAATCAATACGGTTCTTCTTTACCCAAAGTGCAAACCAGTAGCATAGTTTGGTAACTGTAGATTTTGGACAAATTGAGTCATTGTGCAAAACCGAAATTGATAACAGTCAGCCAGCTGGACAGACAAATGGATGGAAAATATCATAATATAATATGCTCTGGCTTATGGCAAGCATGTAAAATTGAAAAATGGAGAGGCATTCTGGGTCAATTCCACCTGTATATTTAAGACTGTACATATATTTAAAAATTGATGATATGCCACTTGTAAAAGCAAAGCATCATGTGGACATTGTGCAGCAAGTCTAATGTAAATCTGAAAATTAAGAAAGAAAAAGAAAACACCCCAAAAAACATCCAAATATTAGTCACAGAAAACTGATTATTTAGCACCAAAAACTAAAACTGATTGTTGGCAAGTACACTTTCATGTACGTAAACGCAATTATTATATAGAAAGAAGACAAATTCAGATTTTTGAGACTGATTTCCAAAATTGTCCTTGCAAGTGCAATCTGACTAAGAAGATGGCTGACACTTTTTTTTCCTCAGGGAAGGTAAATATGGCTAGAACTGAAAAAAGAAACTTTTTCCTCATAGTTAAAGGTACATTACAAATTGAACCAGAAAACTAGACTATGAATAAATGTATAATTTTCTATCATTGGAAGATATTTACCAGTGTGAGGTTCTCCACCAATGCACCAACAAATTCAGCCTGTAACCAACTTAATCCTTTGGATGTAATCATGTAAGCTCTGGACAACATTCTCATGATACATACTGTAATCTGGGCCAGTAAAAGTAACTGAAACAAAACAGAAAAAACCCACAATAACACATGCTATGATGTGTATATAATTTGCCTTGTAAAAATCAGATGTAGGCAGTATATTAAATCAACAAAAACTGTGTTTTAAGAAACACATGATATGCTGCCAGAGATGAAGTAATATTATACAGTGTATCAAAGGGCATAACCCCATCACCCCATGGCTCCAACCAGGGACACTACCCATGCACAGGAATGCCCCAGAAAGTAAGGGAAATATATGATGTTACATATTCCAAATAAGGTGTAAATTGGATGCAAAAACTATAAACAAAAACTCATAATTATTGACCCAACAGGCACATCCAAAGGTATAATTCAAGAGCTGAAGTGGTACACTGTTCAAAGTTATAGATGTGATATTCAAACTATGCACTGAACTGGATGATGCTTTACTGAATAATATTAATAATAACAACAATAATAGTAATAACAATAATAATAATAAAATTCAACAGAAGAATGACTGATCCATTCAAATGAATGAAGCTACTACAAGTGTAAACTTAACATGGTTGTGCAATTTCATTTTCTGCAACCTTGACCTTTGCTCTCTTGATCAAAGACTCGATACCAAACTGCCCTTCTTCAGATTTAAGGCAACAATGAAACTGATAAAAATTAGGTGCAGGAACTGGCAGAAGTGAAACCCAAAATGATAATATTAGGTCATGTGACCTTAAGATCTGACCTCTAGGCTCAAAAAGCAATATGGAGGTGCCTTAGCCCAAGTACAACTTAAAACGTTTGATGAAAATTTGCGGAAACTTGGACACACTCTGGGGCATGAGTGATACTGAGCTAAGGGGTGCACGTGATGATATTATATCCCTAATACAAGGTGAAGTGAGTTGGAGTTACATAGGTACAACTGCTGGAAAACACCTCAACCAAATCTGTTCACAGACACACTCACAAACAGACAAACCAAAAGCTGAATGCCCCCATCAGACATAAAATTTGTTTACATGGTTCTCAGGAGGATTTTGGAAGTTGCAGACCAGGACTCCTTCCTTGAATAAAGTTGGAGTCTCAGCCCTAAAAATAGGAGTTTCTAATAATGAGACCAATTGTTTCCTTGCAACAATTCAGAAAAATATGTGTGTACGGTTGTGTCACCAATATAAATATCATCAGATTGCTAAGGCCAAAAAAAAATATGTGTTTCCTATTGCACTGGTTTTAACATTAGGGTAGGCAGGTAGGTTCTTTTGTTTTTTTAAAACATTATATATAAATCAAATAATATTTCAAGTGCTTCAAAGTACTGGGCAAAACCGGCTCAATTAGATGCACAAATCAATTTGTATAAATAAAAAAAAATTAAAATATTTTTTTTTGGGGGGGGGGGGGACTGCTAGGTTGGCAATGAGAAACAGGGACAGTTGGCTGACCGGAAACACATATTATTTTGCCTAATGCTCATTCATTGTGAAATGTTTAGTATTATTATCAAAGAATGAAAATCAAAGGCAATTGAGAATCGTGACAATTGTGATTGTGAAAGTACAACTATAACAATTCTCAATGACTTTACCTAACCATTCTTTATTTTTTTGTGCAGCTAGAAGGAATCAAGAAAGAAATTAAAGTTTCTTGTATATACAAATTTATTTAATTTGCTTACTTCCATTTCCAATAAATAAATTTGCCAAGACACCTGAGGAAGAAATAAACGACCATATTCCATTCACTTTTTTCATTTCATCTTTAAGCAACACAGCATACTACATTTGCTTTTTTTCTGAAACAAACTTTAACAAACTTCTCCACTACAAAATCCTTAAGTTCAGGGCTTTCCTCCATCACCCTCATCAATTTCATTACAGTTTCTTGTTTCAAATGTGCACGGCTCTTCATCTTGATATGATTATCTGAGGAGAAACCTCGCTGACAAGCCACTGACATAATAGCTAAAACAGCAAAGTCTGGAAATGAATTGGAGTACCTCATATGCATTAATAAGCATGTATTCTGCAGACCCATCCTTGCAAGTGATTTTGCTACCACCTTGAACTGGAAGAAGTCAACCTCCATTCTTTCACTTTTAACTACACCGGACTCCCCACCATAAAGTGGAGAAATTCTGTGATGGCATCTATTCCATAATCAGGCTCATCTGCAGCCTTGCTTTTAGCACCAAAGATAGTATGTAAAGTTGCCACCGGAAAAGCACTCATTTGATAATCACTTGAAAATGAAAGTATATCTGCACACAACATCGAAAAACAGCTGATTTTGTGATGATTTATGATAATTAACATGGGAGTTTCTATTTTTCTGACAAATAAATCAAGTCTCAAAATCATGGCACTATTTTTCTAAAAAATGTATATGCAAGTGTTCCAAACATTGTTGAAGGATTTAAAGTATGATGAGTAAAGTGTGCTGAACCATACTTATCAATGCGATGTATCAAAACACACTCATGTGAATTAGTCTTTTGATCAAAACGAAGATAAGGTACCTACAATCAATTAACAGGTGTCTTAATCTTTTTATCTACTAATATCTGGCTACTGCAACTTCACCTAATCCTTTACAATTAATTTAGACTGTTTAATAACCAGTACACTACATGACTTAATACTTGCTGCGCAGAAACAGATCCAATGAAAAGAGAAGTTCACTGAAAAATCTTGTGTACTGAGGACTTGGCTGTTGGAACGTTAATGCAACCAAACTTAAAAATATGTGTATTTATATGCGGATTTTAGCATATTGTTTAGAACATGCAGTTTAAGGAAATTCTGTATTTTCCATTGTGCTACAAACTAATATGAATAGAACTTCCTGCAACCTGTGGCATCATAAAACTATGAACTGTATTAGTGTCTGTTGATATTATTATTATTCACTTGCAGACTAAATGCTGCCTTTTGATCCATCCATACTTCCTTCCCTCCCTTCATCCAACTATATATGGCTGGGTTCAATTTGGGGACACAAGAGTAGAGTCAAGCTTGGTCACATGTCAGTGTACACATGAGCAGTGAATGCAACTAAAACAAGAAAGAAAATGCAAAGAACACAACATGAGGGTCCAAGATTTTTAGTTGTTACTTGGCAATGTTCTTTGTTTCTCTTGCCATCTTCATTGTATCTCTTCTTGCCTGTTTGCAAGAAATGAAGCATGTATTCTTGACCTAGATATGCAACCCTATAGTATTCGCTTACCCTTCCATTTGTTTGTACCCCCTACCAATATTAAAAACGAAAAGTGTCAAGAATATAACAAATGAACAAAACGTAGTCATTTCATTCATCAGTTTATTATTTCTAACCTGATGTCACTAGGTGACCCCTAACATTGTCATCTTGAATGCGTTTCAAACCAAACTGACACTGTCATTGTAAACAAACAGAGAGACTGCTCACTGTCCTTTCTGGTTTCTAGAACAGTCCATTTTCAGAAAAAAGTGATGTTTGCATTCAATGTTTGCAATATCTAGTTTTAATATTTCTAAAAAGAATTAAACAAAATAAAAAAGTAAGTCTTAGATACACATGTTCTAAGGGATGTAACTCCCAAAGTTAATGAAATTTAAGGAATGATTCAGAGGTTATCGAAGACGGCAAACGACATCACATCTTTTGCCCGAAAAAAATAGACTAGCCCATGCAAATATGGTGCCATGTTAGTAAAGAAACTCCCATTTGCAGAAGATGACAGTGTTAGGGACCCCCTGGTGACAATCAGGTTAGAAATTATAAATTAATGAATGAAATGACTAAGTTTTTGCATTTTTTATATCCTTGATGCTTTTTGTGTTTTAAAATAGGTAGGTGGGTACAAATAAATGGGATGGTAAGCAAATACTATAGTGTTGTATTCATGGCATTCAATGAGAAAACTTTACCCTCGTGTTGTGACTGTTAAATCGAATGCAGTCTATGCATCTGTTAGTATCTATCCATATCAATGTTGCTTTCTATCTTTGTTCATTAATATAAATCAAAAGTTACTCAGTCAAAAGTTTTGATGCAGTGCTCACATACTGTCTTGAAAGTGTGCTTCCAGCTTAAGTTATTTTCGGAGCTGTTTTCACGGGTAATCAGAAGACTAATGTAGAAAGGGGAGACAATCCATATCCAAAGACAAGGAATCCAAACAAGCACAGTGTTCTGAAAACAATCAGTAAACTGGGGCCAGGAGTTATTTGGACCCCACGTCAGATTCTGATCCTGAAAAAAAGAATATAACTGGTAATGTAATACAAGTACTCTTAATGGCCCACCTTGTTATACACCTATAATATAATTTTGACTTCAAAGGAGAGAGTTTCCATCAGGGTAGACTAAAGTGTATATTTATCTTACTTTTCAAAATAAGTTTGGATAATGTTATCCTAATGTTATTTTTACTTTACACATACATATGAGATGCATGAAGACTCCAGCAACTTTTATGAACAATAATGCTAAGTTAACTAATACTTACATAAGTGTCATTAATTATTAACCTTGCAGATAATCTTTATTACCATAAAACTATTTCAAATATCATACTTATAAATTTAATCTTTATTTTATTTTTTTAAATGGATAGAAAACTGCACTATTTAATGAATTCAATTTTACAACAAAAGCCATATTTTGTTTTTATTTACATAAGACTGGGTGCAAAATATAGACTATATTCAGTTTACACAAGACTGGGTGCAAAATATAGAATATATTCAGTTTATATAAGACTGGGTGCAAAATATAGAATATATTCAGCTTATATAAGACTGGGTGCAAAATATAGATTATATTCAGTTTATATAAGACTGGGTGCAAAATATAGAATATATTCAGTTTATATAAGACTGGGTGCAAAATATAGATTATATTCAGTTTATATAAGACTGGGTGCAAAATATAGATTATATTCAGTTTATATAAGACTGGGTGCAAAATATAGAATATATTCAGTTTATATAAGACTGGGTGCAAAATATAGATTATATTCAGTTTATATAAGACTGGGTGCAAAATATAGAATATATTCAGTTTATATAAGACTGGGTGCAAAATATAGATTATATTCAGTTTACACAAGACTGGGTGCAAAATATAGAATATATTCAGTTTATATAAGACTGGGTGCAAAATATAGACTATATTCAGTTTACACAAGACTGGGTGCAAAATATAGAATATATTCAGTTTATATAAGACTGGGTGCAAAATATAGATTATATTCAGTTTATATAAGACTGGGTGCAAAATATAGAATATATTCAGTTTATATAAGACTGGGTGCAAAATATAGATTATATTCAGTTTACACAAGACTGGGTGCAAAATATAGAATATATTCAGTTTACACAAGACTGGGTGCAAAATATAGATTATATTCAGTTTATATAAGACTGGGTGCAAAATATAGATTATATTCAGTTTACACAAGACTGGGTGCAAAATATAGAATATATTCAGTTTATATAAGACTGGGTGCAAAATATAGACTATATTCAGTTTACACAAGACTGGGTGCAAAATATAGAATATATTCAGTTTATATAAGACTGGGTGCAAAATATAGAATATATTCAGTTTATATAAGACTGGGTGCAAAATATAGAATATATTCAGTTTATATAAGACTGGGTGCAAAATATAGATTATATTCAGTTTACACAAGACTGGGTGCAAAATATAGAATATATTCAGTTTACACAAGACTGGGTGCAAAATATAGATTATATTCAGTTTATATAAGACTGGGTGCAAAATATAGAATATATTCAGTTTACACAAGACTGGGTGCAAAATATAGATTATATTTAGTTTACACAAGACTGGGTGCAAAATTTAGAATATATTCAGTTTATATAAGACTGGGTGCAAAATATAGATTATATTCAGTTTATATAAGACTGGGTGCAAAATATAGACTATATTCAGTTTATATAAGACTGGGTGCAAAATATAGAATATATTCAGTTTACACAAGACTGGGTGCAAAATATAGATTATATTCAGTTTATATAAGACTGGGTGCAAAATATAGATTATATTCAGTTTACACAAGACTGGGTGCAAAATATAGACTATATTCAGTTTACACAAGACTGGGTGCAAAATATAGATTACATTCAGTTTATATAAGACTGGGTGCATAATATAGACTATATTCAGTTTATATAAGACTGGGTGCAAAATATAGATTATATTCAGTTTATATAAGACTGGGTGCAAAATATAGACTATATTCAGTTTATATAAGACTGGGTGCAAAATATAGATTATATTCAGTTCAGTTCATATGCTCAATGAATGTGAAGTTAACTGTTCATATGCTCAATGAATGTGAAGTTAACTCTAAATGGACTAATCTAATTGCATTTTCAACAATATGTCTGACAACCAAATCTGTGTAGAGTAATCTAATTGCATTTTAAACAATATGTCTGACGGCCAAATCTGCGTAAATAAATGAATCTAATTGCATTTTACACAATATGTCTGTCAGCCAAATCTGTGTCAATCACAGGTTTTATATTTAATATGAGATAGTTTGATGATTATGTGCCAATCAATTTTTGTTGAGTGACAACAAGCAAGGAGGAACATCTTTAGGTTTAACTTCTATAGAAGTCTTTGGAAAGCAAGGGACTATGATATATACTAGTAGGCAACAATGGAAAGCAAGCGACTACTATATATGCTAGTATGCAACATTGGAAAGTAATGGACTATGATATATACAGATAGTCAACATTGGAAAGCAATGGACTATGATATATACTAGTAGGCAACAATGGAATACAAGGGACTACTATATATACTAGTATGCAACATTGGAAAGCAATGGACTATGATATTTACTAGTACGCAACATTAGAAAGCAAGAGACTATGATATATAATAGTACACAACATTAGAAAGCAAGGGACTATGATATTTACTAGTACGCAACAATGGAATACAAGGGACTATGATATATAATAGTATGCAACATTGGAAAGCAAGGGACTATGATATATAATAGTATGCAACATTGGAAAACAAGGGACTATGATATATAATAGTATGCAACATTGGAAAGCAAAGGACTATGATATATAATAGTATGCAACATTGGAATACAAGGGACTAGGATATATAATAGTATGCAAACATTGGAAAGCAAGGGACTATGATATATAATAGTATGCAACATTGGAAAGCAAGGGACTATGATATATAATAGTATGCAACATTGGAATACAAGGGACTATGATATATAATAGCATGCAACATTGGAAAGCAAGGGACTATGATATATAATAGTATGCAACATTGGAAAGCAAGGGACTATGATATATAATAGTATGCAACATTGGAAAGCAAGGGACTATGATATATAATAGTACACAACATTAGAAAGCAAGAGACTATGATATATACATGTACTAGTATGCAACATTGGAAAGCAAGGGACTACTATGTATAAAAGTAAGCAACACTGGAAGCAAGGGACTATCATATATACTAGTAGGTAACATTGAAAGCAAGATACTATGATATATACTAGTATGCAAGTACTGTCAGGCACAATCAGGAAGTTGTACAATTAAATATGCCAATCCAGATTTGAAAACTCATTACTAAATCCAACTGTAAGAATCACTTTTCTGCAAACCATTTCAATGATAAGGATATTTTCTATGTAATTTTCACAATATATACATGGAACAATTTATATTAACCTGAGGTACATTATTTATGGCATGTATATAATGTCCTTAGTTATAGACACAGACCAAGTACTAATCAATATAATTAATACTTAATATAACCAATAACAGGTGCATATAATTTTCTTTGCCACAGGACAGTAGTGTGCCAAAACTCAGACCATTAAATCTGAATGAATCAAGAATGCTATATTTATAAAAATGTAAGTAAAATATGTATGTTATTTCAATATCTCACATACAGATTTGTTTTACTTATCTCTTATATGACCTACAAATTGCATCTTATTTGTGTCAAAATTTAAAAAATAAAAAATACTATGGAGCTTGAATGTGAATTGCTCATAAAAAGCTCATTTGAGCTTATGTTGAACTGTTGCTTTAAATAATGCCGACTTTAAATAAATCTTATCTTATATTTTGTTGTTTAAGGTTTATGTCCATTGCATCATCCATTTTTGGACATATAACTTCCAATGGCAGATATTATACATTGTAGTTATTTCCAACTGCTACTAGTACCTAGATTACATTAAAGCGATTGCTAATTGATAAAATATTGAATAAAATGCTACTAAAAAAAAATAATTTGTTGTTAGTTTCTAAAACTTCATTCAAAATTGACCCAGTCCAAAACATTTGAAAACAACTTTGAAACAACCCCCATGTGTACAGGAGAGCACATGCACAAATGTATTCACACCAATATCACTAAAGATTTCTCATAAATGCCTTAAAATCAATTTGGAATTTCTCACCTTTTTTAGTTTTGCAAGATGTAAATTGATACACAAATTGCATCCTATGTAGAAATAACCAGTCACATGATAAAATTACAGGATTAAACAAAAGTAAATCACTTTCTTAATCACAACTGTGTAAAAGGAGATACATATATAGTGTATATAGACTCTGGCAAAAGTCTGCCGCAAATTTGATAGTCCAATATAACAAAATTAAAAAAAAACAAAAAAAACAAAAAACAACTAATCTGAAAGTAATCGTGGTAGTGGCCCGATATATATATTGTTTTACATACCCACAATGGACTACAAAAAAGTTCCATGAGCTCTACTGAAGACGACATTTTCAAGAATGGCTACCACTGCACGTGTTGTGCTCGATTCGGTCTCATCCCTAGGTAAGTGGGCGGGATTACATTATCTTAATGATTAGAATAAGTCTGAAAACAACTCACCCGGCCGTACACTTCGTCATAATAACACAAAAACAAATAGTCCATGTACGTATAACCCCCACTGAAGTAATTAATGTACCTAGTTAAGCATATAAAACTATGCTTGCGTGATTTTGTTCCCTATAATTAAATAACAAATGTTTTATTTTTTTTAACCCTATGTCCGTTGCGGCTGTGCACTTGTCGACAGCCACCAGCTCCGACGGTTCGCATCATCACGTACACAAAGCTAACAGAGCCAACGCTGACAATGTCAACAAGCGGCAAAATCAGGGGTTGGTTTGTTATCGTCTGGTACACTCTCAAGTCTTGTTTTGGATTTTGTCCAGAGATAAGTTCAGCATCTCAGTCCTAGTCATTATTCCCAAAGAAAGCCTTGATTGCTTTGATTTGCTTACATCATGATTTTGTATGTAGATCTCGATAGTATATTTAGTCCAAATTTCCTCTGACCTTTCTAAACCCGTGCTAGACTCAATGGCGTCACTAGGGTTGACGTCACCAAGTGCGGTAAACTCATGGTGTCACCCCCTCCAGACTTCCCCCATTGACCTCCTCCGAGTCCTCCTGTACCAGACCATACAGAATCCATTTTGGTGTCACCCCCCTGTGATGGTGTCACCCGGTGCGGCCCGCAACCCCCTAGTGACGCCACTGGTTAGACTATTAGAGTTATGTTGGGGTCATTCATTTTAGCTCATTGCAGTACCTAGATTGCATTATGGTAATTGCTAATAGGTAAAATATATAATAAACTGCCACTAGGGGAATATATATATATATATATATATGTGTTTGTTTTTAAAACTCCGATCAAAATTGAACCAAGTCCAAAACATTGCAATGCTGTTTTGAAACAACCCCTATAATTGTACGGGAGAGCTCGCAAAAATGTCATCGCAAAATTGTGGTCATGTATTCAAACAACTGATGTTACAGATGAGTAACCGCATGGTCGGACTGACGTCCTAGTCACCACCCCCCAGAGGAAATCTCCCAGTATCCCGTTAGGCCAGTATGACCATGTGTAACCTCAACATTACAACCTGTCTGTTTAAAATCAATTCTCACATAGATATGAATGTTTGGGACTTATTCAATTTTTGGTGAAGTTTTAAACTAACAAGAAATAAATTCTTTATTGCAGTGACAGTTTGTTACACTTTTTCCTACTAATAATTAGTATAGTGTAATCTAGGTACTGCTAGAAGCTGTAATTAATTACAATTTATATGGTTTGTTCTGCTCATTTGAAGCCATATGGCCACAATACATGGAGTAATGACCAATGTGTGGACATAAACCTTAATTCTCTTATAACAACACATCATCAAACTCGGGCATTTAAGCGAGAATTTGATGTAAACATGCATTTTATATCTGTCTACCGTATACATAATACATTATTCAAGGGTTTTTATATAACATCCAGGAGCGGATCCATAAATCCCCCTCCCTCTCTCTTTCGCTCTCTCTCTCTCTCTCATTTAGTGTGTGTGTGTGTGTGTGTGTGTGGAGGAGGGGGGGGGGGGCAAACAAGTAGCCAAGGGGTCTAAAGATTTGAAAATGGTTTTTCAAGATAAAGTTACGGATTTCTTTGGGATTTGTTGGAAAATGAAAACATTAAATACTTCTTGAACTTACTTAGGCAAAATACATCAGAAGTAGAAAGGTTTAACAGAGAGCAGAATGTAGAAATATTTAACGCAAAATGAAAACAGAAAATGTGTCGTCATTGTATTGTACCAAAGTTAATGTATGCATACAATAACAGTCATCACACGTCAATAGACATGACTCTAGTTAAAGCTAGCAAGAAGACTGATCTCCAAACGGCAAACAATATAACATATACAAAGTTGAAAAGATTTTGAAGACCATAAGAATGGACCGTAAAAAGTATGTACTTGCTAAATGGATAGGGTGGGATGAAATGTGTAGCACAAATTTCCATCGGAGACGACATAGCACAATACACAGAAAGCAATATTAAGGAACATGAACACTTTGAGTTTTTGACAGATTATGAGCGTTAAAATTGTGACAGATGTGAACACAACAGCGCATTAGAAAACGAACTTAAAACGTGCATTTCATGCGAATTTGTATTGATTACAGACACAGAGTGAAAAAATAAAGTAATCCCAAAACATCACAGTTAAAGAACTAAACTGCAAACATGATACACGTGATAAGGCGACTAGAATGTAAATAATGTTATATCGGGGTAATAAATAATATCATAGAAGAAACGAAAGAGATAACGTTACAAATATGAAGATGATTCCAACAACATTTAAAAAGAGCTGAAAAACAAATAATATGTAAAAGACTACAAGCTGGTCAACAAGATTTTGAACAAGATAAAAGGTAAAGACAAGCACATATATCTTGATGCAATCATAAGGAGATTTAAACGTCTTTCAAGTCCCATTCAAATACAGTTTAGCAAATTGTATACCATATACAATTTTAACGCACCCATAATACCTTAAATCGCAAAGAATTACCAAAATTTAACCAAAATCAGTTGATATGGGAATAATTTTTACACCATCTGGATAAAGTAAAAACCAGTACACCTTTGACAGTGTGTAGATATACAGATTTGGAATATCCAGTTTTCACAAAATGTCCATTTTGCATGTAGTAGCAATTGAAATAAAACTACTGAAATTACTGGTACAGTCAACATTGGATGTTGTTGATGAATTACAATTAGTTGGTATGAAATATTACAAATGCAACGGAGACATACTGATAGTGGAGATGGAAAAATGAAAAAAAATACCAAATATGCTAAGATTGTGTAAAAGAAACGAGATTAAGTTGGCATTACACTTGAGGATATGAAGAGATTACAGAGAATAATAAACAGAGAAGTACATGTGAATGTGAAAAAAGAGTGAATAGAAGATCAATGTATTTGCACAAGAAAAGCAAATTTAATATACGAAGTATAGGTGAACATTCTTCAACATCTTGACATTTTAGTTAGCAATGGTACAACAGTATCGTAGATAACTGAACTTAAGATTAAAAACTAACAAATACAGCACCTTACCCGTGTCCTGCAACTCCGTTTAATGCATTAAATTGGCTAACTCCTCTTGACTAAGTTAACATAGTAAATGCATGTAACAAGATAAACGTTTACTATACTGAAAGTCAAATTTCACATACAATCCATTAAACATTTTTGATAGAAACACTTTACAGTTAAAAAGCATGACAATAAAAATATAGATGAAACCATGACACAAACGTTTGGCATAATCAACAAAACTGGGCTGTTTGGATGGCAACATCTGGTTGAGGGAGATTTTAGCAATGCATTTGATAGACAATAATGTACCCGCATTAGTCAAATCAGTGTACAAAGTTTATGTTTATTTCCAGCTGCAAAAACTGATGTTTGAATGTTAAATACGTTTACCCGTTGACGATGCATTCAAATAAACAAACGATAGCATTGATATGAAACAATGTAATTTGATCTGTAACAATTTTAAAATAAATTCCACCACTGCTTGACCGTGAATACCTCAAGGGAAAAAATCCCAAATACTGGATAGATAATGGGCCAGAACAATATAAAACTATACACTAATGTTGTGCAGAGCCCACACATGGTTTTACAAAAAAAGCTGCTTACAAAAGTCATTACGAGTCTGGAACAGACATTGTGGAATATTGGAAAATATTGTCAGCTGATGAAATGAATTCTATGTCAGACAAGGATGCACTTGCTTTCTGGACTTTATTCTTTCTGCAAAATAGTAATGGTATGGCAGATGAAGATATTGCAATGTTAAATCAAAGCGTCAGATCATATTTTAGGTGTACAGGTACAAAACAGAACATCTATTGCACAAAGTTTCGACAGTGTCAGACGCTGTTAAAGAAAATTAATGGAGCTATTAATTTAGGAGAGCAGGGCTATGGCGCAGATGAAAACATCATGGAAAAATTTCAACAATACATAACAAATTTAAACGTGAAATTGAGCTATAATGTTGGTGATGACGGTATCTTTGTGTTGCCCAGTGACATGGTGATGAAAACGGGTAGTATCGTTGGATGCAACAACATTTTCAGAAATCCAGAAAGTCTATTTAATCTATCTTGAATCTGTTATGGTAGAAGTAGATCCCAGATGTCAGTTTGCTAAATCCCCAGTATTTAATATTTTAAAAAGTAAATCCTCAGGGTTTTCTCTCTATTGAGCTAGGTGATATACGTTTTGTACTATTTTGGGTGATCCTTAAATCACCTGCACCACCGGATCTGTCTTTGGATATGATGTATTTCACTTGCTGAAATACAGCAATATGATGTATTTCACTACTAGTATCTCTATACATATCTCTTGCATATTTTCTTCTAAAGTTCAAGCCCACTTTATAACCAGAATTTCTGATAAACAATCCTTTAATTTAATTTCGTTTTGATCGTACTGTGTTATTCTACTCGTTACATAATCAAAACCAATTGCAAGATTTACAGTATCATCAACTTTAATTTGACCTTGTGGTGGTCTTGTATCATCATCAATATCATCATTGTCGTCGTCGTAATCAGGATTTTCGAATTTATTCATTTCGAAATCTGCACTCTCAGCCTTTTTTTTTATTATTTATATGGCGAAGAAGTGGAAAAGTTCAACATGAAAACGAACTGGGATTTATAGAAGATAAAGATAGCAATAACTCAACTTTTACAACAATTGAAGAGTAAAAGCAGGAATTGAACACAGCTATTGCAAATGGAATATATAAAGAGATAACCTGTAAAAACGGTGATGAAAAAAGGTTCGAAACAAATGGACGAGAAACAAATCACGAAGATGTATGAAGTCTTTGTGAATACTGGAACTGTTAAATTTCCAAATCATTGCCAGATGTCGTAATTTACACTGTGACATGAATTATTGACCTATTTATTCCAATCAACAACTTGGACAGTTTACACAATGAAGTGGAAGATGACTACATAACATCAAACATAATTAGATACTTCACCGGATTTTTTTCATTTAAACTAGGTTTGAGTCTACCTGCATTGAGTGCAAGTTTGAAAACTTTAAAACAAAGATTTCAAACGTCCAAATGAAGCAAAGAATCAGAAAATACTAAAGAAAGGCATAATAAATAAATGTCTACCCTTTGCTTTGTTGTTGATGTATTTGTGACTTTAACACACTTGTTACAATAGTTGTCATTAGATGAATCTCTTTCTATTATGCATTTAAGCTTCACATACTAAAAACATTTGACTGAACTGTTCAAAATGTTCTCTATGATGAAGTTAGGCATCCTGAATGATTTAACTTTTTTCTTGTGATCTTCTATCTTTTTCCTTGATGGCATTTTCACATTTTAAGACATGTTTTTTTTTTTACTGACTATCGTGTATCTAGTATTTGTCCATTGGAGCATTTTCTTTGGTGATCAGGATCAGACAAATCAAAAGGGTACATAGAATAACGTGATTTGTGTCTATATACTCTTCACTGACACATTCAGTTTCATTGGGCCAGTCTGGCATGATGGAAAGGAATGAAATGATGAGTACTGTACATGCAGCAAGTGCAAGCACTAAATCGCAAACATGTCAGTCATTATATATTACATACTGCGTTTCTACTTTTACAATACTCGATAAGAAACAAAAACTGTGTCGAATGACACTTAAGGACCACTTTCAAATGCAATTAAAAATCCGTGATAAGCCATAATTCAGATCACGGAAAAAAGGATGTAAATATTGTTGTAAGTTATGCAATTTAGGTCATACAATTTTGATTTTGTGACCGCAATGTTCTACAGGTTTGTCTCGCGAGAACTTTGCATTATAAATACTTCATAATAAGCATTATAGATTTAGGTATAGGCGCACCAGAAGTGTCATGAATCCATGTAGATAAGGACGACAAGTAGATATCGTCCAGCTAAGTTATCTAATTATCTTCATGCGCAAGTTCAAATGCTCTATCGTACAGTTTCTCAGATATCTTGCCTTCAGAAATCTGGTGCTATGAAAATAATTTTAAAAAATTGTCGCCATGAAGGCGTGCTCTCTTCAACTACTGTAGCTCAACAGGTAGCGCGTCAAATTCGTAATCCAAGGGTCGTGCATTCGATACCCGTCCAGACCATCTCGGGTCGGCTGCCTCGATGTGTCCTTGGGAAAAGCACTTAACTTCCATTTCCTCAGCATGATATAGCCTGTAATGTGCTGTTAGAAACCAAATACCCAACACTCCTTTCACTTAGCTCTGCAGGAACGACTAAAAAAAAAAAAGTGTCAGCACTCAGAGTTGGAGCTTTTGAGGCCATCCTAAGAGCAATTACTTACGCGACTTGAGTCTGTTATCCATTTGCTAGACGAAATATTGGACTAAGAATACTTAAAATGACACAGTTACTGTAGATCGTCCTCGCGTTTTTAGTGTCGTCTAGTTTATACAATTTGTTTTTAACACTTCTAAACAAATCAGAGGAATAAAATCTATATATGTTTTTATGTGAGTGTTCATTTCAAATTAAATGTATGCTGTGAGTCGAATCATTTACATTTATTGCAAGATTTAGTCAGCGAATCATTGACATTATTGGACGCGTTTTATAAATTTAATTGAAATGTACACAATTCTAAGATTCTATTTATGACATGACGAAAATACTTAATTTGTTTGACGAAACCGCAAATAGTGTAGTAAAATGATTTTGAAGTATATCTGGATGCCTCGATCACTACTCCTTTGCATAACCTGACTTGTTGAAATCAAATTGGGTTTATACTTGTTCCAAATAGGATCAAACGTCAAAAGTTCAGGTGTTTTTCAAAACCGATCACTTCCATTTAGGCATTACGGGATTGAAGACTACTTGCAAGAACTCCTTTCCCCAGAAATGTACGATTTTGGTAATTTGCAAGAACTACTTACCCCCAAAAATGAAGAGTTTAACAACAGAAGTGCTCCAACGAACATTGTATAGTGGATCGCCAGATAACTAAGGCGCTTTACTTAGTGGCGATGGTGTAGATTGTGAATTTGGTGTATTATCCTCAAATAACACAGTAGTCATGTGATCCAATTTTTTTGTACTACTCAAAAGATTTTATAAAGTAAAATAATGTTTTCATGTTTCCAGAATTTATTCCTGCATCCTTTGACATCTCAAAGCCAATAAAGCTATATTTGTTCTTCTTCATAGTTTAGTTAAGCCAAAGCAATCAGCATGCTATTAACTAGATAACGTTTATCATCATATAGTCAGAGTGCAACCTTATTTATCGTGAAATTGTATATCGCGTGATGAAAGGATCTAAGTAAATTATCTCCTGGTGATTTATAATTTGGTTAAATAGACAACATTCGTACATATCTAACTTTTGATTCGTTGAGACAACATATTTGTTAATGTGTTTGCGTACTTTTTCCCTCCTTTGTCAGTCTTAAAAGCATATAGCTTACTTCGGAGATCATACCATTCTTGTATTAGAATGTTATTCATCTCGCCTTTAAACAATCCAACAGCTTTCATGCTAGCTAATGACATAGAATATATGTTATTACTTTGTAATCGCATGAGTCGTGAAACTGTATTTTGTGTTTAATATCATTGTGGCTTCCTGTTTCAACACTTATGTACTGAGAATCTGTGCCAGTCATTAAAAGTTTCATTTTATCGCCATATTTCTTCTTAAGATTGTTGTAGTAGAAGGCATGCATAAACAACTTACTTACTTAAACACGGTAAAGCCACCATATATTGGTTTGATTAACTTTATTTTCTTCTTCTTTCAAGTAACTAATGCCATACTTGCATCCATAATTGTTTTTCTTGCAAATGAAACATCCTTTGGAAGTGTAATATATTTATTTTAGTCAGTACAACTTTTACATTAGTTCTCTTTTTTTAAAAAAATGTTCCGTCTGTTTTCTGAAGACAGTATTATTCATTCACTGAAAAAGTCTTTTACAAACTCTTTAATTGCCTTTGTTCTCAAAGATCCGTTCAGTTCTACGTATGGTTTAAGCCATGGCTCATAACTGCCCTATGTATCCTTTTTAGTTTTATTCCTAGCTGAACACACAACTTCAAATTACGATAGTGAACAACATATCTTTGTCTGTTTTTTAACGTGCATAATAATTTTGCTACTGAAGATTTTATAGTTTTTTTATCATCTATTAAGTTCTTTCGTAATGGAGTTAAGTCATCCTAATGTGGAATTAGTTTTTCTGGTGCTAGCGGATAATCTTTAAAATATTCGTTCAAATGCGTTGGTACTTCTAAATCTATCTCTAAAATCCTTCAGTTTTATAATCGCAACTCCAGGACATTATATTTTTTTAGATTGATTTTATTAGTTTTTCGTCTGCCCATTAAAATTTGATAACAGGGATTGGTTGACACATGGCCCAGCCATACACATTGATGGTGTATAGGTACATAATATATGACCTTGACCTTGAGGTATTACATTCTCCATCATTAAGTACTTTAGACTTGTTCTCTTGACCTCCGCCGTCACTTAAGTAGGGCGTCGGGACCCTTTAACAGGTTAAGCCCTCCACATAATACTTACGATTTGCTTTAGCATATTTGTTCGGTATCATACTTATTCCTCCTCTAATTCCAGATTCAGTCATTGCTAACATATCATAATATGTTAGCAATTCTACTTCTACCTTAGTTATTTTCAAATTAGCATCGTGAGCTAGTCGATTGTGAACTAAAATAGTGTTCAGGATCTATTTTATAGTTAGTCATAAACACAGATAAAAATTCTTTAAAAGTATGACATAACATTCCCGGTATCTTTTTTTCGTAGTAGTCGCGAAGATCAGCATGATAATTTAATTTGAAATCTTTGTTACTGATGATCCTCTTTGTTGATACCTGATTCAGTTAGATTTTAATAAAATACTTCAGCTTTATTAAATCTTTCAAATGAATCCATATACTCGTATGGATAAATATATTTTCTAAGAACTTTAGATTCCATTCTTCGGAATTTGCCAGATTTGTTGTTATCTTAATTGTTACTATACATTTATCATGGTTTGCATTTTTAGGAAGTTGACCTAGTGTTTAACCCATAAACCAATAACTATTTAGAAGTCGTATTGTTCTTTGTATGATAACCTCTTAACTATACAATTCTTACTAAATGAAATATATTTTTCATCATTTCTTGGTATTATTGATACTTCTTGATTTGGATCGTGTTTTACTTATACTAAGGCTTTGATAAACAGATGAAAGTCGTATCCAGATAAATTAAAAAATCAATCTAGGAATATATTATGGATATTTATGAAATGAATACACTTTAGATATGCAGGACCTCTTTATTTTCCAGTTTGGTGATTATGATCTCTAACTTTGTAGTTGCCCGCGAAAACATAGTCTACATTGTTAGTAATCTCTTTATCACCACGTGAGTAGTTCGTCAATACTCTTCAACTTCATCTATGCCTGAGTATGACTGGTCGTGACGTACGTAGGCTTTATCGTCTTCATTAGTAATCTCCTTTTCACAGATATGACATATATTAGTGGAATTATAATGTTTTTCATCTTTATTAACGAATATCATTTTGGCGGCGTTTCTTGGTCTCAGCTCCTCATAGACATTTTCTTAAATCGATAGCAAATATTCGTAAAATTTAGCTATACAGTCTGCTTCACTGTAAACTATCAGCTCCTATTTATTGTGATTTGTATTCACCTAATAGTTAATATATTTAAGGTAAAGACAATATCCTGATGGCGAGTGTTTTACTGCTTTTATTGTTCATGATGTATCTGAGTTCTGTTTGCAATTACGTATCAGCTCAATAATACTTTCAATTTTAATAGTATTTAAATTTAAGAACAGAACCATTTTATCGCATTATGTCTATTGTGTTAGCTATTTTAATGCATATTATTTTGTGTTCTGCTAATTTTATTTCAGGATAAATAACAAAAAAAATTCTGGCACTTATTGCGCTTATGTTTTTTACCAAGTTTATCGTTAATTTGAGATGATACCAATTTTGATACATTCTTTATTCTACAATAATGATAATTGTCTTCATTACATATATTCTCAATATATGTACATGAATGTATCTTTCTCTTTCTATTATTCTAACAGGCAATATTAATTTCTGCGAACCAACAATGGCGTCCTCCTCATCTGGTTTGTGTAAATTTGCTGATATACTAAATTAAGTTTCAGATTCTTTCATATTTTGTATATTCGTTGGACATTTATTAAAACCAATGTTTATTTTTATCAAGGTTATAATTGTGTGGGCTATACTGATTATCTCTAGGTGGATTTATAATTGACTCTATTGCATTAATAAAAGATCTATTATCTTCATTTTGTATATTAAGGGGAGCTTCTTTTATCTTTTATCCATGTTGTATAAATCTATGTGTGAATTTATTCCTAATGGCCCACATATGTCCACATGTAAATTTAAAAAATGTATTTTGTCCCAAAAAAATAATTGTATCTACAGCTATTTCCTGTCCTAAGTTTGTTCAGTTCATGAAACATTTATTGAACTTTACTTTCCATTTCGTATGTGTTAGTTATGTTTGTAGCTTTTGTTCTGTGATATTGATCTGCAAAACGTATACGAATTAATATGATCGTATCATCAAATATTCCGAGTTTAATTTATAAATCAAGCTTTACTTTTACTGAGCCTAAATCTCCATTTTGTCTACCCATTATTTTCTATACGTACGGTTCAACTTCTTTAACAAAATTAATCATATCAATCAATTGCTTTTGATGGCTTTCTACTCTTTCAGGTAAAACTCTATATTTATTTAAGCGTTTATTAAACAAGTTCTGTTTTTTTGTTGTTGTAATAATTCTTGTTTAGTTTCATCAACAATTCGTTTTATTTCTCTACTAGTTAGAAGACGAATTAAAGGAAGCTGTAGTTTTCTTCTTTCTGATTCTGGAATTTTTTGCGTCAAGCAAATTTGTTGCCATTTTGAATTAAAACTTTTTTTGAAAATGTATCATTTATATAGTTAGTGTAAAATCTAATTTTATTATGATTGAACTTTAAGCCTCTTGTTACAGTTTTATCCACATTTACATATAACTTTTGTCTGGTTGTATTTCTCTCATTTTCAATACTTCCCTTATAATCCCATTAAGATTTCGTGTTATGTGCACAGTCTTTACATCATGTTATTTACACAATCTTTACAATGTTTGTAACTTGTGTTTCCATTTAATTTCACCACAACTGAAACACATAACTGGATTAGTTACTTCCATTTATTTAATAAAAAATGTACATATACATATTACTATGTTTTGTATAGTACTAACGGGTGGTTACGACTGCTTTCACCAGGATCATTGACGTCATGACTCTTAAAAAGGCTTCACCGTCTTAGCTACTACTTTATGACGGGACGTCAGAACTACTGAATAGGACGTCAGGACTCCGCTCCGGCTTGAATGTCATCGCCATGGACTCTTGGTCGTCAGGACTGCCTCGCTAATGATTTAAAAAAGCTGGCTCCCAAATATTAAAAGGTATATCGTATCCCTTTCAGTTTATGAGCACATAATTTTTTTTTTTTTTTTTTTTTTTTTTTTTGCAGAACACCGCCTTTTCGTAAATTCACCTCACTTTCGTAGGCTGATCCAATAAATATCAGCACTGAAGAGAGCGGTGGGATTGGGATGACCTAATCTGTCGCAGTAAATTACATTTTTGACATTTTGTAAACTATTTGATCATATCTGACCACAAAGCAAGTCCGATTCGACAATGCATCACAGCGGGTTTATCATTGTTGTCAAGGAAGTAAGGGGAAATAACTTCATAAAGACGCGAACGGCGTCGAGTCAAATTTCTTCAGCAAAAATTAATTTCCATGTCTGAAATGTAATGCAGTTTCTATTTATTTGTTCTAGATCACAAGTGCTATTTTTTTATTGCTGCAGGTATAACTTCTGTAGGCACACAAAATCAAGCGTCTCAGGGCATGATGGGAAATGTTATATTTTCACATATGAAAATATAAGGATATATTTGTTCACATGTGAAAATATAGGAATGAATAAAAATATGAAAATTATTTCGCCAATAAATTTCTATATTTCACACTGAAGTATATAATAAAGATTATATTTTGAGGTCCTAGCTTTTTCACATATTTTATATTTTGGTGTTCCAGACTGATTGCATACTTGCATTGCTGAATATCAAGATTGAGTAGGTAAGAATAATTAATAGAAAAAAATATGCCATGGCAGTGATTGGAACAGTCACCGACATCGACTGTGCTCGAAAATCCGCAGCTATGTCCCCTCAGCCACCGAGTGAGCTTGTAAAAAGTCTAAAAAGCCTTATTAAAAGAAAATTAACATTACGCTAGTGGTTGATGATTTATATAAAATAAGTTTTGGTGTTTTTTAATCGTAAATAACTTCAATTTTTTTTTTTTATGTGTGTGTGCCCTTGCTTTGCTGGTGCCCTAAGCACGTGCTTAGTCTGCCTATTGGGTAATCCAGCACTGGTTATAACAGTACAGCGAACCCAATATGCTTACTCATCAATAATGTGATTGATTATGTCACTCAGAACAGACGGAATTCTCTTTTCATAATAATTTAAAACCTATTAGCTATTTAGTGAAGCCCACAAAATCAGTCCTGAGGTCCAACCATGGTGGATAGAATTAATCATCTTATCAACGGACAATTGTGTTCACTGAATAGGTAGCTGTATTCGCCGTGTTCCTTTATATTAATACGTCATGGGAAAAATTGAAAGGATTGTATATTAGTACCTAGTTTCGTTTATCGAAT
The DNA here is from genome assembly GCA_029931535.1 of Margaritifera margaritifera. Classification (NCBI taxonomy): domain Eukaryota; kingdom Metazoa; phylum Mollusca; class Bivalvia; order Unionida; family Margaritiferidae; genus Margaritifera; species Margaritifera margaritifera. Next base: position 418,822 of record JAQPZY010001499.1, on the reverse strand, counting down.
ACATTTTACATTCCTATGAGTATATTGCAGTGATATCGGCATCAAATTTGCCACTATATGCACTTGAGAATAGTTAATGACATGTATTTTACACTATCTACCGATGTATATGTGTCTAAAATTGTATTTACCCTATATACTGATATGTATATCTCTAAAAGTGTATAGATATGGATTTACTAATAATTTTATATTTTATATAATTTGGAGGTGATATAAAGACCGCGCCATCGCTCTGGCGATACAATTACAGGCGGTGACTTTATATCTTATATTTTTGATGGATCCTGTGGTTCTTGGATAGTGGCTTGGGTTTATAGGTCCAGAATTAGGCAGTTAGCAGTTTTGTGCGAAAAAGTTTCTCAAATCGACTAAAACGAAGTGGGTCAAAGAAAGTAGGTGGCTGGCCCGGGGGAATCTATACTTTAAGGTAAAAAATTAGTCGCATTTGGGCTAGAATCTAGGGGTTATCCATTCGTCCTCCAAATTTATTAAAAAGACGATAGGTCAGTGGTTTTTACAAATTTATGAAAAAAAAAAACAAACAAAAAAACCCCGCTGGGTCAGTGGAATTAGTTTTCCATAAAATACTGGAGCACCAATGGCCGGTTTGAAGTGGGTGAAAACCGGTTAACCGGTTTAAAGTGGATAGTATTAGTATTTGAGTCAAGAGTTCATGATATCTAACCACTTTCTTGTTATGTTCTATGGTGCATTCTCGAGGAAAATCATTTAATAACAAATGAACTGAAAGGAGAAACATAGCTTTGACTATAGAGTACTTGTACTATAGGTACACATTGCCTTTGACATGCTTATTGGTCCATAAGGTAATATATTGATGTTGTGAACAAACCATAAAAAAAAAACAAAAAAACAAAAAAAAAAAAAACGTTGGCTTTCGTACATATACAATGTTTCTTTGTTCATTTTTATTCTAACATCTTATGATTGGACGGTCTTTGTACATTACTTCCATGGTATTTATTCCCGTAATTAAATAAACAATCGTTGTACGTCTCGAATTTTTTTTTATTCCTTTACAAACTTCTTTTCACCTTTGTCCGTCTTAAATAACAAAGTTCTGACATTAACCCACAAATCTCTATATTGCAACACCAATTAACTCAACTTTCAAAAGTCTCTGTTGGAACATCAATTAACTAAACTTACAAAACTCTCTATTAGAACACCAATTAACTCAACTATCAAAAGTCCATGACCATTTTATCTTTTCCAATGTTAGGTAAATATTTAAGTTTGAAATCATTTCTTTGTCGTGCTCACATTATGTGCTACATTTAGTTGTAGTCAAGGCAATTTTAATGCTGGGATATTCTGATTTTGCATAATTCAGCGAATTATCCCTTAGAGTAAACATTACTTTTTTTTATAAAATACCTTTTTACTTGACTGACATTTGAATCAGTCTGGGTCTGTTTGTATATGATGACTATTAACCATTTTATCAGGAACATGCTTTTCCCAACGGATTGACTATAGGATACTTGTGTAATTAGGCGAATTTATTTAAATCTGCATGAATGTAGAATGCGGCAAAAGCATGTCTGGCCTTTGTTGGCACTAACATTAACTGAATAGAGCCGACATGTCTTATCTACTGTCATGACTTTAAAGCATGACAAGTTCAAAATTCAGAAACTCGAATACGCTACACAGCTCATCTTAGCAGCAATGGAAAAGGTACCCATTAAACCGGTTATTGTCGCCTTATGTATATGCTTTCTTTTAACGGGTAAGTAATTATTTACTTTTTCCAAAATATGTGACTACCTCTGGTTGTATTCTGAGTTTTAATTTATACGAATCAGTCACTTTTAATTTGTTTCAGGACCGCTTGAAATTAAACGCAAAATTCTCAACTATTTTTCTCGAATTCCTGCACAGTAAAACACTCATGTTTACATTGTGCATTATCTAAGCATCCTAAATATTGTAACAAACCTATGGTATGTGCTATTTGTATTTACGTCTCTATGTATTGCTCTGTTACATTTTATTGATTATTAGTTTAATAATGGGGAATCGGTGTGGGGAAGATATTTGTAAAGCCCAGTAATTAGGCAATTAGGTGCAGGAGGGATTAGTTTTGGTAAAATGGCCCCTGAATTTCTTAATATAAGGAATTCTAGGGATATTTTCACGTATAAGTGTTGAGTAATTAGAGACTGGAATAATTTTGTGTGTTAGATCTTTGGGGCCTGTTTTGTGGTCCGTGGTATGAAACACTGATTGACGATTTAGAATTGCGTACTGATAAACTATACCAATATCAAGTAAGAAAAAAAAATACAAGTATGAAATTTGAGTCTCATGAATGTGTGGCCCTTACTTTGATTAGAGAAATATCAGATTTATATAAGCCGTCATTGACAACGGTAGTTGTCTTAAGGCGCTCAGAAATATAGGGGAAACAAGGGCCCGAATACAAACTCACGCGATGTGTTCGACATTGTTTTCTTTTTTTTTTTTTTTTTTTTTTGCTATGAACTACCTGATTTTAGACTCCTGTCGAGTTACAACATTCATGCTATATCAATTCTTTTATTGTTTAAAAATACAATTTACTTTCATCACACATCTTTTTGGACTGAAGAGTGTATGGTGACATTAAAAACGATTGAATGCCTAACCCATTTTGACCTATCAATCGATGAAAACGTTTTCTTCTGCACGTATTTTAGGCGATACTCTGTATGAGGTTGCTTTAAGTTGCTACTTTTTTTCTGCGACATCATATAAACGAATCGGCTGAAGAGATTGCAAGATGGTACTTAAAAATACAACAAAATGCTCATTGCATGATCCCTTTTAAATCCTTTTACAAACAACACTATACATTGAGGAGACCTAGTTGAGCAGATTCCTCACACGTGTCTGAAACTGTTACTATATATATATATATATATATATATATATATATATATATATATATATATATATATATATATATATATATACCATTTCTAAATGGTAAAATATGCAAATTAATGTCTTTCTCATCGTAATCATTCTCGTTTCTTCCCATTGACCAGATGTAGATGGCGCGTCTGGAATCTTCTTCGCCAAATCTTATGGCGACCATATGGTTCTGCAGGGAACACCACATAGAGCAATCGTCTGGGGATTTGCCCACAAAATTGGAGACAATGTCCACCTGACTCTAAACAACACAGAGGCAGCCACGACAACCGTCATGGCAGACCCACATGGTGGATCTTTGGGAATATGGAAGGCTAAACTTCCAGTTCAAGAAAACAAAGGGCCTTTCAATATACGTGTGTCTTCAAGCGAGGGATCTGCAATACTTCGTGACGTTCTGTTTGGCGATATTTGGTTTTGTTCTGGTCAGAGCAACATGGTCTTTACAATGGGACGTGTAAGATACAGAAAACAAAAAATGACAGAACGTTTCTTATTAGCTTATTTTCAATAGCTTGTTTAGATTTTTATAATTGAATTAATATTTTAAAACTTTACTTTGTTAATGCAAGTATTAAGATTTCATAAGAGATGACAATAGTTAAGACTTTACAACGAGAAACTGATTTCGCTAACTTACAAAATGTAGAGATTACGTCATTGTTCGAAATGCGAAGAAGTCTTTCAAATTGTACACATGGAATAAAATTGTAAAAAAAAAAATAAAAAAAAAATTGGCAGTTTAGATCAAATTATAAGTCAATACTTAGCATGATATCATATTAAGTGCTAATCCTAGTGTTGCAAACGAATCAATACAGAAAAAACAATGTATCCCTTTTACGAAGATCTGTTTAGCGACTTGTGTGCTTGATGTTTTCATTTTTGTCTTATTGTAAAATATCTAATTGTACCTTTTGAAGTAAGTATTGCAATTTATAGGTTTTAAACAGCACAGAGGAACTGAAAGAGGCTGCAAACTTCACAGAAATTCGAACATTCCAAACGCCGTTGACTACGTCTAAAACTCCCCTCACAGATCTTTCAAAACCATCCTATTGGAATTTACCAAACTCTAGTAAGTTCGAATCTTGTAATTGTTTCTCTTCTTTCATCATTCTGACCTCCCGATGTAGTCTTTTTCATTTTAAGATTATACGAAAATCGTCAAGCCTTGTCATTCGGTTAGAAAGTATTTTTTTCTTCTTATTTGAGAACAATAAACCCACCAGTAACAGTGAATAATGTGAATTTTATTTCCCCGAAAATTGAAACTTAAATGCTAATAACATATTCACAACTTATACGATGATGGAATAAAACTTACTACTACAACTACTGCTACTACTACTACTAATAATAAATCTCTTCCATAGCCTTTTTGATGGTATTACAGGCTGGTCTTTCTCCTCGGATTGGACCACTTCCGTGGCTATGTATCTCAAGGACCTTCCACAGTTCTTTTCCTGTTCAGAGTAGTGCTGCTTCTGTAATAGATCTGGCCTCGTTGCCATTCCTAGGGTCTTTCTAATGTTGGTGATACTACTTAAATAGATCTGCCGTCGGTGCTATTCCTACGGTCTTCCTAATTTTTGTGGTACTACTCGGAGCTATTTCTAGGGTCTTCCTAATTCTGGTGATACTACTTAAATAGATCTGCCGTCGGTGCTATTCATAGGGTCTTCCTAACGTTTGTGATACTACGTCTAGTGCCTCAACCTCAGTTGTATGGGCGGCCGTTTTAACATATAGTCAATTCAATATATAACTCTCTAATTTGTTTAGAAAGTTCTCCAAATAAATTACAGGGCTCTACAATTGAATTAGAGAGATCTTTATATCAATTAGAGAACTCGATATATCAGTTAGAGACCTTTCTAATTCAATTATTGCCCTAAATTATTAATTGTTCATGACTATACTTGAATTGTAGATCTCTCTAATTCAATTGGAGACCTCTACAAATGAATAAGAGATGTCATTAATTCAATTGTAGAGCCCCCTAATATAATTAGAGACGTCTCTAATTCGGCATTGGTTTGACAAATCTATAAATGAATTAAAGAGGTCTTCAAATGATTTAGAGACCTCTTCAATTCAATTATAGAGATCTCTTATTTATTTGAAGAGGTCTCTAAATAGTGTTTCTAGGCATCCAAGCACAACTTCCTTAAGATGAAATAACAACTGCTCTCTTGATTAATTTATCTCGCGCTTGAGTGTACATATGCATGCATTGTAGGTTTACGCTATCGTTAAAAACAAATGTGGTTGCACAACAAGAAACAAATCGGGAGACCAATACTGCAAATACATGTCGTCTTGTGCCTGAAACTAAAGGAAATATAAGCACATAAATAGATTTAGTTGTAAGGACATCATACAAGACCAACAGCACTCTAAATTTGTTTACTATACTACTCGAGACCTCTCACAATTATGTGTTTCTCACATATTATACAGAAGTACGAGAATATCACTGGACCATTGAATATTTGTTTGAATTTTAAAATTTTAGAACTGGACAATAGGTAAATTTTTAGAGCTGCACTATAGTGAAATTGGAGAGCAGGACCACCGAAAATTATCTTCGTTTTTAAATTTGTGGATATGTGTTACGTACAGTTAGGGATTTATTCCAACTTTAGTGTTTATTTTATTTCTAGAAAATTGCATTAACAAGTATGTACTTATTCAGTATTTATATTTAAGTCTTTATCAATTCATTGCTGTATAAATTTATATTTCCAATATTTTATGACCGCTTTTGTTACTTTGTGACACTCATCTTTGTCTGCCACTTACCACGGTGATTCCTGAACCGGTTTATGAGCAAAAAGCAATAATTCCTGGTCTTTTATCAATCAATCGTATACAGACTGTTAATACTGAAAAAGCGACAAAAATAATCTATATTAAGTAAATGTTAATTCAGATTAATCGAGACAGCAGGTTTTGGCCAGCGTTTCAGTGCAGAGGGTCAGCGAGTTGTCAACGTCAGGAAAAAGGTCAGTTTTTAGTCCGTCACGGTGCCGAGTTTCCTACTGTGCATTAAAAAAAACATATTTAACTAAGTAGAATTCAATATTTCAACTAGAAAATTAATATCCTATCATAATCCTCTGAAGTCTGGTAATGTCTGCCATCATTTCAATAGCACGCTAGAAATTGCGCGTAAGTACCCGACGTGTTCCGATGGATGTGGAGGGAGAAATTGTTCTTCTTCGACAATATTGAGGATTGTCGAATCAATACCTCAAGAGAGAACTCTCCAAATGAATTAGAGAGGTCTCTAATTCTATTATAAAGGTCTCTAATTATATTACAGTGCTCTACAAATCAGAAAGAAAAAAAAATCGCTGGCGATAATTGAATTAGAGAGGTCTTTAATTGATATAATTGTAGAGCTCTCTAATTTATTTGGACAGCTCTCTAAACAAGTAGAGAACTCTATATTGAACTGAATATATGTTAAAACAGCCGCCCATACAGTTGCCACCTGGTGTAAGTTTTCCAGACTTTTCTATGTTTTCTGGCCAAGTCAATGTACTTTGTTACTTATTCTGCTCTTTGACCGCAGCATGAGAGTCTGGTACTATCTATGCTAGTAGGTCGTGAAATACATGACAGTTTTAAACCCCATGACGTCATGGTCTGCCTTTTTGCTCTCTTTTTCTCACTTAAAATTTGTAATAGATTAGAAATAATTAAAGTAACTCATGTCTTATTTTCGGATTACAGCGACTCTTGCCGGATTCTCGGCTGTATGTTGGTTGTACGGCAAATACCTGTACCCCCACATCAACCGGCCCATCGGTCTGATCGAATCAGCATGGGGAGGGACTCCGATTGAAGCCTGGTCATCGCCAGAAGCTCTGGCGAACTGTACCTTCGGAAGCCACAGAGTTACAAGGTATGGCCTGGAATGTTTTCTTTGAAAAGCTATATCGAAGGTTTCATGTATGAATACTTTTGTAACTATAATGTGAAATTCTTGGCTTCTCGTATCGAATAAACATGAAGTTGATAAGCTTAATAAGCTGTGGCTCATTGGCAATAAGATAACTGTAAAGTTTTCTTATATGCAAAATGGTTTCTTTCTGCAGCTAATCTATGTCAACATTGTCAAGTTATCTATAACAGTTAATGTCATTACATTCATTTGACTGGCAAGAGGAGTCAAAATACCACTAATATGTGTCAACATTGCCAAATTATCTGTTGTAGTAAATCTCATTACAATCATCTGACCGGAATGACCATTAACAACACCATTAAAACAGTCAGTGAATATGTTTTCCAGAGGTCCAGGAGAGCACAGTGTGTTGTGGAACGCCATGGTCAATCCGTTTTTACCGATGACTATATATGGGGCTCTTTGGTACCAAGGTAAGATAGGACATGCTATGCAAATGAAGCAAGTTATCTTATGCTCCATAGTCAACATTTGTCTTTACTCTGGTGCCTGATTGCATCGTGTACAATCATCGACTTTATAATAAGTGCCTGGTCATACATGTATATCATTTAAAGCAATTAACTTAAACAAAATGAGTATTATTGAAAACTGTAACTGTTTATAAAAAAAACAAAAAACAGCAAAAAAGAAGTTACTTTTTACACCTAAATAGGAACAATAACATCAGGTAACCTTACAAGGCGTGGACGTAAAATTCTGTTTGCTGTAAATTAATTGAGCTAATTATCTGTGAAAAATGATGCCAGTCGTTATATATAGGGTTTTTAAAAAACAAAACTAGCAGTATCGTGCAATACGTAAGCAGTACCGTGCAATACGTTTGGTTATTAACTGAATATTGAACAATATTGGACACGCTGGATGCCCGAGCTTACTAGCTCATTCTACGCCACATGAACGAGGGTCCAATATTTTTGATACTCAGTCAATAACCTTTTTATTATATACATACAAGCTATCATATTAATCATTGTTATATTATAGGAATAACGCAATTGAAACAAAAAAATATTTAAACGTTTTATTGAACATTTTCCACATCGTTCAATTATTGAATGAAACCTGAACACCGCGCAGTAATACACTTTACTTGGCTGTTATGGAGGCACGCGCGAACACGGGGTGATTCTCATTGAAGACTGAACGAAACTAAGGATGGAATGTCATGTAACCAAAACAACACAACGAAATACTGATATTAGGAACAAGTGATCATTGAAAATTGAAGATACCATCATGCAAAGATGAGCCAGAAAAATTCAATCTAAGGTTACAGTACCGTTAAGATTGTTTCATGCTGCTGTCATGGCGGCGGGTAAATTTGAAAGTGCAGTGAGCGTCGTGATTGTTGCCAGGGTATTGTGGTCCATTGGTCTTTGATAATACCTCAAAAATGATATTGAAACATGTTGCAATGGCTTGTGTTTCATTAAATTTCTAGTAAAGGATACAACAATTTCTTTCAGAGTGGATAAAAGTACACTGTTTACGTGAAAGGGAAGTTGTTGACTGATATATTCTATCAAAGTTCAGTTTTACACACACACACACACACACACACACACACACACACACACACACACACTCTCTCTCTCTCTCTCTCTTATACTAACTGCAGCAACTAACGATCAGTAGCCGTCCGTTTTCAATATTTTTTTATAAATCATATTTTTAAAACAAAATTTTTTCCTTGCAATTTAAATCGTTCGGTGTATTCAGATTTTCTTTATTTAATTTGTATGATATATAGTTGTATTTGGATGAGAGTCAGATCTGCTGATACTCCAGCACTGGTGTCAGGTAGAAAGGGTTACAGTCATTGTCGGCATCTGGTGGCCATTAGATTTATGACTTGGTCAGCGTTCCACGTTTATTTTTATTTAGTCGTTGCCAGAAGTAGTACATCGAATGCGGGCTCGTGTTGACCATATAAGGAATCTGTGAATATTTTCACTTCACTGTTGTAAATACCACTGGATATTGGCCGGTAGCAGCAAAGTTAAGGTAATGGGACTATTTATGAAGTATATAATAAGTAATCAGTATAGTGCAATACGCAAGCAGTATCGTGCAATACGTAAGCGAACAAAATATATGTTACGTAACGTCGGATATTTATGACAGTTCACAATCCCTATGTTCAGATATTATTCAGGCAAAGAGTCAGCTAAAGTATGCAGAAACATTAAAGAATACTCCCTCTCCACCTCATAGGAAACGAACTTACACGGAGAAAAATACTAACATACAAGTGTAATCATATTGTTTCTCCGTGTAATTTTAGTTCATATTATCACGCAGGCGCCATGAATAGCATCTCTATTCTGTTTGGTGTATATTTGTAACTTGCAATAATAACTTCTATATGCCTTGATATATGTCAGGAGAATTGGATTGTGTGTGTGTGTGTGTGTGTGTGTGTGTGTGTGTGAGTGTATTTAAAAAGTTATTTACTACGTGGTAAAGTAAGTGCTCACGAATATATTCACGAGTAATTCCATCTATTTCTGGAGATGTACGCTTAGTCAAGAGGGTATGCGGGCTGGTAAATCCTGGCAAGGCAATGGGTGCCGTAACTCCCGGAACCGGGAGTAATATAGAAAATGTCAGTTCTGTGCCACTTGTTAAACCATTGATTGTTATTTCAGTTTTATCACAGCTGCTCCGCCGACTGGTTTGCTCGCTGCTCCACAAATTTATGGCTCGCTGATCGCTTCTCTGCAGCTGTTTAATATAAAAGCAATTTTTTATAACCCATATTGTAACAAATGGTCTCGAAACTCCATTTCGCTATACTATAATGAAAAATAAAATATTGCATCCTAAATTAAATAATTAAAATGAATGAGGAAAGAATGTTTAGTATGTATTTTGAGGAACATTAAAAAAACAAACAAACAATGAATGTTTGATCTGTCAGGAACTAAAATATCTAATTGATATTTATCAAATAATAGACGGAGTGCTCAGCTTTAATAAACGTCTAAACACCCCTTCAAAAGAGAGTGAAGAAAACAGAATAACACAAAATTCACAATAGAATAATGCCTGAGCAATCATTTAGTCAAGTGTGACACCAGTTTCTCTTTCACGCGTAGTTGACCAATAACAGCAGAGAGGCAAATAGTGAAATAAAAATCGACAATAGTGTACAAAAATAGTACAATGTAGAAAATATAGTGGATGATCTGTTGCAATTTGTACAGGCTTTGCCGTTGAGCTTCGATGAAATGTTTACTTATGCAAATCCGTGGACTATTAAATGGACAATGATCTCAACAAACACCTTTATTGTTTGCTAAAAAATGTACACTGAGAAAGACAAAATCATAAACAAACACAAATTAATCATTTTTCTAATAGTGACCTTTTCGCTTTTTCTAAGTATCATTGTATGTATTTCAGTATTGTTTTACAATGTCTCTTGTTATTCGGTTCTTTTGGATTGATAACTCCACAAAATAATTTGTTTGCCCTTTCAACAATGCTATGATATGTTGACTTATTCTCTCAATCTGTTGCGTAGATAACACTAATTAATCTTCAAGAATGCAAATATCCTCAAATGAGTTTAAAAATGCTTAGTGCAAAGTATCTTATCCGTGTTTGGAGACCGCAGTTTGGTAAACCCTTACAGGACATGTTTTCATTTGTGTTCCATACATAGCAGTGGTGTATTCAGAAGACTCAATTCTAGCTTTTTGTTTCAAAACTTTCAACAAATATTTAACTATTTCACGTATTTACTTACTATTTATCTACTGTCGAATAATAAAGGTTAAGCTGATGGTCATAATATTGCATTCTATTTCATAAAAAATCTTTTCCAGATCTGGTTTCTTAAATTTTGGATTTTAGGCCGCAGGTAATCTCCCGCCTGTTTTTTCAACGTCTTTCTCTGAAAAATCACCTTCATCATCTCTATTTTGTATCACTGTTTAGTTTTTGTTACAGTATTTTGTAATGTCGATAGGCCCACCTCCTACTGTTTCTTAGTCTTGTGTTTGTTTCTTTTCTTTTTCATCATCTCATTTACAGTTGTTTAACCCCAGACTTATTATCATCGCCTGATGCTAGATGTATTGAACATGCAACATTACCTGACATAACTTTTATTATTTTCATTTGTATAGTTTTGGGGGTACCTAATTGGGGACGGTATATTAAACTCTTTTATGAGTTTATAATACTTGTTCCACTGGCACTCCTGCATATTTATAAGTGCTACCTACGTTCCGGTCCTTTTCTAATTCAGAAAAAAAAACGTTAAAAAACAACGACAGTTTGTAGTGTTTCGGTAAATGAGTAGTATATATAATTGATGCGATTCCATTCGAGCACGGCTTCTTTATAACTAAATACTTGTTTCATTAGCAATGTATATTTAATTCTTTTGAATTTTACAATGAATGTAACAATGCCTCAATTTAAATAGCCTTAAGGTAATGTGTTTATGTTGTCAACCACAAGAACGCTTGTCATCATAGCATGAGAAAATTACCTTATTCATGGTAATGTTGTGCATTTGATTATTGATAGATCAAAAGTAACTTTCTTGCGAATATTCCAAAAAATATTCGGTATTTGCATATTCGTGTTTACCTTGCAAGTTTTACAGCATTTTGTAAAAAAAAAAAAAAAAAAAACACAACAAAGAAACGTGATTGTAAACTGTGGAATGTTAAATTTGTTTAAAAGGGAAGAACGTCAAACGTGCTAAATTACCAGAAATTCACACTCCCACTCACAAATAGTAACATTGCTCACAACATTGCCGCTTCTATTCATTGTCATCCGGGTGCTGATGAGAAGATAACTTGTAATACGGCGAGTTTATAAAGAATATAATACAGAACAGGAACATATCAAAGTAAACAAAATCTGTAACTATCAATCAAGGTATGCAAATTAAATTAAACTGGCCACATGTCCGTGCGATTTTCATTGTGAAAAAATCACATTCTCTCTCTCTCTCTCTCTCTCTCTCTCTCTCTCTCTCTCTCTCTCTCTCTCTCTCTCTCTCTTGTAAACAATACATTTTCATGGATAGTCTTATCTCTATCATAATATGTTACAATACAGATGAGAGTTCAAATTCCTACGCCTATGTCGTCATAGGCACGTGCAGACGTCATGAAGTCACGTGACGAAATGATACTGGAACGCTGAAACCGCAATTTTAGCCAGAAATATACGCTTTTGGACGATATTTAACACAGAGCGCATGCATCGCCTACCGCGAAATTTAGTCAAGTTGGTAGCAAAGGGTAATCATTACATAATTTAAAAGTTGGGTCGTAAATTCGCTTTATATTAAAAATATAGATATTTGTTCTTCAGTGCTGTTCAGTGCTCTTAAGAAGATCATCCAAGGATCACAAAAACAACAGAAATTTGTAAACTTGTACAACAAAATGTTGAAAATAATTATGAGTATTTAATCAAACTTAGGTTAGGAAATATTAATAAATTTTAGGCCTACGTGTTTTACGCTCTTTCACTCATATACTATTGTTTTGTATATGGAATCTATAATGTGCCTAAACTTTTGGTCCATGACTGTACTTTAAAAATACGGTCAAATAATAAATCGCACTTTAAGTTTGGTTAAGATGTCAACAAGGTATTTACTGACCCTTGAGTTCAAGGTCAGATTTGTTGAGCATGTGATGGAGATTTTCCACAAGAAAGACGCATTTAGTATTGCATTCTGGGTCGTAATGACACGTTTCCTGTTGTGAAATAGGCCATTTGCAATGAGTGTATAAGAATTTGATATACGCATTATAATCATTCCAATTTTAATTCCTGTGGTAAAAACATCTGTTTTTATGACCAGTCTTTGGAATCATCAGACTGTTTGGAATCATAGTTGTGCCCTAGTCCTGTAATACTGTAATGCTGTATACACAATTAGAAAGGACTTATTAATTGGAACATTCATTGGAGTTACCTAAAGTGCTTATTAACCTTTGGATTTAAATATATAACTTTGGATACTTGTTGACATTCTCAAAGATGATCTGGATTACATTCATTCATTCGGAACATTCGTTCATTAGGAAGATTCTTTATTCGGAACATTCATTCACTCGGAACATTCATTCAATCGGAACATTCTATATTTAGGACTTGTGATTAAGACACTTAGGATTATTGGATTATTTGGATTTTAATTCACGTTACTGTAAGTGTCTTTTGAATGTTCGCTTTAATTGTTCAGAAATAAATTGTTTGTTGATTTTACAAACATTGTTGGTTTCACTATCTTTCTGTTACATTATTTTAAGACCATAGAGTCGTGACACTATATCACCAGATATTTTCGAAGTTTAAGTAAAAGATTTAAACAGTAGTTTTAATTAATTTATCTGACAAGATCGATTCTGTTAAATAAATAAATAAATAATAAATAAGGAAATAAAGAAATATGACGGTTTAAGTTCGTTCTCTACTGAAAACGCAGATTTTAATACAGAAATCGATCCAATAAGCTTGTCTTCCGCTCCTGTAGTCATAATATAATTGATATATATCTGCTTGAGCAAAGGTTATATATATATATATATATATATATATATATATATATATATATATATATATATATATATATATATATATATATATATATATATATATATATATACCCAAATGATGTGAATTTGTTGTGTTGTCGACTTGGTAGAAATAAATTGCGAAATTCCTGTAGAGAATTTAAAGACAGTGAAGTAGAGCTGTACTGAATACAGTAGAGAGTAATATATCGAGATATATGAATGATATATTCTTGACTGAAACGCAGGCAATAAATAAATATCAGATGCAGAGAAGTAAAATTGTAGTAAATGACTCAAACTGAGTATAATCTATGTTCAACTCTTTATTCTAGAAAGATTTACCTTTGAAAAAAAATGAGACTTTTTCTTTTTTAGGCCTTAGTTCAACAAATATATATCTATAACATAAAAAGAGCGTAATTGTGCTGGTGGTCTAAAGATAACTATTGGAGTATTGCATGCTTGCGTACATGGATTAAAAATCCCTCACTGTATCATACTTGTCCATCATTGTGGCATAATAATCCCTCATCGTATCATACTAATCCATCATCGTATTCCATTTTCCATCATCAGCTATATATCATAGTCTATGAAAAGTGCAAGTTCAGCAACTGATATATTTAAACTCGAATCATGGGCTAAACCAGGCGCAATGTAATAATGCCATGCGTAAGTTTGTAGTGCTTGATACAGACATTTCTAAACTCGTGGAAAATTTCTCACAGCATCATTGTGTCCTTTTTTGACGTAATAGTTGTGGAGATCACCTAATGTTTTTAAGTTAATGTATTCCATAATATCTTGAACGTATTGGTAAGCATCATGATATATGTTGGATTTGAAAAGTGACGAGCAAAACCTTTCAGTAGGCGGAATGGTTGTATCATTGAACCTATTGACATCACCGAGGTATTTATAAGGATAGATATCTTTCGTCAAATATTTTGGTTGTATTTGTTGATAATGTTTAATTCTCTCTATGAACTTGTCATCGTTAAAATTTGTGTGCCAGCTGCTACAGTGATTGACCTACGAACTTATAGCTGTCTACAAACCTGATTGTATTTTTTACAGTTATTTCCTCTCCATTTTTAATAAACCTATCAACTATACAATTTTTACTTATGCGTTTTTTTTTCGCCGCTGTTCAATAGCATAATTTATTTATAATCAAGATCCGTCTAACTAATTCTTTAATGAACATATAACTGTCATTATCGAACAAGTTATGAATAAAATGTGGTATGATTTTTGAATGTTTGAAATTAAAATTGCAATAATTTTGATCATCGCCTCAATATTTTCCTGTTAAGTGATCGTGGTCACAAACTCTGTTTTTCAGTTATGATTTTTTTCACAGATGTGACACTTTTGTACTAATTTTGAAATGTTTGCATCTTCTTCATTGAAACTCACAGATCTACCATTCTTTGATTTTAATTCTCGATATACACATTTTACAATTGTTGCCAATTTTTTCTTCGTAAAATACGTTAATATAATCAGTACCTCTGTAAAAAAATTGGCTGGTATTTTTTTTTAATTGATTTGATATTGATAAACAGTCCTGATGACGTTTATTTAACTGTTTTTACACTCCAATATGATTATTTTCAATCACATTATTTGCATCCTCTTTGCACGTTGTCAAAACACACTCAAAGTAAATGATAATATTAAATTTAAGATGACATTGACAGTTTCTGAATGTATTAATTGGGCTTTTTCAGGCATTATATCTATGTGTTAGATACATTGAAATAATCTGTTGTTGTCCTTTAATTTTCATGGATATTTATACTTTTGACCATTTCATTTCTTGATATGTGATGCTAACAATCTTGAGAGATAATTAATATCGATGTAATGGTACTTTCTTGTTTGTACTCGTCATTAAAAACGATTAGAATATTTTCGTGTTTTATTTCTCGTGTTAACGCTGCTACAGGCCTAATGTATTTATCTATTACTGTCTCATTGCTTTTAACAAAGATAAGAAATTCATTTTCTAATTTTATTAATCGTCTTCTATTTTTACCGGACATTTATCAAACCAGTGAGTGTAACTACTTAAACTGTAATTTGATGGTCTGTATTTTTGACAACTTTTGACGACATATAAGAAACATTTATTGTTATTATTTTGCACATTTATGCAAGCTTTTTTTTAAATCCAAACTGGTCATTCTATGTATGAGCTGTATTTGAGTGGTTCGGACTTGTCAATGTTCATGGTGAAGTACTCAATCCTGTCAAATACACACTTCGTGTTCTCCGTGAGCTTTTCTTCAAACAAAGTGCTGAATTCATCGAAAAGAGAATTTAACACTCAATACATTTCGATTTTCTTAAACACTGGCCTGAAATTAGTTGAACAATCATTTGTTTTTACCTCCTTTTCTATCCCTTATCACTTAAGTCAAGTGCATAAATCTAACCTTGATATAAAGTTGAACGATTACTAAATCAATTTTTTTTAGTTTGGCGGTGATAATTATTTTAATGTGTGGTGTAACCTGACTGAAGAATACATAGAGGTCTTTGTCATTACATTCAGAAAAGTTGTAATGTGTTAGCAACATCAATTAAAGATGATATCTTTTTAACTTTGATTTCTGTTCTCTAATTCGTTTCAGCTTTTTCTTTTCTACCCTGTCCTCAGGCTGTTGTTATTTCGCCTTCTCTTTAAGCTTTTCAAGCATTCGTTTGAAATTCCTCATTCCCTCAATATGCCTCCTTCATTGAAACTCCATTTGTCTTGTCCACCTCAGTTGCTGTAATCTGTCTATCCTTCTACCAATTTCACGCATTCTTTTTGCACTTTCAGCCATATTGTGTTTGCTATGTTCAATTGTTGACTTATATTCATCTTATGTAAAACGTCTTTCGATTAAAAAATCTTTCAAAATTTGTCAGCTATAAATTTTTTATTGTTCAATTAAATTTTCCAACATATCAGACTTTTTTAACGTTTGTGTGTTTCAATATTTGTTTGCTAGAATCGATTGTTGATTCATATTTTCTCTAACTATCCTATATTTCAACTTTTGAGTATTACAGTATTTGTTTGCTATAATTTTTCCCTTGTTGATTCATATTTTTTTATATTTGTACCTTCATATTTAAATAGAAGAAAATTCAGCAATATTTGTCTGCTAACATTGTTCAATTGATGATTAAAAATTTTCATCGGTAAAAAATGCCTGTGATTTTGATATTCTGATATGTTTCAGTACATACCTACATCAGCAAAGTAAAAATTTACTCATTATACTGGTGTGTATTTTTGACTTAGATGTGGACTCTTTGAAAGGGTTTGCACATGCCTTCCACATTTACACACAATAAATTTTATAATTTCTGGTGCTCTATTTTTCATCTTCCATGCAACACTTACTTTACTCACACATTTTTTACGTCTCCATCTAGTATTTTTAGACCCGATTTAAACAGTATTCATTTTGCAGAAGTCATCATGCAAAGTACACACAATCGAACAAGTCATCATGCAAAGTACACACAATCGAACAAGTCATCATGCAAAGTACACACAATCGAACAAGTCATCATGCAAAGTACACACAATCGAACAAGTCATCATGCAAAGTACACACAATCGAACAAGTCATCATGCAAAGTACACACAATCGAACAAGTCATCATGCAAAGTACACACAATCGAACAAGTCATCATGCAAAGTACACACAATCGAACAAGTCATCATGCAAAGTACACACAATCGAACAAGAAATATAGAAGATTGAGCAACAAGCATAATCTCATTTCGAGATCTTTACTCATTAACAATAATATTTACTTTAATAATGTGGCTAACGTGAGGAATGAAGGCATATGATTGCAAACATTGAAACATACTAATGAGGTATTAAAAAGAAGATTGTAATACAAAATTGTAATAATATCAAAAAGAAACTTAAAAAGCAATAATTGACAAACGATGTATCATCAGGAAACAGTCCTGTACTGGATTGAAGAACAATGACAATGTCATTTATATTAATTTAAAAACGAAAACAACAACAACAAAAAAAAACAAGAAAAAACAACAACAACAATAACAAAAAACAGTAGTCCAAGTCTAGATTCCAGGGGCACATCAGCCCTGACATGTCGTTAGTCTGATGTACAGTCATCTATAATAACATTTTGCGTCCGATTTGGAAGATAATTTTTAAACCATTCCAATAGTCCATCATCACTTCCAATATCTTTTAGTTTATAAATTAAATGTTTGTGCCTAACTTTGTCGAATGCCTTACTAATATCACCAGATAACATTCTAACTTCTTTGCTTTAAACCGCCGCCTTTAAAAAAGTATTGTACATATCACAGAGTTGTAAAGGGGCCGAATCTTTTGGTGTGAGACCAGGTTGAAGATGACTAATTAGCTAGTTGCATGTAAGATAGTTATATGACTAATTAGGTAGTTGTCTGTAAGATAGTTATACAAGGGACAGTATCAGGAAGAGGTTTAGAAGGCGGGTAGTGGAAGTATCATCTATAAGAGATTGTTCAGGAAAATATTTATTTAAAATAAAATCAAATTGCATTATCAAAAATAGATTTAAAATATTAGTTATTATGTATCGGAAGTGGATAATCTGATTTTATATTTTGCTTTAGAAATGAATTGGCTATATTCCACCAAACTTTTGGGCCAATATTGGCATCTTGGAGTTTATTAGGTGTTTTGCTAAAACACTTAAGTTTGGAACGTCTTACAGCGCTGATAACTCGGTTTCTAATATTTCTGAATTTGGCCGAGTGTAAAGAAAGATTCGTTCTTTTATCCAAGTAGTGAATTCTTTTCCGTTGCCCAATTAATTTTATATTATTATTTTGCATCCAGGGAGGATCTCTCGAACGCACTGTTATTATTTTATTGGGAATAGCAGACTGGGCTGCCACTAAGATACTACCAGAGATCTTACAGACCCATTTATCCATGTAAAAATGAGAAAAAATACCAATTAGCTCTATATAACAAGTCTCAGTATAATTCGTAATTAGCTGCTTTATAATACCATAAATTCTGTTTAAAGCTAAGCTGCCATGTATTCATAAAGTTTGTGGAACAATAAACAGGGTTATGATCACTACATAAATGATCTAAGACCCCTTTTGCATGAACATTTAGTGTAACACTCATAAGTATTAAATCGATCAATGTGGAGGCATGATTAGTCATTCTTGTGGGTTTATCAATCAACTGATGTAAATTAAAGGTATTCTTGATATTTCTAATATTTTTACATCTACTGAATACCGTGTGGTCTTCGATGAAGTCTACTAATATTATTTTATATTGACAATACTGTTCTGCTTCTTCAATTGAGAGTTCGACCAAAGTCTAGTCATCGATCTTGGATTTACATACAAAATTCCATTTAAAAGTTTTCTTTTGTTAATAATTATTTCAGCCCAAAGGGTCTCTAGGTTTTAAATTGATAAATTGTTCTTTTCAATAAAGGGAATTCCTATTTTGAAATACATAACTTCGAAACCCGCATCGATATTTCTATCGAAACGGATTGGTAGTTGAAAATTCTGTATTAAAATGTCTTCTGTTGGATTGATCCATTGAACCACTTCTCACTGACTGTAATAATATCGAACTTGTTCAACTATATGTATATGTGGTAAATTTATGGTAAATACTTTGACTGTTACACGACAAAATGAGAGGCCTGTTTGCTAATTAGGGCCCACGCGAGCTTTCAATGTTATAAGCAAGTAAGAGCAACAGGCGATCAACAGGTGACAGTACCCGTAATTCTCTTATTTTTTACACGTGTACATTGATGCTCTATTGATGATAAAAGTTCCGGTAAGAACACCTTGATACGTGTGGCAATATATAGGAATAGTAGGAATCCTCTACGATACAAGTGATATGTTAGCAAAAAAATAATTAATTGATCATATCTAATCGTCTTTTTGCTTGTAGGTCCGGTAACCCTTGCATGTAACACCCAACCAGAACCCAATACTGCTCTAGATCAATATTCATGGGTTAGGTAACAAAGCTGAGAATCATTGTAGGCTTGGTTGGATAAGGTATTATTTGGATCAATGACTATATCAAACATTCTGTTGTTTGCCGGTACAGACTACATCATAAATAGACTTGAAAAATACTCACAGCAAGTAGTTTTTCAAAAGGATGTACCCAGCGAGGCATCACCAAGTGAAAAATAAAAGCAACAACAATTACATACTCAAAATGTTGCAACAGCTATACTCGTGCTTTTTTAATGCTATTTTGTTTCTGAATCCTTTTCCACAATAAGTACAACTTTTAATACCCTGCAAAAATAGATAAGGTACAGTATTTCATGATTCAGTTTGTTAAAATAGGAATTTAATTCTTTAACAGTTTTGATTATGCAGTATGTTGAAGCTACACCACTCGTAAAACGTGCATTTTTATCTAAATTGTTGTAAACAATATAAATCGCTTTGTATAGACCGATCTGATAAAGACAAATCTATTTGGTTACATAACCTTATAACAATAAAAGCGACCTGCACAGCAGATTTGCATAAGCAGACACTTCATCGAAGCAGAACGGCGAAACCTGTACAAAGCACAATGGGTCATCCGCGGCGCTTTTTACATTGTTCTATTCATGTTGACATTTGGTCACATCCCGGACAAATTAAAAGATTTACTGATAATTACCGTTCTTAAGGGAGGAATTAAGAATAAAAGAGATCCTAACAATTATAGAGCGATAACGCTTCTTCCAGTTATTGGTAAAGTTTTCGAAAAGATGTTATTGAAAAGGTTACATACTGATATAAAATCCACTAAGTTTTCGATTAACTTACTCCAGGGGGGCTTTCAGAAGGGGCTAGGTTGCAATATGACTTCTTTTTTGGTCCATGAACTAATTGGTTATACTAATGAAAACCAAAGCAAATTATATGCAGCTTTTCTGGATACTGAGAAAGCTTTTGACAATGTATGGCATGACGGATTATTTTATAAATTATTTCAGATTGGTATTAATCACAGAATATGGATGGTGATCGTCAATTTATACACAAATATGTACAGCAGAGTTATCCTGTCAAGAAGACTGTCTAATAGATTTCGTGTGTTGAAAGGCACACGGCAAGGTGGAATATTATCCCCTTGGCTCTACATTATATTTATCAATGAGTTGCTTGATCTTTTAACAACATGCAATGTCGGCTTTGTATTTCTCGACAATCTGTGCCCTTGTCCGACTGTAGCAGATGATATGCTTCTTCTGAGTATTTCGAAATTAGGCATGGATCACTTACTGAAGATATGTTCTCAGTACTCTATAAAGTGGGGATTCAGATACAATTCTCAAAAAAGTAATATTATTGTTTTTAATGAAAGTTCATCAGACTACAAAAGAAGACATAGGCATTGGTACTTGGGATCTGAGACTGTTCGAGAAACAGAATCTTGTAGACATTTAGACATTAATGCATCTAAATACAGCAAAATTGATACTAGGATAAAAGAGGCTAAAGATAAACTTGTAAGTTCTCTATTCAACTTTATTGATATTGGAGTTAATCAGTACGGTTTTAATCCAGTCACAGCGAAGATCTTGTGTGAAACTATTGCCTTACCCCGGGCACTGTATGGTTGTGAAACCTGGTGTAGCCCCGGCCCTCAGAAAATACTCACATAAGATAGAGGTCATCGTTTCTGCATTAAGCACATGCAAGGATTATCTACCCATTGAAGCCTTCATAGATATGAATAAATTGTTTTTTTCTGGAGCAACTTTGTCGATTGCCTGCAGCCTTTTTTGCAAAACAAGTTTTCTTACTTCGTCTTTTCACCTATCAAAACCCGAGAGTAAAAATAAAACAAACTGGTTTTATTCCTGACATTTATAGACTACTGGGAAAATTTGATCTAAATTAGTTTATTGAATCGTTCATACTTCAAGGTCGATTTCCGGTCAAAAAACCTGATTGGAAACGTATTGTTAAATACAAAGTCCGTACATCATATGAAAATGCTTTGAAATGTAGACTAATTGAAGACGCATCGCTTAATAGATTTCAGAAGTTACTGCTTGATGACAGCTTGATCCCGTCTGTTATATGGGAAGTAGCTAGAAAATTTCCTGCTTCTCTTGAATCATGTCGAGTTGTTGCCAATATCGTGTCTAAACTGTTCTCATCTGCAGATGAGGCTGTTTGTACTCGCTGTCAAACTGCTTGTACATCTGTCGTTGATCATTTTATATGTGCATGTAGTTTTCTTACACCAGACCGTGATAGGTTTTGGTGCCATATTATTGATAAATTCGGTGTGCATGTTTACATGTATTTAGATTTACTCACCGATTTTGATTTTGTTAATTCTCTTTTGGGAATGATGTTCAGAGAGTTACTATGTCTTATTAGTAATGATCAAATTATGTATTTCCATCTGTTGTGCATCACAACTGTTGCTTCCATGTGGAAAAAATATATAAGATACGTTTGACAGCGCACCATGTTGATATTCAATGTGTTTTGATACTCCTGTTATTTATTTAAAATTTATGATCGGAGTGTACTGATGTCAGATTGTGTACATTTATTTATTATTCCTCTTGTTCATTTTACATCCTCAAGGTGTAGACTAATGAAGCGACTGTTCATATTCACCCAACCGTATAAATGTTATGTATGCTGGATGGGCAGCGTTCACTCAACTTTGTTATCAATCGTATTTTGTGCTTAACATTTGTTATTTTCCTTTCTCATATCAGTGCTAAGTTTGCAGTTGTTCTATCTCTATGTATTGTATGACTGATTGTACTCTTCGTAACACGGAGGAAATAAAGATATCAATCAATCAATCTATCTCCTCTCTCTCTCTCTCTCTCTCTCTCTCTCTCTCTCTCTCTCTCTCTCTCTCTCAGTATTACAGTTGAGCACACCATGTTTTGGGGGATAAAAATCAATTGCATATTTGTTGTTCATGACTAATCGAAAATTCAATTTTTTTTCTTCTTCATTTCATACTAAGTTTCCTCAAAATACATTCCGTTGGTTTCTTGTCCATTTTTATTTATACATATAAAGATATGAATATACACTAACAAGATAGTAGTTAGAATCGTCTCACTACCATTTATATTATTAAAGAAAAGAAAAAAAGAAATTGTATTTTTATAGACCTGTAAACATTGCTTAATCTACATCGAAAGTAGATGTATTTGGAAGACAAGTTTCATATTGTATTTTTGAAAATGAAATTTAAAATGCTGTCGCTGAGTAAGAAGTCCTGCTCTAATACATACTAATATTTTATTTACAGGAGAAGCCAATTCCGGGCGTGCTGACAAATATGCGTGCCAGTTTTTATCCATGATAAACGACTGGCGCCAGAAATTCAACGAAGAGTCAGATGGAGAGACAAATAAATATTTTCCATTTGGCTTTGTTCAGGTGATATATATATCGATATACCAGTAAATATTACGGAACCTCCCCCCCCCCCCCCCAAGCAAAACAACAGTGTAACACTAATTTGAGACTAGCCTGGGCGCTTAGAGACTTACAGGTCCATTTGCCAACGGGAAACGGTGGAAACAGATCCTAACACACAAAACAACGTATCTATAAACAAATCTACATTTATACAAGCGTAATAGGAAATAGGATATGTATGTCTTGTTAGTAGTCACAATGCCTCTGGATCAAACAATGCCGCAATTGCAAGTAAATATATGAGACACAAGTAATTATGTAGGGAATCCGCGCATTCAATGATGGTGTTTTGAAGGAGACCCAAAAATGTCATCCCGGATGTACTATTTTACTTTCAGTCTTTAATTGCAGTTTTATGTTTTGGATAAACTAGAAGTACAACTTAGTAGTAGTAGTAGTAGTAGTAGTAATAATAATAATAATAATAATAATAATAATAAAGTCACATCAGAGTTTAAAGTCTGTAATTATGGAGCAAAGATAATGTATTTACAGTTAATTTATATTAACTGTTTTAACCAGGAAGAATCCAAACGATACAAATTCACTAACCTAGGCAATAGAAAAGTACTTAACACATAGAATTTATACATCTCTTGACTTGTGGTCCAATAACCTCTTCAACTCCTTTGTTTTTTCCACCTAATTAGAAACTCTAAATTCTGGCCTGTCTTTTTTATAGTGATGATGATGATGATGATGATGATGAGTATGATGATGGTGATGATGATGAGTTCGATTATTTGTATTTCTTCAACTACTATTAAGTGGTACTAGTTTTAGATACAAACAAAAATTAAAATTAATAACTGAAATCAAAACAGTACATATGGGATGAAATATACAGGGTTTATTTTCTTTCAAACAATCATCACAGATGGCACTGATGACCTACTTATTTTAATTACTTTCGTTTGTTTTTGTTATTCACAATTGCGACATCGATTGATAACGACATATTAAGACTACCAAACACATTCTTGTCCTATTTTGAATTACAACCTATAAAATGAATCGTGTGGTAAATAAATGCAAAAGATCTAACATTTCAGATTCGTTGTATTCACCTTGCTTTTGTGTTCATTGTTTTTTGTGTGACAGGATCTTATGTAGTTCTTTACCAATGACAAGGGACTTATAGGTCCCGAAAGAGCTCGAGCTAGTCTCAAACTAGTGTTGCACTGGTCTTTTTGTTTTCTTTCTTTCTTTTTTTCTCAGTTTTGTACTCTCTTTTTAATCAGTCCCTGACACACGCATTCCTGTACTGGATCCAGTGCACTTGAAAGGACAGTTATTCGCAATATGATTTGAATTCTTTATATCTTTATATATATATATATATATATATATATATATATATATATATATATATATATATATATATGTTTGTGTGTGTTGTGTTGTGTTGTGTTGTGTTGTGCGTGTGTGTGGAAGTGGAATTTTACCATAAATCTCGAAAGAAAAAGAAAGGAAGCATATATGACGCGGAGGACAGCTCTTTGATGTCGACCTCTTTAAAACCAAGATACGGGCTCAAAAACAAATAGAAATCTACTTATCAATCCATAGAATCCAAATCATACGAGCTCAATCCTGTATTTTCTACCAACAAACGTTAAGTGGGTTTATTTTAGGTCACTACTGTACATTACGTTATAAATAATAAATCAAGAAGTTTACCGGACCAATGAAACTTCGATAGTTATAGTCGGCAGGGCATATAAACAACTCCACGTACCTTGTTGAAGTTGGCAGGTAACCGTAACGACTCCACATATGTTGGAGGGTTCCCGGACCTGAGGTGGGCACAGACGTACGACTATGGATATGTTCCCAACGTAATGATGGAAAACGTCTTTATGGCTGTTGCCATGGATCTTCCAGACTTTTCCTCACCATACGGCACGTGAGTACTGATATTAGTTTTAAATATAATACAGCTTTGAGTTTTAGTCACTGGACTTTTTATACTGTTTGTCGGACGCCTAGACACAGGATTTTGTAACTCCCTATTTTCAACAAATTCTGCCATCATGTAATGTTGGGATTTATACTGCTAATACTATTGAAATGACTTGTCACAATTTTACTCACTGTAAACGGCTTGGTTCACAGAAACATTTCAGCAAAAAGGGGCAGATTTATCATTGTTGATATTCATAATCTTTATATATATATATATATATATATATATATATATATATATATATATATATATATATATATATATATATATATATATACATTATCCAAACCTCCTTGTTTAATGCAACATTTTTACTTCTTTCCTTATTCTTTTGTTTCCTTTTTTCTTTCAATACTTATTCATCTCCTAAATAAACGTGTAGAGTGTAAGAGAGGTCCACCTTTATTGCAATCCATGCTAACCAAGAAAATGTACCATGTATTTAAAATATAGCTGAAGCACCGTGGCGGGGCAAGAGACGGAATGCTTTACAAATGAGCCCAGAATAATATTTTCAGGTGATTTCTCATTCGGCTGATGTGAAATTGACCTTTATCCTCATGAGATCATGAAGTTTAAGACCTTGTTTTGAAGTATTGACCATATTATGTACTTTATTAATGTTATTAATATACAGTTGAAAGGCTTCCATTTAAATAACACACATATGTAGATTATGGTGACTTGAATTGTATTCCAGACTTGTGGTGCACCTAGCGGAAAAGACTGAATCATTTAGCGCATCTCCTGAGACGGTTCTAGTAACGGAGACCACAAAATGGCTTAATACTTTGTGCAAAACCCACCGATTAGTATGATCTGACAATGAATTTTTCTCGAGAAAAATATTCTTACATGTGAAATATAGTTATGAATGTAGTTAAATTCTGTACAGTGTATAAAACAGCCACTGAACAAGAACTTGTTCAGTAAAAGCAGTGTTGCATAAAAAAAAAAAAAAACATTCTGCCACAACATCGACAAAATCTCACCTTGAGAAAACCATAATTTATTTGTTTCGGTGGAGACAATGTAAATGCTATTCTTAAAAGCACTGTACTTACTTGTTGAAGGTACTAGTCACGTAATATGTTTATTGTTTTCCCTGAAGGATTCATCCCCGGGACAAAGAAGACGTGGCGAGCAGACTACTGATTGCAGCAAGGTCCGTGGCGTACGAGGAGAAGGGTTTAAATATCCAGGGCCCCATACCCGCTGCTTACATTACCCAGGGAAAATCTCTGGTAATTTCTTTTGAGGACAACACTAACCCCATCGATGTTAGAAGCAACACTGGATTTGAGGTAAATTTCATTTCATATCGGCGAAGGTGAAAATCTAGTGATTTTGACGATTTCAAAATCTGGTAACTTCTACTTCTGTTTCATCTTCTTAGAAGTTTCTGAAGTAAAATGGTGTCTACAAATTTTGAGAAGCTGTTTAAAGTTGATGTACCTTTTAATTTCAAAATCTGCAATGAAATTAGGTGTAACTTAATTTTTTGAAGGAATTCGATTGCAATTTCTGTATATTTACCAGTTTTCTTAGTCCGAAATGTGTTATATATATATATATATATATATATATATATATATATATATATATATATATATATATATGTTCTCCTGTGAAGTACTTATTATTATATTTAGAACTTTAAAAAAAAAAATGTAAACTGGACATAAATTATTTTCAGTAGCTGATGCCCGCGATAACTATTCAGCAGTAGGATAGTACGATATCGTGGAAAAATTATCGATGTATTAACTTTAAAAATATTCAATAACTGAGTTGTGATTTACATTCTGTATTCAACTTGCTTCATAACAAAATGCACAAGCAACACTTAGGCTCGGATTCGGGGGTGGGGGGCGTTCAGGCCCAAGCCCCGACAGCTGGACTATCATTTTCTTTTATCTTGTGGAAATAGGAATTGGGCCTTGAATCCACCCCTACCCCTCCGCAGAGTCGGATCCTTTTTCCAGTTGCTCTTCCCAACGCTTTCACCTGAACTTAAAGTAAGTCCCAATCTAGTGTCTGGGATAATCATTGTGGTTTTACAGATTAATGGCGTGCAGTTTTTAGATGCAAATTTACGCAGATGGTCAATCCATAGCTGATTAGGGTAATGTTTGGTGATAGAGCATCCGCATCATAGCTGAGCAGAGTAATGCACTGAGGACAGAGCATCCGCATCATAGCTAATTAGCATAATGAACTGGGGACAGAACATCCACATCGTAGCTGATTAGGGTAATGAACTGGGGACAGAGCATTCACATCATAGCTGATTAGGGTAATGATCTGGGGACAGAGCATCCAAATCATAGCTGATTAGGGTAATGAACTGGGGTGAGATCATCCGCATCGTAGTTGATTAGGGTAATGAACTGGGGTGAGATCATCCGCATCGTAGCTGATTAGGGTAATGAACTGGGGTGAGATCATCCGCATCGTAAGTGATTAGGGTAATGAACTGGGGACAGAGTATCCACGTCGTAGCTGATTAGGGGGTAATGATTGGGGACAGATCATCCGTATCATAACTGATTAGGGTAATGATCTAGGGACAGAGCATCCACGTCGTATCTGATTAGGGTAATGAACAATGGACTGAGCATTCGCATACTAGCTGATTAGGGCAATGATCTGGGGACAGATCATTCGCGTCTTAGCTGATTAGGGTAATTAAGTGGGGGCAGAGCATTCGCATCATAGTTGATTAGGGTAATGATCTGGGGACAGAGCATTCGCTTCATATATTGTAAAAATAACAAAACCTGATAGATAAATCGAAGGGTTTTTACCGTAAAGAGCAAAAGCAAGGTGTATAAGCGAAGAGAAAAAATGCAAAAAATATTAAGATCACTAAGTATGCGTGGAATCGTTCAAATTTTCGTCATAATATGCTTGTTCTCTGCAATACAGGTATAAAAAAAAATCCTATACCAGCAAGTGACAAATAAAAGACTGTGAAATTTAGAGCAAAACCAAAATACACTCGCAAATCTGTATTACTTTTTATTGTTAGTTCACATATCAATGCTATTCATGTATTGATGAAAATATAACAATTTGAACATGTACACTATTTTTCTGTGCGTGTCAGTAGCAGCTCTCCACTCGGAACTTAGATACATTTATTGAACACTGAT
Organism: Margaritifera margaritifera; assembly: GCA_029931535.1. NCBI lineage: Eukaryota > Metazoa > Mollusca > Bivalvia > Unionida > Margaritiferidae > Margaritifera > Margaritifera margaritifera. Next base: position 390,722 of record JAQPZY010001499.1, on the reverse strand, counting down.
TCAGTAAAGAGGCTTATCATAGGGTAAATGTTTATACTGACAATAACACATATTTCAAAATAGAGACGTTTTTATTTGGTACTATGTATGCACATGCATTTGGCAGAATTATGCAAATCGAAAGTGAATATTGTCGCCATCAGTTACATTTAAGTAAATGCAGCGTATTTTGCTTAGAGTATTACACTTCAGGTTTTAAATCCATTGCTTTTATGTATTTTTTAATTTTCCTGAAATATTTCTTGATTAGTGTATATTCCGATAACTGTTTTTCTATGGAAACTATCTCAGACAATGGTAGGTTTTTATTTAGTGTCATACACACGCATTATTATTATTATTATTATTATTATTACGGTACTTCAAAAGTTAATTTTTGTCATCCCCCCCCCCTCCACCAGCTACCGGTGGTGTGTAATGGGCCCCTGAACACTGGCAGTCATCGGATTTCTTAAATTAGGTTTATGGAGTTTTTTAAATTACGATTTCGTTTAGACATGCAGCTGAAGCTCATTGCTGTCCTTTTTCAATAAATCTAGATCTGCTGTTCGCATTCATTAGAACCGACTTTCGAATGCCCCCTAACTACCGGATGGATCGCTGTGAACATAACCTCCCATGAATCTGTGTCACTCACCCTTGACGTCACTTCCTGTACCGGGCATGACATACACATCAGAGGTGTTCGCTATGCGTGGCACGAGAGTCCATGTCAGTTTAAACAATGTGCAATATACGGACTTGACAACAACCTGCCAGCACCGCCTTTCAAACACCGTTTATAGCAACCTCTATGAGAAAATATTAATAATAATAAAAGAACAGCAATGTAAATCAAATGCATTTAAAGACCACATACTTTGTATTAAACTTATTAAAATCTGCAAAAAACTATTTAGCGATCTCAGTTTGTTATTTGTTTTACCACCACTTTTTAAAAAAAAATTTCCTTAAAGTGAGATCATAATCAAGTGGACCTAAAAATGAAAACCCCCAAATAATTCCAGTTCTAGACTTGACAAATCGACTTCCTATCGATTTTATCCTCTTATATAATTTACATCTGTGTCATTTTCCGTGAAGTGATTTTGGTTCTATTCCTTTCTGTCTACTGTAATTGTAATTTAGCCTTTCTCCAGGAGGAGGTTTGCTTCTTATCATTTCTTTACTTTTTAGCATGTTGATCTTGTAAATATTTTCCAATTTTTCGATATTTCCAGTTAATTTGACACCTTATACCTTTCATTTGTCTTTTTTGTTTTATAATATATGTTTTCGCGATAATTAGTTATTTCATTATGTTTTTCTTCAAGTTTCTGTATTTAAGGCGGCAGCTTTAAAAGCTTCTTTGTTTCGTCCAATCTATCTTTCTTCCTGCGGAGTAAACAGTTTTTGAACAATTCATTCTTAATCTGCAGTTTTATAGCGGGAAGAAGACTTTTTAAAAGCTTCGTCTACATTACGAATTTATCCACTCAAATTAGTATTTTCTTTCCTTATTCCACAAGTTAATTCGTTTGTATCAGTCAAACCGTCTTACATCAATTTCATCTCTATTTCATAGGGACCATCTATTAACTGTCATTATATAATAGTGGGTTCTAGTGGTTGTTGAAAAGGTCTTTCTAGAATTTTACCATTTAGTGATATCCATTTATTTCCTTCTTTCATCTAGCCAAATGACTTCAAAGAGTTCCTTCCAGCTTTGGTCACTGTATCATCTATGTTAAAATTGTGTTTTAAAAATTCGTTGTACTCATCAGGGAAAACTATAGATGCAAGAGTTTGTACCCATTCATTAAAACTATAGATACAAGAGTTTGTACTCATCTATTAAAGCTATAGATACAAGAGTTTGTACTCATCTATTAAAGATATATTTACAAGAGTTTGTACTCATTCATTAAAGATATATTTACAAGAGTTTGTTTTCATCCATTAAAGTTATAGATACAAGAGTTTGTACTCATCCATTGAAGCTATATTTACAAGAGTTTGTACTCATCTATTAAAGCTATAGATACAAGAGTTTGTACTCATCTATTAAAGATATATTTACAAGAGTTTGTACTCATTCATTAAAGATATATTTACAAGAGTTTGTACTCATCCATTAAAACTATAGATACAAGAGTTTGTACTCATCCATTAAAACTATAGATACAAGAGTTTGTACTCATCCATTAAAACTATAGATACAAGAGTTTGTACTCATCTATTAAAGCTATAGATACAAGAATTTGCACTCATCCATTAAAGATATATTTACAAGAGTTTGCACTCATCCATTAAAGATATATTTACAAGAGTTTGCACTCATCCATTAAAGATATATTTACAAGAATTTGCACTCATCCATTAAAGATATATTTACAAGAGTATGCACTCATCCATTAAAGATATATTTACAAGAGTTTGCACTCGTCCATTAAAGATATATTTAAAAGAGGTTGTTTTCAACCATTAAAGTTATAGATGCAAGAGTTTGTAGTGCTCCATTGAAGCTATATTTAAAAGAGCTTGTATTCATCCATTAAAGCTATAGATACAAGAATTTGCACTCATCCATGAAAACTACATATACAAGAGTTCAAAATTTCTCATTAGAGAAAATATTATCGATGATAGGAGTCTTCAAATGTTTAATTTTTTTTGTTTGTATCGTAGTCATCTACATCAATTCCACACGTAGCTGGAAGTTGATCATTATGCAATCGTGATGTGAAAAACAAACGCCCTATCTTATAGCAAGATCAACTCTTTTTAGCTAAATAAAATCGCGATTTGCATTTCTTTTCATCTGGGGCAAGAAAAGGTGTTGTGGCATAAGACGTATTATTTTAACCAATAAATGCATGCCATAGTTTAGCCTACTTTAGGTTATAGATAATACCTGTATGGGATTGGTGAAATTGGTAATATGTTCGCTTCCTGGTATGAACTCGAGCAAATCAGAGATAGCCTGTATTATCGCTGTATCATAAGTTAATACATGACTCAGCTCACAAAGCGATAGCGGCGAACATAGCCATGAAATCGTTGCTTGTGGCCGCATGTGTTTTCTTTCTTGTAACAGGTAAGTTGTTTACAACCCTTTTATTTAAAACCTGGTATAACTTATCGACAAATCCAAGTTTTATGCATAAGATAAATAAGTAAAAAAAGTTTAATAATGAGGACTCTAGTCTAATGGTTACAATACTGAGACTATACATCACCGTCAAGATTACTGAACATTCTGTATCAACTCCTACTCGTCAAGAAACTCAAGCCTCAATGTTGATACATCTCTTTTCATTCCAGTCAACCTGATATATTAACAACCTTGCCCATATTTGGCCGAATGTAGATACTGTTTATTAGTTACCTGAACATTATTAAGATTCTCTCTACTCAAAGATTATACAGTAAGAATATTTTACATGGAGTTTTTTTTTGGTTTTTTTTTCATTTTCTGCAATGCTGTTATTCTCAAACTTCTATTCAAGTTAACTCCACAAGATCACGTTGAGTTGTCAGCATCAGAAAATCTGAATCATTACGAGACGCGAAGCGTCGAGTCATGATCTAGATTTTCTTATGCTGACAACAAGACGTGATCTAGCAATTAAGATCGAATTACCATGATTATAATATTTTTGCTATATACTTATCAATTTTCAGATAATGAATAAAATCCCAAAACGTAAATGAAAAAAAGGAAATTGCTTAACATTTCAACCTTTCTGATACGAATTTCATATTGTCATAAACCGAATTTCATTTTTTTGAACAGCTGATATGCGCATGAATATCAGTTTTATGAAAGAAGCGTGCGTAACAACAGTCACTCATTTTCACTGCTATCACTGTTAATAACACGAGTTCTTCGAGGCATGGGGGCAGCACACCCATATATGTGATTTACAGCTATTGTGCAGTTGTCAAATTTGAGTAACTAGGAAAGCTTCTATCTGAGGCCTGGTTGATAGCGTTTGAACTTTTTCGGGTGAAACATTGTGAATGGCTCCGATGTGGACTTGGCATTTGAACGACAGTCATTATTTTGACAGTTATTTGCAGCGGGATTGGACACATTGTTCGAACTTGATGACACAGAGTTGTTAAAGAGAATGCTACTCATTTCCATTTATATGTCAAATGAGGCTACAGCACAGTTATTCACGCTTGATCGGTTGTAATCAGGAAATCTCGAGGAAAATGTAGTTTCCGCCTAGTTTGAGAGTATGGTAATACGGGATCAGAAAACGACAATATTGTTTTCCTACTTTTGGGATTTGACGGTAGAATTCTGGCTTATTCTTGGGTAGAAAATTGATAGGTATATAATAAAATAGATTATTATACGCATCGCAAAAATTAAATCCTTAGAGAGTCATCACATTTGCGCTACATTTATTGGCAAGCACCGGATAATATATCCAGGAAACCTAAGCTCCACTGGTCTCCCACTTCCAAATTAGAGAGAAATTGATTATCATGCAATCGTAACAAAAAAAATGTTCTATCTTAAGGCAAGATCGACTCTTTTCAGCTAAAAAAAAATCGCGATTTGCCTTTCATTACATTTTGGGCTAAAAAAAGGTGTTGCGACATAAAACGTATTTATCGTTCAGTTTATTTCAACCAATAAATGTATGCCAGGATTTAGTCTACTTTAGTTTATGGCTAATACCTGTATGATATTTTTTTTCTTCAAATACTTACCAGAAGAAGACTCCGCAATAAAGTGACCAAAGAAATATGTATTTTGGAAAAGAAATTATCTTGATAAATTGCACAGTTTTTAGCTTCTGAATCCTTTTACATTCGCCAATCCTCTGTGGGCAGAATTTTTGTAACCAATCGTGCCCTCGTCCATTATCCATAAATTGTGTGAATGTCAATGATACATACCCTATTGTACAATAAATGGTAAAATATTTAAACGGCTGAGTTCCTCATTTTATCCACATTCACTATGTTGTCGGCCAGGTGTGAATGGTGCGTCAGGTATCCATTTCGCCGCATCTTATGGAGACCACATGGTTTTACAAGGAGCCCCATACAGAGCTGTGCTATGGGGTTTCGCTCATAAAGTTGGAGACGCCGTTCACGTGACTTTGAACAACGCACAGGTTGCAACGACTACCGTTACTGCGAATCACCATGGTGGTTCACCAGGAATATGGAAGGCTAAACTTCCAGTTCAACAACACAAGGGGCCAGTTACTGTTCAGGTGTCTTCAAGCGAAGGATCAGCTACGCTTCATGATGTCCTATTTGGTGATGTTTGGTTCTGTTCTGGCCAGAGTAACATGGGTTTTCCAATGGGACAAGTAAGACGACAAATACAAATAAAATGATAGAGTTAGCAAAAAAAAAAAAAAAAAAAAAAAAAATTTCTCCCGATATTTTAGCAAAATCGAATCATATTTTGAGAGATTAAGAGGGTTAGAAAATATTAATAAATTTAATTTGTACAATCATGAGTTCATTGTTATTCAAAATTGTCTAAAATGTGCAAATTCGAAAATATTACTCGAAAAATAGAAAAGAGGCTTTGTAGATGCCATTGAGCGAAATATTTTAACATTTAGCTTTTGTTTAACCCTAAATGCTAATATATTTAATGAAAGGAGAGTGAAGAAGAGATGTCTGAAGAATAAAAACAGATTTTGGGTGATACTGAGTTTGGGTGAGGCAAAATTACTTGAGAACTTTGAAGAAAGACAAACACAACAATGAAGCTGAACTATGATGCTAACCCCACGTGTAATTATTACAATTTCCTTGTTTGAGATAGGTAACGCCACATGCAAACCTATTACAATATCCTTGCTTTAGATAGGTAGCTAATCCGAAAGACTGAGAGACAGACAGAAACTAATAAATAGGTGTGGAGGGGCGACTGTTATGTAATTGTGACATCACCGTTTTTCCATAGAATCCAATAATTCGAACAAAGAATTCATAGGTCATCTGTGTATGAGAATGGACGCAATTAATATGCAGTAACTTGTCCGTCAGGTATTTTCTAAATTTTCGCATCTTAATTTCCTACTATCGTTTTTACTATTCGAATGAGTTATCACAATCAATAGGTATTCAACAGCACAGAAGAGTTGAAAGAGGCTGCAAGCTTTACAGAAATTCGAATATTACAAGCGGCATTAACAACAGCCAACACGTCGCTTACTGATCTGTTACATGCGTCCAGTTGGAATTTGCCAAACTCGGGTAAGCTTTATTAATTCTGCTTGTCTCCGTTCTAATGCTATCCTGCTAACTATGTCCTCCTATTCCAGGCAAAATATACAGAGAAATATCATTTGTTTACCTTTATAACTGATTTTCATTCGGTCCAAATGTTTGATTTATATGTACTGGGTATGATAATGATCATGAGTTTCATTCGGTCAGAATGTTTAATTTATATATACTGGATATCATAATGATCGTGAATTTCATTCGGTCAGAAGGTTTGATTTATATATACTGAGCATGATAATGATCGTATTATAAAAAAAAGGAAAAGATAATGATTGTGAATTTAATTCGGTCGGAATGTTTTATATGTATATATATATATATATATATATATATATATATATATATATATATATATATATATATATATATATATACATACTGGGTATGATATGAATGTTAATTTCAAGTGCATGGAAATTTAGAATGGATTTTACAAAGTACTGAAGCTTTTAAAAGGGTTTATTGTTACCAACATCAGACCTAGTTTTAAAACTCACGTAATAAATATAGCCTGGATCAAACATTTTATTTTGAAACTCTGTATTCTAAGCAATCACCTTTAGGTACACTTTGCTTTCACTTTAAATATTTTGTCAGGAAAATAATAAATAATTGAATGATTTGGTATTAAAAAATAACCATTGCTCAAAAAACATTTTTCAAAAAACCTGAGGTATGGCTTGCAAGGCAAAACATGTTGGAGCTTTGTGTTATACAAGTTTCTATCTCCAGGCGGTTCTTCATCTGTCTCAGATCATATACGTCATGTTCCATGATTTTTAATTTCTGGCTAAACGTCGTTAATATTGAATTCTGTATCCGCCGTTTCATTAGTTCTGACGGAAAATGCATTAATTTATCTATTTATTTACATATTTATTTATGGATCGATATATATAGATATATATATATATATATATATATATATATATATATATATATATATATATATTCTGCAGACGGTGATGATAAATTACTCGACGATATAAGCAACAGTATTGCGATATTCGATAGATGACCAATATCCAGTCCTACACTGACAATATAAACTTTAAAAAATGTTTCTTCATATCTGCTACCGTTTAAAATCGAGACCTACGTACATTGTCTTTGTAACCGAAAGAGTGCGTTACTCAATCATGTCTGTATTGAGGTTCTTTTACTGAAATATTTACATTTTTTTCTTTATTCTATTTTTATAAAAATCAAGTCAGGATGTTTTGTTAAAACATTGTTGATTACAACGTTTTTACAAGGTATTCGTCATCTTAATTCTATAAAATGTTGTTGCAATATATCTTTTGAATATGGAAAGTATAAAAATAATAATCAAAATTATTAACAATATGGAAACTTAAGAATCAATTACTATAAGAAGAGTACTGGAATAAAATTCATATGTATATGCACGAAAGCGACCATGTACTTGCTTTTTATGTCATGCACTTATAGTTGTATAAATGCTCTATATTGTCATGCCATTTGTCCTTGGCAATCGGTATTTATAACTTGTAAAACCGAATGAAATAAAATTTATACCTTTCATCAGTATCCTTGTCATTCAGGAAGCCTTGGCGGTTTTTCGGCTGTTTGTTGGTTGTACGGCAAGTATCTGTACCCCCATATCCATCGACCCATTGGTCTGATTGAGTCCGCGTGGGGAGGAACTCCTATAGAATCCTGGTCATCACACGAAGCCCTGGCTAAATGTCCCCACAATGGCCGCAGAGTCGCTAGGTATAGTCCTTAACTAAAACATTGAGTGGAGTTAGTTGTTACCTTGGTTGATTGCTATTTTTGTGTGTTTTTTTTTTTTTTTTTTTTTGCTTGGTTAAGTTATCAACTCTACTGTCTGGAATAATTACCTATAAAATCTCCAAAATACTAAAAACGTTGCAACAACAACGAATAGAAAATTGTGATTGGGTGATCCACAGTTCAAAATGAATTGAAAAGTGTGACTGGGTAATCCACGGATCAAAATGAATGAAAAAATGTAACTGGGTGATCCACTTTGTTTAAAACATCCGTGACTTGAAATGCATTCAAGATCTTTACCTGCTACTCACACATGGCTATGATATGCTATTACCAATTTCTTCAATGTAAACATTTGTCATTTATTGCACACGAAGTAAGATTAGATATTTTCTGATCTAATTTAAGATAAGCAAGAAAACGTTAGCGTGGTTGGTAATACTATCATCTTGGCATATGTTTGTTTACTTATGCATACTTTAGTACGCCGTCCGCGAATGTATGACGATTGAATGGTCGTTAATTTAGCATGCACAAAATGCCCAAGTTTGATGTAAATTTTCCAGGGCTCCCAGTCAGCCAAGCGTGTTATGGAACGCAATGGTCAACCCATTCTTACCGATGACTATTTTTGGGGCGATATGGTACCAAGGTAAGTAGAAAATTTTGTTATATATTTTACTGCCCATTAAATTTGCAAAATTCCTGGAAATTAATTAGTAAAGATATATGATTAGAATATGTGGTTGAGTACGTCCATAGCATCTACAACCTTGCGTAAGAATGTAAATCAATATTATATTATTAAATTATAATTATATTTTAAGTAATTTGTAATAACTAAATTATAATAAAATATTGAGTTATAAATAGTTTAATACATAAACAAATAATTTATTGCGTGGAGTAGCTATTGTGGTATTTCTATACGCTATCGGGATGCAAGACAGAAAGAAAAGTTTTCCTACAGTCCTATAGACCACTGGACTAATTTGTTTCTCCATTAGTTGAACATTGTCGAAACTGTACAGTATGTCTTCATACTGCATTGCGTCATACTGCACAACACGCTACCAAGTTCGTGGCACTATGTGCATACGAATACTTGAGGAGGGCGTAATGTTTTGCAAAATAGGGGCTGAGGGTAATGTTTTGCAAAATATAAAAGTAACGACTCGTTTCATAAATTGCACAAATGGAAGCTTCTATTGGTCGCATGGCGAAATATATTTAATTTCTTTGACCAGCCGCATATTAGTGCAGTGTAATAATTTTGGAATACACTAGGATGGCTCGGTCGTTATGCCTTTCCTTTGCATAACGTGATAACGTCAATTGTTACGTCATGGGGAGTTATTACACGTGTTATATATCTGACAAATTATAACATGGGAATATTAACGTAAATAACACAATAGTCATGTGATAAGTAGTTTTATGTATCACCATCATGTAACACTTTACAAGAGCACTAAAAATTAAAATTAAAAATTACTGGCGCAGAATGTTTTCACATTATCAAACACGTATGATACGAAAACAGTAAAATGAAAAAGTACAAATGACTAACCCAGTCATGTTGGAGTACAGCTGCTAGGATTTTACAAGTATATAAATGTTGTATATCGTACATGGGTTACTAAGCAAGGCAGCGTTGTGTAGACGTAACACACAAACTCGGATCGAATGGTCTGCGGTTCGCAACTCGGTAGACGTGGAAAACAAAATTACTATATAAGTAAACCTGCCAGATAAATCCAGAAATAAGTCACTAAGTCTGATTCATAAGATGCGTTAAATAAATTCGGATATACGTCATTAAGTGTGAATCATAAGATCTCAGATAGGAAATACATCATTAAGTCTGAATCACAAGATGTGATAGATAAATCTGGAAGTGCAGGACCAGTGATAGATAAATCTGGAAGTGCAGGACCAGTGATAGATAAATCTGGAAGTGCAGGGCCATTAAGACTTGCACACGATAAACGATGACGTATATGTACACAGTACACAAAGCGTACACAATAAATGCTAAAATAGCCGAATATATATATTGAAATATTTCTAGTTAAATAAATCAAGATGAACACTCAAATATATGATATACCAATAAAGGCGACTAGAAACGCACCCCCCCCCTTCCGTTATGAGGTCTTCTAATTATGAAAGCATAAAGGCTGAAGAAAAGACAGAATTTAAGTCAAATCATAACGAAAAGACTTAGGACAATAACAATCAAGATTTGTATGAATATTTTAATGACATTGAACCATATTTAAAGTAGATCATCATTTGAAAAATTTGACAATTTCTTCGTTAAAGCCCAATTAGACCTAGCGATTATATATATATATATATATATATATATATATATATATATATATATATATATATATATATAAAAGAGCACAAACATTTTTAACGCCGCAAATACAATACAGTTTCCAACGTTTCGAGCTAAACAAGCTCTTCGTCATGGGAAAGAAACAATTTACATCCACAAAACAAACACTAAACACAAAATCCAAGAAGAATTATTGACTCCTACATGTTTCCATGACGGGGAAATAAACAAACAAAGGATAAACACTAGAAGAAAGAAAGAAGACAAAATTAAAAATTGGTCTAAAACGAGTAAACTACATATCTATGTTATGCTGCCATCAGCTCAACAAAGTTGTGTAACAAATTCAAAGAAGTGTTTATCGTTCGTATCAATCAGAGGACCAAAGTGTTTTGACCTAATTCCAGACTGGGAAGAAAGGGCTGACACCATGCAAAGGCGAAAACTCAACGTCATCATTAAAATGTGCAAAAGAAATTATATCCCGGTAAAGTTAAGCATTGAGGTACTAAGGAAGTATGTCAACAGCATGACACAGCGAGATAAAAGACAAGAGTCCAAATAATAATAATAATAATAATAAATGTAAAGAGTTACGGAATATTTACTTGTGTAAATATTATCGCAAAAATTGCGTACGTCTGATAACTGATGCCTGGCTGTAGTTTCGACAAGATTGCATTAGGTAGGTTAGATTTTGTCATTGAGGCCCAACTCACATAAACTTTCGATATATATATACGACTCTATGGTCTAAGAAAAAATGTAACATAAAGATAGTGAAACCAACAATGTTTGTAAAATCAACATACAATTTTCTTCAAGATAATAAAATGAAAATCAATAGACTCTTACAGTACCGTGAATTAAAATCTAAATAATCCAATAATCCTAAGTGTCCTAATCACAAGTTCTAAATATAGAAATTATAAAATATTCCGAATGAAAGAATGTTCCGAGGGAATGAATGTTCCGAATGAATGAATGTTCCGAATGAATGGGTAGTCTGGAATGTTCTGATGTACCCCAATAATGTCATCCAGATCATCTTTGATAATGTCCACGGGTATCCAAGGTCGTATATTTAAATCCAAAGATTGATGTAAGCACTTTAGGTAACTCCAATGAATGTTCCAATAAATAATTCTTTTCGAATTTGTATACAGCAATACAGCATTACGAGATTACAGTACTACATGATTACAAGATTACAGCACAACTATGATTCCAAACAATCTGATGATTCCAAAAGACTGATCATAAAAAAACAAGAATGTTTTCAACACAAGATTTAAAATTTGAATGAATATAATGCGTATATCAAGGTCTTATATACTATTTACAAATGGTCTATTTCACAAGAGGAAACGTGTCATATTACGAACCAGAATGCAATACGTAATGCGTCTTTCGAATGGAAATATTCTCAAGAAATTGGTAAACAGCTCTGACCTTGAACTCAAATGTAGGCAACATTTTATTGACTACCAAACTTAAAGTGCGACTTATTATTTGACACAATTTTAAAGTATAGTCATTGACCAAAAGTTTAGGCACATTATAGATTCAATATATATATATATATATATATATATATATATATATATAGATATATATATATATATATATATATATAATTCGACATTTTACATGTAAAATTTTTACAGGAAATTAGCAAACGTGCAAGATGGATGTTGGACAGAATAGAACATTTAACATCGCATACAGATAGATATCCACCACTCAGATTTGTTTCTGTACACCAGAAGAAAATTATCAGAACATAGCAGTCTATATTGCAATGTAGATGACTCAATAGATATAATGCCTGAAAAATTATTTAAAAAAGCAAACAAACAAAAAACTATCAATACTAATGAAATGTTACGTATGCTATTTATTGTGATTTCTAAAGTATCAATGCCAGGGGTGCGAACCACGGACTCTGAGTGACCGGCAAAGTGTACCGTAGGTAAAATTGTACCGGTGAAAACCGAAATTGACGAGAAATACATATCATTTAGCATGGATTTCATACTTAATAAGTCTGTAAAAGAAGGAAAATAAATAAAAGTTAAAAAGTCAGTCAGGTTTGCACCTGCCTTGTATTCATGGGACAATATATAGAACAGGTACCGAAAAACTTGACAATGACACAAACTCCAGAAACACTGAAACTGCTTACAAATATGACACCTAACTATTTGAGAAAAAGCATTACCTATGTTAATATATTGATAATATACCGCAAATACAAATGTTATAATGAAATATAAATGGTTCAAACATATCATGTGATGATTACCAATACGTTGAACATATATCGGAACACTTTAACTTTAGAACTCGTGCAGATTTTTACGATTGCAATGTAGAGAAATAAAGCATAATGCTGATGACATTTTTTAGGAATTCAGAAAAATCTGTATGAAAAACTACAACCAAGTCATTATTACAGTGCTCCTGAATTCGTACATAATGCAAAATATAAAGTGTAAAACAATGTCATATTTCTGATGATTGAAAGTGGAATTAGGGCGGAACTAGGATGATGCCATATAGATACACCATAGCAAATTATGAAAACTCCGTGGAGAAAAAATGGACAGATCAAGTCTGGTCGCGATGATAAACGTTTAAGGTCATGGTCATTCATATCAAGGACCTCCACTGTTAGGCCATGAGCCAATACATGCCAATAAACAAACTGTAGATGCTCAACCGATGAACAAATTTTGATAGGAAGAAGAAAATGTGTTCGAAATACTAGACAACAATGATACTCATTGCATTTAAAAGTGGATTTGGAGATTTCATTACATTTTTGGATACTATTTCAAGAACTATCCATTAGCCTCAGAGAAATTAATTACAGAAGATAATAATATACCTCCTTTGAGAAAGAAGTTGAAGATTACATGGGTACAACACCAATATAAACTGAATCTATTATGAACATTGATAAAAAAAGATAAATATCATTAACTACAGAAAGTTAAGGCGTCACATACAGTTAGGCTTACAACTGAAACGATACACACAGTTGTCTTCTTTGATCAACAATCACATTTGAAACCCAACATACAATTGAATAAAAATTTGAGACAGAAATCAATGATTTCGATACAAAAAACTTGCACAAATTGATGACTAAGCTGGAAACATGTAAAAAAAAGCAATGATAAAAATATCTACAGATGGCAATAAATTGTTTCAAATGTCAAAGTCAGTCGTAGAAAATTTGCGTTAAGGGTTTGGTTTATTTCATTCTCTTACATTTCCTAAACTCTTTAATGGATTTTGTTCATACTATCGATGGATCATTATGAAGCTAAGACAACTCGTTCTGCAGCATCATTGCTTGCCCCTTTGACATTGGATTCAAGGTCACAGTCATATAAAATTTGCGTCAAGATTATGGTTCAGATTTCTGCATTTGCTTCTGCGATTTTGTTGTCAGGTAATCGAATACGTTGATCCGTGGTTTTCTTCTCTATGTTTCATTGCTTGTTTCTACTGTTTATTGATATGTGATGAATGTTTTTGTAACCATGAATTACCTTTGGTAAAACATCAGCCCATTTTCCGATTTCATGTTGTGTCAAATCGTTCCACATTCTTGTCTGTGATGATCTGTTAATACTTTCGACTACAGACATTTTTTGTTTGTTTTCCTTTTGTATGAGTAAGTTGAAAACTATCAGTTGGTTTTCGTTTCCAGAAACTCCTTTGTTTACCTCTTCTAAAACTCGTTTCGTCCATAAAACTCTATATTTTCAAACTTTATGAACTTTTAGGATTTCTCTGAAACACATCGCTTATGTCTGCACCTTTTTCACTTTTTTACTCCAAGCGTATTTTGAGAAAATACCCACCACTATCAAAATGTGTTTATATCCATTGTTGTATTTTTCCTATTAATTCATATCAAGCATATCTTCTCAAGTTCTCCCACTAAACCTACTACTTAAGCCGTTCATTGGATTTACCACTACGTATTAATATGTCATATATTGGATTGACCACTACGTATCAGAATGCCATACATTGTATTGGTCAATACCTAATATTATGCCATATATTGAATTGACCACTACCTATTAATATGCCATATATTGGATTTACCACTACATAGCGCATTTACTTACTTCAAAGGAGAAGCCAATGCTGGACGTGCTGACAGGTATGCCTGTCAATTTTCGGCCATGATAAACGACTGGCGCCAGAATTTTAACAAGGGGTCCGACGGGGAGACGAACAGCCTATTTCCTTTCGGCTTTGTGCAGGTAAAATGTTCAGAGTTGCATTTCGAAAATAACACGACAATTAGAGTTTTTACTGCTGTATACAGACATAAAACGTTTGACGTTGTAAAAGAAAGAAAGAATTCACTCCTGAATTCTAGGTGGTCTTTAATGTTTTTAACTGTGTCTGAACCTTTTGGGATGGCACAACGGCAAGAAAAATGAAATGATATTAAACGCATCATTATTTTAGAGTGAAAGGAAAAAATTAAGAGATTAGCTTTTCGTGTTGACAAAAATGGTATTTTAAGGAAATGCAGTACTAAATAACCACAGTTAGTGACAGCACCTAAAATCTAGAGTATGATGCCGTCCAAAAGATAGAATAATTCAACAAGTACTTATTTTACTTTTTTGTCCTCAAAATCTATATTGTACAGCTTTGACGCTAATTGAAAATTCAAAACTTAATTTTATCCTAAACAGAAAGGGTGATCATTAGTCATTCTTATACCATCACTTTAATGCAATAATTGCATTTTGACAGAAATTAATACTGCAATTATGTTTTTCACCTTGTATACAGCTGTCAGGTTATAATAACAATTTCAACACAATTGGAGGATTCCCTGACCTTCGATGGGCACAGACGGCCAATTACGGATTTGTTCCCAATGCAAAACTCCAAAACGTTTTTATGGCTGTCGCTATGGATCTTCCAGATTTCTCCTCACCACATGGGCCGTGCGTACCCCAGTTATATTCCTTTATAATAAACATCTCAATTCTAGCGGGTGTGTTATGCCAAAGTTTGGTGTTTTCCCCTAGAATTTCCTTACATTAAAATTTCGATATAATTCCTTTTGTTAAGACCTAAAATGAGTGGCCCCTCTCTAAGTAGGAGTTAGATGAATGCTCTTTACATTATATTTTCACATCGAGGATTAAAAGATAATAGTAAGTCTTCAAAATTAAGACTTGTCATGAAAGCAGTGTTAGTTTAAACTCTGGACAGATTGGGACTCTTTTGAACTGGTCTATTGGTATTGAGCCTTCTGATCTGCGACATATAGTCAATAGGCTTCTCAAATATTTTAAGACTTCTACCCTAAGACAGTATCAACATAAAAGTTCTAGCTGAATAAATAACAACTCTCAGCAAAATATCCATTTGATCAACGTGAATGTATCAATAATTGCCACGGAGTGCTTTGTCTTCTTTCTGAGTGGTGGTAAATAGATAGGCGAACAACACATTTTCTGTAGGTGTTATGCGCTCATGGAAGGATATAGTACTGTTTTAAGATGATGACATTATCGCAGCAATTGTTCTAGATTATCCTTAGAGGTGCAAGTAAGCAGTTTACCGAGGGCGAATAGGAAGAAAGAGCGATATAGATCAAGAAACGTTAATGTGCACTTTAGCTGATTTAATGTATTATCCTAAAACCGTAGGAAAATACACTCAAAATTCATAATACAATTGTAAAAAGAAATCATTGGGATATTATGTTCTTGTGCGTATCAGATTACATAAGCACGAGCAAACCCCAACATAACCTGATTAACAAGTCTTCAATAATTCAGTCTGAATACTATCCGAGTTGAAATTTAGGAGACAATTGAGCTTACTTCTAGGGTGATTGAAAGACATATCATCTGTTCTTTGCCTGAAGATTTGGATGTGGTCATTAGTTACAAAGTACAAGAGCGTGCTAATGCTATTGAATAAACATTGACAGTACCTGATTTTCCGTTGGAACAAAGGTAACAATAAGATAGGCAAATAAAACTATCCATGTATGCTTGGTTCAATAAAACTGTCCATGCATGCATGTGTAAAACAAAGATAAAAAAGGAGAAGATTTAAGATAATACATTCTAAAATTTACTTAAAAAGCCTGTATTTCGCATTTAAGATACAAATTGAACAGTTCACCACGTTTTTTCGCAGACTAAAAGGCCGTTGCAGCTTTATAGATATTTAGTTTTGTTCCAAATCAAACGAGCAGTATTAACAAACCGTATAAAATAACCAAGTAAACATATACATGCTAAGATGCTACTGTTCAGTAATGATCTAGATAACAATCTGTAAATAATGTGTAACACAGAGAACTCTAATTGACATTAAAGCTGTCAGTAAAGATTTCGTTTACCACATCATGTTGTCCTTGATGATACCGGATAGCAAATCAAGTGAACTCCACTTTTAGAACTTTTGTCTCTTAGCCAACTATTGAGACGCTTAAAATTGAATAATGCTCCAAATTGGTGATTGTATTTGGCCTAAACATCTACTCAGTGATAGACGATTTTATTAGGATTCATCCCCGCGACAAGGAGGATGTAGCCAGCAGACTGGTGCTTGCAGGACGGGCAGTGGCGTATGGGGAAAAGGGTTTAGACGTCCAGGGACCGTTCCCATCCACGTTCAATATCCATGGTTCATCTTTGGTAATTGAATTCAACCGCGGCAAAAGTCCTATCGAAGTCAGGAGTAACCTGGGATTTGAGGTAGTGCTAAATTACATGAGGAAAATAATATTCCGAAAACTCAAATAATTGTAAATACGGTTGTGAAGCTTATAGCTTTCAATTTGACTGTGAACCATTACGTAAAAAGCCCTTATATATCAACACATAAAAGTTGTTTTAGCATGTGACTCAGAAGAAAGGCCATTGTCGACGAGACTTGCAAACTCCCGCCCATCCTTTTTTTTACATCAACATTCTTCATGCATGTCGACGAGGATTTGTTGCTTTTGTTGACAATATCACTGTCTCTTTCACGGAAAGAAAATTGAAATTGTCTGCGCTCATCGCTTACAAACCATATTTCCCATGGAGAATGTGAAATTGTACACGTTTAACAAAAATACATGTTTAACGAGAAAAGTGCTTACATTATTGAAATATTACTTTTTTCGCAAAACAACATTAAATTGTATCTTTTTTATAAATAAAGTGCTGTCACCTTGGAGGAAGCAACATTTTAAGAGGAAAAGCCTTGTCTGACCGGAATGTTTACTTGTCAGGAAAACAAATTTCACAGAGAATCACTTGGATTTAACCATTGGACTAAGATACATTACTATTGCCGTAATAACGTGGTTTGTTATAAATGATTTCGAAATAACTCCGGTTGACAAATCAATGCAACAATGCCTTTCTTCCGGTGACAAATAGCTTTCTTAATTTTTGCTCGAAATATTACTACGTTAATTACACAAACAGCCGTAGATACATCTATTGTAGTGGATGATAATCGGGCCCGCTTTTAGCAGACGATGACAATCTTATTAGTGGATAAACCTGAAGATTTATTCGTACCGTTTTTATTGGAACTTGAAACGAGAAAACGGCGATCTGCTCCATGTATAACTTTTAATGGACTGTATACTAAATTTTGCACATGAAGACAATCCGAATGGATTCACTGAGTGACTGAACACAAAGCGAACTTTGATTTGCACTTTAAATAAAAATAACATTCTTAGCGCACACAGTTGTGTGTTTATGTCAGACCAAATAAAAACGTAATTCTTTTTAAACTGCGAATAAATTAGATTTGTGTGTGTGTGTGAAGTAGCCAATAGACTCTGTTTTGAAACTGTACCGCTTATGTTGCATGAAAATGTATACACAACAGTTCGAGTGGTAGATGATAGATAATAAACAAGCTAAGATAGGCCTTCTATTGTACTGCGCCATTTAAATACTATACTCCAACTTAATGGTCTGGTTTTCCTCTAACCGTTCAACACTAGTCGTTCACATAGCGATCATCTACACGGTTTGCATAGACATGGCGATTCGCCATTTAGATATTTTGTACATTTAATCAAGTTACCTCGTCTTTTGTCAAAACTAATAGAATGTGTGCATGTGCAACGCATGTTTAAACGACAATATATGATTATTTTGTTTCAAGAGTGTCGCATGTTTCATATTTTTCAAGGTTTGATATCCAAATAAGGTGCATATATTTGTTTTTGAATGCCCTTTTCTGGTGCAAAGACACATAATTGTCTTACTTATTTATGTCCAGATATGCTGTACACAGACTGTTGACCCTAACTACGAATGCTCCTTAACAACTGGATGGTCTGCGGTACAAATAACATCCCATAGTTCCTCGTCTATTACCCTGGACGTTACTTCCTGTACAGGAAATGGCCGACATATCAGAGGAATTCGGTATGCGTGGCACGAGAGTCCATGTCAGTTTAAACACTGTGCAGTGTACGGCCGTGATAACGGCTTACCGGCGCCGCCATTCAAACATCATTTATAACACAATCTTTAATGAAATAAAAACCATCACAGTACAACAATTCTACAACACATCTACTTGATAATAACATGTTTCATATATGAGATAATTAATAAAATTGGTTATTATAGTATTCTGAGGTTGAATTTTTTTTTTCTTTCTTTTTCTCCATAACTACCCCGTTATGGCTACACTTATTGCAGGAATAGTACAAATGTACAAATCCTCAAACTTCGCTGTCCGCAATAACTGAACTCGAACTTGGTTATATCCGCTTCTGTCATTTCTTTATCTAAGGTTAAGAATTCCCCTTATTGTTTGGTTGATCAATACTTTTATGGTAGAAATGTATGTTGTTCTTCATTCTAAGAATGTTGCACTGTCTTTTCCATCTCCGTCCTTTTGTTTCAGACGCAGATACCATTTAAACCCGTAAGGTTGAATTATATAAGGCTAAAGATCCTCAAACTGCACGCATCATAGAGGTATGGGTCTCACCTGTCTGTAGAAGACTTTATTTTAGTTTTTAGTCCAGACGTTGCTTATGTTCAAGTTCAAAATCTTCTTTAATCCTAACCCTGCCACTAGAATTCGGTAGGATCAATAAAATGGTATGCTCCCTAGTCGCTACTGAGATCCATCGGCTTATTTTTATTCGGTCTTGACTGTTCCCGTTGGAGTTTCCATGGCTGGTAGACATATTGACTTTTTGTTTTAACATTCAATCAGGCCCACCCCACACCCCCCACCCCCATTCGCATATCGGATCTGCGTCTCTTAAAACACAACACGTAGGTAGATACGACCCATCTCAATCTAAACGTGCCCCTTTTGGTAGATTCAGACAGTACACAAGAAGAAATTCGTCTTCAACCAGCGAGAGTTTCATTTTAAACTCACGCTTCTTACCTCTCGATGAAAAAATATATGACTGTGTCTGAAAGCTTCGTTATCATCTATTCATCCTTTTGAAGCTTCATACCAAATATGTTCACCCTCTCTCAATCGGTGTAGATGGGTGCATGGACACACGGCATGTACCATATAGTGTTTTCAATGTTTTTTGTAATATCATAATTATTTCCAATATAATCAGAATATTTAATTGCAGGTTTATTTTTTTTCACAAATAAGCAGACCATGTATAACGCATTAAAGATTACACCATTTCAACAAGAGTATCGGCTTGATCATATTTTATCAGCATGATCCTGATGGAATTCAAAGCGCCCAAAGTAAAACATAGGTAGGTACATATATATCGATTAGTCTGTAAACTTGTAGATATGATGTCTTATTACGATGTGGAATACGTCGTTTATATTAGTACCAACAAGTACTTATATTTCTAAAACATACATGTTCAATGTACAAGACTCAGGAGATCAAATATCTTTTATATTAACAGGCTTTAATATTTGTGTTTTTTTCAGAGTTGTTAATTTAACACTTTTCAATCAAGGTAACGTTAATACTTGCCAAAAGGCGTGAAGGTTCACTCTTTGGCATTTTAAACTCATGGTGAACTTACAATAATTCATCACCATTATTTTTTTTTTTACACAAAATGTTTTAATTTCCCAATATGACAGTGAAGACAATACATTTTATTTCGTTAAAATATTCAACATTGGGTTATAAAAGAGTTGTTAATAAATGTATTGTATTATATATTATTAAAGATCTGAACGCTAGTAAGCATAGGTGTTTTTAAGATATTTTGTCGAGTAGAACAAAATCAATAAATCAGAGTTATTCATGTAAAAATATATTTCAAAACACTTCAAAACTCCTATGATGACACCATTTAAATTTTCAATAAAGATATAACTTTATTGCAGACTTTCTGATATCTCTAAAGCAAGAAACGTCTATTTACCCATCTTTTAAGTCCAGAACAACTAGCCAACAATGGTTGTTAAGAACAATATATTTGTAGTAGGCGACCCTTATTTATTTTGCAAATTTCTTTTTCTCGTTTGGGATTACGGCAACTCAACAAAAATGTATATTGACATTTCAAACAAGTAGTAAATTTTTAGACCAATACACCCGTTTAGGTAGGCAATAACACAAAAAAAGAAAAAAAAAAAATCAAGTGAACACAAAATAATAATTTGAACTTTTGTACACATGATAAATATTGGTACAATACAGAAATGTACAATGCCAAGAGAAATAACTCTCTTAATGCCCCGTGAGGTACAATTTTAGTCTGATAAATTAGCCTCCCAAATCTGTGTTGATACTGATGGACTATTTGTGGGTCTGATTTCACCTATTTATAAAATCGAGGAATTGTTTGCAGATAGATATGTCCGCAACATATCGATGTACATTTTATACATTTACCGGTATTTCTCGCGTCTCTTGAGCAACCGTCGGATGAAGGGTCCTTTTGGCGATATGTACACGTGTATTCCGCACAGATTTGTATGCAGCAAAATTGCATATTTTAACGAACAGGTGACATCAAATCCACAAATAGTCCATCAGTATCAATACAGATTTTGGGGTTGATTTATCAGACTAGTACAATTTATACTTTTGTGATTTAGTTCCTTTGTTACATTTATGTATAGCCTCAGTACAACATGTGGAAATTTAACTACACTGTGAACATAATTTTTTCTTAACTTGTTCCTAACTTAACAACTCTACTAGCAACACATGAATTTTCACTTTTGTCTCAAAATAACGTTGTATCACTTAGTATTACACAATTAGAAGTCATGAATTATAATGGATCTCAATGAGTATTAAAAAGATATGATTAAAAATGATGCTTCAGAAGCAAAAGTGAAAACATTTAAACTTTTCTTTGAAAAAGAAGCATGTAAGTGATGTGGACATATATTAATTTTTGCTAATCGAAAGTCATTAATGTAATCAATAATTCTTCCGTTTTTTTTTTCGTTTTTTTTTCTTGATATACATGTATTAATTTACGTTATTTGTGGCGTATCTTTTCTAATTGAGTAACTGTAAGTGTTTAACCACGATAAAATATAAGAGTAAGACATTAATCAATGAGGTATGATTCATGATATCTCTTCGTTCCAATATAAAATAATGACCTGTTTATTTTTGAACATTTGTTTGATGCCTTCTTACATATACTAGATGATGTTTGTCTAAATTATGAGAGGTAGTCAATTCCTGGAGAAGTTTGGCTGATTCTTCACAATCTATCACTCTATTCCCCCGGGCAACAATTCCCCCATGATGAAATGTTTTTCTTCAGTTAGTAAAGGAAACCCCAAAAATATGTTTTTTGGTTGACTTACCTTTTTTGTCCACATTATGCGCCAGCCGTGCAGTTCAACTCATTTTACGGAAAACCTTTGTTCATTTTCCGGATACGTGACCTTTTCAATCTGAAATCAAATGAGTCTTCTTTGTCTTAATTGCAAGCCATCCGTGAAATTCGGTCAAGGTAAAGAACACGAACTCGAGTTACTTTGCGGAAATCATCCTTCTTTTTTTTCAGTCTTATTGATTTATGGCCTTGGACCTATTAACCAAAATACCGATAGGTTCCTTTCTTGTTTCAAATGCAAACGATCCTGTTACAATTCTAGGTCTTAAAATATGTAACAGAAAGAAAGTGAAAGCAATAAAATCAAGTAAAATCAACAATCAAGTTATTTCCAGACAATTAAAGTAAAAAATCAAAAGACAAAATTACAATTTGTGAGTTCAATTCTAAATAATCCTACATGTCCCAATCACAAGTCCAAAATAATAGAATGTTCCAAATGAATTCCAATAGCCTTGAATGTCCTGATGTACTACAAGCATGTGATCCAAAATGTATTTGAATGAGTTCACATAAATCCCAAAATCATGTATGAATCCAAAAGTCAATGAGCACTTTAGTAAATCCAATGAATATTTTAAATAAATAATTCCTCTCATATTATATCCGATTTTAACAACACAACTCTAAACTCAGACCGATCTTTAGGACACGACTTTTAGAACAAGAATGAAATTATTTACCAAAATCTGTAATCTGCATATATATATATATATATATATATATATATATATATATATATATATATATATATATATATATATATATATACACGACCTATGTCACAACACGATATGAATAATTCTAGTGGAAAAATTCTTACCTACGATACCCATGTCACAACAGGACATTTTGCGAAATACTATGTAAATAACTGGACTAAAGTTAAGTATGTAATTTCAAATAACGTTTCAACTTACAATCATAGACAAAAGGTAAGTTATTTTGTGGAAACTGTTCTCCTTCATTGAGTCCCTCTGACCTTGACATTTGACCTTGTAACACACCGATTATAGAGTGCCTTTCTTGTCTAAAATTAAAGCCACTTACATAGTTTGATAACACAGATGTTGAAGAACTCGAGTTATTAGTGAGGAACAACATCATAAGAAGATACGCTCCGCATTATGGCGGGCGTATAAAACATTTGATTAAAAACGTTTTTTTTGTGTCCACAGGAGTTATCTTGAAGTCTGCACATTTTCAACTAAGTAGGTGAGGTTATTGTCTTCTTCGTGTTACAGAATGCAGCATGAGCATGCTTCGACAAACCAGAAATAACTCGTCTTATCTCTAATCATGTACTAAATGTATGATAGGTTCAAAAACTTGAGTACATTGCACTGTTCGTCATAGAAGCGATCCACAACACAGCCATGAAGTGGATGATTCTGGTCGCGTGTTTTTATTTTTGTAGGACAGGTAAGTAAATACAAGCTCTTTTCGAATATCTCTAATGATCTATGAGTAGATACTATAGTAAAACTCATGACAATAGCTTACTTTTTTCCACATGGAGGAATCGGGTAATGAGACACAACATGTTGCTACCATTCCAAACTCTCTAAACATTCATATCAGATACCAATTCTGTTGAATTATGTTTTATTTAAAATAAATATTTCTGCTCACATCAGTTGTCACAAAGTGGCATTAGCTCACTAAAACGATTGAACGCCAATTCATTATGACTATGAATCAATGCCAGGGTTTCATTTGCTCTTGTATACGGCTAATATCTGCATGAATTGGTATAATTTTGCATTTGCATCGTAACTAAATCGGCAGAAGAATCAAGATGTTGAGACTCAAAAATGTGCATTAAAAAGAAAAAAATAAGGAAACAAAGTTAATTTATAACTATATATATCCTGTTTTCCGCTTTCTCAATACTTATAAATATAAATAAATCGATATATGGATCATTTGTAAAGAAGCAACATTTTAAGATAACATTCTGTCTAATTTTAATATTTTTATTTTTATTTTGTCGTCGGTTAGATGTGGATGGCGCGCCTGGCATATCCTTTGCCAGATCTTACGGCAACCACATGGTCCTACAAGGAGCCCCTCATAGAGCTGTGCTATGGGGTTTTGCCAACAAGATTGGGGACAACGTCCACGTGACTCTTAACCACACTGAGGTCACCACAACAACCGTTATTGCCGACTCACATGGCGGCTCATCGGGAATATGGAAGGTTAGACTTCCGGCTCAAAAAAACAAAGGACCGTTTGCTATTCAAGTGTCTTCAAGTGAAGGATCAGCAACGCTTAGTGACGTCCTTTTTGGTGACGTATGGTTCTGTTCTGGCCAGAGCAACATGGAATTCACAATGAACCAAGTAAGTGGAACTAAATAGACAATCATAGACTAGTCTCTGGGCTCTGAATTCCGTATATTATTTAAATGGTTCCTAAGATACAAATTATACTGAACAAACTGGATTTTTTGTCAGAGGTTTTCATTTGTAAAAGTGGCAATGAATCCCTTATGTTATATATTGTATGTTCTTGATTTTATTTTTCCCCAATAGGCCTTATATATTGTATCATATAGATTTCATTTTTACCTCAACAATGCATCAAATTTTAGGTGATCATATATTCTGCCCAAAAAGAAAAGAAAAGAGATGTTTTACAGATGATATATAAATGAAGAGTTCATAGTGTGTATGTGTCTATGTATGTATGTATGTATGTATGTATGTATGTATGTATATATATATATATATATATATATATATATATATATATATATATATATATATATATATATGATTATAATAACGAAATTCATATTGAATGACACCAATATAAATATAATCTCGATGCTAAAACTTTAATGAGATGTCGCATTTGTTAGGTTTTCAACCACACAGAAGAGTTGAATGAGGCTGCGAAATATGCAGAGATTCGAATATTCCATACACCATTAACTGCATCCAACACATCGCTCACAGACTTGTCACAGGCGTCCCTATGGTACTTGCCAAACTCGAGTAAGATAAAGTTTATGTATTTTTCCCATTTCTTTACAATCTTGGTCTCTTTATTAGAACCCTACTAGCTGATGATGTTGCCTAAATAAACAAAAGTTTCAAGAAAACTGTTTTTATCTGCCATTCGTTGGACTTGAAAACACTGATCCACTACTTTATTATAGTACGACATTTATTTATCAACTATTTATTCTGAATATTCTTTAAAAGGTAGGCGCATAACGAAGGCTTGTGGTTATTACTATATAAATGGCCAACATGCCCATGAAACCTGCATTACAGAAGAAAAAATTGAAAGACAAGATTTCAAGCAAATATAATCAGCGGAGAACAATGTTAAAGGCTACAATGATTAAATTACCAATTTAGTCAGCGATACAATACTTGTTGGGTGACCCAAGGCGCGTTTTATATCAGAAGAAGGTAAGTTCACTAGAAGTTTTAGTATATCTTGAACGGTGAATATTCCACATGAACTACGTGAATTGCTCTTTTTTACCTCAATAGATTTTGTTCTATTGGTAAAATGAAAAATAGAACGCGCAATGATGTTAAACACTAACGTAAATGTTTTGCCCATACCTCAAAGAAGTCAGTGCTTTGGGTGAGGGGTGGGATGGGGGTAATTTGTTCCAAAATCACCTTAGCATGTTTCAGGAGCAGAATGCCGAAGGACAACGTGCAAATAGGTGAATGTAGCTTTGAGAGCGCGCTTTCTAAATATTTGTAAATATTGTTTTTTAAATACCGTGAATGGAACGCTTTCAACAACTACAATATAAACCATATTTGCTGGAACCTGACAGGCCGTAGAATTAAAAAGCATGAAAATATGAGACAAATCTAAAACTTTGAGAGCTTACTGTAGTTTACTTAGAAATAAGAACTCGGGCTCGTGCGTCTTCAAACCTTCTAAATTTCAAGAAGAAAATTTTGTTGTTTGATATCACCATTTTTATATGCATTTAACAAATAACAGTAATTATGCAGTTCTAAAAATAGCAATTATGTGTCTCTTTTAGGTAAATCTGTGCTATGACCTCGAGCAAGCACTGTAGTCCCATGATCGTTATGACCGGTTGACCTCCCGTTGGAGTCAATCAAATCTTGTCTGTGCTAGTAAATTTACTGAGTAACATTTGTTTGTTAACTCAAAATGTTTGTTCTGAATTATAGAAAAATAGCGGAACAACGCCTTAATACATTCTATACAAAACATATACATCAAGAATAATTTAAACATCAAGAGGACTCATACTTGTCTGGGTATTCAAAATTTAAAGAAAATTGAATTTCATGGTGAGTCAAAGGACAATAAACAGGATTTGCAATCATTTGCATTTATATGTGTTCCAAAACGGTGAGTCAAAGGACAATAAACAGGATTTGCAATCATTTGCATTTATATGTGTTCCAAAACTGCAATACTATTTATATACATGCATCTTTAAGTGGAAGATGATGACAAGCAAGGTAATAGTTTCCATGTAATTATCACAGTAACATTTTATCCCTTGTCTAACGCGTGTTCATGTGATGAAAAAGTAAACTAAATCAATCATTACCTTTTATATATTTTTTCTTAATTCAGGAACTCTTGGTAATTTCTCCGCTTTGTGTTGGTTGTACGGCAAGTACCTGTATCCGCACATCCATCGTCCTATCGGACTGATCGAGTCATCGTGGGGAGGAACAATAATAGAAGCCTGGTCATCACACGAAGCTCTGGCTAGATGTACCTCCACTGGCCGCAGAGACAACAGGTTTAATAAGATTTACCGTCGTCGATATAATATGCTTGTTTGTGTGTCATTTTTGCTTATATTCTTGAGGGTGGGATGTTCTATCGGTTAAATGATTATTTAGTAGGTTGGTTGTTAGTCATGGCTTCCTTGATTCTGTTTTTTTTCACATTTTGTAATTACTATTTTGTTTCCCAGGGCGAGTACACATGAACCAGAAAAGCTATGGAACGCAATGGTCAACCCATTCTTACCGATGACTATTTATGGAGCGATATGGTACCAAGGTAAAGTAGCAAATTCTTTAGAAATTGAAAGATGATGAATTTAGGTGCCTTAAATTCCCGAGATTTTAACAGCTAGAATACATATATATGGTCAGCATTTGCTGTTGAAATATCAATAGTATCTAAATTTGGAATAATATAGCATATAAATTATTGCTTTTCTATATCATTCCGTGATTCTCTCATACAGGCATATATATATATATAGAGCAGTAATTTCGTCGACAATTGCATTTTAGTGATGCTAATTGTTCACATCGCCTAATACGCACCTCCATCACACTTCAGTTTTAAATGTACATTCCATTGTCTCAGATATGTAGTAGCAGTTCTAGAATTAAAGAATATAGATTGGATCTTAGAATTTGGATACAAAATATTGGCTAAAGTGAAATAAATTAATTGTTTTCTGCAGCAATAAAGATCTAAACTGAGTAACGAGCTAGTAATTCACTCAATGCATTGTGTAAAAATTAGTTTGAAGAAAATACTTCTCCAACACGCATCACGCATATTATTTTTTTAATTTTTTTTTTAAATTTTTTTTTTTTAAGCTTAAGGAAGCGTCAAAAATCGAATGACACAAATGCTCAGCACCATACATACATTTTCTCCATATTGCGCACTTAATGGAACTTAAATGTTATGGCATACATTTTCCATAGTGTAATCTTATGGATTAAGTACCCTCTGGTATTTGATACGGAGATTGTGATACAAGTCGAGAAAGTTAATTCATTTTGGTCACTATTGTAACATATAATGCTCAATAGATGTGTTAAATAACGGGTTTATCCATACCCTAAGTTTCAATTTCCAATTTACAGGAGAGTCTAATTCCGCCCATGCTGATAGGTACGCCTGTCAATTTTCGTCCATGATAACAGACTGGCGGCAGAAATTCCACAATGCGTCGAACGGGGAGACAAATAACATGTTTCCTTTTGGCTTCGTTCAGGTAAAATACTAGTATGTAAAGCTAAATGGACGATAACTTGCAGGAAAATAAATTATTCTTATCTTTAAACAGGTTTTACAGAGTGCACTTTGTAAAAGAAAGAAAGAAAAAAAACCGCTTGATTTTCAAGCGGTCGATAACGTTTAAATTTTTTGAAACTTATGGAGTGGAACACCTGCAGTGAAATTATAAACTGATCAATGCAAAGTTCTAAAGAAAACAACAAAACAGTTAAGTATTTTGTACCTTAGGAGATTAAGTTTAAAAGCCTATGAAAAATAAAGTTCGGATGTTAAGTTTATTGCTTTGCCTGCATCGGCGAGACATGGGTATCACTCACTTTGACGACAGCGTCGTTGTCAGCAAAGGTTAAGGATTCTGTTAAAGAGTCCTAAATTGTGGCAAGGATAGCAAAGGTGCTTGGACTGTAAAACTGTAAAGTGAAACATTTATATCCATGCACCCTACCCTCCATCCGACCCTCGGGCAAGGTCAAGGTCATTGGATAATGTCGATTAAGTTCGATTAAAGTTTTACTTTATGATCAAACACTGCACGGGATAGCTATTACACTTGGACTGTAGAATCGGTAAGCGCTGTTCTTTCACATCATTGCAGCCCTACCCTTCGTTTAATCCTCATGCAAGGTCAAGGTCATTTGATAGATTTTGGTATGTTTTCAGTAAAAGTTTGTTTTTTGTCGTCACAAGTCCTAACCTCGGACGAATAGTTATCATATTTGGTAAGCACTCTCCACTCATAGCTACACAACTTAACTCTCTCTTTTAGCATCAGGCAATGAATTTTTTATTAATGTTTCCGGTTATATTTATTCTGTATGGTTAGAGATCCCAAACACTGGGAAGGATATCTATAATACTTAAACTGAGGAGTCAGTAAGCACTGTCCTTTCATATCCATGCACCACATCCAATTTCTGCCTTTCAGGCCAGCTCAAGGCCATTTGAATATGAACACACATCTGCATCAGGAAGGGATGCATGAGGTACAAATGATTCCTTGGAATTTCTCGTTATTATTTATGCTAGGTAAGGTCTTCAGATTCTTGGGAAACTCCGGTAAAATTTTGAAAAGTTACCATTATACTTAATGACATTATACGGAAATGCGGTAATAGAGCAAACCTACGTAAAATCTAGTTTCCATCACTAATTTAAATGAAACAATTATTCAAACAATAATCATTCATCTGTAAAATCCAATAGTATGATTTTAAAGGAATCTGAATATTGGGAAAACGTATCTGTAATGTCGATTAATTGTTGGTTCTTAATACGATTTTCCGTCAATGCAGTTACATTTGTAGGGAAATTCTTAAATTGATGTGCATTTCGTATGGTTTGCAGTTGGCAGGATATGGTAACGATACCAGGAGAATAGGAAGATTTCCAGACTTAAGGTGGGCACAGACAGCCAACTTTGGATACGTTCCTAACACTCAACTTCAGAACGTCTTCATGTCTGTGGCAATGGATCTTCCGGATTTCCACTCGCCATATGGAACGTGAGTGTACAATTAGATTTGTTTTCGCAAAATATCATTTTGCTGATAGGTAATAAGTGTCAAAATTGATCTCTTTTCCTAGATTCTCCACTTAATCAAATTAAAACCTGTAGAAACTCTTACTGTCCCTTAGGACTTAAATAAGTATACTAACTTACCTTAAAATGTCTTAAGGAAATGATCTCACTATACTTCCATCGAGTTGAGTATTTTAATCTTAGACTATCTACTCAAAGGTAAGAGTTATTCTGTTAAACTTTAACCAATTTGGGCTCTTCGACATAAAGATATTTATCTGGTTTCTTTTGAGCTAGTCGACAGAGGTTTCATTGTTTCCAAGAGTGTTTGATTGTGCATAGGTAGAGCCGCAAGGCAAACTGAGAAATTTTAAGAGGTAAGTCATTGGCCAGATACTTCATTGGGTTGATACTGTTGACATATGTGATACATGTTCAACAACATTTCAATTCAAGAACGTTTCGTCTTAGACAATTTAAAACACAATAAATATGTTCATATTGTATAATGCTCAAAACGAAGAGCTATTTCTTCATGCGATCATCAAATGATGACTGGATAATGTCAAGTTTGTGGTTCAGGATTCATCCCCGTGACAAGGAAGATGTAGCCAGTAGACTGGTGCTTGCAGGAAGAGCCGTCGCGTATGGGGAACAGGGTTTAGACTTCCAAGGCCCATATCCCTCCACGTTCAATGTCCAGGGCTCATCGCTTGTAATTGAATTCAGCCAAGGAAAAAGTCCAATTGAAGTTCGGAGCAACTCGGGATTTGAGGTATTCTGAAATCACACCAGGAAATGACCCACTCTTTATACTTGAAAAAAGCTGGATAGCGAATTATTGTGCCAACGGGGAGATATTCTACATTAAAAATAGACCGAAAGGCAGCAATTATTTTACATGAATATTAGTACCTTAATCGTCCTTTTACTGTCCCCTAACATTATTAGTAGAAAAAAGTTTATTTTGTCCCTTTTTAATGTTTTTCTTCCCACATTGTTTAGAGGATAAACAGTAACAACTAGATTAAATATCCACGAAAGACCCTTTGGAGAAGACTTTATAAAAACATATTGTTTAAGCAGAGGTTTTCACGAATATGTTACACGTAAGTTTCATGGAGAATTTACATTCCTCGTGGAAATTGGCACATTGGTTACAAAGAAACTAAAATTACAATCTCATGTGAAAGGGACATTCTGAGCGTAGATAGATTTTTCGTTGCGAAAAGCGAATGTGTTTTTCAGACAGAAGAAATTACAAGTCGCCATGTTCTCGGCAAATATGCTATACTTATCTAAGTCATTACCTTGTTAGCAAAGATAATGCTTGCTTCTTGAAGAAATAAACATTTTTTCAATCAAGTTGCTTTCATATTTGGAAAAGTGGACACCTAAGGAAAAATCTTTCAGCAACAATTACTTCGATTTTGACAAGTTCGACCAAGGGGCAATAGATATTTTAATCGATTTAGTCGCGAGAATTTTGGAAACTGTTAGACCGGCAAAACTTTGCAAATATGAACTTCTTTGAGAGGTTGACACTATTTTGCCAAGAGAGTAACTTTTGTGAAAATTGTTTCGCCAAAAAATAACTAGGTCTATTGCATGCATGTGAATTGAGGCACAAACTTGGAAGTAGTGCACTGTTTTTGTCAGACAATGCTACAGATATCAGTTTTCATGATAAAATATGAATGACTTATTTGTCTATACTTGAAACAGCATTTCTAAAGGTGAGCAATGTCATTAAACGTGGAAATGCGGATTTGTAGGTGTATCTGCGGATTTCTTGATCAAAACATTTATGTCCTGCTTTCTAATCCAATCCAAATGACTGTACTGGGCCACAAACAAAATAAGCACTTCATCTGCACTTCTATAAGGATACCGCCATAGACTGCGTTCAGTGACCGATATCACTCTCTTGGGATAATGAAGCTTATGTTACGTAAAAATGTGGACTTGAAGTTTTAGGTGGACATGCTAAGTACACGAGGGTATGCAAATGTTAGTGTACAGTTACACTGTCCAGAGGGAATTGCACTCTCCAGAGGGATATAGTACCTTAGTCATAGACTAAGCTAGTCATTTAAAGGGTGACTTCTGTCGCAATAGTTTCCCATGAAGCGGGTTTCATATTTCCTTGATCCATTAAATGTCCCGTGACCTGTTGTCAGTCTTATAAGCATGAAACGGGTATGCATGTTACATGCAGTCTTCTATCATATTTCATGACTGCTTATTTCATGTTGTTGTCTAAAATTAGAATTACTTGTTGTATTTTTAGAAGTTTGCGTGGCATTTTATTTGATTTAGTTCGACTAAGAATCGTCAAGCATTCCTTTTTCTAATGTCCTCTTTTTGTTTTGCAACACATTATTTTTTGCTTTTTTATACACCCAGGTCTGCTGTACACACTCTACGGACCCTAACTACATATGTCCACTAACCAGTGGATGGTCTGTTGTAAACATAACCTCACACAGTTCATCGTCCATTACCCTTGACGTTACTTCCTGTACGGGACATGGCCAACACATCAGAGGAGTTCGGTATGCGTGGCACGAAAGTCCATGTCAAGTTAAACACTGTGCTATTTACGGACGTGATAACGATTTACCTGGGCCACCTTTCAAACATCATTTATAGGAAACCTCGATGAATTCCTACCGTTTATGGAGAAAGCTGCATATCGTGTTTATCCAGAAATCTACTACTTTGAACTAATAATAAAGTTGGGTTGATATTAATAAGTGTCAGAGTTTGTTACGTAATCTGTCGAACTATCTATCTATAAATCTATCTATAATGTGTACTTTCTTCTTTCTTTTGACGGACTGATTAACTCAGTTACTTACTTACTACCTGGTTTGTTTGATTGGTTGATTAAAATCCTTGTCTTGTCACATTTGACTTCGTAGCTTAGCTTCCTCGAGGTGTTACTCGTTTCTTAATTCCTCTTCGTGTGTGATTTATCTGTTCGTGCCTCTGTTCCTCTTCCCCTCTTGTCCCATTGCAACCCTGTAGTAGTGACGCTTTGTCTTGAACTGGTTTTACTCTTTCTATTTTCATCGTTTTTATATACCAACGTTTGGATCAAATTGTTTTAGAAAGGTTTTGATTCTGGTGGTTTGTTTCTCTTTCATCAGCCTTTTAATTTATACGCTAGTTTTTGCCATCAAATTCATTACGTGGGATCCTTTCATCATGTAGGTCCTCCAGCTTTCAACACCTTAAAAGAACTATTGTAAAATTGCTGCAGGAGACAAGATTTCCTAATTTTGAGCCAACGTTGTAAGATTTATTTCTGACATTTTAGCTTCCTTGTAGATATAATTGTGATTTGTAAGTTTAATAATGTCAACTGCAACATTGGAGGCTCATGGATCATTATATTGTAGTTGCCGTTGTCATCATTCGCTAGATGATTAAAATGTATAGAAAATAAAATGGTGAGAGAAGGTGATGTAACCATGTCTGTCTCCTCATATTGTGGCAAACAATATATACTTTCCTTTCGCAATGTTATTTACTGAAATGTAGTACATGATAATTATATTTTACGTCATTAAATATGTATACTAAAAACAAGCAAAAATAATGAAAGGAAATAAATAAATAAACGCAGCTAGCTAAATGTACTTGCAGATATGCATATTCCAAACATTCAACATGCTAATTATTCCTTATGTTCCTATATGGCATGTGCCTTGTGTTCTTATATGTTTTCTTCAGAATTTATGAATAAAGGAAAAAGGAGCTACAGGTTAATGTGGTAATCACAAAACTCCAATCCCTTGAAGATGTTTTCAAGATGATGTTTTTGTAACATACTTTGGCACATTCGTAATCAAAAGTTGATTGTTTGCCAAAATATAGTGATGTATGTAGACGCTAGAGACATTTAATGTACCCGAACGCCAATCATTAATCTATTCGGGCCAGACCGTATAGTTGATCGTTTAACAGAACTCTTTTATGTCTGCATTTATTATTCCAAAGACTTTCTACAATTTATCCCTTTACTACATATCGTTATTCATATTACCAATCGTCCAATATTCCGACCAAAAAATGTAGTATGAGGTGAGGTATCATAACTTATAATCAACTCAAAAACCTAAAGAGACGTATTTTTATTATCCTCAGATATTGTCAATTTTGTATTTCTTGTCATTATAACACATGTAACAACAATATCAATAACAATAATAAGAACAAGTATATTAATAGTAATAATATATAGATAGTTAGATACATAGATAGAAAGACAAAAAAAAAAAACAAGGATACCAATTCAGTACTCTGTACTACTCTAACTGATAAACATTAGTTACAACTTTCCCTTGCTACTACAAGGGAAAGCGTGATAAACTAAAATTGAGATCAAATGCACTAGAGATACTATCATATTGATGAACAGATGTCTTTGTTTTTGTACCAAATAACTATTTATATTATTAGAACTATCTGTACTATCTAAACTATTTGAAAATATAGTACGGTTAATAAATGACTCATATAAGGTGCCCGACCAATATCCATTTTTCCCACTACTACCGTTGCAGCTAACATTTGTTTAACACCAAATGTTTTCACGTTTCCACCTAGTGTAGTGTATTACCCCATTTTAGAAACCAAAAGTCTAGAGATATACTCTTAAAAACACGGAGTAGCAAGATAAAAACAGACCCCATAGTACTACACATTGACCAAAAGACACATTAAACTAACCATCACCAAAACAGACAGTTTAAAAATAGTTTCTACCCTTTAAATGGAGGATTAAAAAATTAGAATTTCTTCTACCAACATAAAAAATGTCCAATATAAAAGTAGAGCCGCCAGCTTTGATGTCTGGTTTCTATTAGAAAATGCAGGCAATAACAACCTACTAACATATATCGGTCAAGTAGACTATACTATGGATCTGGAGAGATGTAAACCATTTCCAATTGCCAAACCATTATGCGACAACATAATGCTATTTAAACTATTTACAAGAAATGAATGCATAGTCGATAAACATACAGTATTAGTTAAAGAACAGCTTTGCTTTGCGGGGGAATAAATTCTATATTTTCTTCTGAATTTAGATTACAGAAACACGGTGGTAAGATAAAAGCCAATGCATTATCAAGAACAAGTCTGCTATACCAGATATATCGTACAACTGAGTTGCAAAACTGTTTGGCAACGCAGAAGATCTTATAATAGCATCATCTAAAGTTGAGCTTGCTGATCTAGATCTTTCTAATCTAATGACAATACTACCAACAATTTTAAAACCAATGAAAAGAAATTAATCAATTTTTTCGACTTTGATATTACCCAGGATTTTACTGTTATATTTAATAAGACTAAAATGAAAAAATATTTATTAGAAGTAGAACATTTTACAAAGCACAATGATGAAAGAGAATATGCTCCTGGCTATATTATGGCTATTGATAAAACATTTGGTATCAATTTCCTGTCTTGGTAGCTAGAAAATAGTGAATTTAAGATTAATAACACGTTTTTCTGCTAGTTTACATCCCCAAGCATTTTTAAACAGATTAGAACAGATATTGGGGACTGAATAGACGATCAGCATTAGAACAGATATTGCGGACTTCATAGACGACCAGGAAGAAGACTTGCGGCAACATTTGCAAATCCCAAAGCTAAAGACTATGGAATTACTAGATAAGAAGGAACGCTGACAAATTATAAAAGAGCATTAGACTTTTTAAAATTACACCTGTAAATAATGGAAGATGGTATATTTTACAATGCATCTTTCAAAAATGCAGAATATGTCATTTTGTCATTTTCTGTCGGAAAAATAAATAAGGAGAATTTGTTTGGATTTTAATATATAACGACTACATATATGTTGCCAACGGTAAACTAAAAAGCTATTTATTACATGTTAAAATATATCAAAGTCTAAAATCCTTTGTAAATGCAAAGAGAATACAATATATTAATTGCAAAGAGAGCACACAGAGCAAGATTTTATTGACGCTCAAAAGGGCATAACCATGAAGGAAGATCTATTTCCAGAACATTCTGCTGTTTAATTCAAGAACACGGGAAATAGAACTAAATCTAAACTTAGCGACAGCAGATCTTCCTGAAATAGTAGAAAAGCACCAAATAGAAGAAATAATTTATATTTACCAAACACTTCAAAAAGAATTTTTAAAAAAGATTGCAATTAATTAACGGAATTAAAGCTAGGAGAACAGCATAAAGTGCAGAGAATAGAAAAATAAAATACCGAGGTAAAACTAGATAAATTCGCAGCTAAAAGATTTACTGGATATTTCATATTCAACTACTATTTCGAACTGGAGATAGGCTTGGCAAGACCGAATAAGGAAAAAGAATTCGTGATAAAAATAGACAAAGAGACAACTACACCGAAAAAAATAAAGAGAGCATATTAATCTAGAATTATACAGCAAAAGCAACTATCTTCTGCTTTAAGAATTCTATATTGTGGTAGTTAAAGTTTGCCAGACTTTCCCTGGTTACTCTCTACCTCCCGAAGTATAGCACGTCCAGAAAAAGGAAAGACACGTATTTATTGCAGCTTTTCCCAAAAGATTCTTGCAGTTTATACTATCTGAGTATGTGCCTTCTATCCGATACAATTATTGTCTTTTTGAACTTTATACAGTTTGTAGATAAATCTTATGATCCTCATAGCTACAAGCATGATAATGTCTTAAATAGGGAGTTCGGCCACTACCCTTTGTTCAACTTTTCTATTCCAACTAGCATATTTTTACACTTTTCCATCTAGTGTAAAACGAAAATACTATCAAATTTAAAGCCCAAAGACGTGCTTCAGATTTCTACTAGCAGACTTATTTTGGTTACCTATCTTTCTCTCTATATCAGAGGTACAGAAAAGTCATAGAAAAGGAAAGACGGGTGTTTATTGCAAATAGTCCAAAATAGTATAGCAGTTAATACTCTCATAACATGTTATCTCTATCCGATACCGTTATTATCTTTTTAAATTTTGTTCTACCATAGTAGATAAATGTTTTAATCTTTATATTGTCTCTAAATAAGTTTTCTCCACTAATTATGCTTTGAATATTTAAATATGGAGTATTTACTATTAATTTTTCTTGCATTTATTTATATTTTAATGGTTTCAAATTAACATTTTTATATAGTTGGGGGGATTACTTGGCAGTCTTCAAAATACATTTGTAGGAAAACAAAGACGCCAGCTATTATAATAACATATGTATATTCTTCTCAGGACTCTTATTAAATGGATTCTTTTTATTTCTCTTATTTCTTTCCGAATTTTTAATCTTTTCGTTTAATATATCTAAACTGTAATCCATCTTCTTTTCTCAGTAAGATACTTAGCTCTTACGTTACATACGTTTCGTCTGACCGACATAAGCATATTTGTTGCCTTGCTAAGTACACTCCTGAGTGTAACTATTTAGGACCTTAGCTACTTGCAGCAGTACATCATACGGTCAAGAAAGTTTCGTTAGTAAGTGATTTATTCATAATTATTGAAACATTCTCAAACAGTTTCCAGACACGTGTATAGCATTTGATTTTTCAAGAGTATAAAACTTGATATTGACAAATCTCATATAACACTGTAATCAGTATCTTTTCACAGAGTCACCATTGACAAATTTTAAAGTGTGGTTATCAAACCTTAAATGTGAAAATATTCAGTAAAGTAAATTGCTTATCTCATTAAAGTTTTGTGCAATACCAGGGAACATTGTATCGTTAAATTGGATAGCAAAACGAGGGTATGCTTCTGTACTGGTTTTAATCTGAGGTCCATTTTGCTTATGATGCAGTGTTAGTAGTTGTTAACCCATTATTTAAAATCAAGAAATTAATGTGTTAAATAACGTTCACCTATAATTTGTATATGGAATTGATTTTTATTCATCTATTCTAATACCAGATTACTCTCGTTTCTTTTACACAGTCTTTTCATATGTAGTGCTTTGAAAATTTCGTTTTTCCATTTCCCCTATCAATGTGTCTCTGTTACATTTGCAATATTTGAAAAACGTATGTTGTTCCTTGGACACATCTCCTATGAAGATGTTATCACCATGCAACAGGTCTTGTCTCTTCGAGAACATTAAAAATCTGTATATACACAGTGTGAAAGGTGTACTGGTTTTTACGTCATTCAGACGGTGTACACATTTTACCCATATCAATTGATTTTGATTAATTTGTTTAGTAATATTTATGACTGAAATATTTATGGAAAAGTTAATATTGTTGATGGTAAACCTTCCAGGAGAGATGAATAGTTGAATGAGTATTTGTGTGAATCACTGCTATATCTTCTTTGAAGAAAACTTGAAAGAAGCTTAAATGTTATCATGATTGGATCAACATCAGGTGATTGTCATTAACCTTTTGTTTTTGTTCAAAATCTCGTTTGTTTGTATTGTATTTGTTTCTCAGCTTTTTAAAAGTGCATTTTGAATACATTTCGTATTCACGTGTACCATTTTGCTGTTAAACTGTGATCGTTTTTGGAATGTATTTCTTTACTCCATCCGGATTCGTGATCAAATACAAGTTTGCATAATGTGCATTTTGTAACTCATTCATTTTCTAGTGCAATATTTTTCTACATATATATTTTTAAGTAATTGTCTTCTATAGTTCATAATTAGCTATAACAATGTGTGCTTCTGGTCATGAGGTAATGAAAACCAATACATTATGCATTATGTTGGAGTTAACATAACCAGGGAACAGATGCAGCACGTTTATTGATTTTCTGCAGTGATGGTTTGTACATCTAAGTCTGTTTGCGCACTACTTAGCGAACAATCAACACATTATAACTTGGATCTAGGAAACTAGAGTGTGTTTGTTGTGATTTAGAAATTTACAAGTGTTTAGAGATCTTATCGTTGTTTCTGTGAAACAAGAGTTGTTCATTTGGAACATGGTAGTAAAGGTCTACAATGGATATTTAAACCGGGTTTAACTGGATGACTGTTTTAAGGATGTATCAGTGTTCTACATATGTTTTTGTATAGGGTAGGATGAATTTTAAACCGCTTAAACAAGCTAACAGTTAAATATCTTTAGAAGCTACAAGTTGTTTCCTTCTAAACCTGTGCTCCCTCTATCTCTCTGTCTCTGTCTGCCACTCTTTCTGTCTGTCTGTCTGTCTCTCATAGAAAAACAAATCTTCGCTCTGCAATATGTTGTCAAATTTGTAATATTGTTCCCGTCATTATACCATAAATTCCAAGGTTTGCAAATCTACTGTTTACAACCTATCAGTAAGTGAGCAGAACACATTGGAATGCGTACAAGGTCGAACAAAGGCTACATGTAGTAACAATGTTTGTAAGTCTTTTAAAAATATCTCATCTCTCCCTCTCTCTCTCTCTCGCAGTTGCAATTGCAATCGCGATGGAGTTGGACAGAATGCGGGATGATGTATGGAGTGAGTCTCAGGTGACGTGTAAAGTATGTAAAGTGTGGAAAGGGAAAATTTAAAAAGGTTTTGAGGGAAGTTCTACAGCCATGACATTGCTAAACAGTGTTTCCAAATAGCATGGTAAAAAGGGCTCAAAAGAGGGTCCGAAATAGGGATAAGTGACTTTTATCTCCAGACAAAAAGGGAAAAAATGAGATTATTTGAGGGAGAAGGAACTGTAAATTGAATTTTCATTCTCATATATATCATTTTATTGATTTAAAATATTTTTTAAACATGTAGTCTGAACTGTGGTAACAGAAGGAAATATTTCTTCATGATTTACAACAGAACGATCTACCATAGCGCATTTTTTGAAGAATTACATTCTTTTGAAAAAGTCTGGTCCCGACAATGGTGAAAACCCGCAGTAATTAAAGCATTATTCGTATAACCTGTGAAGAATTGTTTTAAGGCAGCATTTTGGCAAGAGCTTTGCAAAAATATTAAAAACTATCCTTTATTTATTTACTTTTCTTGCAAGCTTGTTGCTAAATAGTTTCTTATGTGTATAAATCTGGAGTCTGTTTATTGTCCGTATTTTTATGTTGATACAAGCTATTTTGTTTTTATCCCATTGAGTCATATATACGTACGAGTTTCCTCTAAACGGTGGAATTATCTCTAACAGCAATGTTAACTGTTCTATTATGTCAGAGATCTATCTTACACTGTTCTAGTTTTAGTGCTCTTTAAACGGAATACAAGGCGATACACACACATTAATTACTGCGCCAAGTATCTCACTATACCCACTACATTTGCCATACATTGGATTTACAACTACATGTTAATATGCCAGAAATCTGATTTACCACTACGTATTAATATTCCATATATTGTACTGACCACTACCTATTAATATGCAATATATTTGATCTACCATTACGTATTAATATGTCATATATTGTACTTTTCTACCTATTAATATGCCATATATTGGAATTACTACTGCGTATTAATATGCTAATATGGTATATATTGGATTTACCACTACATAGCGCATTTACTTCCTTTACAGAGGAAGTCAATGATGGACGTGCTGACAAGTATGCCTGTCAATTTTCCGCCATGATAAATGACTGGTGCCAGAAATTTAACAGGAGGTCAGACGGTGCGACTAACAGCCTATTTTTTTTCGGCTTTGTTCAGGTAAAAGTTTCAAAGTTGCTTTTGAAAATAACACGACATTTGGATGTTTTACTTCGGTATTCAGACAGTCTTAAACCTTTTGACTTTGTAAAAGAACGAAAGAGCACACGCCTGAATTCTAGGCGGTCTGTAATGTTTTAACTGTGTTCAAATCTCTTGGGATGCCGCATCAGCAACTAAAATGAAAAATGATATTAAAGGCATTAAAAATTTCCATTTTTATATACTAGCTTGTGTCTCGTCATTCTTGTAAAGTTCGGGTAGAATATTAAGACGTTAGCTTTTCGCTTTGAAAAAATTAGTATTTTAAGGAAATACAGTACTAAAGTAATGCATTTAGTGAAATCACTTAAGATCAAAAGTAAGATGCTATTCAAAAGATAGAATAATTCAACAAGTACTTATTTTTCCTCCAAAAGTATACTGTATTACTTTGATAGTAAATGAAAATTGAAAAAAAAAAATCTTATTCTGAACAGAAAGATTGGTAGTTTAGTCCTTATCATACTATCACTTTAATGCAATAATTGCATTTTGACAGTAATTCATACTATAATTATCTTTATCACCTTGTGTACAGTTGTCAGGTTATAATAACAATATCAACATAATTGGAGGATTCCCTGACCTGCGATGGGCACTGACGGTCAATGACGGATTTGTTCCCAATGCAAAACTCCAAAACGTCTTTATGGCTGTTGCTATGGATCTTCCAGATTTCTCCTCACCACATGGCCCGTGCGTACCCCAAATGTGCTCCTTTATCATAAACATCTAAATTCTAGTGTAATGTCAAAGTTGGTGTCTTCCCCTAGAATTTCCTTACATTCAAATATCGCAACAATTCCTTCTTTTTAGACCTTAAAAGAGTGACCTTTCTCCAAGTAGGGGTTAGATGAATGCTTCTTTAATGATATGTTCACACCGAGGATTAAGAGATAATATTACGTGCTTAAAATTAGGAAATTTTCATGAAAGCAGTGTTAGTTTAATCTCTGGACAGATTGGGGTTCTTTTTGAAATGGGCTGTTGGCATTGGGCCTTCAGATTCCGCGACACATCTTCGATAGCTTCTCAAATATTTTAAGACTTCTACCCTAAGACAGTATCAACATAAAAGTTCTAGCTGAATAAATAACAATTCTCAGCAAAATATCCATTTGATTAACTTGAACGTATCAACAATTGCCACGGAGTGCTTTGTCTTCTTTCTGAGTGGTGGTAAATAGCTAGGTGAACAACACATGTTCTGTAGGTGTTATGCGCTCATGGAAAGGTATAGTACCCTTTTTAAGATAATGTCATTATTGCAACAATCGTTATAGATCATTAGAGGTGAAGGTAAACCGTTTACCGAGGGCGAATAGAAAGACAGAGCGATATATTTAAAAAAACTTTAATGTGTACTTTGGCTGATTTAATGCATTGATCCTAAAACCGTAGGAAAATACACTCACAAATCGGAATACAATTATACAAGTAAATCATTTGGATATTGGGTTCTCTGTACGTATCTTTGTATCAGAT
The DNA here is from genome assembly GCA_029931535.1 of Margaritifera margaritifera. Lineage (NCBI taxonomy): Eukaryota > Metazoa > Mollusca > Bivalvia > Unionida > Margaritiferidae > Margaritifera > Margaritifera margaritifera. The sequence continues at coordinate 348,814 of JAQPZY010001499.1, read as the reverse complement.
TACATAAGCACGAGCAAACCCCGACATAGTCCGATTAACAACTCTTCACTCATTCAGTTTGAATACTTTCTGAGTTGAAATTTAGGAGAAAATTGTGTATACTTCTGAGGTGATTTGAAAGACACGTCAACTATTCTTTGTCTCACGTTTTCGATGTGCTCATTAGTCATAAAGTACAAGAGCGTGTTAAAGTTACTGAATAAACATTGACAGTACCTGCTTTTCCGTTGGAACAATGGTACCAATAAGCGAGGTAAAAAAAACTATCCATACTTGTATGGATGAATCAAACTGTCCATGCATGTATGTGCAAAACAAAAATAAAAGAACAGTTAAGATAATGCGTTCCAAAATTTGTTAAAAAAACTTGTATTTCGCATTTAAGACAAAAATGGAACAGTTCACCACTCTTTTGCGCTGACTTCAAGGCCCTTACAACTTTATAGATATCTAGTTTTGTACCAAACCAAACGAGCAGTATTAAAAATTATATAAAATAACCAAGTAAACATATATATGCCAAGATGCTACTGTTCAGTAATGATCTAGATAACAATCTGTAAATACTGAGTAACACAAAGAACTGTAATTGACATTAAAGCTGTCAGTAAAGATTTCGTTTACCACATAATGTTGTCCTTGATAATGCCGGATAGCAAATCAAGTGAACTCCACTTTTAGAACTTTTGTCTCTTAGGCAACTATTGAAAGGCTTAAAATTGAATAATGCTCCAAATTGGTGATTGTATTTGGCGTAAACATCTACTCAATGATAGACGATTTTATTAGGATTCATCCCCGCGACAAGGAGGATGTAGCCAGCAGACTGGTGCTTGTAGGACATACAGTGGCGTATGGGGAAAAAGGTGTTAGAAGTCCAGGGATTGTTCCCATCTGCGTTAATTATCTATGGGTCATCTTTGATAATTGTATTCAACCAAGCTAAAAGTCCTATCGAAGTCAGGAACCACTTAGGATTTGAGGTAGTGCTATATCACACGAGGAAAATAATATCCCTAAAACCCCAAATAATTGCAAATACGGTTGCAAAACGTATACCTTTTAATGGGACTGTGAACCATTCCGTAAAAAAGCTCTTATGTATCAGCAGAGAAAAGTTCACGCACGTCTTTTTTCAAATTTTGTTTTAGCGTGTTACCCAAAGGAAATGCTATTATCGACGAGACTTACAAACTCCCCGCTCAACATTTTATAAAACCGACATTCTTTAATAAGTTGTTTCATGTCGTCAATGATTTGTTGCCTTTACTGACAGTGCCACTATCTTTGCAAGGAAAGAAAAATGAAAATGTCTGCATTCATCGCTTACAAGGGATATTCTCCATAGTGAATGTGACATTGTACACTTTTAACAAAAAATACATGTTTAACGAGAAAAGTCGTTTCTTTATTAAAATATTACTTTTTTCGCAAAATAAAGTTAAATTGAATCTTCTTTTTGCAAAGTGCTGTCACCTTGGAGGAAGAAACATTTTTTAAGAAGTAAAGGCCTTGTCTATCAGGAAGGTTTACTTGTCAGGAAAACAATTTTCACAGAGGATCACTTGGATTTACCCATTGAGCCAAGATACACTAATATTGCCGTAATAAAGTGGTTTGTTATACATGATTTCGAAATAGGCCAGGATGATAAATCATTTCAACGTTACCTCACTTCTGCTGAGAAAGTAATTTTCTAAATTTTTGCCTGAAATGCTACTACGTTAATTACACAAACAATCGTAGATACACTTATTGCAGTGGATGCTAATCGCGTTCACTTTTAGCAACCGATGAGGCATGTTTTTCACAATCGTACTAGTTGATAAGCCCGAGGATTTAATAGCACCGTTCTTATTGGCACTTGAACGAGAAAACACATATCTATTCCACGCGTAATCTCTCTCTTTTTTTAATTAACTGTAAACTGACTTTTGCACATGAAGCGAATCCAAATTGTTTCATTGAGTGACTGAATATAAAGGGAACTTTGATTTGCATTTCGAAATAAAAATAACATTCTTTGCGCACACTGTTGTGCGTTCATGTCAGACACAATAATAACGCAATTCCTATTAAGTTGCGAACAAGGTAGATCTTTTTTGTGAAGTAGCCGATAGATAATGCTAACATAGGTCTTACAATTTACTGCCCTGTGACAAAAAAACAAAACAAACAAAAACAAACAAACAAACAAACAAACAAACAAAAAAAGAAAAAAAAATCTCTAGCCTTTAGGTCTGGTTTCCTCTAACCGGTCAACAGTAGTCGTTGACATAGCGATCATCTACAAGGTTGACAGCGACATCGCGCTTTGCCATTTAGATATTTTGTACATTAAATCGAGAGACTTTGCCTTTTATCAAAACTGAGAGAAAGTGTGCATGTGCAACGTATTTTTAAATGACACTATATGTGATTATTTTGTTCGAAGAGTATCACATGTCTCATATATTTTAAGGTTTGATATCCGAATAAGGTACATGCATTTGTTTTAAATACTCTTTTCCGGTCCAAACACTCATAATCGTCTTAGTTATTTATGTCCAGATATGCTGTACACAATCTGTAGATACTAACTATGAATGCTCTTGAACAACTGGATGGTCGGCTGTTCAAAAAACCTCCAATAGTTCTTCGTCTATTACCCTGGACGTTATTTCCTGTACAGGAAATGGCCGACATATAAGAGGAATTCTGTATGCCTGGCACGAGAGTACATATCAGTTTAAACAGTGTGCAGCATACGGCCGTGATAACGGCCTACTGGCGCCGCCATTCAAGCATCATTTATAACAATATTTAATAAAATAAAAATCATTTCAGTACAATAATATTACAACACATCTATTTGATAATTTCATATTTCATGTACGAGATAATTAATAAAATTGACTATTATATCACTCTGACGGTGAAGTTTTTTGTTTGTTTGTTTGTTTGTTTTCTTAACATCCCCGTTATCGCTACACTTATTGCTCATAGGACTTATTACCACAAGGTACAAATGCCCAAACTTCGTGCTTCTATCTTTTCTGTCTCTAAGGTTAAGAGTTCTCCTTGCCGTTGGGCTGATCAGTACCTTTCCTGTTGCAATGTCTGTTGTTCATCATTATGAGAATGTTGCTCTGTCTTTTCCATTTTCAATGTTTGGTTTCATAAGCAGATACCATCAAAACCTGTAAGGTTGGATTGTATAAGGCTAAAGGTCCTCAAACTGTAAGCAACATAGAGCTAACGGGTCTTACCTGTCTGTAGAAGACTTTCTTTTCGTTTCTACTACAGACGTTGTTTATGTTCAACATCTTTAATACTAACCCTTCCACTAGAATTCAGTGGGATCAACAAAATGGTAAGCTCCCTAGTTGCTACTGAGATCCATCGGCTTATTTTTATTTTGTCTTGACTGTTCCCGTTGGAGTCTCCATGACTATTACACATATTGATTTTTAGTTTTAACGAGCGATCAGGCCCCCTCCCCCCATCCCCACCACATTCGCACATCGAGTCTGCATCTGACACCAGAGACTATCTCTTAAAACATAACACGTAGGTAGATACGACCCATCTCAATCTAATCATACACCTCTTGGTAGATTCAGACCTCACATAGGAAGAAATTCGTCTTCAACCAGCGAGACTTGCATTTGAAAATGACGCGCCTTCACTCTGGGCAAAAAAGTAGACCATATCCGAAAATTTCGTTGTCATCTATTTATCATTTTGAAACTTCATACCAAATATGATCACCCTCCTTCAATCGGTGTAGATGGAGTTCAGTTTACTTGTAAACTGAGTTACGGACGCATGGACACATGGACACACGGACCGACTAATTGATGGAAGAACTTAACTAATAACAATATAGTCTCAAAAGTGCGGATATAATACGCACTTGTAAAGACAGATTTTTAGGCACAAGCCCAAGCTAATAATCCTGGCAGCCAATAGTCACTATTACTCTTAAAGACAATTTGGTATAATTTTCCTATATTTCTTTGCTACATATTTTCTGCTAGGATGTTAGACCGCAACAGAAATAATTATTTTCTTTGTAGTGATATTGCTGTGAAGTTGATTACACTAGTATTCATAAAATATACCAAATAGTAAGCTTCTTATGATATCCCTTTCAATTTCATATACGTGGCATTGCAATGTTTTTTGTAATGCTATAATTAATTCCAATATAATCGGAATACGTAATTGCAGGTTTATTTTTTTTGCAAATAAGCAGACCATGTATAATGCATTAAAGATTACACCATTTTCAGCAAGATTATCGGTTTGATTATATTTTATTAGCATCATACTGATTGAATTCAAAGCGCCCAAAGTAAGACATAGCTAGTTATATGTATATCGATGGGTCTGTAAACGTGTAGACATGTTATCTTCTTCGGATGGGGAATACGTCATTTATATTAATACCACCAAGTACACATATTTCTGAAAAATACATTTTAAATGTAGAAGACTCGAGAGACCACTTATCTTTTACATTAACAAGGTTTAATTTTTGTGCTATTTTCAGAGTTGTTAATTGAAATTATTCCTATCAAAGTAATTTGAATACTTGTCAAAAGGCGTGTAGGTTCACATTGTGGGATTTACACTTCATGCTATATTTGCATTATTCATCACTGATTTTACACAAGATGTTTTAATTCATCGATATGACGGGAGAGACAACACAATTGGTTTCATTTAAATATTCAACATTGGGTTATAAAAGAGTTCTTGATAAATATCAATAAATCAGGAATTCATGTTAAAAGATTATAAAAACACTTACAAACTCCTATGATGACACTATTTAAATTTTTTAAGAGAGACAACTTTATTCAAGATTGTCTGAGATCTCTAAAGCAAGAAACGTATATTTACTCGCCTTTGAAGTCCAGAACAACCAGGTAGCAATGGTTGTTAATAACAATAGATTTATAGCAGGCGACCCTCTTTTATTTTACTAATTTCTTTAATATCGGCCACTCGTGTGGGGATACGACAACTAAACAAAAAAGTATATTGACATCTCTAGCGAGTATTATATTTTATACCAGTCCACTAATTTATGAATGCAACAAGACCCACACGAACATAATAAAATTAATAAAAATCAAACGAACACAAAATAATAATTTTAAAATGTTGTTGGCATCATAAATATTGGTACAATATTGCGATCTACATTGCCAAATGAAATAAATCTCTTAGTGCCATGTGATTGTCAATTATGCTATTAAGAGTTGCTTCATTTGTTTACATTTATGTATAGCCTCAATATAACATGTGCAAATTATATGTACACTATGAACATAATTTGTTTTTAGCTATTAACAACTCTACCAGCAACACAGAAATTTTGACTTTCGTCTGACAATAATGTTGTATCACATTATTATCATCCAATCACATGTCGTAAATTATAATGGATCTCACCGAGTATTAAAAAGATGTGATAAAATATGGTGCTTCAGACGCAAAAGTGAAAAAATTTAAACTTCTCTTTTAAAAAAGGGGTTGGGGTGGGCACGTACGTGAGGTGGACGTTTGAATTTTTGTTTCTGTATTGTCATTCATGTAATCTAAGAAAGTGTGATAGGACTTTATTACGTTTATCAATAATTCTTCAGGTGTGTGGGTTTTTTTTGTGTGTGCTTGATATAGAAGTATTAATTTACGTGACCTGTGGTACATCGTTTCTGATGAGTGTTTGTAAGAGTTTGACCACAAAGTTAATAAAAGAATAAGACTTTAATTGATGAAGTATGATTTATGACCCCTCTTCCTTCTAAGGTAAAATAATGACCCGTCTCTTTTGAAACATTTGTTTGATGCCTTCTTACATATACTAGACACTATTTGTCTATTTGTCAAAATTACTAACGACAGTCAATTCTGGAAAAAATCTGGCTGATTCTTTACAATTTATGACTATTTCCCCGCGTAACGATTTCCCTATGATCAAATGTTTTCCTTCAGTTAGTATAAAAAACACCCAAAACCCGGTGTTCGCTTGATTTGCCTTTGTTGTTCACAGGATGCACCAGCCATGTATTTAATAATATTATTTTACTCCTTTTTTTCTAAATCCCACTTTCATTGGCCGGATACTTGACTGTCTAAATCCGAAAACAATATCGGTCTCCTCTGTCTTCAATGTAAGTCAGCCACAAACTTTGGTCATGGTTGTAACAGGATGAAGCCGGGTTGGTGTTGGATTTAGCGAAGACACTGAAAGCAATTTTGTCAATGAGATGTTTATTTGTAATGTAATTGAACGATGAACGAATCCGACACCATACTCGTACGCATAAAATCCAACAATGGATTTAACAGAATGATGCGCACCGAGTTCAACAACTGATATATGGAAATTATATCATTCCCAAATCAAATGGAACTAATCAGAATACGTAACTTCAACGAGTAATCAAACAAGAATCAACGTATGGAACTTATAAGCAAATATGATTGATATATGGATCTACCACCATGGACTATCAATGTATAGAATTTATACACAAATATGAACAATGTATGATTCTATCACCAAGGGTATCAAAGTATATGATTTATACACGAATATGGACAATGTATGATTCTATCACCAAGGGTGAACAAAGTATATTATTTGAACAAACATGTGAGTAATGTATGTTTCATTCACAAATAGGATGTATGTATTATTGATTTTTACTCATATAGCGATACTGAATTATTGATTTCACTCATATAGTGATATTGAATAATATTAATTCAAAAATGGAACATATATATCTTGTAGCGTCCTGCTGACGATCACGATGTATTTCCGGTTCCGCAGCTCTCGACGAATAGTCAAGGAACCGCCACGCATGGCTCGCCCCTCCAAGTCTGCCGTAGGATCCATCAAGAGCCTCCTTATTAAATACAGAAGCCGCTGGTCCCAAAGCTTTGGTCCCTCACTGCGAGTAAACCAATACCGTCCTCAGAGTCAACTTCACTATCAACCCTAGCATAGGCTACACGAAACTCCACAGAGTTCTACGACTCCCAGTCACAAAACAGCTAAATATATAATGACTGGGCCGTGTAGTACACGAGACACGGTGAAGTACGAATAAAATAATATACATTACGCACGCGCGCATATGAATTGACTTCGTTGGACATCAAGACATTTCATCAGAACTACTGTACGAGATTATTATTATAATAACCACGTTCGTACATGAATCTGTGTCCGACAAGAATAATCTCAGTGAATTGTAAGAACTCGAACATTACTCGCTCTTCAATGCATGCAATGTATAATTGAATTCGATTTGTCTGTTTAGTTATAAAAATGGCTAACTTGAAACAGACAATACTCTATCTGATAGCATGGCGTTATATGACATAGATCTGACTCTCTGTAAAATTTAAAATAAATTCTGAAAAATCGAATATATAAAACAATTCTATCAAATAAAACGAATAGCAAGAAAGAATACAATTTTATATTTCACATACCTCGACAGCTGAAGATTGCTCCCTTAAAGTGGACAGCTTCCTGACAAGACTCGTTGCATTGTGATAATACATCGAGACTTTACTCTATAAGTACCCTAGTTATGGTGAAATCCACGGCGACAGAACTTGAGGTAATCGGGTTTCTCACTGCAGGCACTTTGCTCGTGCAGCATTTGGCGAACCGAACTCAATATTTTGAGATAACTAAAGCCGAAAATGAACCACCCTTGGGTAACGCTGAAAGGGTCAACGAAACCCGAGTATATTTTTGTTCATATATAATGCACTGACATTATGTACACACACTTCCGTGACAATGGTACAGGACACGAACTCGAGTTACTTTGAGAAAAACATTTTTCTTTTTTCAGTATCGGTAGTTCATGACCTATAACGTATTGGCTCAAATATCGATAGGTGCTTTTTTTGTTTCAAATGCAAACCATCCTTTAAGTTTGGTCATGGTTTGTGACATAGAACTGCAGTTATTTTGTGGAAACTGTTTTCCTTCTTGGAGTTCCTCGGACCTTGACTTCTGACCTTGTAACACACAGATTATAAAGTGCCTTTCTTGTCTCAAATGAAAGCCACTTGCAAAGTTGGGTAACAGAGATTGTGGACAACTCGAGTTATTGGTGCGGAAATGAAAAAAGGAACAGACAGACACTCGTGCGATAAGACGGACGGACAACATCATAACAAGATAGATCCGCATTATGGCGGACGTATCTAACATTTGATCCGAAGCCTTTGTTTTGTCCATAGGAGTTATCTTGAAATCTGTACATTTTCATCTAAGTAGGTGAGGTTATTGTCTTCTTCGTGTTATAGAATGCGACAAGAGCACTCTAAGCCCTTGCTGGTAGTGACTCCAACTAATCAGGGAGAACTTGTCTTATCTCTAGTCATGTACTACATGTATGTTCAGAAACTTAAGTGCACGGCACTGTTCATCACAGAAGCGATGGACAACACAGCCATGAAGTGGATAATTCTGGTCGTATGTTTTTACTTTTGTAGGACAGGTAAGTAAATACCTGCTTTTGTTTCGAAAACCTCTCATTATCTATGAGTAGATACGGCAGTAAAACCTATGACAACAGCGAACTTTTTTCCACATGTAGGAATTGGAAATTGACACACTACATGTTGCTACCATTCCAAACTTTCTAAACATTCATGTCGTATGCCAATTCTGATGAATTATTATTTATTTAAAATAATTATTTCTGCACACATCAGTTGGGCAAAAACTGGCATTAGCTAACTAAAACCACTGAATGCCAATTCATTATGACATATGAATCGATGCCAGGCTTTCATTTGCTCTTGTGTAAGGCTGTTATCAGCATGATTTGGTCTGATTTTGCATTTACATCGTAACTAAATCAACAGAACAATTAAGATGGTGAAACTTACAAATATGTATTTAAAAAAAAGACTAAAATAAGAAAACAGGATTTTGTTATTAATCTATACAATGTTTCACAATCCATGGCTCATCTGTTGCAGCGGAACTCACGACTGTGGTCCAAGAAGTGTCTGAATTCATTTTTAAAACGTGAACTTTATGCAAAATAGCAACATTTTAAGATTACATTCCTTCCAATTTTAATCTTTTTATTTTTACCTTGTCGTCTGTTAGACGTGGATGGCGCGCCTGGTATATCTTTTGCGAGATCTTACGGCAACCACATGGTCCTACAAGGAGCTCCACATAGAGCAGTGATATGGGGTTTTGCCAACAAGATTGGGGACAACGTCCACGTGACTCTTAACCACACTGAGGTCACCACAACAATCGTTATTGCAGACCCACATGGCGGCTCATTGGGAATATGGAAGGTTAGACTTCCGGCTCAAAAAAACAAGGGACCGTTCGTTATTCAGGTATCTTCAAGCGAAGGATCGACAACGCTTAGTGACGTCCTTTTTGGTGACGTATGGTTCTGTTCTGGCCAGAGCAACATGGGATTCACAATGAACCAAGTAAGTGGAACTAAATAGAAAATCATGGACTAGGCTCTGAATTCCTTATATTATCTAAATGTGTCCCAAAACATAAATTATACTGAACAAACTGGACTTTTTGTCTGAGATTTTGACATGTAAAAGTGGAAATGAATCCATGATTTTATATATTGTATATTCTATGTTTTGTTTTTACCCCCAAATGCCTCAAATTTGAAGTGATCGTATATTCTAGAAAATAGAATAGATGCTTTACAGATACATTCAAGCTATACTTTTTTAATCCTTATAGTATGTTAAAAATAGTGCTAATTATATTATTAAAAGGAGCAGGGATGAATGAAGCGGAATCTTTTTCAGGATTGAGGAAGACATCAGAGAACCTAAGAAACATAATTAAATGACACATGTGAATGAACATACACACCCATGTCTACTCACTATACAATAAGTAGCTGGTTTGGTACAAAGACAGGAAAAGAAATAATGATCAGTAGATATGTCATGGTGTCTGATATATAAATGAAGTGATGATAGTGTAGTGTAGTGTAGTGTGGTTGTTGTATGTGTGTGTGTGTGTGTGTTTGTGTGTGTGTATTGAATGACAGCAATATAATCAAATAGTTTGATACTTATATTTTGTTGCAAGCAGGAATAAAACCCGTGACGGCACCTAACGCCCAGCTCTCATGCATTAGAGCCCTAACCTACTCGTCGATGCATTAATTCTTCACAAAGGTGTTACTGGAGTTCGCATTTTGAACATTGAATCCATCATTTGTTTCAGCCTGCAAACGAACACAATCTTTTACAACTTGCGTTTTCTGACAGTTTTTTTTTGTTTAATCATAAATATCTTAATGTTTACATTTGAATGAAATGTCGCATTTGCTAGGTTTTCAACCACACAGAAGAGTTGAATGAGGCTGCGAAATATGCAGAGATTCGAATATTCCATACACCATCAAATACATCCAACACATCGCTCACAGACTTGCCCCAGGCGTCCCAGTGGTACTTGCCAAACTCGAGTAAGATAAAGTTTGTGTATTTTTTCCCATTTCTTTACAATCTTGGTCTCTTTATTAGACCCCTACAAGCGGATGCTCTATGATGTTTGCTGGAAACTGACTGGCCTTAAAATTTAAAAGTATGAAAATATAAGACAATCTAAAACTTTTAGAGGTTATTGGTAGTTCGTTTATAAATAAGAACTCGGGTTCGTGCATTTTCGAAACTTCGACATTTCAAGATGAATAATTTTGTTGTCTGCTATCATTATTTTTATATGTATCTAACACATAACAATGATTATCCAGTTCTATTGTAGAAACGTATGTGCAGTGGCTAAGCGCAAACGCTGAAATCCCATGCGCATTATGACAGATTGACCTCCAGTGGCAGCCAATCTCATTTTGACTGTGTGATGTTAAATTTACTGAGTAGCATTTGTGTGTCAACTCCTCCAAACTGGAAATATTGTGGAAAAATAGAAACAACACCTTAAAAATATTATTAAAAATATACAGGATTATGTTCAAATATACTTTAAAAATCGACCTGACTCATATTTGTCTGGGTATTCACAATTTAAAGAAAACTGAATTTTATGGTGGGTCAAAGGACAGCAAACGGGCTTAGGAAACATACGTATTTATCACTGTTCCGAGAATGCAATGCAATTTATATGTGCATACATCTTAAAGTGGAAGATTATGACAAGCAGGGTAATACTTTCCATGCAATTGTCATTGTAACATTTGATCCCTTGTCTGTAGCCTGTTTTTTTGTGCGAAAGTAAACTAAATCAATCTTTACCTTTTATCCATTTTTTTCTTGATTCAGGAACTCTTCCTGGTTTCTCTGCTGTGTGTTGGTTGTACGGCAAGTACCTGTACCCGCACATCCATCGTCCGATTGGACTGATCGAGTCAGCATGGGGAGGAACAATAATAGAAGCCTGGTCCTCACATGAAGCTCTGGCTAAATGCACCTCAACTGGCCACAGAGTCAACAGGTTTAATAAGATTGACCGTCATCGATATAAAGTGCTTGTTGGTGTGTCTTGTTTGCTTATATTCTTTGAGGGTTGGATGTTCGATCGGTCAGGTGATTATTTAGTAGGCTGATCGGTAGTCATGGTTTTCTTCTTTCTCTTTTATTCACATATTGCAATTTCTATTTTTTCCCAGAGCGAATCCTAATGTGCCAAGTGTGTTATGGAACGCAATGGTCAGCCCATTCTTACCGATGACTATTTATGGGGCGATATGGTACCAAGGTAAAGAGTAGCAAATTCTTTAGAAATTGAAAGATGATGAATTTAGGTGCCCTAAATTCCCGATGTTTTAACAGCTAGCGTATATGTGTACGGTCAATATTTGGTATTGAAATATCAACAGTATGTAGTAATTATATCTACACAGAGTGTACTCTTTTGTAAGAGTATGACTAAATATTTAGACCATTTTTCTCCTTTGAACTTGTAATGGTTAATTTCTAGTGCGACGAATGCGAAAGGAAAATAACTTTTGTATTGATCTGTTCTGGAACACATTAAGAAAGGCACGAACAGTGGTCAAATTTGTGCAAGATATTAGTTTAGATAATAGAAATATATCTTTTCTAAATTGAGAATAATTTAGCATATGAGTAATATATTTCTGTATATCATTCCGTTGATTATCTCATACAGTCATATACATAGAGAAGTGATTTTTTCGACAATTTAAATTTAGGAATGTTCATATTTTTATCTCGCCTAATTGGCACTTCTATCACACTTCAGTTCTAAGCATACATTCCAGTACTGTCTCAGATATGTTGTAGCAGTTCTAGAACTAATAAAATATAGATTGGGTCTTAGAATGTGGACATAAAGTATTCGCAAAAGAAGTGAAATAAAATAAATACATAAAGAATTTTTTTCTGCCAATTCAAATATATAAATAGAGTAAACGAGCTAGTAATTTACTTCCTGTCTTATATAAAATTATTCTTTGACGAAAATAATTCGCTACGAAGTATATTGCTTTTTTTACTTTAAGGAAGCACCATACATCAAATTACACAAATGCTCAGCAACATACATAATCTTTCTCTCTATTGTACATGGAATTGAAATATTTTGGCGTAAGCGTTCCATAGAGTAATCTTATGCATGATGTACCTTCTGGTACCTAATAAGGAGATTGTGCTGCGTGCAGGGAAAATATATTGGTATTGGTCACTGTTTAAAATGTAATGTTCAATACATGCGTTAAATAACGAATTGATCCATACCCTACGTTTCAATTTCCCATTTACAGGAGAGTCCAATGCCGGCCATGCTGATAGGTACGCCTGTCAATTTTCCGCCATGATAACCGACTGGCGGCAGAAATTCCACAATGCGTCGAACGGGGAGACAAATAACACGTTCCCGTTTGGCTTTGTTCAGGTAACATGGCAGTATTTTAAGCTAAATGGACGATAACCAACACAAACATAAATTATTCTTACCTTTAAACAGATTTTTCAGAGTGCACTTTTTTAAAGAAAGAATGAAAGACAAACACTTGAGTTTCAGGCGCCAGTTAACGTTTTACATTTTGTCAGAATTATGGAATGGCATACCAGCAGGACAATTATAAACTAATCAATGCAAATTTCTATAAAAAAAAGCAAAAAAAAAAAAGAAAAACAAATAATTCAGTATTTTTTTTTTGCGCATGAGGTTAAATTTAAATAAAAGCGTATGAAAAATGAAGTTCGGATGTTAAATTTCTTGCCTTGCATTGGATATCACTCAGCAATGGATAAGGAATTTGTTAAAATGTTTTTGCATGAACTTAAGTTCCAAATTGTGGGAAGGATAGCAAAAGTGCTTGGGCTGTAGAACTAGGAAATTAATTTTTCATATACCTGCACCCCTACGCTCCATCAGAGCCCCGGGCAAGGTCAATGTAATTGGAAAATATCTTTTAATTTCGGTTAAAGTTTTATTATTTGATTAAACACTGCGAGGGATAGCTATTACACCTGGACTGTAGAATCAGTGAGCACTGCTCTTTCATATTGTTGCAAGGTCACGGTTATTTGATAGGCTTTGTTAAGTTTTCAGTAAAAGTTCGTTTCTTGTAGTAACAAGTCCCAACTCTCGGATGAATAGGTATGATACTTAGTTTGGTCTCTATTTTGAATCAGTAAGCATGTCTTTCATATCTACACAAATAACCGTTTCTTTGTCCCTCAGGCAAGTTCAATGTCATTTGAAAATGTTCATTAATATTTCTGGTTATATTTTGTCTGTATGGTCACAGATCCCAAACACTGGGAAGGATAGCTATCATACTTGGACTGAGGAGACAGTAAGCACTGTCCCTTTACATCCATGCAGCACATCCAACTTTTGCCTTTCAGGCAAGCCCACGGCCATTTGAATATGAATACATATCTTTATCAGAAAGTGATGCAGGAGGTACATATGATTCGTTGAAATTTCTCGTTATTATTTATGCTAGGTAAGATCTTCAGATTCTTGTGAAACTCGGGTAAAATCTTGAAAAATTAACCTTGTACTTTATTGACTTTTCCATTTATTTTTGAAAAAAGGTTATTTTTTTCTGGGGAAATGCGGCAATAGAGCAAACATATATAAAATATAGTTCTCATCGCTAATTTAAACGAAACTATATTTCAAACAATAATCATTCATCTGTAAAATCCAATAGTATGGTTTGGAAGGAAACTGAAAATTGAGAAAGCGCATCAGTAAAATGGATTAATTGTTGGTTCTTATTGCGATTTTCAATTAACACAGTCACATTTATAGAGAAATTACCATATTGATGTACATTTCGCCTGGTTTACAGTTGGCAGGTAATAATAATGATACCAGGAGAATAGGAGGGTTTCCAGACTTAAGGTGGGCACAGACGGCCAACTACGGATTTGTTCCCAACGCTCAACTTCAGAACGTCTTCATGTCTGTGGCAATGGACCTTCCTGATTTCAACTCGCCATATGGCACGTACGTATACCAATTTAGTTATATTTCACATAACATCATTTTGTTGATAGGTAACAAGTGTCAAAGGCTATCTCTTTTCCTAGATTCTCACTTTAATAAAATTAAAACATGCATAAAGTGTTCCTGCCACTTAGGACATAAACAAGTACACTAGCATACGGTACCATTTCTTTTCAAGGAAATGTTCTTACCATACTTTTCTCTAGCTGAGTATTTAAATCTTGGAGTATCTACTCAAAGGTGATAGTTGAGTATTTAAATCTTCGAACATCTACTCATAGGTAAGAGATGAGTATTTAAATCTTGGAGTATCTATTCCAAGGTAAGAGCTGAGTATTCAAATCTTGGAGTATCTATTCAAGGTAAGAGTTGAGTATTTACATCTTGGAGTATCTATTCAAAGGTAAGAGCTGGGTATTTTAATCTTGGAGTATCTATTCAAAGGTAAGAGTTCAGTATTTAAATCTTGGAGTATCCATTCAAAGGTGAGAGTTGACTATTTAAATCTTGGAACATCTACTCAAAGGTAAGAACTGAGTATTTAAATCTTGGAGTATGTACTCAAAAATAAGAGTTCTTCTGTTAAACTTTAACAGATTTGTGTTCTTCGCTATAAATATCATTGGCTTCTTTTAAGCTATTCGGTAAAATTCTCATTGTCTCCTAGAGTGTTTGCTAGTGCTTAACAAGAGCCGAACTAAATTCAGAGATTCTAAGAGGGAAGTCATTGGCCAGATATTTCATTGGGTAGATACTGTTGCCAGCTATGATGCTTGCTAGCACAGCAACATTTCAGTCCTAGAATGTTTCGTCTTATACAATTTGATACACAGTTAATATGTTCATATTGCATAATGTTCAAAATGAAGAGCTACTGCTTCATGCGATCATCAAATGAATACTGGATAATGCTCATGTTATGGTTCAGGATCCATCCCCGTGACAAGGAAGATGTAGCCAGTAGACTGGTGCTTGCAGGAAGGGTCGTGGCGTATGGGGAAAAGGGTTTAGACTTCCAGGGCCCGTATCCCTCCACATTCAATGTCCAGGGGTCATCGCTGGCAATTGAATTCAGCCAAGGAAACAGTCCAATTGAAGTTCGGAGCAACTCGGGATTTGAGGTATTCTGAAATCACACAAGTAAAGGCTCTCACTATAGTAGATAAAGGCTGGATAACAAATTGTTGTGCCAACGTGGAGATATTCTATATTGAAGATGGACCGGAAGGCAGCAATTATTTTGCATGAATATTAGTACGTTAATTGTAGTTTTACTGTCCCTTAACATTATAAGCAGAAAAGAGTTTTCTTTCGTATCTTTTTAAATTTTTTTCCATATTGTTTCGATGTATAAACTTAGCAACTAGATTAAATATACAGTAAAAACTCTTTGGAGAAGACTTTATAAACAATTGTTTAATAAGAACTCTTCATGAATGTATTGCACGTAAGTTTCATGGAAAGTTTGCTTTCATCGTGGAGATTGGCACATTATTTACAAAGAAACTAAAATTACAATCTCACGTAAAAGCGACATTCTGAGCGTAGATAGTTCTTTCTCTGTGAATAGCGATTACATTTTTTTAGAAGAAATTATAAGTGACCTTTGTCGGCAAAATGTGCTCTTCATCTCCACGTCGATAAGGAAACCACCACAGATTCAGTTCAGTGTCCGATATCTCAGTTTTGGAATAATGAAGCTTATGTGTCGTAAAAATGTGGACTTTAGGTGGTCATGCTTAGTATACGAGGGTATGCAAATGCAAGTGTCCAGATACCCTGTCCAGAGGGATTTTCTCTCTCTCTCTCTCTCTCTCTCTCTCTCTCTCTCTCTCTCTATCTCTCTATCTCTCTGTCTCTCTGTCTCTCTCTGTGTCTCTCTATGTCTCTCGGGAAGCAATACATTAGTCATAGTCTAAGAAAGTCATTTATAGGGTGACGTCTATCGCAATAGTTTCCCATGTAGCGGGTTTCATTTTTTCTTGATCCATTCAATGTCCCGTGACTTGTTGTCGGTGTTATAAGCAAGAAATGGGCATGTATATTACATGCAATCTTTTATTAAATTTCTTGACTGCTTATTTAATGATGTTGTGTAAAAGAATCTTACTTGTTGTATTTTTAGATGTTTTCGTGGTATTTTGTGTGATTAAGTTTGACTAAGTGTCTTCGGGCATTCATTTCTCTAATGTCTTCTTTCTGTTTAGCGACTCATTATTTTCCTTCTTTTTGCACCCAGATCTGCTGTACACAGTCTACGGACACTAACTACGAATGTCCCCTAACCAGTGGATGGTCTCTTGTGAACATAACCTCACACAGTTCATCGTCCATTACCCTTGACGTCACTTCCTGCACGGGACATGGCCAACACATCAGAGGAGTTCGGTATGCGTGGCACGAGAGTCCATGTCAAGTTAAACACTGTGCAATTTACGGACGTGATAACGATCTACCTGCGCCACCTTTCAAACATCATTTATAGGAAACATCGATGAATTCCTACCGTTTTAAGGGAAAGCTGTATATCGTGTGTATCCAGACATCTACTACTTTGGAACATTATTAAAGTTGGCTTGATATTAATACGAGTCAGAGTTTGTTTAGTAATCTGTCGAATTATCTATCTATCGAACTATCTATCATTTTTACTTTTTATAGCTTTCTACTGTCCTTTGACTGACCGACTGACTGACTAACTCACATACTTGCTACCTGGATTGTTTGTTTGACTGATTTATATCCTTCACTTGTCACATCAGAATAGCTTCCTAGAGATGTTACCAGTTTATTAATTCCTCTTCGTGTATAATTTATCTGTACGTGCCTTTGAATCCACCTCTGTCCCTCCCCCCTTCGGCCTATTTCAACCCTGTAGTAGTGACTTTTTTTCTTGAAGTGGTTTGACTCTTTCTATTTTGATCGTTGTTATGCATCGACATTTGGACCAAATTCTTTTAGAAAGTTTGGTTTCTGATGGTTTTCCTCTTTTCAACAGCCTTTAATTTATACCTAAACTTTTGCTATGAAAGGTAGTACTTGCGAAACTTTGATCATGTAGGTCCTCCAACCTTCAACACCTTAAAAGGACTATTGTAAAATTGCTGCAGGAGTCAACATTTTCTAATTTTGAATACATATATTTGTGATTTGTAAGTATAATAATATCAACTGCAATATTTAAGCCTCATAGATCATTATATTTTAGTTGTCGTTGCCTTCCTTCGCTAGTTGATTACAATGTAAAGAACCAAAAAATAAAGTAGAAAAAGACATTGTGAAAGGAAGTGATGTACTCATGTCCGTCTCATCAGATTGCGACAAAAAACCTATGCTTTCCTTTCTCAATGTCATTTACTCAAATGGAGAACATAACAATTATATGCCATGCTATTTAAAGTTTATACTTAAAACCAAGCAACAAATTATTCAAAGAAAATAAATAAATAAACGGAGCTAGCCAGGTGTACATGCAAATATGCATATTCCAAACCTTCAAGCATAATATATATTCCTTATGTTTTGATATGGTATATGCCTTGTGTTCTTATATGTTCCTTATGTTTTGATATGGTATATGCCTTGTGTTCTTATATGTTCCTTATGTTTTGATATGGTATATGCCTTGTGTTCTTATATGTTCCTTATGTTTTGATATGGTATATGCCTTGTGTTCTTATATGTTTTATTCAGAATTTATGAACAACAGGTTAAATTAATAGACCATGGAGTTACAACAAAGTTCCCATCTCCTGCGGATTCTTTAAGATGAATGGGTTTTGTTTAGGATACCTTGGCATATTTGTAATCAAAATGTGGTTGTTAGCCATACTATAGTGATGGATGCGGACGCTACAGAGATTTAATATACCCCAACCCCAATCATTATTCTAATTTGGCCATACCGTAGTTGATCGTTTATCAGAACTCTTTTATATCTGCATGTATTTTCCCAACGGCTGGTTACAATTTAGCCCTTTATTAATTATATCGCTATTCAATCGTTTAACATTCCAACCACAAAATGTAGTATGAGGTCGGGTATCATGACCTATGAATGACTCATATAAGGTGCCCGACTACTATCCCTTTTCCCCACTACTACCGTTCCAATTACCATCTTTTTAAGACCAAATTTTTTCATGCTTCCACCTAGTGCGCATTACCCCCATTTTAAAAGGCAACATCCTAAACATATGCTCTTAAAGATAAAGAGAAGCAAGATAAAACAGACCTCAAAATACAAAATATTGCCAAAAGACATTTAAAACTAACTATTCCCAAAACAGACATTTTTAGACAGTTTCAACTCTTTAAATGGAGGATTACAAAATT